>CM053580.1:550544608-550617404 GCA_028627135.1 Pseudochirops cupreus
TTATGGAACTCCAGATTCTTTCTCCTCCTCCCCCACCACCCATCCCCACTGGAAGGACAAGCAATCAAATACAGGCTGAACATGTGAAACTATGCAGAACCTCCCCACAGTGAGCACACTGTGAGAGTCTGATTGCCTGTCCCCAGAAAGTAGGTTTTAAGAGAGAAGTAATGAGATAAGAACGATCATTGACTCCCAGAATGTCAAAGCTTAGAGGGAGCCTAGAGACCATCTGCTAATTTTTGTTTGTTTTTTAAATAATATTTTGTTTTTCCCCAGTTACATTTTTAACATCCATTAAAAATGGGTTTTTTGAGTTCCGAATTTTCTCTCTTTCTCTCTCTTTCCACTTCCCTGAGATGGTAAACAATGTAATAGGTTATACAATCATCTGCCAATTTTACAGATGAGGAAACTGAGGCAAGGGTTGGAGTAGCTTGTCCTGTGTGCGGGTTTCCATGTTTTCACTGCCATTCTCTCATCTTCCCTTAATATCTACTCCCTTTTTCCAGACACCATGGGGATAAGTGGTCAAAGGATATGAATAATTATTATCAAAAGAATTGTAAACTATTAATAATCATAGGAAAAATACTTTCAGTCAATAATATTAAAAGAAATGCAAAAAATAATAAGAGCCAATACTTATAAAGCCTCTTGCAAGGTTTGCAATTTGTTTTACATGATCTCATTTGATTCTCACAACAAACCAGTGACGTAGGTACTATTATTATCCCCATTTCACAGATGAGGAAACTGGAGTTTAAGTGACTTGTCCTCTTGCAGTTAGTAAGTGTCTGAGGTCTTCCTGACTCCAACTCTAGAATTCTTATCTACCATTATCACCTAACCCCAAGGTTTCTTTCACCTTCTGTACCTTGCAAATTGGCAAAGATGACAAAATACGGGAATAGTCAATGTGGGAGCTGTTGTGGGAACATAGACACCCTCATGCATTGTTGGTGGAGCTGTGGATTAGTACAACCATTTGGGAAAGCAATTTGGAATTATGCAAATAAAATAACTAAAGTGTCTATACCTTTCTGACCCAGAGATTCCATTACTAGGTCCAAAGAGCCCACTGACAAGAAGCAAGTCTCCATATGCCCCCAAATATTTATAGCAGCACTTTTGGATTGGAAATGAAGTTGATGTCCGTTGATTGGGGAATGCCTAAATGAGTCAAGGCACGTGGATGTAAATGGAATATTACTGTGCTGTAAGAAGTGGTGTGTGTGACAATTACAGAGAAGCTTGGAAAGATCTGTATGAACTGATACAGACAATGAAGCAGTCGAAAAAGTGGTATACATGGTGACTACAGCAATGCAAATGGAAAAAACTACAGAAAACTTACAGCGAAAATTGCAAAATGACAGAACACCAAGCATGACTCAGAAGAAGAGTGATGAGAAGACATCCCCACCCCACCCCATTGTAGGAGTGGGTGGCCCATGAATGTAGGACTTTTTAAATGCATTGGTCAGTTATCCTCATTTTTTCCTTCTATTTTTTCTGTCTTTAAAAAAAAATTGTCATGTTGAATGGCTTTCTGGATGAGGGGAGGGGAGGGATACTGGGGGAAATTATGGTGATGTTAAAAAAAAAGACATTAATAAAAGCTTTTTTTTTTTTAATAGTGTGAAAGTTGCTTATAGACAAGATTTCCCCAGTTCTCATTGCCTTGCCTGGTAGGCTTGGGAAGCCTCAGCCTACCCAAACACTGCCCTCACGTACCCCCTGAAACTATTGGCCCAGGGCTCACCCTTCCTATAATCATAATTTATATCCCTGAGGTTGCAGAGCCTTTATGAACATGACCTCGTTTGATCCTCCCAAAAGCCCTATGAGGCAGAAGCCATTATTCCCATTTTAACTCTCAGTGCTTTGCCCAGGGTCACACAGCTTATAGATGGCTGCGGTGGTATTCTGTCCATGCCCAGCACTCTGTCCAGCATACCAGGCTGCTTCTCATACCCTCCTTCCCTACTCACCACACAAGGGCTTACCTCCACCAGGAAATCAAAGAGCCGGGCATAGAGCCCCTTAGCCAGGGCATCTCGAGTGTAGGCAGCCTGCTCCACACCCAGGGTTACATTAATGGACTCCGTTCGGCCGCCCCATCGGCTGTCCATCTTACGGCTAGTTAGTTTGTCCCGAAGGCGTCCACTGTCAATGCCCAGCAAATAGGCAGGGAAAGCCAGCACTGTGGAAGGGGCCAAGGCAGGCTTTGAGGTCAAGGCCATGGCTCCCTAGCCCCCACAGCCTCACCCCTCTACTCACAGGTCCTGCTGTCCCAAGTCTGTCCCCCACCTCTTCTTCCCCCAGTAGATCCCTTTCCCCTGGGTTTCCATGCAAACCCCTGAGCACTCACGGTCTGTACTCTCCACTCTGGCATAGTTCCCCTCTTCACAGAAGCTGATGTTCCCTAGGTGCAGGATTCCAGCCACGATCTGTAGGACTAGCTGCTGGACAGTGGGTGGGATTCCGATGACCTGCATAGCATCCTGTGGGCCCACCCCAAGGTGGTCGGTGCCTTTGTTGGGAGCTCCTGATCCTGGCCCACCTCCTGTCCCTGCCCTCATCCCCTGCTCATATCCTCCCTCTGCCCCTGCCCCTGCCCCCATTTGTGCTGCCTGCTCACATCCCATCTTTGCCCTTGCCCCTTTCCCTGTGTATTTGTCCCTGTCCCTGTGTTTGCCCAGAGGCTCCTGCCTCTGCCCATGTCTCATCTCCACATCTGCCTTTGTCTCCATGCCTGGGGCATTCCTCTATTGTCCCTGTGTAGCTCCAGCCCTCTGGTCTCTGCTATTATCTTGCCCCTGTTACTGCTCTAGTCCCAGCCTCCATAGCTTCTGAGGATAGAAGCCAATGCCATCCACTTAGCGGGATGGAGAGTGAGAGGGCACCAGGGATGTGGAGGAGGAAGAGACAGGGGCATAGTTCATACATGCATGAGGCCTGGCCCAGGAATGGACATCCCCTTTGGCTTGAGGGTATGGGGCCCAGGGCAGAGCCTTCCCTAGCCTTGTACCCTGATGTGAATAGAGCAGGTAGCCCTGTCCCAGGCTCAGGTATCTCCCTGTGAGCACAGCCTAGATGCTGGGGGGAGGGATTGGTAGGAGTAGGGGTCACTGGGCCCTTACAAGAGTCTCATGGAAATCACTGAGGTCATTGGTGCCATCCACCTTGTAAGTGTCAGATTGGTTGAGGTAATAATAGTAGTCAGCGGTCATGATGCCCAGGTTCTGCCGCTGCTCCTGGGAGGCACCTTCTAGCAGCTGTGGGCAAGAGAGGGGAAGGAAAGGGGTGGAGAGAAGGAGAGATAGATGGAGAGAGAGAGGAATGGAGGCAAGGCCCTCAGTGGGTCCTGGCCCCCTAAACTAGCCCTCTATGTGCCCAAAGCCCTGTACCTGTCAATTCTTAGACACTTGAATCACCTACCCCGCCAGGCCCAAGCCTACCTAGTCCTCCACCTCCCTGGTCTCAGTATCATTTAGCTCGAGGTGAATGCATGGTACTTATCCATGTGCTTGTCTCCTTGATAGTGGTGTCTGCTTCACTCATCTTTGCACATAAGAACTGTTTGATAAGTGCTGGCTGATAGATTGGTCCCCTGTGGCATTTTCTGAGTCTTTCTCTGCTCCCAGGGTCCCCGCATCCGCCCCTCTCCCCTTTCCCCCTCACCTGGTAGTAAATGTGGAAGTTCCTCTCATTCTCGTTCTGAGAGACCACTCTAGATTTCTCCAGGAGGAAGTTGGAGATCTTCCCCCCGTCCGGCTCCCCTCCTCGACTGAACTGGATCTCAAAGTACTTGCCCTAGGCCCAGAGAGGCCAGTCAGTGCCTTGCAGGCACCTAGTGTTGCTGCATATATGTGTATAAGAGAAGGGATCTCTAGGGATGGGACATCAGAGCCTACATTTACTAGGTGCCAGGGCCAGAGTCTTCAATGCTGTTGGGTGGCAGGAGCCAGCTAAGCCAGGGCCTCAGTTATCCAGGACCTCATTGCCATCCTAGAGCCCAACATGGGGTCATGGATTTCTAGCTGAAGGGATCTTACAGGTCATTTAACTGGAGCCCACCTCATTTTATAGACAAAGAAACACACTCAGAGAGGAGAAACATTGGCTCACGTAGCAGACTTTAGATTCAAAGCCATGTTCTTTGGCTTCAAAATCAAGTGTTCTTTCTACTTTTTCAAGGAGGAAATAGTTCCTAGGCCTAAGTTCAGTACCTTCTGTTCAGGGAGAGGAGAGAGTCTTGTGGGTTGGGTTGGACAGGCCAGGCTTCAGAGAGGTGGGAGGGCTTGAGCTGGGCCTGAGAGGCTAAGCGGACATGGAGAGGGATGGCACCAGTGATGAGGGGCTCTGTGGTTGCAGTGTTGGGCTCATGGACCAAGGCCACAAAGGGCTGGCATGGGTTATATGTGGCTGGGCAATGGGTATGGGTTGAGTACTGGGTGCTCCAGGACTCATACTTGGCAGACTCACAAAACGGCTAGAGTTGTTGTTGCGAACGGTCTTGGCATTGCCAAAGGCTTCAAGCAATGGGTTGGACTGAAGGATGATGTCTTTTACATGCTGCAGAGGGGATGGGGGGAGGAGACAGGAAGGGTCGTGGTCAAGGTGAAGGTCAGAGTAGGTGTCAGGGCCCCTGGACTATTTCCCCCCAATCCCCAGACCTATCTACTCTTCAGGCTAAACATCCCCGTTCACATGATCTTTGTGGGTCTCCAGTCCTCTCCAGCCCAATTCATTAGGGGAGTATAGGGGACCATGAAGGTGGCCATCTCGCCCTCCCTCCTACTTACCTGGACCTTCTCTCCCCCTCCAGACACCTTGGATATGTAGCCCATGATGTATTTGGCAGCCACTGTCTTCCCTGCCCCACTTTCTCCACTGTGGGGGGAGAGGAGAGAGATGGGACTCAGCTCTCCCAGAAGAAGGGAGACCCAAAGGATGCTGTGTTCTGCATCCCCCAGATCCTGGGAACAGGGAGGAGGAAAATAGGGGAGGGATAGGGATGGAGATGTTCAGACCTGGGCTCCCAACTCCTGGATAGGTTAACCAGGGCCCAGCAAGATAGGGTCAAGGAAGACACAAAGGGTGTAGGAGATCCAGGGTAGACTGGGAGCAGGGAAGGTGTGAGGGGGTCAGGGTGTGAGAGTTAACAGTACCTGATAATGACACACTGGTTTTCACTGTCAATGAGCATGTTTCGATACATATTGTCTGTGAGGGCATAGATATGTGGCGGGTTCTCATACTGTGCCTGGGGTTGGGTAGATGAAGGGGAGAAAGTCAGGGCCCCTATAATGCCTATTCCTTTCCTCTGTTCAGAGGCGCATCAAGTGGCCAGAGTCCTGATAGCCCCCTCTCTGCTGTTAGATATTATGACAGTTCTGGAGGATGGTTTATAGTGCCAGAAAGAGGACAGGGTTGTGTCTAGAGCTGGAAGGGAACTTGGAGGTCAGATAGTCCAATCCTCTCATTTTACAAATGAAGAAACTGAGGACTGAGGGAAGCTAGTAGAGTTGGAATTCTTGGGAAGATCAGAGAGGATCTCAGAAATCCTGTGAACATCCAGGGAGTCCCCCTGGGGGACTGGGGACATTTCTGAGACTCTGGTGGATCTGGAGAATCAGATATACTAGGGAGTGGGAGTGAGGTGGAGATTGATTGGAGATGTAAAGAGTGTAATTTAGTCTGATTGCATCATGAACTGGGTTAGAGGGAGACACAAACCTCTCCTTACAAACATCATCCCCCAACTGCCCCAAGGGTCCAGGACTCACCGCTCCTTGGTACAGCTCAATCTCTCGGTCAGTGAAATATGGCATCTGCTTGAAGGGGTTGACAGAGATGAGGACTGAGCCAATGTAGGTCTGAGCTGCTGGGTTAAGGACCAGACATCTTTCCTGGCTGAATCCCCTCCTCCCCTTTTCCTGCTACCTGCTTTCAATGAAGGAGAGCTCAGCAGGCCTCCCTGGTCTAGCCTGCTGACTAGGAACTCTTCTTTAAAACACAAGCTTGTCTGGAATCCTTGAGTTAGAGCTGTAAGGAAATGGGGACTTACGGTCCTAGAGTCAGAGCTGGAAGGGGCTTTAGTCCAATCTCCAAGGTCATACATCTAGTAAATGGCAGAGTGAGCTGGGATTTAAATCCAGGTCACCCAATTCCAGGGCCAGGGTTCTTTCCACTGCAAATCCCCAACCAATAGCCATCCAGTCTCTGCTTAAAGACCTTCAGCCCTCCCTCACCGAAATCCAATTCACTTGCACGCCATGGCATCGAAGACTAAGGACAAACAAGAGTCTAGGGAAGAGGAACTGCTATTATCCTGAAGCAGCTCTTTCCTCTTTTGTATAGCTCTCATGGTTAGGAGGTTTCTCTCTTCATGAAACTAAAATCTGCCTCAAAGCCATTTCCTGGCTTCGGTTCCCTCATTTACAAATGAGGGAGTTGGGTTAGATGACCTGGGAGATTTCTTTCAGCTTTAGACCTACAGTCTTAGGATTCACCTATGGTTCTGGTTCTGCTCTCTGAGGCCAAGCAGATCAAAGCTAAGCCCTCTTCTTTAAGACAGCCCATTTGTCTTCTCTCCTTCAAATACTTGAACATACAATGTCCTCCCTCTTCCCAGTCTTTTCTTTTTCAAGCCAAAACCTCCAGTTGCTTCAGCTGATCCTGTTGTGAAATAATAATGGCTACTATTTATATAACACTAGGTACCAGGCACTGTGACAAATACTTTTAAATGATCTCATTTGATCCTCACAACAGCCCTAGGAAGTGTGTGCTATTATTAACCCCGTTTTATAGATGAGAAAACTGAGGGTAAGTGACTTGCCTAAAGTCACAGAGCTAATTCAGTGTCAGAGGCTGGATCTGCAATCAGGTCTTCCTGACTGCATATCCAGTACTCTTATCTATCCACTGCATCATCTAGCTGCCTACAGTGTCTTCCAGGCTACTTTGCAGCCAGAACCCCGTACCCTATGCTCCATGCCCAAGGGTAGGACAGGGCCAGGACCAATTGCCCAGCTTTGTTTCCTCTTCCTCTGGGATGGAAGGAGAAGTAGAGGGAAGAGAAGGAAAGGGCATGGGAGGAGAGGGAAAGGGGCATTGCACTGAATTCTTCAGGATCTGCCTAGTACTCGTCACCGCTTGCCTTGGGTGGATACAAAGATGTAGTCATCCAGGAAACGCTTTTTGAGGTTGCTCACGATGGCATCCTCGTTGATCTGGGGGAGCAGCACCATATCATCCACACCACTCTGTTTCACATTGTGACTTTGCCAGTGAAACCGTTCCTTGCTACCCTGGAGGGGAAGTGAGGCACACAAGGTTTTTCCCAGTACCCAGAGATCATTGCTTCCCTCTCTCCCTCCTCCCCAAAACAATCCCACAACAGACTTTCTGGCCAACCCTCTCGTTTTATAAATGAGGGAAACTAAGGCCCAGGAGATGAAGAGATTTGCCCAAGATAACACGATCATAGAGACAGAAATGATTCTAAGCTAGGTCTCCTCTGCTTCTAGAGCCAGTGCTCTTTCTGCTGCTGAAAGTTGTATTTTCTTATATGGGCATCTGTTGCTCCAGATGTGGCCTGATGAGGGCTGAGGACAACAAGATGGCCACCTTCCTCATTCTAGGCTCTATGCCCAAGCTCCCATTAGGTTTTCTGGGAGCCAAGTCACACTGCTGCCATATTCTTATCTTGGGTTCTATCTGGGATCTCCCAGAACTTTTCAGCTGAATTGCTCTCTAGCTTCATATCTTCCATCTTGTGCTTGCAAATTTCTCTCTTTCTTTTTTCTTTCTCTCTCTCCTTCCTTTCTTCCCTCCCTCTCTCTTCCTTCCTTCCTTTCTTCCTTCCTTTCTTTCTTTCTCTTTCCTTCCTTCCTTCCTTCCTTCCTTCCTTCCTTCTTTTTTCTTCTTCCTTCCTTCCTTTCACTCCAGTTCGTTTTTTTTTAGGAATCCAATTGAGCAGTTCTGCCTTCTCAACCATGGTTTGGTGTTCACCCCAGAATCACAGAATTTAAGAAGGAACCTCGGTGAGCCTGATTTAATCCATATTTGCTGAAGGTACTGGAAATCATTGCCTATCCTTTTGGAAAGGAGCTAACTTACCCCTAGCAACATTCCTATCCCTTCTCTGATCCTCCCCAATTAAAATAATGTTTATTGGAGGCAATTGAGGCTAAGTGACTTGCCCAGGGTCACTAAGCTATGTAAGTGTCTGAGGCTGAATTTAAACCAGGTCCTCCTGACTCCAGAGCTGTTGCTCTAGTCACTGTACCACCCAGCTGCTCCTTCCTCACTAATTTTCTAACTTGGCTTTTTTAAAAATCAAAACAACCAGCAATCAAACAAATCCTTTTTGCTGTCATTCCCTTTCTTCAGCAGATTTAGGTCATTCTAAGGCTTTAGTTTTCCTGACACTTTTCTCATAGGAAAAAGTCATGACCTGTATTCATTCACCCTTCATCATCTTCTTTCTCTCTTCCATAGTCCCCAGTCCACATTTGACAAATAGGGAAGCTGAGGCCCAAAGAGGGGACAGTGCCACAATATACCAGGAGCAGGATTTGTCTTCAGACTACAAGGCAAAGCCTCTTTCTCCTCTTCTTGTTTGCCTTCCATAAATACAGGGACTGTGGGTGGTGGACAAACTCTACAATTGATAAATAGGTCTCGGATGATTTATCAATCCCTTTAGCACAATGGTTCTCAACCATACTAATGCTGTGACCCTATAATACAGTTCCTCATGTTGTGGTGACCCCCAACCATAAAATTATTTTTGTTGCTGCTTCATAACTGTAATTTTGCTACTGTTATGAATCTATCTGATATGTGGGATGTATTTTCATTGTTACAAATTGAACATAACCCACAGGTTGAGAACCGCTGCTTTAGCAGAATAAGCTAACAGGAGACATTGTCTGTGAATTTAAAGTAGATGAAAGTGAAATATTGGAGGGGGAGGAGAGGAATGAGAATAGGAATTTCTTGTTCCTTGGAGGCTTCAGGGCCTTTCTTATTCCAGTCTAATGTGGTTCAGGGCATACTCTGGCATTCCGAACACTATTCAGGGAGGCTAACAGTCGGAAGAGTGTTCCTCAAGCACAAGACTGACCAAATCAGTCCACTGCTCTAAAACCTTCAGTGGCTCTCTATTGCCTTAAAAGGATAAAATGCAAACTCCTTAGCCTGACATTCAATACCATCATAATCTAGTTTCAATCTATCTTCTTCCCCAAATTAAAATATATATATATATATATATATAAATAAAATGTGTGTGTGTGTGTGTGTGTGTGTGTGTGTGTGTGTGTGTGTGTGTGTGAATTGATGTTCTTTCTAAAAAACCATCAACATCACTTCCCAGGGACTCCCTTCTCCCAGTGACAAAGAAATACAGTCAAGCAACAGCAATCATGGTTATTCCAGGCAATGTATATTCTGCACATAGAATCTCTACTTTGAGTTGAGAGGAGGTGGACACTGCATTGAGACCACTGCATTGATTAGAATTCTGTCTTTGCCATTCCAACCAACCTTTCCAGGCTGATTGCCTAGTTCTCCCTTTCCCCTCCTCAAAAGTCCTGGGGCCATTCAGGATCACTGCCCTTCCTCTAGGAGGAGGACTAGCATCTGGCATTTGCATGAAACTTCCCTCAGCCTGGAATACACTCCCTCCTTATCTCTCTGCTTTTTAGAATTCTTCCCCTTCTGGGCTGTGAAGCCTTCCTTGATTCTCCCAGCTCATGTAATTTGCTCTGTTTCTACTCACTTTTTCTTTACTTTAAAAAAAAAAGTCACTAACCTCCCCACCCCCATTATTTCCTCATTGTTGTTGTTCAGTCATTTTCAGTCATGTCTGACTCTGTGACCACATTTGGAGTTTTCTTGGCAAAGACACTGGTGTGGTTTACCTTTCCTTCTCCAGCTCATCTTACAGACACTAAGGCAAACAAGGTTAAGTGACTTGCCCAAGGTCACACAGCTAATTTCTCTGGCCAGATTTGAATTTAGGAAGAGGCATCTTCCTGACTCCAGGCCTGGGCATAATATCTACTTTACCATATATCTGCCCCTGCATTTTTCCTCATTCTTTAAAAATAACCATCAGAAAGAAGAGAACATTTCCTTAGACAAAGTAGAACAGAAAAAAGACAGTTATATGTGAAATCACCAGTCTCTTTTATAGACACCTTACTTTTTTTTAAAAAAGTACATAATGCATTTAACATCTCCCTTTTGCAGTCAGCCAGCTTGTCTGTCTGATTTCTTAGCAACTTTCCTCCTGTCCTTTTTCTGTGTGTTTCCTCCTCCCATTTCTCAGGGACACTTTGTCTGGCTCTCTCCTTTATCCATCACTTCCCACCTCGCTCGAATTGTATTTCTCTGGGTGTCCCTTACTAAACTGTAACTCTGTGATGGAAACTACTGTATCTCTTTGCCTCTTTGTATCTTGTCTTTCCAGGATTTAATATAGGTCTATTCTACAGAACTGACATTTCTGGTATTATAGTTTTCTGGAGTGGAAAAAAAATGCTGGACTCGGGTTTGAGTCCTAGATCTGACACTTACTGGCTCAATGACATTGGGGAAATTGTGTTTCTGAGCCTCAGTTGTCTCTTCTGTAGAATGGGGTGGGGGTGGGGGTCCAACTAGATTACTTTTGCGATCTCTTCTAGCTTTATTTAAATCTATGCCCCCGTACATACCCAAACAAGGCAGATTGCAATAGGACAAAGGAGAGGGCAACCTGAAGAGCTCTAAAATAAGGAGGGGATGAGGGGAAGATTCACCTGAGTCATTCTCCTTCCTCATCTCTGCTTCATTCTGTGGCTGCCTTGAAGATTCAGCTTAAATTTCCCCCTCCCTAAGTGCCTATCCTCCGGGATTGCCTTCCATTTTCTCTGTACGTATGTATATACAGGGTGTCCCTAAAGTCTGACACATAGGAAATCTCATTAATTATGCATATTTTCAAGAAATGAAATGAATGAAATTTTTAACATTTTACTTAATTAGAATAAATTTTAGGTAGTGCAGTGAATAGAGCACTGGTTCTGGAGTCAGGAGGACCTGAATTCAAATCTGACCTCAGACCCTTAACACTTACTAGCTGTATGAACTTGGGCAAGTCACTTAACTCCAACTGCCCTCCAAAAAGCAACAAAACAAAACAAAACAAAACATTTTAGCCATGATGATTTCATTTGGAATAAAAGTTTTCTTTAGCCATTGGGACTATTTTCATATTAGTGAGATTAATTTAATTAATTAATGAGATTTCCTATGTGTCTCCTATGTCCTCCTATGAAATCTCACTTATGTTAATTAAATAAAATGTTGTTGAAAAATTCATTCATTTCATTTCTTGAAAATATGTATGGTTAATGAGATTTCCTCTGTGTCCAGACTTTAGGGACACTCTACATACAAACATATGCATATATATATATATATACAGTAAAAATGGAAGGTGATGCTATAAGCCAGGCACTGTGCTTTGTGCAAACTACTATATGTACACATACACACACATCACACATACATACACAGTGCTTGGCACATAATAAGTGCATAATTAATGCTTGGTGATTGACTGAAGGAATAGAAGGATGTTAACAGGAGGAGGTGAGGAGGGAGCTTGTTCTCTAGGCAGGTGGTGAATGCTTGATTGCCTTCACAAATTCACAGACGCAAAAAGAGGGCAGGCTAACAATCAGGGAGGAGGGAGGAGTCTGGAATGGTGAGGAAGGGATCTTAGGAACTTTAAAGTGCTATAAACTCATGGATCCTCCTCTTCTTCCTCCACCTCCTCATCATATTGGGTTTCCCCATCTTGCCAAAGCTGGAAGGGCAGGGGCTACTATTCATGGGTCCAATAGACAGAACCCACTATAACTCAGAAACCCCCAAGCTTAAGGGATCCCCCAGTCTCAGTGTCCTAGGATTCAGTCTTATAGGCATATACCAGCCATCTGTGAGTTACTATTATTACTTCAATTTTTTAAATGGATTTTTGACCTCCTAGATGGGAAGACTCCCCTGTATGACAGGACTAAGAGCCTTTCTTGCCTTCTCATCTTCCATGGTTCTGGTTTGTGCCTTTCTGTAAATCCTCTACAAGAAGTTGACTGAATGTTCTGGGTACCCTTGGCATCATGCATCTGCTGAAGGAGCACAAGGGCTGTCCCTTTCTTATCCCTTGCACTTGCCATATGACTGGTCTATTTCCTTTCCTGGTCATGTATCTTTCTGATGCTATACTTTATGCTGATTCTATTGCATAATTCTTGGTTGCTAAGATGGCATAACTGGTTCACACTGCAAATGGTCCTCTTTGTTGCCCTTTATGTGATCTGAAATTTTAGGTTTTCAGAAGCTAATTCTGGTATGCCATGACTCATAACCATATAGCATCACCGGAAGGATATTGGTATTTTTTTAAAATGGGTCTTTGTTTTAGGGACAAGATTAGAGTGGTAGTTAACTAAGAACACTGAGCAATTTTCCAAAGGAACCCAGGTCTCCTCCTCTTCTCTAATTCTAGGCCAATTTTATTTTCTAGACACAGTGTCTATCCAAGATAGATAGATCTATCTTGGATATATGTTTTGAAGGACCAGCTTTATTTGTTCAGAGTTGTGTCTGACCCTTCAAGACCCCATTTGTAGGTTTTCTCAGCAAAGATACTCGAGTGTTTTGCTCATTTTACAGATGAGGAAACTGAGGCAAATAGGGTTAAGTGACTTGTCCAGGGTCACACAGCTAGTAAGTATCTGAGGCCAGATTTGAACTCAAGAAGATGAATCTTCCTGGCTCCAGGCTCAGCACTTTATTCACTGTGCTACCCTAGCAGCCACCAGTTTTATAGGTGTCTCTCAGAGTCTGGACAAAAGGCATTCTCCATTCACTTAGTTTTTCTTATGTGGATAATTAGGCTGAACTCTTTTGAGAATGGTGAAGGTGGGTGATGAATAGAGACGCTAGGCAGCTACAGAGGATAACAGTGAGCAGAGTGACTGATGGTGAGTGAATGAATGAAAAATGACTTGTTAAATTTACTATATATTAGATACTGTACTTAGTACTGAGGATAAAAGTACAAGCAAGATAGTCCACTCCCGCAAAGAGCTTACATTCTATTTGAAAGTAGGGCTGGAAGGGACCTCAGTGGTCACAAGATCTAATCCCCTCAATTTACTGATGGGGAAACTGAGGTCCAGAGAGGATAAGTATCTTGGCCTTGGTCACGCAAGTTCCTACTGAGATTCAAACCCAGGTCTTCTGACTTTAAATTCAACATCCTTTCCCCCACATTGCTCTGGCAAAATATCTTCTTTGCTATGTCCTCTTCTGTCCATGTCCATGTCAGATTTGCTATCTTCAAAATATATGTAACAATAGGCACGGTCTATTGTTCTGATCCTTTATAATACTTTACATGTTTTTTCACATTTGTCATGTTTTATGTAGCAATAATAATACATTCGATTAATTCACTACAACCATTTCCCCCAGTCATTAGACTTGGAAATGTTTTTTTTTTCAATAATGAATAAAGCAACTATGTTTTTTTTTTTAAGAGCTTACATTCTAATAGAAGACAGAACATACAGAGAAGTTGAATGAACAAGCATTTTTTCAAGGTGCCTACTATGTGTCAGGCACTGTGCTAAGGTCTCGAAGTGGTGGCTAGAGAAGGGTGTTTTGGACAAAGAAGTCAGAGGGAATGGTGATAAGACTCATAGAGTAATTAATTAAGATGCTCTTTCCAAAATGGTTTTTGTCTTAATGGTTATGGGTCTCAGAGCTCATTTAGAAATGGGGTACAGTAGCACTGAGGAAGCAGAGATGGGTGGAGTTGAGCAAAGGAAAGTGAGGGTAAAGAAGAATGCAAGCACCCTGAGGGCAAAGACTGCATGACTTTTGTCTTAGCATCCCCAGTATCTAGCCCAGTAGAGGTCACTTCATAGGCTTTTATTAAATTCTTGTTGATTACTTGATTGTGAATAGGGATGAAGGAGGATTAGGAAACTGTGTTACATAATGACAAAGAGCACTCCTAGCGGGCCTGAGTAACCAGAACCGAGATTATTGTAACTGAGGGAACAGTTACAAAGTCTAAACTGCTCTCCCAAGTCTCCTAGCTTTCTGTTAGCAGAGACGGACATGGTTTTTCTTAGAATTGGCCACTCTTGATTGAAGTTACTCTCCCTACTCTATTCTCCCCACGCTAGACTTACGCTCCCAGGGTTTCCCACCTTGTTCTCTTTGGTCTGGGTTCATGTTTGTCCAGTAATGTAAAGCAGTGTAAATAGCACTGGGCAACAGAATCTTGGGTTCAAACACTGGATTTTCCATTTACTGTCTAGGTCAGTGGTTCTCAACCTTCCTAATGCCACGACCCTTTAATACAGTTCCTCATGTTGTGGTGACCCCCAACCATAAAATTATTTTTGTTGCTACTTCATAACTGTAATTTTGCTACTGTTATGAATCGTAATGTAAATATCTGATACACAGGATGTATTTTCATTGTTAAAAATTGAACATAACTCACAGGTTGAGAACTGCTGCTCTAGGTGATCATGAGCAAGTAATTTTTCCTCTCCAAGCCTCAATATCCCCATCAGTTAGATGGAGATGAGAACATGGGAAAAACTGCTTTGAAAAACTTAAGTACCTAAAAAGACATGAGAAGAGGTGAGAGACTAGGGATATGGAATGCTATTAATATTACATTTTTTGGATATGTTCTTTGGTTTTCCTGAACTTCTCTCTCTCTCTCTCTCTCTCTCTCTCTCTCTCTCTCTCTCTCTCTCTCTCTCTCTCTCTTTCATAAACACACACACACACACACACACACACACACACACACACATGGGACATAGGGACATACTGGGAAATGTAGGTGACATAAAGCAAAAGAAAACAATACAAGTTATTTTTTCAAGAACCCCAGCTCTTTAGAGCTCTGTGCTCTGACTGTTCTCACTGGGGTAATTTCAGGCACTAGGAGGCACCCTCTCTGATCAGCTCTGGCTCTCCCTGGCTGCCTGGTGTCCCCATCACAGAATAACACCTGAATCTAGCAGATGATGCCCCAATACCCTCACAGATGGGTCTCTGCCTTTATCTTCCATAAGGCTTTTGACCAGGCAGCCCATTTGCTTCACTCTAACACTAAACTCTGTGTGTAGAAAGGTCTGGATGTAGTTTGAAAGAACCAAAAGTAACAGCCTCAATTATTTTCTGGTGATTATATGCCTTTCATCTTTGCCCTATCATCATCTTTTGCCTGGTTTCATTCTTATTAGTGTTAATAGGGGTTTGGCAAATGCCCACATTGCCTAAAATGGAGTTACTTAGAAGGGAGGAGCAGGCTGGCTCCCTCTTAGGGGATCTGGGCATGCGCCAAACCCCAAGTACATTTGTTTACGGGTTACATCTTGCCTGTGAAAGCAAGCATGGCCAAGATTGTGCCAAATGATCATTTTTTGTTGTGGGAAAAACTGGGGGAGGACTTTTCAGAGCTCAGTCATCTGGGGTGGTAGGAGTAAAGGATAGATGGAGGAGGGGAAGTGGTTCTTGGATAAGAATCCTAACTCTAAAAGCCCTTTAGTGTCATTGATTATAGGATCATAGATTTAAAGTAAGAAGGGACCAAACTGAGGCCTTCTAAGCAAATCTGTTTTGTAGATGTAGAAACCTGGGCCTCTATTAGGTAAAATAACTGATCCAGGGTCTCACAGGCAATAAGTACCAGATAAAATGAGATAATATTTCTGAAGTACTTTGCAAACTTTACAACCTTGTCATCATCATCATCCATGATTCACCAGTGCCCCAAAGGAACCTTCACCCACCTACCCTTCAACCCTCTCCCACAACTCTTAATCCATCAGCAATTCATTTGTCATCAACAAATATATATGGTTATCTCCCATTGAGACTGTCTATATCTTGTCTGTACATGGTCGCATGCATATTGATGCCCCCATTTAACTATAAGCTCCTTAGAGCCTTTTACTTTTCTTTGTAACCCCGGTACTTAAAACAGTGTCTGGTATATAGTAGGTGCTTAATAAATGTTTATTGACTGACTGATGAGTTCATGAACAATTACTGAACACCAAGTATGTACAAAGCATTGTAGTTGGCAACAATCTCCACCCTCTGGAGGGTTTCCAATCCACTGGGAGGATGCACTGTGTATCTGAGAAGATTAGAAGGAAGAGCGCCCTCTAGTGTCAGACCACCAATACTGTGGGAGGATTAGAGGAGGTAGAGGTGGGTGGAGAAGGGGAATGGAAGAGGAAGCCAAGGAGAGGCCGAGACAGCTTGATGAAAGGAAGAAACTAACAAGTAGAGCTAACTACAAGGACTGAAGGAGCAATAGAAAGGAAGACTCTGGGATGGCCTGATAGCTGTCCATGGAGGAAGGATTAGCTTTGTTCTGCTTGGTTCCAGAGGACAAAACTCAGGCAGTGGGTAGAAATTGAAGACGTAATGGGTTCCCCCTCACTAGAAGGCCTCAAGCAGAAACTTGGAGACCACTTGGGGGATTGCCAAGTGCCCTTACTATATGTCAGATGCTGTGCTAAGTGCTGGGAATTTCCATGCAGGCATGGGTTGGATTACATCAGCAGATCCTGGGCTTCGTTAATTATGGCTCCTCCCTTCCAAAAAACTTTAAGAGTGCCCAGGACGGATAAGGTCCAATCCATGCCTACCATGAGCATACAGGCTTATGTTGTGGTGTGCTGGTGAATGGTTCTCTGGGCAGAAAGATCATTCAGTCAGTCAAAAAATATTTATTAAGAGTCTACTATGTGCCAGGTATTGTGCTAAGCTTTAGGGCTACAAAAAAAAAAGGCAAAAGACAGTCCCAACTCTCAAGGAGCTCACACTCTAATGAGAGGAGAGGAGATAAATACATGCAAACCATATGCAGGATAAATAGGAAATAAGAGAGAGAGGGAGCTATAATAAAGAGGAGTTGGGAAAGTCTCCAGTAGAAAGTGGGATTTTAGGTCATGAAAGAAGGTAGCACCAGCCAGGAGGCAGAGATGAGGAGGAAGAGCCTTGCAGACACCTGGGTAAGACAAAGAAAATGCCTAGAGCTGAGGAGATGGGAATAGCCTGGAGGGCAGAGTCATAAGACTGAAAAATATATACATACAGTATATTTTTAAATTTAATCTGCATTCTTAACATCTCCAACACTTTCATCTCAACATTCAACAAACAATAAATCAAACCCTTTGCCCTAAACCAAAAATTTGAAATGGGAGCTGGCTAGAGCTGACTTCCACAAACCCTGACCTGTCTGTGGGAGGGGGAGGTATGGAAAAGAAGTTTTGAAAGTCAGGTAGAATGTGGAAATTATTCAGACATGAGAAAGATACAGTTAGCACTATATTGTGTTCAGAACAAGAAAAGAGCCTTCTAGCAGAGATTCTTAACCTTTTTGTGTGGGTTCTGAATCCCTTAGGCAGTTAGAATGGGCAGCTTCTCAAAATAATATTTGTAGAACAGCATTTCAAAGGAAGCCAATTAAATTGAAAATAATTGTTAAAAAATGGTTTGTTTGCTTTTTGAAAGCTCCTAGACCCCAGTTTAAGAACCTGGCCTTTGAGGTCTCCACCTCACTCCCATTTTACAGAGGAGGAAGTTGAGGCCCAGGTTAACACTCAGTTTCCTCTCCTCCTGCTTCATGCCGTCCCTCCCCCCCCAAAGGACACCTCTTGGCTTCAGCTGCTCTTTTATTCCTCAGTTTGCTGCTAAACTTCCTGATTTCTGTTTTCTCTCCCAGGCAAATACCCTGGTCCACTTTGGTCTGTGGTGTACTGGGGTTTGGAGACATTGGTTCTTGTATGAGTTATCCACAGGGATCTCAGATCACAGTCCTCAAGGGGGCCAGCGGAGGTCCCTTTTGGTCCCAGATCCTATGGTCCTATGAGCTTGCTGGCTAGGATGGAGCTATTTAACACAGTCCAGGAGGTACATGGTAGAAAAGAGCACTGGCTTTGAAATGGGAGGACCTTGGTCAGTATTCTTGCTCCAACACGCCTGTCTGTGAGACAATCAAGTGAGTGAACCTCCCTTGGCTTTGGGTTCTTCTTTTTTAACAAGTGAGGGCTCATAGATTTAGAGCAGGAGTGAGGAACCTGCCTCCTGGAGACCACATGTGGCCCTCCAGGTCCTCAGTGCAGCCTTTTGAGTGAATCCAAACTTCCCACATCAAATCCCCTTAATAAAAGGATTTGTTCTGTAAACCTTGGACTCAGTCAAAAGGCTGCATGGGAAGACCTAGAGGGCTGCATGTGGCCTGGAGGCCACAAGCTCTCCACCCCTGATTGAGAGCTAAGTTAGGACACTTAGAGGTCATTCAGCCCAGCCTCCTAATTTCACTGATGAAGAAGCTGAAGGCCTCATGACCTCAAAGGGCTGCTGTAGTTAATAATAGCCACCATTTATATAGCGCTTGAAGCTTTGCACAGTTCTTTACATGTGTTATCTCATTTGATCCTTACAACAACCCTGTGAAATAGATGCTATTGTTAGCCCCATTTTATAGCTGAAGAAACTGAGTTCCAGAGAGGTTTAGGGGCTTGCTCCAAATCACCCATGATAGGGGCAGTGAATAGAGCACTGGCCCTGGAGTCAGGGGAGCCTGAGTTCAAATCTGGCCTCAGACACTTGACACTTACTAGCTGTGTGACCTTAGGCAAGTCACTTAACCCCAATTACCTTGCTTTCCCCCTCCAAAAAAAACCCCACCCCCAAAAACCTCCTCAAACAACCCAAAACCAAATCACACATGGTAAATGTCTCAGGCAGGATTTGATCACGGGCCCTCCTGACTCTGAGTCCCATGTTCTGCCCCCTCTACCCTCTTGCTAGCTTGTGGTCAAATCATAGAAGCTGAGCAGCTTCTGGAGACACATTCAGCTTCCAAGTCAGGAGACTTCAGCAGGCTTACTTGGGAGACCCACACATGAATAGATGTTTGGTGAGTGTTGAAATCCCTTCTTGATAGAGGAGGGTAGGGCTGGGGAGAATGGGGGAGAGAAAGAGGGAAGGTCTGGAAAAAGAAGTTGTGGTCACAGTTGACTGCAAGTTAGATGAGTCAACCAAACTGGGGGTGTTGTGAAAGGAGGACAGCTGAGAGTGAGAAGGATGTGATGGGGAGGACAGGAAGTCTATAACTCCCCCACCCCCTTGACCCAGTCTCCATGACTGGACCCACCTGGCCAACCTGGGTCATGGTACCATCCAGGCTGAACAAAAAGAGATAGAAGAACGAGGTGAGCTTCTTGGGGGGTCAGGGCCCCTCATCCTCTATGTCAGTGGTTCTCAACCTTCCTAATGCTACAACCCTTTAATACTTGTATGTGGGTGTATCTGCATGTGGGTGGACCCACCTGGAGACAGATAGAGGAGCAATGTCTTTGTTCCTAAGACCATCGGAAATATGTTTTCTAATGGTCTTAGGCGACCCCTGTGACGCCTGCGAAAGGGTTGTTCGACCCCCAAAGGGGTCGCAACCCACAGGTTGAGAACTGCTGCTTTATGTTAACAATGAACTTCTCTCATCTCTATCTGGTGAATTTCTGCCCTTCCTTCAAAGCCCAGCTCAGGTTGCAGTCCCTTTCTGAAGCCTTCTCTCCCCTCCCTTCTCCGTTCCCCAGAAGTGAACTCTCTTTCCTCTCATTTCCTGTAATACTTTGACAGCTACTCTTGCTCTCCACTGGATCAGAGATGTTGGTGTATTTCTCCTCAACAGTGGAATGTAAGCTCCATGAGGGCAGGCTGTCTAAAGTGAAACTCCTTACTTCTTTACCCAGCTCCAGGTCATTACCCAAGGATCCTGTGGCTGTCTCAGGGCCCACCTTCTCATTCTCTGTGTTGTCCCCTTCCCATTGCTATAAAGGTGAGGGCCAACTCTCTGGGGGATGGATCACCCCTTCCCTGGTGCAACAACACCCAGCTAGGGCACATTGTGCAGTTAGGCTCCCTTCCTCTTCCCTGGCCTCCACCCTCATCCCTAAAGATTCTGGGAATCTGTCCCAGAAACAAGAATTGCTAGTTCCAGCTCCAAGTACAACTATCCTCATGGAACAGAAGATGAAACAGGCCTAGAGTGGTTAAGTACTGTTTGCTCCAGGTCATACCCAGTATAATAGGGAGGACTAGCACTGAACAGTATATGGGAGGAGCTAGGATCCAGGCCAGGTTGTGTGGGGCCTCCCTGGGCCCTGGAGTGGCTGGATCTTCTAGGGGAGGCTCAGGACTGACCTCCCATCCCCTCCCCCTCAGCTCCTAGGGCTACTGAGGATTATGAGCAAAGAGAAAGAGCCACTTCCTTCCCTCCTGTTGCCCGCAGCCTGGGCCAAGCTGGGGGGGAAGTCTTGCAAAGAGTGGCCGCTGCCCTGGGGAGATGCTGCTGCTACTACAGCATCTACCTAACTTGGTAGTTCTTGGGCTCCAGGGCAGCCCCACCCTACTTCTTGCCTCCGAAGGAGAGGCTAAAGTACTAGGCTCCTACAGCCTGTAAGAGAGGGATCCTTATGGGTATAGATTTATGTCTAATTAGCAGACATCCCGACATGGCTGGTCCCTAATTAATTCTATCCTCCATAATTAATCCCTGATCCTACCTTTCTCGCTCCCCCCTCCCAGCTTTAGGGGTAAGGAAAAAGGGAGGCAAGAGATAGCATAAGGTGAAAAACAAAAACAAATAAGCATTTACTAAGAACCTACTATGTGCCTGGTGCTTTGTAAATGTCTCCTTTGGTTCTCAAAGCAGCCTTGTGAATTAGGTGCTATCATTAGCTCCATTTTACAGATTGAAGACAATGAGGTAAACAGATCAAGGGTTTTGCTAGTAAGTATCCTGAGTCTGATTCGAACTCAGATCTTCCTGACTCCAGGCACAGCGCCTTAATCACTGCACCACCTAGAGGCCTGAGGGGAATGGAAAGAATCCTGAATTTGCAGTCCTGGTTAGTGAGTGTTCAAAGCCCAGCTCTGGGGTTTGAGCTGGGGTTCAAAGCCCAGCTCTGCCCAGGTCATCAGCTGTCTGACCTTGGGCACGGCCTTTCATTTCAGGGACTCAGTTTCCTTAACTGTGAGAAAGGGATAAGGAGTTTTGGGGAACCTACCTCAATAGGTGATTGGGAGGGGCTAAGGGCTTTGCAGACTTCAAAATGCTACTTATAAAAATGTCCCTTGTCACCATTAATGGCTTCACAGACACTCCCCGACATTCCCTCAGTCTCTGGCTGTTTTCAGTCATAGAAAATCAGAGCTGGAGGGCTGTCAGATAATTGACAAGCATTTTTATAAAAATGCTTATTATGTGTCAGCCTCTGTAGCTAGCAGTTGTAGTCAACTTGATTTATTTGGAGTCAGAAGTGTGTTGTTGTTCAGTCCTGTCTGACTCTTCACAACCCCATGTGGGGTTTTCTTGGCAGACATACTGGAGTGGTTTGCCGTTTCTTTCTCCAGCTCATTTGACAGATGAGGAAACTGAGGCAAACTGGACTAAGTGATTTGCCCAGGGTCACACAGCTAGCAAGTGTCTGAGGCTGGATCAAGAGTCAACTTTGCTCAGTCTTGTTTTCTTCAACAGCAAAACAGGGCTAATAATTACTCATACCTTCGCCTCATGAACATTGAGAAAATACATTTAAAGTGCTAGTGCAAATATTAAGATGATATATACATGCTAATTATTATTATTGAATACAGAAGTGACATAGTCTTAGAACAGAGAATGTCAGGGATGTGAAGATCATAGGATTTAGGGCTGGAAAGGACTTTTAAGGTCATCCCTTGACCAATCCCCTAATTTTAAAGAGGAGGAAACAGAGACGATGTGATTTACCTAAAATCACACAGCTAGGAGGCAGCAGAAACAAGGATTGGACCCTGCTCCTCTTACTTCACATCTAGTCATTTCTCTTACATCTGTTTTTGGCAGTTGAGAAATTAGGCTATTGGAGCGACGAGCACCCTCAGAGGATAGAATGTCAGAGCTCAGAAGGAACTTAAAACATAGGGGCGCTCAGAGCTGGGAGGGGACTTAGAGCAGCTGTTTCTAACTCAGAAACAGGGCCACCAAAACATCCATCCAACAGATTCCTGTGGGCTGAATATTAACTTAAAAAAACGTGTTAATATTATCTATGTTTTATTGTATTTTTAGTTTGTACCTTAGAACACAGGATGTGTCAGAGCTGGGAGGATCCTTAGAGCCCCAAATGGGAAAATACTGAAGGCCTTTGATGTTACCTAGTCCAATTCTCTAATTTTACAGATGGGGAAACTGAGTCTCAGGGAAGTAGATGGCACTTGCCAAAGGTCATATAGCAAGTCAGCCACTCTCTTCACTACTAACAATGAACTCTTTTCATTATTTCTCTCCTTCCCATCACCATTAGTTATACATATATTGACTCTGGTCAAGAACATATGCAACTAAGCTTTAACAGCCTGTCCCCTTCAATGATCCTGTCACAATGACCACTGTTCCATCACTCTTTGTCTTGGTGAAACCCATGCTGTCACTATGACTGTGTCTGTCACTGTTCTAAATCAATCCAATCCAAGAAACTTTAAAAGTACCTATTATGTGCCAGGCCCTGTGCTGCAAAGAAGACACAAATATAAAAGGAGAAGCACGTTCATGGGGTTTCTATCAATACTAAACACAGTGCTCACATTTATATAGTCTTTAAAGTTTGAAAAGCACTTTATATGTGTTAACTCATTTGATTTTCAAAACAATCCTGTGAAGTAGGGGCTATGCTCAGCTCCATTTTATAGATGAGGAGACTGAGGTACAGAGGTTAAGTGACTTGTCTAGTCACACCACTAGTAAATGTCTAGTCAGGTCTTCCTGACTCCAAGTTCCATACTCTACTCACTATGACCCCTAGCTGCCTTGGTGTCATAGGATATCACATGACATTCTACCCACAGACCAAGAGAGCCCTATGGGCTGACTATAGGCTCATCTTCCCAACACAGTCTCTGTTCTCTTCCCTCCCAGCATCCCCTGCAACCACACTCTGTGCTCTGTCTTTCCTAGCATCACTTATCACTTTAAGTTTAGGTCACTGAAACTGACACATGGGTTGGGTTGTCACAGCCTTTTTGTCACCTCCACCACTGAGACCACAAATGTTACCATTAGGGTATCTCTGTCCTTGGTGGAGGTGAGCACAGAAGTTGCAGAATCAGAGAAAAGCAGAAATGGAAGCGATCAGCCCCTTCACTTCTCAACTGGGCTCTCTCAGACCCAAAGGTCTGACTTCTGGTCCTGGTGCTTCTTGGAGGCTCAGTCAGTGGGGACTGAATTTCCTCTGCCCTCAGGGACCTAAGTGGTCAGGCCTCTACCTCTCCTCTCAGAAACCCAAGTATGTAGGTTCCAATCCTAGCTGCCTTCCCTTATGTCCATTTCCTGAGCCCTTCTCTCCTCAGAGACCAGTCATCCTGCCCTTCTACTCTCATCCTTAGCTCTTTCTAACCTCTCCCACTTTTTTCTCTCTCTCACCTTTAACACCTTGGAACAAGACAAAACAGGCTAGAGGAAGGGACAGGTAGAGTTGAGGTGAACCTTCCTGAATTTTGATTTCCACCACTGCAGCCCAGAGGGGAACAGAGATTGGCCTAGAGACCCCCAGAAAGTGGCTGGTGTCACAAACCAGAGAGCTCAAGATAGAGCCTAGAGGCTCTAGCCAGTCCTGTTCAACATCTCAGAGAACAGCAAAACAGAGAGAACTTAAAATAGTTTTAGATCTGGGGAGCCCTTAGAAAATACAATGAAAGACACTGGGGCTGGGAAAGACCTTAGAACACAGAAGGGCCAGACTGAGAGCTTAGAGCTCATTTGACCCAACTATCTCACTTGACAGATGGTGGAGCCAAGGTCCTTGGAAAGGGAGAGAGTTTTTGCCAAGATTAAACAGTCAGTCAGCAGCAGATTCAGGATGAGATTTTAGGTATCCCAGCTCCCAGCCTGAATCAGGGTTCTTCTCACATTGCAAAGCCCATGAGGGTCAGCATTAGGACTTTCCATACTCTGGTGTGACAGTGTTGGTGGCACAGAGACAGTTCATGCAGTGGTGGTTTTACTGCAGTAATCATGATTAAGGCTAAGCCCTGATCCCAGACACAAATGATGCTAGGTTGGGTCCCCAGGCAATAGCTTGTCACTTGGCCTAGAAGGGAGGGAGACTCTGGGGAATCTCCTGGAGAGTCCCACCCCGCTTCCTGGGCAAACAGTAATGGCAGGATGAGCTTTGACATTCCTCCCCCCTGAATAAGTCAATCCCTTAAAAGCTCTGGTTTTGAGCTCCCCCCAGAAAGAGTGGGATTGAGTCCTTGGTTCATAAAACCCTTCCAGATGATTAAATCCAATCTCATTTAACAGATAGGAAAATTGAAGTACAAGGCAGGGAGATTTACTATAACGATGTCAGTGGTAGATCTGGGATTAGAACCCAGATCTCTGGCATTCAGTCAGGGGCCTCGTCCCAGTCCATTTCTCTTGGGTCTTGGGAGGAAGGTGGGCAGGCCTTGTAGAAGGATGTCTCACCTGGATTGAAGCAGGGGTTGGGGGGGGGCAGTATGGGCCAGGGAAGTGGCACACCCAGTAGTCTGTCTGAAGCAGAGACAGAAGCCAGAGAGGAGCCCTAGGTCAGGGCTGTCATAGTAAGCAGAAAAGGCAGGGTGGGGCAGGGAACTACCTCAAGCTGAGTGAGATTGCTCTGAGTGGCCCTGTGACAGCAACTCACCATAGTGGCAGCAGTTCTCCGTCCCTGTGGCCCTAGGTTGTGTCCCCTGGGGTGAAGCAGGTGGCTGCGGCTGCTGGGGGAGCCAGGTTCAGTGGGCTCCTGGTGGGGACTCAGACAAGGCCTGGTGCTGGCTCTCTGGGTAGTAGGGCTGGGAGCATCAGTTCCTCTTACAAAGGCCTCGGCTCCCCCACACCCACTTCCTATCACTGGGAGGGGCAGGGCCAGGGGGGAAGGAGCTCTCACCACAGAGGGAGTAGAGGCCTCCTCTGACGAGAGGGTAGGATGGCGCCATGGGCTCCTAGAAGTAAGGACAGGAAGCTAGGAGGCACCTTTGGTTCTGCCAATTTCTCCTTTGGTCAATAGACTGTAAGCCACTTGAGGGCAGGGAGCTGTATTCATTTTTATCTTTGTATATTAATAAGCACATGTTGTTGTTCAGTTTTGTCTGAGTCTTCATGATCCCATTAGGGGTTTTCTTGGCAAAGATACTGGAGCGGTTTGCCATTTCCTTCTACAGCTCATTTTACAGATGAGGAAACTGAGGCAAACAGGGTTGAGTGACTTGCCCAAGGTCACACAGTTAGCAAAAGTCTGAGGTCATATTTGAACTCAGGAAGAGGACTCCAGGTTTAGCACTCTATTCACCGCACCACCTAGAGGCCTTCGTATTAAGCACATAGCAGGTACTTAATAAAGGTTTATTGAATTGAATGGTGGGCCCAGGAGCTAGGTGGCCCAACGCAGCTTCATAGCAACATTTTTTGGGGTCTGGAAAGAAGCCTGGGGAAAAAGGCTTTAGGGAAGGCTGAGGTTGAGGTTGGGATGATGTAACAGCAGTTGTCTGAAATGTGGAACCTTTTTTCCAGAGAAGGGTGGAAAACCAGAATCTCTTTCTTTCTTCTAGGAATGCACCAAGAACAAAATATATGTAAACAGAGTGAGAACATATGTGAGGATGAACTTTTTTCTCCTAAAGAGCCTTTTGGTGAGACTTTTCAAACCCTTTTCCCATCCTTGGTCTCATTTGATAATAACCAGGTGAGGGAGGCTGGGAGGGGCTATTCTCCCCCTTTGACTTCAGGAGGAAGCAAAGATTCAGCAAAAGGAAGTGAGTTGCCTAAGGTCACACAGCACCTCAGTAGCAGAGTTGGAAGCAGAATCTGTGATGAGAATCATGAAGTTCAGGGGAAGTCATAGGAAAGAGAAAGTGGGTTCTGCAAACTGGAAAGCTGCCATGTATCTATCTACACACCCTCCAGACTCAGCCCTAAGTGGGTCACACTGGAAATAGATAAAAGCTCCCCGCCTGAGACCCAGACACGCAGAGATCACCAGGTTCAATCACCTCCTTTTTACAGTGGGGGAAACTGAGACCCAAAGAGGGGTAAGAACTCACTGGAGACAACGGCAGAGCCAGGACCACAACTCAAGCGCTTTGGCTCCCAAACCAATGGATGCAGGACAGATGCGGTCAGCTCTGTGCTGTGCCTCCAATTTTGCTATATGCAGGTTCCAAGGACTTTCACGTGCTTGTGGACCAGCTTCCAAGGGGCATAAAGGGAGAGGAAAAGAATTTACTCGCCTCATGTGAGTGTGTGACAACAACAACAGCGACAAAAACAGCTAGCCCTCATTATGTGCCGCGGCACCGCATTGAGCACTTCACAAGGGTCATCTCTCGTGGCCAACGTGGCTTGACTGAGGCTCTTTTTCTTTTCTTTCTTTTTTTTTGTTTTTGTTTTGCTTTTTGGAGGGGGAAGGCTGGGCAGTTGGGGTTAAGTGATTTGCCCAAGGTCACATGGCTAGTTTTTGTGTTAAGCGTCTAAGGTCATATTTGAACTCAGGTCTTTCTGACTCCGGGGCCGGTGCTCTGTTCACTGTGCCGCCTAGCCGCCCCCTGAGGCTATTTTTCACATGGCTGGGGGTGGGGTGGGGAGGTGGGGGTGGGGGGGCGGGGCGGGTTGTTTTTGTTCTTTTGTTTTTCTGTCAGGCGGCAGAAGTGAGAAGGAAATCAAATAAATGATTGTTCATTGAAAAAGTTTTAAAAAATTGTCTCGTTTGATCCTCACAACAACCTGGGAGGTAGGCACTGTTATTGTCCTTACTTTACAATAGACAGAGGTTAAGTGACTTGCCCGAGGTAACACAGCTGGTAGGTATCTGAGGCTGCATTTGAACTCAGGTCTTCTTGGCTCCAGGTCAAGAGTTGACCCAGAGGGATTTTGCCTGTGTTGATTGGGACAACAGCAGCTATGGGTCTGATTCACAAGAGCTGGTACAGTACAGAGCTCCTAGGCTATGCACTATTTTCTAAATCGTCATTCCTCCTCTAGGTTCTTGTGGTTGTTCAGTCATTTCAGTCCTGTCTGACTCTTTGTGACCCCATTTGGGGTTTTCTTGGCAGAGATACTGGAGCGATTTTCCATTTTCTTCTCCAGCTCATTTGGCAGATGAGGAAACTGAGGCGAACAGGGTTAAGTGACTTGCCCAGGGTCACAGGGCGGATTTGAACTCAGGAAGATGAGTCTTTCTGACTCTAAGCTCAGCACTCTATCCCCTGAGCCACCTAGCTGCTCTCAGGGCACGAGGCAGTGCAAGGAATAGATACCATGAGCAGCTTTCTGGGTAAGCACTGAATAGCAGTTTCAGAAGCACAGAGACTTTTCCAGGTGGAATGCAGACCTAGGACTGTGAGATGGGGGTGGTGGGTACATGTGGAATGCACATTCTTTTTCCCACTCTTGGGAATGCAAGGTGGGGTGAGGTATGGATTTTCCTATGGCTTATGTTATATGCCAATTGAGGAATGTTTTTGATGTACACCTATAAGCTATACGTGTTCTGGGTGTGGGAAAGCTCTGGACTCGGAGTCAGGAAGTCCTGAGTTCATATCCTACCACTGACACTTACTAGGTAAGTCCCAGGACAAACCACTTAAGCTCTCAGTCTCAGTTTCTACAATCTTCAAAATGGAGATAACAACAGCACTTGTCTCACTGGATGGTGAAGGTCAGGTGAGATAATGCATATAAAACTTCAGCAAACTTTGAAGTGCTGGCTAAGGGCTTGTATTATTTTCAGAGACTATACTGCCCTCTGTTGCAACTCCATTGAACTGCTATTATCATTTAAAATCCTGACTTACTACTGTCTCCCGCTGGTTCTTTACGGAACTGCAGAAGTTATTTTGACTTCTTTCCCTAGGGATACTTGGGAGTTAGCTTCAGGCTATTTTAGTTCTTTTGTGAGTCAGGTCCCCAAGGCACCTAGTCAGCATAATGAGAGACCCTCTGCTCAGATCTATCTTTTGAACTCCTTTGGCTTTCTCCAACTGGCAGTTTTCTATTTTGTTGTTACTGAGTAGTTTTCAGTCATGTCCTACTCTCCTGACGTCATTTGGAATTTTCTTGGCAAAGATACTGGAGTGGCTTGTCATTTCCTTCTCCAGCTCATTTTATAGATGAGGAACTGGGACAAACAGGGTTAAGAGACTTGCCCAGGGTCACACAGCTAGTAAGCGTCTGAGGCTGGATCTGAACTCAGGTCCTCCTGTCTCCAGGAGTGGTGTTCTATCCACTGTACCACCTAGCTGCCCTGGCACCCCAGGTGAGACACAAACCCACAATGCTAATTAGTTCTCTCTACAACAATAAAATTTGAGTTGGTGAACAAATTCTTTCCAATGCCCATCGTTCCCCTAAAAACTAGCTTAGACCCATACAGCTTTACATGGCAATATGGTGGCAGAGCTATCAGTCTTTGTCTTGCATTCCTGCAGTTACACAGGAATCACCCACCTCCCTACACTTGTTGGGCTTCTGGGTCTCTGATGTGTGGGTGTTCTATTACTTCTTGCCGATCTGCCTGTCTCCTGAACTTCTGTTCGTGCTGACCCTTACTGTTTGAATCATTCCCACTCCTACTTGTCTGCCTGTTTCTGCTTCAAGGCTTCATCCTGATCTTTGATACCTGGCTCTGGCACCCCCCCCCCCCCCCCCGCCCCCTTGTTCCCTAGGCTCTTGGTGCTGTATTCTCCATGGTTGGCTGACTCCTAGGCCTATATTTTCTTTGATTCCCCAGGCTGGCACTAGCTCTTCCTGAACTCATTTCCACACTCACCATTTGTTACTGCTGCCTGTGCTATATGATATTTGGCAATTAGGAATAAGAGGATGAGAAAAGAGCAAAAATGAAAAATAATGTAATGTAACCCAATGAGGAAAGATTATGGGAGTTCAGAATAACAGACCCATGAGGGCTTTTAGAGCAGAGAATATGGGTTATCCATAATCGGAAGGCACCTCAGACAATCCGTCTGAAGCGGCTTCCTTTTTAGGCCACGACTGTTTTTTACCTAGATTGTTTGGGTCTTTAGGTTTTAAAGAGATGCGGCTGAAGAACCCTGAGGAAGGCAGACAGGGAAGGTGATATAAAGGGTGGTTCTGAGACATCATGTGCAAGACACTGTGCAAGGAATCTTTTTGTTTGTTTGTTTTTCTGTCTCGCTTTTTTGGAGGGAAATTGGGGTTAAGGAACTTCCCCAAAGTCACATGGCTAGTAAGTGTTAAGTATCTGAGGCTGGATTTGAATTCAGGTCCTCCTGACTCCAAGGCCAGTGCTCTGTTCACTGCGCCACCTAGCCGACCCACAAGGAAATCTTTAAAAGTGCAAGACATCGTGCTTTGCCATTGATTCTTTCCTGCATTTTTGGGATCAATTGTGATTTACTAGGAGAATTCAAGAAGAGAGTGTCTGATTGTAGAGGTGGCTAGGTGGTACAGTAGATAGTGTGCTGGGCTGGGATAAGGAGGACCTGAGTTTAAATGTGACCTCAGATACTTATTAGCTGTATGACCCAGTGCAAGTCACTTACCTCTGTTTGCCTCAGTTTTCTCATCTGTAAAGTGACCTGGAGAAGGAAACAGCAAACCATTCCAGTATCTTTTCCAAGAAAACCCCAGATGAGTTGGACCCAACTAATCAACTGATCATTGAAATTTGGTGCTAATAGCTAGCCAGAAGTTGAATACAGTTTGGGGGTAGTGAGTCAGTGTGAAACAATGAGGCAGTTGTTCCTCTTCCCTTTTGACCTGGAGATGGAGAATACTCAATAGTGCTTTTCTACAAATGCATTTTGGAGGCTCTTTTTGCTTTGCTTTGAGAAGAATCACACAGAAAATTGAAAATTCAGACTCTACCACAGCAAGGGCAGCTTGGCTCTGGCTGCTTGGACTTAAACACAGTTATAGCTTCTTTTAATTTCAATTTAGTGGATACTTTTAGACTAAATTCCAAGTGACTAAGTTTTGGGGGCTGTAATTTATAAGGAAAACAAGCTTGGGATTCTAGAGGGAGCGTGTAGTATGAAACAAGAGAATTTTGAGTTATTTCTTAAAAAATTAATCCATTTCCCTAGACTTTAAGCATTCTCACTGGAGCACTAAGGGAAGGCTGTAGACTGCACACAGTTGGTATTGAGTTGGTATCTTAAGGAAGGGACTGCTGGGTGATCTACACATGGACAGTTAAATGTGCTGGTATAGTTCCAGCTTTGATCACCACCTTGTGGCTTACATAGATAAAGCACCCTGAGTGGCTGCTCCAAGCTACAGCCCCTGCCTAGTGTAAGAAATTCTATCTACAGAAGATCTAACCTGTCCCTGTGTAAATGTTTTAGACCTGGAAAGAACCATAGAATAAAGATAAAATAATGCAAAGTTGAAAGGAACCTTCCATTCTGCCCAGAATGTCAGAGCTGGGAGGGTCTTAGGACAGAGAATGTCAGACCTGGGAGGGACCTTAGAACAGAGAATGTCAGAGTGGGGAAGTACCTTAGAACACAGTACTTCAGAGCTGGAAAAGACCCAAGGGCCTAGCTGTGGTATATTGGTATGTGCTCTAGCCTTGGAGGCAGAGGAGCTGGGTTTATATCCTATCCCTCCACCCTTCCCCAAGTGACCTTGGGGACAAGCTCCTTCGTCTTTCTCCCTGGGTCTTGAGCTCCTTCTGTATCACATGAAGAGGCCAGATCTTTATTGCCCTTTGTGCCCAACCCCAAGGCCCAGAGAGGGAAGAAGACTTGTCCAGGATCACCAGAGGAGTCTGGGTTAGGAGAGAAAGTGACCACTCCACTAGTAATTCCTTATTTGCTCTAGGCAGGCACCTGTTTTTGGCTGGCTGAATAGTGAGACCTGCTTATGGAGGTGGACGTTTGTGTGGACGTGTCTAGCAGGTGGAAAGAACCATGAGATGGAGCAACTGGGCTCTCTGAGGCCTGAAATAGTCATGCCTTTGGGGAGGGAGAGAATTGTCTTGTAGCTTCTGCCAAACAGCTTTCCAGACCTTCTGTCAAGTCCCTGGCCCCGTGTGCTTAGCACAGACAAAGTGGAAGCTATAGTTTGGTGAAGGAGCCCTGACTGGATTCAGGTCTTTACTCTACCTGGATTTCTTTGGAAAATTTCCTCTTTTCAAGCTTTTTTCCTTCCTCGTCTGTAAAATGGGATGCTTGCACAACTTCACCCTTAGGGTTATGAGGAAATGTTCTTTGAAAAACTCGAAGTACTATAATTGGAGAGATTATCATCATGACCCCGACCCCAAAGTGAGCCTCCAAAACTGAGTCCTGATCTGAGTCATTTGGATCCTTTATTCTCAATGGCTCTAGGCCTGTGACCTCAGACTACAGACTGAGTCCTAGTTCTGCACAGAGCCTTGATCCAGGACTAAGCCCCGACCCCAGACTAACCTTGGGCCCCTAAATGGTCCTAGATCTTTGACCCCAGATTGAGCCGCACTGTTTGACTGTTGCTGAGAAAGGGCTTTGTAGATCATAAAGCTTCCCAGAAAGATGAGTTCTGGGACATTGCAGACACTTCCAGGAGGATGCTCAGGGGCTGGTTACCTCCCCGAGAGATGGCTTCTCTGAACTCTCCAAGGACCACATGCTGGGACATAGACACAAGACAGTTTTATTGACCTGGGGCCTGCTTGTGGGGAGACGCTGAGGGGCCAGGGCTGAGCTGTGCCTGGAATCCCAGACACTCCCTGGCCATTGCTCCCTGCCCACTCCCCATGTCCCATAGTGGGGGCAGGGTGTGGACTATAGCACCGTGGGGGGCAGCCCTGACCCAGGAGAGAACCCTTCTTGTGCTGGGAGTATAGGAGGGAGGGGGCCAAGGACTGGGTAGGGATGGTCCCTCTTCCATTTTCAGACCAATATGTGCTCTCAGAAGGGGAACATCAGGGAAAAGAGAGGGCCTTTTCAAGCTCTCAGGGCTTAAGGTAAGAAGGGAGGGCCCGGGGGGCACTGGCACTGGGCACCCCATAGCACCAAGGGTGGCAAAGAGGGTGGGACCTGGAGCTCCCCAGCCCCCTTCCCAGTTCTTCACAGTACAAATTCAGGTCAAATCTCAGTGGGGAGCCCAGCAGCAGGACTGGGTACAGGTGGCCCCTCTTCTTGGGCCATGCCCCCATCTGCTGCTCCCATCCCTTCCACCAACCCCTTAAGGCTGGGGAAGCCTAGATCAAAAAAAGGCCTCCTCCCTTTACTCAGGGCACAAGGCCAGGGCCAGGCCCCGTGGTGATGCCCAATAAATAATGAATCCAGACCACCCCCCTCCCCTCCTCAGGCCTCAGCTTCACATGTCTCCAGCGGTTCCCTCCTCGCTTAGCGACCCTGGCAGGTTTTACAGCACATCTGGCGGAAATAGGCACGACTGCAAAACTGGAACTTGAACACAAGGGGGCAGTAGGCGACCTTGTTCACATCCCTGCACTCTGCGGGAGGGGAAAGAAGGAGAGTCATGCCTGGTGCCCGCTGCGCTCCCCCAATTGTCCCAATGCCACCCCCGGTCCATGGGTCCACGTACAGTGCGCTCACGGAAGCTGCCCTGGAGCAGAAACTCAGGCAGCATCTGATAGAATTCTCTATGTCACATAGCAGTGACCAACGCCCAGGAAGCCCAACTAGGGCAGGGCATCTGGGGTGTCGTCCCTGGTCACTGAAATCTAGAGGTCACAAAAATGGCACCCTGCATCTGGCTAGCAAGAATAGTGAGTTAAAATTGGAAGCTAATGGGGCAGCGAGGTGGCACAGTGGATAAAACATCAACCCCAGAGTCAGCATGGACCTGAGTTCAAATCCTACTCCAGACAGTTACTAGCTACATGACCTTGGGCAAGTCACTTAATCCCAATTGTTTCCAAAAAATAAAAACGAAAACTAACAGATCAAGGGTATTATTAACAATACCCACCCATGAACTTTTCTTAGTAATCAATTTCCCGTCCAGATCAATTAATTGCTTCCATCAGTTTGAGGATGTTATGTGGAGCTGCTTGCTCCTGGAGTATTATTCTTTCTTTCTTTTTACTTTTTGGAGCGGGGAAGGCAAGGCAATTGGGGTTAAGTGACTTGCCCAAGGTCACACATAAGCCTACCATGTCTGAGGTTTGGATTTGAACTCAGGTCCTCCTGACTCCAGGGCTGGTGCTCTATTCACTGTGTCACCTAGCTGCCCCAGGAATGTTGTTCTGCTGGCCCCAAGCATCAAAATTGTCAGTTCTGTCTTTAGGGGCCCCACATGACGTGGCAGGATTATATGTGGCTGCAGCAAGGATATGCATATGCAACAAACAGCAGGGGGGAACATTTTGGGCTGGGTAGCTGCAAAACCTATGACTGCCTGTGTCTGAAGTCTGTCTGTGGTTTGCCCCACCCGGGAGAAATGCAAGGATGGAGCCAGGAACTATTGTCTGAGAATCCCACCCCACCCAGTCCCAGCTGACCAAGGCAGAGGGCCTGGTTTCAGAGGATCCAGAGCCAGAATGGGAGGGAGGGGTCTGCAGAGGGCATCTCCTGCCTTCCCTTACTTTGCAGCCCCTCCAAGGAGAGGAAGCCCAGTCCAGGGGATTACAGAGTCTTGAGATGGTAGAGATCTCTGAGGGTATCACAACTACCCTATCCTGCCCTATACCTGAGGAAGAATCCTCTCTACAAAATCCTGACCAGTGGCCATCTGGCTTCAGCTTGAAGACCTCTAGCACCAGGGAATTCACCCCCTCCCAAAGCCGTCCTTCCACTCTGGGTTAGCTCTCCTGTTGGGTTGTTCCTACTGATACTGGAACAGCTTCAACATCCCTGTAATTCATCTCCTTGGGAAAAAAAATCACTGTGGCTTGTTCTGCCGTCTGGGGTCAAGCACAGCAAATCTCATCCATCTGCCTCATAACAGCCCTTCAGTGCCCGGAAGGTTGTGATCCTGTCTGTCTGAGGTCTTTCCTTCAGAGTGAACACCTCCTCTCTTGCTGAGAGATGGTTCAATTCCTCCTATATGCCTCAGTCTACATAGACCCCCTTCCTGTCCGGTCATCCTCCTCTGAATGCCCTGTAGCTTAGGTCTTTCCTAAGATGTGATGCCCAGACTAAACCCCAAACTCCATCAGATCCGGCCAGAGGACAGACTGCAGACTTGTCATTTCTCCCACCCACACCCCTCTGGCACCCCACCCCTCATTCCTTCTGGCCCTGGGTGAGTACCTTCAGGGCTGTCCCCAGTGGGGATGCTCTGGCATTTGCTCTCACATTGCTGCATGGCCGGAGGCTGCAGGGCCTCAGGGCACTCCCAGGATGGCTGGCCTGTGTGTGTGGTACACTGCACGGACCTCAGCTGCTGCCCGAAGCCACACTGTGCTGAACACTGGAGATATGAGAGGGAGCTCACTATGAATATGGATATAGGGAGACAGACAGTGTGGGAGCATGCACGCATGGGATGTAGAAAGGAGGTAAGATTCAGAGCCATGAGGGACCCTGGTGGTCACCTTGCCAGGGACTAGGCTCAGCCTGGGGTCAGGGCTTCTCCCAGATTTTCCAGAAGAGGAAACAGGCTCAGAAAGATGAAGGAACTTGCCCCATGCAAAGAAGAGCCAGGATTGAAAAGAGTACTCGTTTTAGTTAGTTGGTCATTCATTCAATGGGTCAGTTAGTTAGTTGGTCAGTCATTGGTCAGTCAATCAATTGGCCAGTCATTGGTCAGCCAATCAACTGATCAGTCATTGGTCAGTCAATCAATTGGTCAGTCAATTAGTTGACCAATTGGTTAGTCAGTCGGTTCAACAAGCATTTATTAAGTGCCTACTGTCTACCAGGCACTGTCTGGCTTAAGTACTGGGGATACAGAAAAAAGCAAAAGGCTCCTTCTGAGTTCAAGTCTTGGCTCTGACACTAGCTTCTTTTCATCTCACAGGGCCTTGGGGAAAGTGCTGTATAAACTTTTTAGTTTTCTATAAATGTGAGTTCTTCTTCTCTGGCCCAGCTCCTCCCCTCTTGGCTCTGAAAGATTTCCCAGGGTGATTGTTATTCCCCACAAGAGGGGACTGAGAGCGGGGGAAAGAAACCAGAACGACCTTCTTGAGAAACTCGAGATTCTTGACCCTCCCAGCCAAAGTTCTCCCCCATCTTTGGAACACGACAATAATGGCTGGCATTTCTAGAGCCTCTGAAGGTCAGCAAGGTCCCTCAACCTGTGAGGTGGGGGCTGTTACTATCCCCAAATGGGTTAAGATGTGCAGAAGTGCTGGGCTGACCTTAAATGCTACATTGCTTCTGGCTCTTATTATGTTAGAGATGAGGAAACTGAAGTTAGGTGACTTGCCCAGGGTTACATAGTTTACACAGTAAGTTAGCTAAGCCATCTGAGGCTGGATTTGAATTCAGGTCTTCTGACCCCATGTCCAGCACTCTATCCAGTATACCACATAGCTGCCTCAACATTTAGGCTGTTGTTGACTGACTGACGGGCCAAAGCCCCTGGAGAAGTAGGAAGGGGTGAAGCCCTTATGAAGGTCCAAGCTTAGGGGTCTTTTTGCCTATAACCAATTGCCAGAGCTGAAAGTGATTCCTCTGTATGTCCCAGCAGAGCCTAGCATAGGGCCAGGCACATAAGAGACACCCATGTTTGTTGAATGGGTGCTTTTCTGACTCTGTCCCTCCCTTCCACCTGGAATCCTTCCCTGATCCAATCCTACTGTCTACCAGGCAGTAGGGGATCCCTGCCTTAGGCCCTCCCCCAACCTGGGCCTGGAGATGATGGACTCCAGACCAGCCCCCATACCTCTCCCCACTCGCCAGTCACCCAACGGGGTGGGGGACACCGGCGGAGGTTGCACCTCATGCTGGTGGGTGGCTTGGTAGCTGCTGGACACTGGGTAGAGGGCAGTGTGGCACTGTGGTCTCCACTCTTACACAGGACAACTCGGTGTCGGAAGCCGGGTCCACAGTTGGGGGTACACTGGGGATGGAGGGTGGTATAAAGGGTTTTGGCTTTAGGGACCAGCTCTTCTGAGATTTCCTTGAAGGCATCCCCTGGGGATGTTAGCCCCAATCTCCTATACCAGTGGTTCTCAAAGTGTTGTCTGGGGACCCTTCTGAAGGGGTGCTCAAGGTCAAAGCCATTTTCAAAATAATACTAAATTTAATTTCTAACCTGGTAAATATAGATAGCTAATAACCCACAGAAACAAAATCTCTTTGAGGTCTTTGAAAATTTTTAACGGTGTAAAGGGGTCCTGAGACCAATAAGTTTGAGAACCACTGTCTTATACTCTAGGCATTGGGGGAGAGTGAAGAGTAGAGGAAAAAGCCTTCCCTCAGCCAGTGGGCAGGGTGGGGTATAAATGGCAATCCACTCCACGCTGAGCCAGGCCACTCTGACATTAACCAGGGGGTGGGGAAGCTGGAGGTTGGGGGGGGGGGCAATGCCCTGAGCAGAGTGGAAGAAGAGATGGTGAAAGAAGAGTGAGGAATGGGCTTTGGGAAAAGCTTAAGAGAGCTGGACAAACCAAGGGAGTCTGGGGCAGCCTGAGGCCTAAGTGTAGGAAGCTGCATATGGGGGCCTCAGGTGTGCCTGCCTGAGCAGAGGGGAGGGCTTACCTCGGACCAGTCAAGAGTAACCCACTCTGGTGGGCAGGCAGGGCTGTTGCAAGGCTCCAGCACATGGGGCCGGGGCTGGGTGCAGGCACTGTCATCCAGAGCTTTCTCTTCATCTGCAGACACCCTGCGCTGACATACCACAGTTCGGCTCCTCACCCCTGAGTTACAGCTCCGGCTACAGCTTGACCAGTTTCCCACAGCCCAGCTAGGGGGATGCAGAAGTTGGGGGGGAAGATAAGGAGAGAAGTAGTTATTGTGCATTGATCTATCCAACATTGAGGTTGTTTGGGAAGATACACTGTCCCTGTCCTCTTGGGGTTCAGACACTGGAAATACAAGTACGAAGAATGAAACAGACCCTGCTCACAATGGGTTTATATCACGGGAGCATAGATTTCAAGTTGGAAGGACCCCTAGAGGTGATATAAAACTAAATTCTCATTTTACTGATGTAAACTGAGTCCCAAAGACTTGCCCAAAGTCACATGAGAAGCAGCAGGATCAGGATTTGAACCCAGTCCTCTGCCTCACTTGAGCCGCTCAAAAAGTGGGGCTTTGCCTGACCTCTTCCCCCAGCGTCTGGCCCAGGTACTCACTCTGGGGGGCAGGGTTCTGTGTTGCAAGCCCGCTGGCGCTTGGGCAGTTTGCTGTGGGGGCTGCAGTAGTGAGGGGCCACAGTGGAGCTGTCCAGTTGCTTCCGACACTCGGCAGCCTGTACCTGGCTGCCTGGGGGATGGGGAGGGGCCAGCTCAGCTCCCAGATCCTATCCCACCCATCCCAATCCTCACCCCACCCCTGAGATGCACTTTCACAAGAATCGGAGCTAGGAGCCTGGACTCCTGAGTTTCCTTTTCCAGCTTGGCTTGAGAGCTACCCACCCGTGCAGGCCCTAGTCTCTTCCCCCCCTACCCAAAGACCACTACCTTCCTCCTTCCTTGTCCCCTCCCCCATCCCCCTCAGGGTCTAGTTCCATCTGGGCTTCCATTACTTCTCCAGAATCCTCTCTTCCTTAAACCCCTGGGGGACTCCAGTCCCTTCCCAGCAAGTTCCCTGCCCCATCCAGCACTGGACAGCCTCACCGCCTGCACACAGAGCAGAGCACTTGGTCCAGGGTGTATAGTGCCAGGCATATGGGGGCAGGGCCTCATGATTAATCGGTGCATTGAAGCGATATCGGATTCCCTGGAGTTCAGATCGGGTCAGGACCTGGTGGGAGTGGGGTGAGGAGAAAGGTGAGGGGCCCTCGCGTTCTGGGCCCATTGAAGGGGCCAGGACATCTCAAAGGAAGAAAGTCAAGAGTTTCCCACCCAAATCCCCCCACTCCTACCCCTAGGCTCAGGGAGCCCTGCCAGGAACTCTCACAGCTTGTGCTAGATCAAGTCTGATCTTACGGACTGAGCTCTCCAAGAGGAAGGAGAGCTCCTAGAGGCTGGCTGCCTGGGCAAAACCCTTCCCCCCCACCCTTCATCCTATCCCTCCTCCCTCTCTTAGCTTCATGGTTACCATGACAATGATCGTGATGTTGGTTGGGCCCAAGGCCTCCAGAATCTGGGGTTGGTCTGGCCCATGGTGTAGCTGGAATATGGTTCCAGCCAGAGGCAAGCGGTGGGGCTGTGGGGTCTTGGGGAGCCCATCCAGGAGAAAGGCATCATCCTCCCCTTTTAGGGCTAGTACAAGGAGTGTGTGTGTGTGTGTGTGTGTGTGTGTGTGTGTGTGTGTGTGTGTGTGTGTGTGTGTGTGTGTGTGAGGGGGGGGGGAAGAGAGAGAGAAAGGGAGAGAGAGAGAGAAAGAGAGAGAAAATCAGCTACACCTCCCCTCCCCCCCCAAACCTTTGTCCCCAAGTCCCTTTCCTCTACCCCCTCCCATGGATCATGTCTTCTAGGCCCTGAATACCCAAGGTACCCCTTTCTCTCTCACCAAGGTGACTGAGGGATGGATTTGAATCCTGAATGGAAATGTGGACAGAGCCCTTGGGAATCCAGATGATCTCTTCATACTCTGGAAAATAGGCCCCAAATGTCCATCTCATAAGAGGTTCATCCTTAGACTCCTCTTCTCCAATCTGGTCATCCCCCCTCTTCCTTCCCCCACCAAATTAATTTGTCCTTCCCCACTAATCCTTCCCTCATCTATCTGTCCATTTCCCCTCTCCTCTCCATCTTATTCATCCCCCTTCCCTCCTCTACCCAGCGTACCCTCCCCATCCCCTTTCTAGGATCTGAGGCCACCCAGGACAGGAGGGGTACCTTGCCCCCTGGCTCCCCAGGATAGATTGTGCTGCTGTCTGGGTGTGAGAGGTAGCTGTGTACTGACTCTGGGCATGCCCCCATAACCCACCAGGCACAAGGTTGGTACAGAACTGCCAGGCTCTTACCGCCCTTGGGGATGGCTCCAGAAAATACACCCTCGATGGTCTCGCAGGAGCTGCCATCACCCCCACACACCCGACACTTATCCTCCCGAAGGTCTGAACCCAGGATTCGGTCACAGCCTACATGCTGGAGGGGGATGGAAATCTTCAGGGAAGGGACTTTGGGCTACCCTCACCTCACCTGTACATCTCTTCCTCTATTCTTGTTGTGACTGTGATCACCATCTGCACAGACATTTGCAGTGGCCTCCTCATAGGGCCACCATTCTTTAGTTCATTCTACATACCACATCCATCTGGTCTTTCTTATGCATACATCTGGTCATGCCTCCCCTCTGCTCCAAAATGTCAATGGCTCCCTATTGCCTGCTAAATAAACTTATAAATCCTTTGCCTGGCCTTCAAGGCCCTCCATGATGTGGCTCAGTCTGATCTCATATTACTCTCCTTCATGGAGTCCGTGCTCCAGCAAAATGGACTATCCATCCAACAGCTTCAGATTCTCTCCCTTGTGTCTTTGCACAGCACGGTTTCTATGTCTATAATGTCCTGCTCCCCAGAGAGTCCTTCCCCACCCATTCCAGTAACAGCCTTTCCCCTCATACCTCACACAACACACAGAGAACATAGGGTTTTTGCCTGGCTCAATACATATACACACTCAAATGTATAGTGTATTAAGGTAAACTGGGCTTTAATCCCCTTCTAGAGGGTAAGCTCCATGAGGATAGGAACTATGTCGTGTCCAAACCTGGCAGGTATCTCTCCCAGAGCCTCTTATATCTGTGTACTAGTAGGTGATTGTAAATGTTGAACTGCGCCATTCCTCATCCCTGACTGATGCCCCAGCCCTCCTCTTCTCCCCTATCCCACCCCCTCCAACCGCCTTTTTCTACCTTGCACTCTCCATTGACACAGATGTCCACGGTGTCCAGCCGGCATGGCGTCCCATCCACCACTGCTGCTGCCCTCTCCGTGTAGAAATTGAAGCCTTCGGCCAAGCAGGTAAGGGAGCAGGACTTCACACCCCCTGGTGGGTATAGTCACCAAATCTCAGAGTTGGAAGAGACCGCAGAGGCTGGCCAGTCCAACTCAAGTCTGAACCAGAATTTTTCCTTACCACACCCAACCAAATATTCATCCAGACTTTGCCTGAAGACTTCATGTCAGGGCAAACACACTTTTTCCTGAAGTGGCCCATTGATTTTGGGTCACCTCCAATGATTGCAAAATTGGTCTGGACAGTAAGCCATGTTTTCCTATTTGTACCTTCTCCCCATTGATTCCAGTTCTGCCCTCTGGGCCAAGAAGAACACATCCAATCCCTCCTCCAATGACAGACCTTCAACCGCTAGAAGGTCACCCTAAATCTTCTATTCTTCAGGCTAAACAAGGCTAGTTCCTCCAAGCAATCCTCATATACCATGGTCTCAAAACCCTTCACAGTTCTGACTCTACTTGGAGAAGTGGGGACGTTAGAGGGGAGAAAGTGAGTGAGCAAGTAAGCATTTATTAAGAACCTTCTGTGGGCTGGGCACTTCAGGAATTCTAGGAGGGCTAGGGAGACCCTCTCTTGATCTGACCCTAAAAAAGAGACAGGAGTTGGGAATTTGTTGAAATTAAAAGAAGGTTTAAAGCAGGGGTGGGGAACTTGTGGCCCTCTAAGTGCAGCCTTTTCACTGAATCCAAACTTAACAGAACAACTCCCCTTAATAAAAGGATTTGTCTGTAAAATTTGGTCTTAGTCAAAAGGCTGCACCCAAGGACTTAGAGGGCCACATGTGGCCTCGAGGGTGTAGGTTCATCACCCCTGGTTTAGAGCAAGGGTTCTTAACTTTCTGTTATGTTATGGACTGCTTTGGCAGACTGTTGAAGCCTAGGGCTCCCTTTATAAGATACTCATTTTTAAAGGAAATGCTAAATTTCAGTTAGAAGTTTGTGAAAATAAAAATGCAATTCCACCCCATCCAAGTTGATGCACCTCCCTAAAATCTCTCCCAGGTCATGAACCCCTGGTTTGGAGGAAGAAGATGGCATCGGGCCATAAGTGATGATCAGCTGACAATATCCACTCTTCTCCCCCAGTTCTTCATTTCACTTCTCCCCGTCCTTAATTTCCACCTAATTGGCCCAGGTATTTTTGGGAGGGAGCTGAGTCACTGTCACATCCTCTGGGCTCCCAGAGCTCTTTGATCCCCTCTGGTCCCTCACAGCCTCCTTTTCTTTCCCCTTAGTATATCTGATAAGCTGGTGGATGTCTGAGAAAGAACAAAGCCTAGGGGATCGTTGCTGATAGCATTCAACCTCAGGCTTTCCCCAGGAAAATGGAATACTCTTGAGGACAAGGATTGTTTTCAATTTTATCATTGTGTCCTTAGCACCCAGCTCATTGCTCGGCATAGAGCAAGAGCTTAATAAATGCTTGTGGAACTGAACAGCTGGGAACCCAAAAAGCAGCGAACTTGGAACTGGGAGACCTGGCTTCAAACACTGACCGCAACTTACAGGTTGTGTGACCTTGGGCAAGTCACTTAACTCTTGTAGAACTCAGGTTCCTTGACTGTAGAGTGAATGGTTAGACCAGATGGCCTCTGAGTTCCCTTCCAGCTCTATATCTATGAGCCTGCCGAGCATGGCAGGGGCTAGAGTCACTCCTCTTTGTTCCTGTTGTTCCCCACCCCACCCCCCAACTTGGGTACAGGTTCTCCTTTCCCTCCAGCTTCCTTATTTCTTCCATACGTTAGCCATGGGTCCCTGCCTCCCTCCATTCTCTCAGGATGTCCACTCACCTCCCCGGTATGTCTTCCACGTATAATATTTCCCCCGGAAAGGCACACTGTCAAATTCCGAGCATTGCACCTCCCTGAAGTCCTGAGAGCCTGGAGGACAGTCCTGGTGGGAGGGCAAGCAGAGCACCACTGAGTGGCAAGGGGACCCACAGGGTGTGGAGGCCACTCCCTACCTGAACAAGGATCCCCCTACAAAATCCCTGGCAACCATCGTCTGGCCTCTGCTAGAAGACCTCGGAAAATAGGAAACTCATGACTTCTCTGAGATGGCCTATGCCACTTTTGAATGAATTTAATAGTTAGCTTAAACAACCACAATTGACCTCTCTGTAATTCTTCCCATTCCACCCTCACTGCCCTCTGGTGCCAAGCTTCTGTCTTCTGGGATCCAGAGGATGATTAGAGAATCATACATGGAGAACCAGAAGGGATCTAAGTGGCCATCTAGTCTAACTGCTCGTTCTACAGAGGGGGAAACTGAGGCCCAGGAAAATAAAGTACCTTATGCAAGGTCATAGAGAGAGTAATCTGGTGGTGAGGGATGAGGGAAGATAAGAGAACACATTCCTGGCTCCTGAGGTCCTAGCTGGCTTAGACGGATCCAGCCCCAAATTCTAGTCTATATGCCTGTGTGTTTGGGTTTGAGGGCAGGGGGTGCATGAAGGGACTGAAGAATTCAGAAGAAGGACCTTCAGATGCAGGGAAAGGAGACTGCTCATGTGTCTGCAAGATCCCATTATAGTGAAAGGGCATCAGGTGGGATATTTTGAAGAATTTTCTACCTACAGAGTTGTAAGGCAGGAAAATGGACCTAATTCTTGTATTTCTTTCTCTTCTCTCCTGTCCCTCCTCACACAGTATCTGAAAGAGGGCTGCTTAGTGCGGGCCACTTTAGTCTTTAACACGTGGGAAAGGGCCATTCAGCAGCTGCTTTAAGACCTCCAGTGAGAGGGAACCCTCTTAGTCTCCCACCCTCAGAGGTGACCCTTTTCATCTCTAATTGGCATGAAGGTTTTCTATATATAAGTCCTACCTTGGGCTCTGCAATTTCTACCCATTTCCCTACTTTCCCCTTTGGGGCCAAATGGACTACACTTAGGCATTCAATGTAACAGCCCTTCAAATGCTTGAACTCTGCTATCGTACAAACCCCACCCCCCCTTCCCCCGCCCAAGCTTTCCCTAATGATGATGGCAGCCCAGAAGACTAATGTAGGCTTGGGTTGCACAGAGAAGGCACCTGCATTGTTAAACATTCTAACCACCATCTCTCCTATTGCTGTTCATCCTCTCCAGCTGATTGATGTCATTCCCAAACTGAGCTGTGGTCATACCTGGACTGTATACAATCACCACCCTGGTTCAATTACTCAGTCCCCAAGTACTGAATAGGCTCCTACTATATGCCAGGCTACACATCCACAAGCAAGACAAGTCCTTGCCTTCAAGAAACCTACATTCCACTGGTAGATGCAACATGGTCCCATGTAAGTTCTGAACATTATGCCTTTCTCTTTTTTTTTGGAGGGAGAAAGGCTAGGGAATTGGGGTTAAGTGACTTGCCCAAGGTCACACGGCTAGTAAGTATTAAATGGCGGAGGCTGGATTTGAACTCAGGTCCTCTGGACTCCAGGACTGGTGCTCTATTCACTGCACCACCTAGCTGCCCCAGGAAATTGATTTTATTTGTCCCTAATGAAATTAATTTTGCCAGACCCTGCTTGATGTTCTACCTTGTTAACATATGTTGTGGGGAATTTTGAGTCTGCTACACAACATGCTAGCTTTCCTTCTCAACTTTGTATCCTCTTCAAATAATTATGCAGAAGAGGCATCTCGGGACAGTGGAAAGACTTGAATCTCTTTCTCACTTCTCACATCTCATCAGATGCTAAGCTCTTTGGATTTTTCATCCACAAGCTTTCTTATATTTGGTTCCCATCTCGTCTCCTGTGGCTACCACAGGTCTTATCTCCTCTTAATTGCAAAAGAGTGAGAGGCTACCAGGTCCAACATTTGCCTACTTTAGGCTCTGAGGATTGAGGAAAGGGGGATTGAGGGCTGAAAGAAGGGGCATCACTTACGTCTGTGTTGCATGACCGGTAGCGACGCCGTTCCCCTAGGCAATATTTGCCTCCAATTGTTGGCCTTGGGGAGAAAGAGACATAGAAGAAGTTAGAGGAGGGTTGTTGGGGGAGAGGATGGATTATGGATTCTGATCCCTAAGCTTTGCTCCTGGCAGAAAGGTGAGCTTGGGAAGGAGGAAGGCCCTGAGTATGTGGCACCTACCATGGATATGTGTCTCCCCTTCCCGCAGCAGCCTCCCTCCCATTCCTGGAGGAGGCCTGGATGAGTGACTCAGGGATGGTGTTTGTGTTTGAGAGAGACAGAGGAACAGGCAGGCACTGGCTGACTGACCTGGGGCTGTCACACTGCCGGCTGGAAGAGGAGACACCACCCCCGCAGGTCCGGCTGCATTCACCCCACGAGGTCCAGGGGCCCCAGGCTCCATCTACGCCCTCTGGCCGTGACCCAAAGGGGACGCACACCCGCTTGTAGCACCACTGTAGGGGCACCGTCCTGATGGTTATATCTCCCACCAAGACCGACGCCCAACTGACACATCTTCAACTTTCCCAAGCTGTTAGGTGCTCTTCATATGATGATAATGATGACAAACCTGACTTTCTTACGTCAACTTAAAGACTACCAAATGTTCTAAACATATTCTATCGTTTGACCTTTACCACAATCCTTTGAGGCAGGCCCTATAAATTATTGTTAGCCCCATTTCATAGATGAGCAAACTGAATCTGTGAGGTTGAGTAACTTGCCTATGGTCACACAACAAAGAATTGCAAGGGGAATTTGAACCCAGATCAACAGGTCCAGCACTCTATCTACTATACTGTGAAGGTAGCAGAGGATGCATCTGGGCCAGGTTGGAGGAGGGGCATTGAGATACTCACCCCCTTGTCAATGGTGCTGCTCTGGCACAGGGTGCCCTCAGCAGCTGGGATGCTGTTGGTGATGCACCGGTTGCTTTTGCTCAGGCACCAGAGTTCACTACAGACCTCCTGGGAGAGGAGAGAGGTCCAGGTGAGTCCCTGGAGCACCCAGGGTATGGGCCACCTAGTATTGGGGTAGCTGGCAAACTCCCTAAATCAGCTCCTGGGGTCCAACTTTGGGGAGAGGGAAAAGGAGATGGGAGGGAACATAGACCTTCTCCTAGGCCATTGACTTTAGGCTCCCCTGTCTCACACTGGTCCATCCTTCAAGGCCAATGTTAGCTGTTACTTGCTCCACAAAGTCTTCCCTGGGCCATCCTGCTAAATATGGCTCCCATCCTTCTCTGAATCTCTAATCCTTCCTATGTTCACAACTCCTCACTCAGCTCATTCTGTACTAAATATCAGAGCTAGAAGAGACCTTTGAGATCCTAGCAGAACCCCTTCATCTTACAAATAGGGAAACTGAGGCACAGGAAAATGAAATGCCTTGCTTGTGTGGTGATGGGGGGGTCCCTTTGCCCCAGCCTATCCTTTCCCAACATTCCCTTTCTCAGAGTTCATTAGGGTTTACTCTTCTATTCTAAACAAATTGCTTTTCTAGACTTTTCCTGTCTTTTCCTGCCATATGTTCCATGGGTTTTGTCCTGAGCACAGTTTCCCCCATTGGGTCCTGGATCTATTTCCCTGATATCCTGCCACCCTCTTTTTCCTCCTCCCAGCTTCTCCATCTTCCTCCCCCATCCCATCCCTGTCGCCAACCCTAGCATCCTTCCCAAGTCCCCATCACCATCATGGGCTAGAAGGAAATCAGGCAGGATGTACCTTCTGACGCTCTCTTAGCTTCTGGCAGGGGACAGGGGAGAGGAGACAGACAGATACAGACAGAGAGGGACAGAGAGAGAGAGAGAGACAGACAGACAGACAGATAGGCAGACAGAGACACAGACAGAGACAGGCAGACCAACAGATAGGCAGATAGAGAAAGAGAGAGACAGACAGACGTAGACTCAGAAAGCATCTAGTTCAACCTCCTCCTGAACTCAGAATCCTACTTACCACCATCCCAACCAATGGCCACGCAGCCTCTGCTTGAAGTCTTAACTAAGGGAAGCCTATCACCTCCCAAGCCAGCACAGCCCACTTTGAGATAGCTTCTAATTATTAGGAAGTCTTTGCTAGCTGATTCCAAATCATCCTCTCTTCCAGCTTTGACAGAACTAAAAGGATGTGACTGGTATCCCTATCTCATCCTAGGAGCTGTAGTTTCTATGAAGTCTTTGTGGGGGGGGGAAGGGGAAGCTGGGAACTTTTTGGCTGGTCTAGTGACCCTGGGCAGGACAGGACAAGACAGAGCAGGGTGAGGTGTGATGTTTTCAGTGAACACTTGGGAAAATGTTTAGTGTAATGGGAGATACACCAGAACAGGGAGGTGGGGAAGGAAATGGAGTGATTTACTCAAGCTAAGCAAACTTAAACTGGCACTGGGGTCATCTGGGAGAAAGCCTGTCCCTCCAGTAAACCCCCTCCTGTAGATAGAACCCAGGCAGGGACACAGCTTGGTGCAGTGGGTCAGGTCAGTTGGATTCCAGGGCAGTCATTCTGACCTGGAGCCAAAGGGCGTGAGGCCCAGAGAGGAAAGGACCCAGGGGCCCTGGAGGGCTGGCAGAGATATCGAGCTCCAGCTGGCCCAGGGGGTGGAATCAGGGCAGTCTAAGTAACAGGGAAGGATTCCAAGGCTTGGGGCAAGAGCAGGGGGCCAGGTTCTGGCAGGGGAGTGAACAGAGAATTCCTGGAAGGGACTATTAAATGCTTTTAATCTATGCCAGGCTTCGAGGGGGCACTCTGTCCCGGAATGGCCCACAATGACTCTGATGCTAAGAAGAAAAGGGAAGAGCAGACTGACGTCTCCTTTGGGAGAAATGATCTCCTAGGATTTAGGACTGGCAGGGAAATTAGGGGTCATTGAGTCCAACTCCCTTGTTTTAATGAAGCTTAGGGAGGGAAAGCAGGGATCTGAACCTGGGTGTTCTGAGTCCAATCCAGTGCTGTTTTTTTTTCTTTTCCTTCTTATTTTCTTCCCTACATCATACTGCCTCTTGGCCTGTGGCAGAATACCAGCATTCCAGAAGATAAAAGTGAAAACATGTTCTGCGGGAGGTCAAGCCGAGTCATTCCGATGTTGCAAGGACTACAGAGAAATTTGGTTGGCAGATTTTGGAATCTGGTGATTTGAGAAAATTCCCCCCCCCCCCCTTTTTTTTTAAATTCCCGTCTGTACTCTGTTAGGGAGACTAAGAGAGATACTGAGAAAGGTAGAACTGGGAAAGAGAAACTCAGCAGTGGGAACAGGTAACGGCAGCCAGAGAAGAACAGACCTGAGGTCCATTACAGAAAGTAAGCAGGAGGGTAGCACCCAGAGCTGGCCAAGTGACAGTGGTGTTCTGGAGAAAGAAGGTAGTAGGAAGTCCAGTGTTCCCTCTGCTACCTCCAGCATACTCGCCCTATAACTTGGGGTTGGGTGGGGAGGTGGGATGGGGTTTGTCATTCATACAGATCTCTCAATGTAAGGTTCAAACATTTTTAGAAGTAATAATAGCTCAGGTAACAAGAGGCTGAAACATAACATCTAGGGCAGGGAGGGCCCTCAGATAGGGATTATCTAGTCCGAACTTCTCATGGTAGAGATGGAGAAATGAGTCAGATGAGAGAAGTACTTTGTAGGAGGACCTGCCCGGGTAGGAAGGAGCAAAGCTAGAATTTAAATCCGTGTTTCCTGACTCCAGATCCTGTGTGCTTTCTACCACACCTCATTGGCAGGTGATTGTACACCATTAAGGTCTCTTAGAGGAACATAAATGAATCCATCCTCCACCCCCCCACCTCCCTAGGCACATACTAACACCATGCATTCCCCTACAGTTTGAGGCTAATCCCACAGCTTTCCGCTGGGGTTGCCTCTCAGCCTCACATAGACTTTCTTCCAGCTCTCAGCCTTAGCCTGGCCTCAAAGCCTCTCCAGGAGGAACAGGCTCCAACAGGTGAGAGAGGACAGAGGCACACCAGACCAAGACTGAGGAGGCCTGGAGAAAGGCCAGGGAGACAGAAGGGGATTTTCTGAGGCCAGGAACCAGAAAAAAATTCATGAAATGTCAATGTGCAGTTAAGAGAGATTTAGGACTCTCTGCAGGCCTAGGTTCCAAAGACTTGGAGAGGATTCTGGCAGAGCTGAGCCATTCTCTCCAGGGTAAGAAGTCTCTCCTCCTTGGAAATCCAGCCATCTGGCTGTGTACCCATGGAGCTATCTATCACATGGTTGAATCTAGCCTCCCTTAACCTGACTAGGAAGTTCAGAAATTTCTCTTTCCTGTAGCATGGCTTAGTACATGACTGGGCAACAGAAAGCAATATCTTATATTTAATGGATAGATGGATGGGTGGATGGACACCTGGTTACAGGTCAGTTTGCATGGCCTCAGGAGGCATGGATATATTGATTGGTAGATAGACAGAAGAGATGGATGGATAAAACAGATTGATGGATGGGTGAAAGGAAGAGATGGATGGATGAATAGAAAGAATAGATGGATGGGGGTAGGTGGGTGGCACAGTGAATAGAGCAGCTGCCCTGCAGTCAGGAGGACCTGAGTTCAAATCCAACCTCAGACACTTGAAACTTACTAGTTGTGTGTCCTTGGGCAAGTCACTTAACCCCAACTGCCTTGCCTTCCCCCCTCCAAAAAGAAAAAAAAAGAAGAAAAAAAAGAATAGATGGCTGCATGGAACAGAATGATGAAGGGAAGAATCTCATGGATGGAGAAATAGATGGATAGATAGAAAGAATAGACAGATGGATTCCAATGAATGGATGGACATATAACAGGACAGATGAATGCATGGCATGGATGAATGTAATGCTCATGCAAATCTTAGCACTTCACACCCAAGTTATAACAAAAGCTTTTTTTTTTTTGCTAGCCCCCTCCCTTTATTCTCCTCACAATCTTGTCCAGTTTACCCAGTTAATGAACATTGTGTTTCCTTCCACGTCATTTGCCTCCTGCCAAAACCTGAAAGCATCTCCCTGATACCCTGGAGCTGAAACCCAGGCTCTTTAGCTCATTCTTCAAGGACAATTCTGAGCTGTTGTGGCCTCGCAGGATAATTGCACATCAGGCTGGGATGGGCGCTTAGAGTTTAATCCCCTTCATTTCACACATGGGAAAACCAAAGCCCATGGTTACATATTGGCAAGGACAGGACTAGAACTCAGGTCTCCTGATTCCTGGGTTCTATTCACCGTCCTAGAGGATTTTCAACTAATAGTCATTGCCCCAGTCAAGTATATCTCCTCACTCTTCCCCTTTTCATGCTTTAAATCCTCTAGTTTATAGAGGAGAGAGAGAGACAGAGAGAGAGATTGTGTGAGCTCTTTCAGAGCTTAATCCTCGGGTCCTACCATCCTCCTGGGAAGGGAAAGAATGGAGATAGGATCTAGTTTCTGTTGGCCACATCACTCCACCTCTGTGGCTCTTCTCTCTCTCCAAGTTAATTGAGGGGGGCAACCTGAGACTTGGGTTTAGTTGGGGGTGGGGCTTCCAAAGTGCTGAATTTGGGCCAATACTAGAGACTTTTTGTTTGGTCAATTTCCTTAGGCTAACTCTGGAGTTCTGAGATTCTTTTGTCCCCTCTTTTCCACTCTTGCTCAGGACTTCCACCAACCTTTCCCCTTCAGAACCTTCCCCTGTCTCTTACTGGTCCTTTCCTTTCCTTTCCTTCCTATCCACCATCCCATAGGATCCTCCCCTAATACTCATTATCCTTGTCCCAACACACACAGAGACACAGAGACACACAGATAGACACAGACACAGACACAGACACACAAATACACTGTTCTAGATATAGAGCTATCTCAACATTCTTGAGCTATTTCAACTGTTGAGGTAGCTGGAGGGAAAAAGCTGATGGTTTCCTTAGAAACATGTTGACTCTCCAGGGCTTTATCTAGGGAAGTGATTGGATAGCATGAAGGAGTCCCTGCTCATGTCCTCAGGGCTCCCCAGAACCCCTCATCCCTCCATTTCTGTCCATCTGTGTCAAGGTTCTGCAGCCTCAGAGAACCAAGATCTCATGCCCTCTGACACAATCACAACCAATGAATAGGGAAAGACTTGAAAGTCTCGGAAACAACTACCCTTCACTTTGAGACATAGGGTCATCACTGTCTAGCCTTTTGATGTAATTTGTACCTAAGACCTCAGGCAGCATGCAGCACAGTCTGATGCACAGGGGGGCACAAATGTAGGAACACAGGAGAAGCCAAGCTCCCTAGAGCCTCTGCTGTTCTACACAAGGAAGTCTCACTGAGGTCTCTTGGTCTTTCTTTCCTGGTAACACAATCAACTCTTTAGTGTGAGAGCCAGGATAGAAATGCTGGTCTAGAAGCGTGGAACAGTTCTGCTTTTAGACAAGGCATTCCAAAGTCTTAATGTAGCTTTAAGACTTGTGGGACACCCTGTCTACTGGCTACAGTGCAGCCTCTGGGGATGGGGTGGGGGTGGGGCTGGGAAGAGAAGCTGGTACCCTTGTGAAGGCTATTGGCAACAGCTACTACATTCCTGCTCCACAGATCAATTGTCTGAGACTTCCTGATTATAACAACAACTCAGTGTCCCTCCCTCTTGCCCTGGACAGCCAGGCTATGGAGGCCCTAGGGTTGGGTAGGCAGGAAGGAAGGGTGGGCTGGCATTGTCCCCTTTGCCCCCCTCCCATCCCACCCAGTACCAAGCTCCCTGCTCCCTTGTCTCCCCACCTCCCCCACCTCAGGACCCCAGAGAAAAGCAGGAAGGCTCTCTACCCCGTATTTACACTGGCGGGATTTGATTCCATACTGGAAACGACACTGCTCATCTGCGTCATAGGCCTGGCCCGGCGCCACTGTGGGGTAGATGAAGTCCTGCCTGGGGGGGGCATTGTTCAGGCACAGGCCCAGGCCAGAGCTGGGAGAGGTCAGAGGGCAAAGGTCATTGGGAGGGGATGAAGAGAGAGACCTAAAGTCTAGGGGCTGGGCAGATGGGGAAGCAAGATCTGGGGAATTTAGATCTCAGAAGAAAACCCCTCTGCAATGGGAATACAGGGGAGGGCCTCAGGTTCTGGAGATGTCAGAGCTTATCTAGACCTTCCTTCACTCCAGGACTGGAGATCAAGACTGTCTAATCATACAACAGGATAATCCAGGACCCACACAATTCCCCTCCAAATATTATCAAACGAGATATCTGTGAACTGCTTAGCACAGCGCCCAGCACGTAGGAAGAGTTTGAGACGTGCTTTACCCTTCCCTTCTCTTCCCCCTTGCTCCCTTCCCCATATATCCAAGCCCAGGGAGTGTCCCTGGAGCAGTTCAAAGGACTGAGAATTGGGGAGCTCAGGGTAGGGGAGGTGAGGGGCTCATATCTCATCTCACTCACTCCAGAAAGCTGGTGATGTAATCACGGCTGCAGGATGACCAGACAAAAGGATTTGTTTTCATGGTGACGTGGGCGGCCATGAGCTTGGCTGTATCCTGGCCCTGAGAACCACACGTGTTTCCAACCCCGTCATGGTTCATGCCAAACCTGAGGGGTGAGGGTACTGCTCGACTCTGCCTTTGCCCCTACCTTGAGAAGGGGAAACCAAGGCATGGGAGAAGAGATGAAGGGGAAAGAGAGTGAAGGGAGAGAGAAGGGAGGGAAAGGGAAGGAGAGAGGAGGGGAAGAAACGAGAGCCTGGGAGTGGTTCTGAGAGGGTTGTAGTTGGATAGTTGGATAAGCCATGATGTGGATGAATAAAAGGACGGGATTTCATTTTAAGACTACAGAATTAAGTTTTGCTACTCAGATTTGAGTGGATCATTGTCACACAGGTCCTGGAGGTAGACAGAAAAAAAATGCCAATATCGCATCAGAACCTGCAGACTTCAGTGAATGCTTGTTTTCCTTGTGAGCATGTATTTGCTCCTATGAGAACATGCCAATGAAATGAATTTATTAATAGGGAATTTTCTTTGTAGTGAAAGTATTCCTATGTGTCCAGTCCGGAGAGGAAGGGAACGGAATGAAGAGGGATCAGGAGGAGATGGAGGAGGTTCTGAAAGGAGAAAGTTGGTGGAAGCCCTGGGTAAGAGAATAAAAGGTTACTCAAGGTTTTGAGATGAGGGGAAAGAGCTCTTCCCCTTTTCTCAGCCTCTGAAGCATCATTTGTCCATCCTCCACCCCATAGCCCCTCCAGATTCCTTTCCCTCTGCCTCTCAGTACCAGCCCTCTGACCTCCCCCACCCTGAGTGGTCTCACGTGTGGCCGATCTCATGAGCAATGGTGAAGGCAGTGGCCAGGCCGATGTCTTCGTTGATACTACAGCTTCGCTCCCGCTCACACATTCCACCCACAGGAGCCAGACCTAAGGGGGTGGGCTAAGCTGCAGTCCTGAGGCTGGTCAAGGGCCATTTCACACACTGCAGGACTTGAGTCTGACCCTCAACAAGCCCCAGGAAACAACTCTCCCTCATTCCTCCAATCCATGACAGACTCCTGTCCCATTCCTCCCTACCTAGGACATACGCCTGCCCCTTCCTTAAGCCTGGAATCTTTCCCTCCTCTAGTATACTCTTCTGTATGATTGTCTGGACCACAATCAGAAATATAGGAATTACTGACTCTTGGCCAGGGATGGAATATCCTTAATGAGAACTGGTTTTAAAAAATGCATTTGCCTGGAATCTTACAAATCTGGTCAAGGTCTCAAACTGAAAATGTCAAGGGAGGGAGAAAGCTGCTAATGCATTTCTTCCATGTGTCCTATAAGGAACATGTACAATACAAAAAGGACGTCAATGGAAAGCATCAGTGATTCACCACAGACAGTACTCACGAGAGCCAGCAATAAAACCCATGGTCTCAAATGTTTAAACAAATGCATCAGGGATGGGTAATGAGCAAGGTAAGCTGGAGAGCCTCATGCAAGGAAACAAATCTGACCTCATTGAAACTTGGTGGGTTGAAATTCCTGACTGGAGTACAGCTACAGAAAGGTATACAAGGCATTTTTTATTCAAGAGGAATAGGACAGAAAAAAGAGGTGGCATAATAATTTTATATGCTAAGACCATCTAATCAGGAATAAGAGGAAAAGTAAGGTAGAGAGCCTATGGCTGAAGATCAACAGGGAGAGAGACAGAATCATAATGATCTGGGAATATACTAGAGACCACTGGGGCAGAAGGAGAAAATTGATGAGTTCAGGAAACAGAACATAAACTTGGCACAGACAGTTGATACAAAAATGATGGATGGGGATGAAAAGGGATTTGAACTATCTGGACATGTGCTTAAGTTTTCTTAATGTTCAAAGCAGAGCAGTTGATCTGTTCTTGAGTTGACTTCTAGAACTGATTCTAAACAACAGAGAGGCTAGCAAACTGATGGGAACCTTGGAAGGAAATTACTGTTCTTTTAAAAAATTTATGATATAGAAGGGGAGGAAAGCCTGCTTAGTGCATTTGAAAAACTATAAATTGTCCTCTTTCCAAACCAGGCCCCATCTCTTCCTTATCCAGCTCCTCTCCTCCCCCTCATGGGATTTCCCAGCCTGACTTCAGGCCCCAACATTACCTAAAGTGCCACAGGGCTTATTCTTGTAGATGCAGATGTCATAGCTAGAAAGGAGAAAGTTGGGCAGGTGAGGGCAGAAATAGTTTCCCCCCTCCAGCTCTTAGTTTTCCATCTATTCATCCTAACAGCAACCTGGTCCCTGACTATGTCCCCTCGACCTGAGCACTCACCGAGTGATTAGCACAGCCGTGTCATGGTTGGCCACACCATTCTCTGGGAGAGCATTTCCGTGACCACTCCGGTTCACGATTGACTTCTGCCACTTGCAAAAGCTGTCTAGTGACTTCCCTGCATGGTGGGTGATCTCCAGTGTGGGCTGGGGGTAGAGAGAAGGAAGGGCGGAGGGGCCCAGGTTCTAGAGAAGGCTCAGAGAGAAAGCCTGGGGGGAACTCACTATCCAATGGTTAGGATAGAACTCATTATCATCACAAAGGGAAAGGATATAAGATACTGAGCAAAAAAGGTAATAATTCTCATGTCTATGAGCTTTAAGGTTTATAAGATGCTTCCCCCATAACATACTTAATACCTGTGTAATCTTGGTTAACCTGGGAGCCTTGATTTTCTCCCATGTCAAGTGAAGGGGTTGGGATAGATGCTCTAAATTTATGGTCCTATGACAGGAATAGAGTTGGCCTCACAGCCAAGAAGATCCCTGGCTCCTGAGGCCTCCACCATTCACGTGGGTTTAGTGAGGCACTCCTCTTCATCATCCACAAGGTCCACCTCCCCTCCGATTTACACTAACAGTGGGATCCTGGGGAACATCTAGGCAAATCTCTGTGAGTTATAGAGAAAGTGCCGCCCTCCACTGGTGGAATGAATTTCCTCACTTGGGAGTTTCCTATATCAATGAAACTGCAAGTGCAGACCCTTTCTAGACCTCATCCTGTTTTATGGCTAAGGAGACTGAGGTTCAGTGAGAAGGGGCTCGCCCCCAGGCCACATAAAGAGTAAAGGGCCAGAGCTCTGGCTCCACACCCAGCACTGTCCCATGGTGCCTTCCAGTGCCGGTAGAAGTGGGCAGGATGCTGCCTGCTGCCCCTCACCTGGTCTTCAGTGAGCAGGATGAGCCGGGTCACCATGATGTTAACAATATTCCCCAGACTGGAGTCCTGGAAAAGTTTGGCAACCTGACCTCCAGGAAACAAGGAAAGTCCAGTCTTACGAGGAGCCCGGCCAGGGTGGACAGAGCCCATCTCAAAATCCCACATCTGACTGCCTTTGGCTGCCTGTCATTCATCCCTCACCTCTCTGCCTCAGTTCCTCTAGGCTGAGCTGTGTCTTCTCCCCATGAGAAGGAAGGAGTGAGGTGACTGGGAAGGGAGGGGAAATGTCTCTCCTGGGAGTTGGCTGGGAATAAAGACCAGGGCCATTAAGTGACTTGGAGGTTGCCCTCCTGGTAGGTCTGGGTCTTGGCAGTCCCTATCTCTGCCCCACTCCCTCCACCAGATTTTCTTTTCTATATGTCTCTAGTTTCCTATTCCTCCTTCAGTTTCTGTCCTTCCAGGGCTCATTTATCTTGGTTTCCCTGTTTTTGTGTGGACTTCCTTTCCTTTGGGTTATGGTCTGGGTTCTCTGTGGAGGGGCAGGGTAGAATATACCATCTTCCTGCTCCCACCATTTCACTGTGGTCTCCCCCCTCCACCTCCAACTCCCTTCCTCTAGCCCTGACTCTGTCTCCCGGCCCCCCCTCGGGGTGGTGACACTTACAATGTTCATGACAGCCAGCACATACTGCTCAATGTCCCGGCGCCCATGGTAGCCAACCATCATCTTGTCTGCCACCACTAGAGTTTCCACGTAGCGTTCTCTGCTGACCGAGCGCTTCAAGGCCAGCTGTCCCCTCTCAGTCTCGTTGACCCGAGGTCTGGCAGGTGGTGGCTTCAAAGTACGCAGCCACCAAGGCCGAGCCTTCCATGGCTTTTCATCTGTGGAGACCCCAAGGGAGGGGCAGCTACCCTGGACCATGGTTCCTGTGGTCTTCACCATCTCCTTGTCTTCTCCATCCCTCCCCACTATTTCCTTGTCCCCATCATCCCAATACTTGTCTCCATCATCACCTGCTGCCTTCTCCCCAATCATCTCATGGCCCCCTGCCCTCCTGACCCCCGTCTTTCTGTTCTAGTTTCCTCAGCATGGCCTGGGACAGAGAACTTTTTGTTATGAGTCATTTTTTCTTCCTAGCTTGCATTAGACTGGGGTCCGGGGAATGCCCAGGGAGGACGGGGTATGCAGGGTAGAGTTGTAAGTGGTCCAGGCTATAGAGGGATGGAAGGGGTAGTTCTAGATACCTAGCACTCCACAGGCAGCATCCAGATGGGGGTACTGCAGGGAAGAGCGTTTATACACCACATGGGGGCTGCTTTCCTCAATTCCCTGGCCCCCAGGGCCTCCACCACTCAGGGGTTCAATGAGGTACTCTTCTTCATCAGCCACAATTAAGCCGTGCTGAGGAAAGGGACCATTATCAACATAGCACTTTCCCCAGATCTGGGCACTCTCAGTGCCCTGTCCATCTCCATGGACCTCCCATCCAGACTCCAGGTTCCCGACTCAGTCCCCAAGACACCCCCTCAACCCCCATGGACTTGGGGTTCACTCTGTGTGCCCCACCCCAGCATTAGGGACCTCCTTATTTGCTTACCAGACCGTTGCAGTTACTGATAGCCACTCTGGAGCTGAGTGGTTGACCCTGCAGGTGGCCAGCATAGAGGCAATTGGGCCGAGCTGGGCGCTGCCAGGCAGGGCCATCCCTCGTCCAGTATTCCACAGAGAAGTGCTCGGCCAGCAGACGCCGGGTGTGGGTCAGGTTGAGCAAGAAATGGGTGCTGGGGGCAGCCACCTTGTAGAAGAGCCTGGGCTCTGGCGGTGGAGTCCTTGACCCTCCTCGGCGGTGGCGCCTCCTCCCGGCAGGAGCTGGGGGTGCAAAGGCCGACAGCATTCCATTGGGGTCCACTCGTGTAGGGAAGGCAATTTCATAGCTCTTGAGGCTAGACAGGAATTCCTCTGGAGATGGAGAAGGAAGGATTGGTGGGATCATTGATTTATAGTTGGAATAAACCTTAGGCACTGAGGCTGCTAGGTGACGTTGCACAGTGTTGGTCTCAGAGTTCCAAAAACCCCAGTTCAAATCCTGCCTCAGACACTTACTACCCATGTGACCCTCTCTTATTCAACCTCTCAACCTTTTCTCATCTGTGAAATGGAGATAATAACAGCACCTATCTCTCAGGGTTCTTGTGAAGATCAAATGTGATAATGTTTGTGAGGTGTTCTCCAAACCTTACTAACTAAATGGGACCTATTATTAAGGATCCCCTAGTCTAACTCTTATTGTACACATGAGGAAACTGAGGAACAGAGAAGTTAAGCCATTTGCTTGTGGTCTCAAAGTGATAAAGATCAGAGGCAAGATTGGAACCCATGTCTTTTGACTCTGAGTCAAGCACTGGATCTCCTCAGGGTAGCTGGCATCCCGATCCCAAACTTCTCTAATGACCCAGCTCTGATTCTGACTCAGCCTGTATGATTAATGGGGTGTTCTCTCCCTGTAAAACCCAGTCTCCTGAACACCATGCTCCCAGGACCCTGCCCCCAACTCAGATGACAGCCCCTCGACATTTACTGTTTCTTCCCTAGGCAGACTCGGGTGTTTCTGGAAAATAGGACCCCATCATCCCATCTGTTCTTCCCCCCCATTTAATCCCCACTTTTCCAGCTTTAGCTCATACTGATCCTAACCACCTAACCTCACCTACCTTGAGACTGGAAGGCATGGACCCCAGAATGTGTGTGGTCCAGGGTGAGGGTGAGGACAAAGGCCCAGCAGAGGAGTCTGTAGGTGGAGGTGATTGCAGCCATTGCCAAGGGATGGGGGAGCAGTGTGCTGACCCCGACAGACCCGTGCCCACATGTCTTTCCTCAACCCCTGCCTGGCTATGGCCACCTCTCTGCTGCCCCAAGGCTCATGGCCCTGACCACCTCCAACTGGCCTCTAGGACCCACCAGAACATGGTTCCTGTGAACAGAGAGAGAGAGAAGCAGGGTGAGTGAAGGAGTCTGGGACAGGGCACTCAGTCCCTGTTCCCAGGGAACTGGACTAAATTCTAGAGCACCCAATGGAAACTTGATTCCAAGAGATGCTAATGTTCAACATCCATTCATCCATTTCATTCAGTTTATTCATTCAACGAACACTTAGTTAGTAGCTAAAGTGTTTCCTGTGCTGTGCTCTGCGCTGGAGGGACACAAAGACCCTGTTCTCTCGGATGAAACTCAATTCAGCAAGCATTTCCTCGGTGCCTACTATGCGCCACTGGGTTAGGGGCTACAAAAAGACACAAAGACTGAAGAAGAGGAAGAAGCCAGTGTGGGAGATGAAGGAGGATGGCAGGGTGATAGAATGCTGGACTTGAAGTCAAAAGGCCTGGGTTCAAATCCCCCTTCTGATGCTTCCGACCCATGTGATCTTGGACACATCACTGACATTATAGCCTCAGATTCTTCATCTGTAAAATGGGGGTGATAACGCACAAAGACAAAAATGCAAACTGCCCTTTGCTCAGGAAGCTTGTGTTCCACTGGGAGAGAAGGGAAGTAAAACCAGAAAAGGGGGTGCCCCGACTTCTCCTGTTTCTATCTTATATCTGGTCCTTCCTCTGCCACACATTTTGGCCATGGAGACCAATGTGTATTCACGGCTCTGCTCTGGGCGCTCTCTCTGATTGTCCCCTGTGCCTGGAACGCTCTCCCACCGCTGACCTCCCTGGCTTCCTTTAAATGCCAAGGAATACCCCACCTTCTACAGGAAGCCTGCCCAGCCTGTCTTCATCCTGGGGCCTCCCCTCTGTTCATCGTCTTTAAATAATCTCTGTTTATAGCTTGCTTTGTATATATTCCTTTGCATGTTGCTTCATTCATTAGACTGTGAGCACCTTGAGGGCAGGGACTGTCTTTTGCCTCTTTTTGTGTCCCCAGAGCTCAGCCTAGATGCCTGGCATGCAGTAGGTGCTTAATAAATGCTTACTGATTGAGGAGTCTCTACCGAGGAGTCTCAGAGAGGGCCCGAGGCTCTTGCACAAAGTCTCCTGTGTCATCTGACTTTAGGTACAATGCTGCCCTGCACCAAGGCTCTGTGTGATAATGCACTGATCCCGGAGTCTGGAGGGGCTCGCTCACATGTGCACACACACCATGCACGTGTGAATGGGTGTGTGATCATGTGTGCTCTGGGAGGTGAGTCACTTCTGTAGCATTGTATTTAGTGACCTTGGGCTCAGATCTCAGCTTTATCACTGACTGACTGTATGACTCTGGACCAGTTATTTCCCTTCTTGGGGACTCAGTTTCTTTACCTGTAAAATGAGGGGTTGAACTAAGTGACCTCTAAGGCCCCTTCTGCCTTTAGATTCTGTGACCTGGTCATCAGTAGGTCATTCCAGCCTCTCCCTGAATAATAATAATAATAATACCTAATGTGCATGTAGCGTTACTTTGTTCCAAGCACTGTGTTAATCACTTTGCAATTATTGTCTCATTTGATCTTCACAATAATCTTGAGAGGTAGGTGCTATTATTATCCCCATTTTACAGATGGGGAAACTGAGGCAAATAGTGAGTAGGTGCCTTGCCCAGCTAGTAAGTGTCTGAGGCTGGATTTGAACTCAGGTCTTTCTGACTCCAAGCCCAGGGCTCTATCCATTGCACCACCTAGCTGCCCCTACCTCTAGTGTCACTGAGTCGCTGGGGAGCTGGCTTGGTGGATAGAGAAGAATCATCTTCATGAGTTGAAATCCAGCCTTGGACACTCACTAGCCGTGTGACCCTAGACAAGTCACTTAACTTTGCCTCAGTTTTCTCATCTGTTAAATGAACTGGAGAAGGAAATGGCAAACCATTCCAGTATCTCTGCCAAGAAAACCCCAAATGGGGTCACGGAGAGCCAGACACAACTGAAATGCCTGAACAACAGCTCCAGTGATTGGGAGCCCCCTCCCCCAGAGGCAGCCTGTCCTGGCATTGCTTGTTCAGAAGTCCGTCCATAATGCAGGTCCGTGGTCTGCCTCCCTGTAATTTCCCCCCATTGTTTTGCTCTCTGGGGCCTGCAAAGAACAAGTCTGTTCATAGAAACACAGCATTCCAGACTTGAGAGAGATCTTGGTGTTCAGCAAGCCCAGACTCAAAGGGAAACCTCTCCTTCCATAATATTCTTGATCCAAAGTTATCCAGCCTTGACTTGAAGACTTCTAGCATTTCTCCTTGGTCAATGCCCACCCAACTGGACAACCTCTGCCTGGGGTTGGTTGTGGTTTCCAGGGTTTTTCTCTAATCTTTCTAATGAGACTATTAGTGACTGATACTGGATCTTGGTGAATTCTTCTTAGTCTTCTCATAGTGCCTGGAACAGTGCTGGACACACAGTAGGTACTCAGTTAATCACTAAGCACTCATTTAGCACCGTGTGCCCAGCACTGTGCTGAGCATTGGGGATACAAGAATAAAATTGCAACACTCTTTGCCCCCAAAGATCTTACATTTGACTGGGGTGGGGGAGGATATGATATATTCACAAATTAGTAAACTGTGATATGTATAGTGACTTCAGAGGAGCACTATAGGAGAATCAGAAAAGGTTTCCTGAAGGAGGTAGTGGCTAAGTGACCCCTGAAAGGAGGTAGGTGTTCTAAGAGTCAGAAGTGAGGAGGGAGAGCATTCCAGGAATGAGGGAGAGCCTGTACAAAGGCATGGAGGCTGGAGATGGGATGTCATGAGCTAGAAGAAAAGCAAAGTAAACAAGTGTGGCTAGAATAGGGGACGGAGGGCAAACAACCTGAAAGCCAAGCTGGCAGCTGTGTGGGGGATGGGTTAGGGAGGGGCTTGGCTAGAGGCAGGGGAGACCAGTTAGGAGGTTATGGAAATAGTCCAGGTGAGAAGTGATAAAACCATGAACCAGAGCAGGTATAGGTGTGAAAAAAGAAAAGGGGATAGATAGGATGGAGGGGTGTGCTGGAGCTAGCTCAAAATGGCTACTGAGAGAGCTATTATTAAATTATCAGTGTGGGCATTTTTACCTTGGAAACTGGCAAATCAGGGCTTGATTTATTCTTGGCTAATTGTCCAGGCTTAAGAAAGCAATGGAAAAATAGTAATCATGCGAATTGAATTTAAAAGAGCTGGTTGTTAAATATTTACCAGCACACTCCCAGGATATCAGATATTTTGAAGATGTGCTACCAATGAGCTCTGGCAAGTGCCAGAGTGAGTGAGCGGGAGAAAGTGAAAGCCGAGAGTCAGACATGGCCCTGGGTGACTTGGGAGGTGGCAGTACGTTCAACAGAAGAAGGAAAGTCAGGATGGAGGAGTGGGGTTGGGGGAAAGAGAATGAGTTTGATTTTGGTGACGTTGAGCTTAGGATATCTCGAGTATGTCCAAGCAGAGATTTCTAGCAGGTAGTGGGAGATTGCTGGGACTGCAGTTCAGGAGAGAGGTGAGGGCTGGACATGGAGATTTGGGAGTCATCAGCTTGGGAGCTGATGAGATGCCAAGACAGAGAGAAAATAGAAGAGGGTCCAAGCCAGAGCCTTGGGGTAGACCCAGGCACAGGAGGCACGATATGTATGATGAGACTGGGAAAGGGTGGTCAGATAGGAAGGAGGAGACCCACGACAGATTGTCTTCATAAAAAGCCGAACAGGAAAACAGGACAATGTCAAATACTGCAGAAAGTCTGGGGAGGGTGAGAACTGGAAAGAGACTTTAGATTTGATGATAAAGAGTTTTTATGATCTTGGTAGGGGGCAGTTTTAGTTGGTGGGCAAAGAAGCAAGTCAATCAGTGTGCTGACAAGCATTTATTAAGCACCTACTAGATGTCAGGCACTGTGCTAAGCTCTGGGGATACAAAGAAAGTCAAAAAACAATGCCTGCACTCAAGGAGCTTACAGCATGCAAGTAACTGACTACCTATGAGATAGAGGCAGAGACGAGGGAAGGGAATCTCAGAGGGGAAGGCACTAGCACTGGTGAAGTGTGGAGAGCCTGGGAGAGTCAGACTGATCCCTCCTTCAAACAATCAAAGGAAGAGGCGAACTCCTTATGGCCAAGGCTGCCCCTTCTGTCGATTCACTGAATCCAACTGTCCACCCTACCCTTCTCTTCTTGAATATTTCCTGCCTTCACTAGCTCATGGTCTCTTCTCCTTTGGGACCTTGCTCCAGTGCCCAGTCCCTTTTCTCTCCATCTTTGATCTCTCTCTGCCTCTTTCCATCTCTCTATTTGCTTCCTTCCCTTCTACCTTCTCTCCCTCCTCATCCATCTCTTCTCTCCCTCTCCTCTCCATCTTTGATCTCTCTCTTTCTGTCTCTTTCCATCTCTCTCTCTCTCTCTCTTTATCCCTCTCTCCCTCTCTCTCTTTCTCTCATCCCTCCCTCCTCATTGATTTTCCTCCCTCCGTCTCTCTTGTTCTCTAGCTCTTTACATATGAACTCTCTCATTCAAGCCTGACTGACAATCCTTCGAGGAAGTTACACGTATCATCACCCCAATTTACGGATGAAGAAATTAAGGTTCAGAGAGGTTGTATGTGACTTGTCCGAAGTCATACCAGAGATGGGATGTGAACCCAGGTCTGTTGACTTCCAGGCTGCCGCTCCTTCCTCTTTGCCTGGAGACAGGCTCTGGTGACCCCAGTCCTAATAAACCTTTTCTTGACCCTGCTGATCCTTTGAATTATTATCCCCCCTCTCTCTCCCTCTCACTGCCAAACTTCCAGAAAGTCATCAACACTTTCACTTCCTCTCCACCCACTTCTTCCTCAGTCTCCTGCTCTCCATTTTCATTCCTGACCCCTCAGCAAAGTGCATGGAGCCCGATGACTGGTGAGGTTCTAAGAACACTGTCCTTTCCAGGCCTCACCCTCTTTCACTTCTCTGCCAACCACCACCTCCTGTCTGGGATCGCTCCCTCCTGGCTTTCTAGCCTCTTCTCCTCTGCCTTGTTTATTGTCTCCTCTTCAAGGTGGGCTCGCCAGGAGATCCCACACCCTGAAAAAGGGACAGGAAGGTGACAGAGAAGGAACAAGCCAGAGGGGAGCGGGGCTGCCAGTCTTAGCTCTGCCTTTTACTCAATATGTGGCTTTTGGATGAGTCCTTTCTATCTGATAGGCCTCAGTTTCCACATCTGTAGAATGAGGGGGTTACAGGTCTTGACACTGTGATTGTCCTAAGGACTCTTTCTGTCTCCTAATTGTGTATCCCTAAGGCTTTGTCCTTCACCCTCTTCTCCCTCTCCCTCTCTTAGCTATTCTATTCTTCTCCATGGTTTTAGGGTCCTGGTATTGAAGAAACAGCTGGAAGGGACCTCACAGACCATCCCGTCCAACCTTGTCAATCCTCACTTGGATGAGAATATTGAAGAAGTTAAGTGACTTGCCCAGGGTCACACAGCTAGTAAATGTCTGGGGTGGGACCTGACCCAAGGAATTCTGTCCTGTCCAGTCTCCTATCTGTGGATGGATGACCCCTCTTTCAGAAACTCCTGGCCTCCATCTCCATTTGCTTCATGTGGGTCACCTTCCCTTCAGAATTGGGTCCAGATACTTTCTTATCTCTGTCTTCTCGCTCTGAGTCCTCTGACATGGGCACCCTCTTTATTTTCCCAGGAAGCCTTCCCAGCCCAAGCTTGGGAAGGACAGACACCCTCCCCTCCGCTTACCTCTCCTAGCCTTTTGTCAGGCTTCTCTTTGATACATTCATGATACATTTACATGTAACATTGTATTTACCTGACCAAGAAACACCCTCAATCACATCCCAGATCCTCTGTTGACAGGCAGCTCATTACCCGAGGAGGCCACCCATCCACTTTGGGACAACAAGGGCTAAGGTTTCTCCGGCTTTCTGCAACCCGGATTGTCCCTTTTCTACAACACAGTTCTAACTCCTATGGCCCTGGGATTCCAAGTAGGTAAGGGCCTTAGAGATCATCTGATCCAACCCCCTGCTTGTAACAGGCAGGGACACTGAGGCTTGGAGAGGGTGACTTGCCTGAAGTCTCCTAGGTACTAAGTGGCAGGGCCAGGATTCAAACCCAACGTCTTTGACTCCAAAGTCTCTTTCCACTGGAGGTACCGACCCCTTCAAATCCCATCTGCTGTTATTTGGTTTTTAAATTGTCTCCTCTCTCCAGGCTGACTGTGAGTTCCCCAGCATAGGGGCCCTGGGTGACTCATCTCTGTCTCCCCCACAGGCCAGTGGAGTCCAGGACTGGCCTCCTGGTGAACATTCATTTAGTAACTAAGTCTTCCTGTTAGCTCTTTCCAGGTGCGCCTATCCTTGTGGACTAAGGGGTCCCATTTTCAGGGGCATGGAGTGAGGAGGGGCATTGTTCTAACTAAGGAGGTTGGGGTAATGGGACTGTAACTCTCTTCATAGAGAGCAGAAGGAGGGCTGGGACTCTTCTCCATGGTTTTAGGGTCCTGGCACTGAGGAAACAGCTGGAAGAAACCTCACACATCATCTAGTCCAAACTTGTCGTTCCTCACTTGGATGAGAACAGACCCTCAGGAGCTGGGGATGGGGGAGGTGAGGGCTAGGGAAGGGTCTGAGTCCCCATGCAAAGTCCTAGGGTTCCATGTTTGCCAAATTGAACTAAAGCTGTGGAAGGTGCCCTTTCCGCACCCCCTGGGCCCAGATTCCTGGTCAGGCCCTTCTTGAGCTGCTGTTCAGAGTCTCCACCCTGTCCCCCTGGTCGGATCCTGGACAATTAGCCTGGGCTACAGTCCTGTCCTTCCTGGCCTGCCCCCAGCTTCCAGTGGCCTCCTGGGTGGCAGTGAGCTGGGAAAGGTAGGGGATACCCACAGTCTGCAGAGAGTCACCCAGTACACCCCCTACCCCACCCAACCTAGAAACTCCAATTTTGAACCAGCATCGGGATCCTGGGCTCCAGTGTCTAGTCTCATTCATTGAACCTGCTCAGGTTGACTGGGCTGACTGGATCCCATGCTTTAGCACCCCCACCCCCACCCCCAGCACAGCCAGAGCCCAGGGAGGCCACACAGACGAGCAAAGGGCTTTCGGGCCTGAGCCAGAAAGGAGGGGGCACCGGGCTCCTGGCATCCAATCCCAGGCCTCAGGGGAGGTAGGGGAGCCTGCAGCAGCGAGGAACTGAAATGGCTGGGGAAGAGCCAAAGGCTGTGGCCTGGTAATTAAAGGGCCCAGTTCCCCTGGGGCAGCTGTGGAGAGACAGAGACAGAGGGAACCCGCACTCTCCCTCACTCACCCTTACTCACCCGAGACTTTCTGCCTTCTGAGTCAGGAGAATGAAAGTGGCAGGCACACGGGGGCAGGCACCCAAGAACCAGCCCTGGCCAGACACAGAAAAGATCTCTCCCACACAAACCCTCAAACATGCACCCTCATTCAGACGCTGGCTAGCTGGAATGCTTCTATCTCTGTCTTTGTCTCTGGGTCTCTGTCTCTGTCTCCGTCTCCATCTCTGTCTGTTTGTCTGTCTGTGTGTCTGTCTGTCTCTCTGTCTCTCTCACATACACATACGCACACACACACACACGCAAACACACACACACACACACACACACACACACACACACACACACACAGACATGGTTTCCTGAGCTCATTGCTGTAGCACAACTTGTAATTCTTATGGAAACTCTGAATGATGAGCTGGGGGTGGCTGGTCTGCCTCCCTGGGAGGGAGGGGTAACTGCCCCCCTCATGCTTGACTACCTCCCCCCTCTGAGATCCCTAAGAAAATAAAGTCTGCAGCTTCCCTGCCCTCCCACCCCCGACCCCCTTTCCTCTTCTGAGCCGAACCACAAAGCATCTACTTCTGGAAGGGGGAAAGGGGGCGGAGACAGGATGGACAGACGCCTTTACCTGGTTCCTGGTCTCTGGCTGTCTGGGATGGCCCCTTGGGTGGCGCTTGGTGCTGGGTGCAGCCAGTCCCACCGTGAGACCCAGTGGGGTACAGGGAAGTGGGCAGGCTGCTCGGCTCTAGGCTCCCGACTCCGGACTCCAGGCTCCGGGCCCGGCGCCTGCTGCACCAGCCCTAGCCCCAGCTGACTCTTCCCCCTCCTCCCGGCCAGCTGTGGCGGCAGGAAGGGAGCTGTAATCACAGAGGCCTGAGCCGCTGCAGCAGCGGCTGGATGGGGGGGGGAGCAGGAGAGGGAGAGGGGAGAGAGAGAGAGAGAGAGAGAGAGAGAGAGAGAGAGAGAGAGAGAGAGAGAGAGAGAGAGAGAGTGAGAGAGAGAGAGAGAGATTTTCCTGAGAAATTTTGCCAGTGTTATTAAAAAAAAAAAACCAAAAACAAACCAAAAAACCCAAACCCCACACAGCCAGAAACCCCGCCTGCTCAGCTCCCTCCTGACCTCCCCCTGGTGCAGCCTTCCTTCCCTCCATTTTTCCCTCTCCTCTCCCCTCACTGTCCCCTCTTCTGTCTAACCATTGAGATAGTCTGTTTGCCTTTGTCTGGGGGGGAGCTGGGGAGTCTGGGCCCCAGCTCCAGCTGCCAAAGCTTCTCAGTCTGGCCAGATGTTAGGCTGCTGCCCCAAGGCCAGGGCAGAAAGTGCCCCAAATCAGGCTGGGCCCCACGTCTAATCCTGGGATTTCAATTCCACAAAGCTTTTATCGAGGGCCTCCTAATGAGTGTCAGGCCTCCTGCTGGAGATACCACCCCCCCTACCACCCCTGCCTTGCCTTCAAGTTTACTGTTCTGGGGAGTTAAACTGCAGGCACAGAGATAAGAAATACAGACAAAAGTGATTTGGGGACTGGAGATGTGCTAACTACTATTGGGGTGGAGGGAGACACAAAAGGGTCTCGGGCCTAATCCTAACCTCAGAACCAGCCTCCAGTCCTAATCCCAGGCTCCCCCGCAATGCTAAACTTCATCCCAAACCAGGGTCCATTCTAGCTTCCAGCTCCAACAGAGGGCTTTGCGCTTTTGGTCTAGACACAGGATCCCTAAAACATTCCACCTCCCGCCTTCCCACCTTGGTATTGTCTATGCCCCATGCCTGTTCTGCTCTCCCTCCTCACTTCTGCTTCCTAAAATCCCTAAATTTCCTTCAAGGCCCCTCTGTCTTCCCCGAGGGCTTTCATGATTCAAGATCCCACCATCTTACTTATCAGAGTTCGGAGAGGTTACATTATGTAGCATCTGGAGAGCTGGTCTCAAAGTTGGAAGATATAGGTTCAAATTTGGCTTCTGAAACCTACTGGATGTGTGTTACAGGTCAAATAAATCACCGAACCTTTAGGCCAGTGGCGTCCAACTCTAACAGGCACTTAAATGGTGCTGATGGCTGCATGGTGAATTAGAAAGCCAGAGACCAATAGCCAGGTGGTCCAGTGGATAGAGCACTAGAACTGGAATTGGGAAGACCTGAGTTCAAATTTGATCTCAGATACTTACTAGCTGTGTGACGTTGGGCAGTCATTTAATCTGTGTTTGCCTTAATCCACTGGAGAAGGAAAAGGTAAACCACTGTAGCATCCTTGCCAAGAAAACCCCATGGACAGTTGGTCCTGGGGTCGAAAAGAGTCAGACGTGACTCAACCATATTGTGTTTTTATTGTGTTAAGTATCTCCCAATTATGTTTTAATCTGGTTTGTGGTGCTTTGCGGGCCTTGAGTTGGACACTTCCACTCTAGGTGACTTTGCAGGGAAGGTGCCAACCTGCATTTGTATAATTTGCATTATCCCTATGAAATCTCCAGGTCCTCTGTGACCCCTAAAGCTGTCTGACCACTTCACGATCAATATACTCGAGTGACTCACTATCACTTCCAGGATCAAATTACAAAGCCCTCCCTTTGGTTTCAAAGCCCTTTTGAAACCTGGCCCACTTGTCTACCTTTGCACCCTGACATTCCACCATTCCACCAATGCTGGGTCCTTGCTATTGTGGTCTACCCTCTACCTTTGTATATTCTTTAAATTTAATCTTGTATCTACCAGAATAAGGCAGTTGGGTGGTGCAGTGGATAGAGAGCCGGGCCTGGAGTCAGACAGACCTGGGTTCAAATCCTGCTACAGACCCTCCCTAGATGGGTGACCCTGGGCAAGTCACTTAACCTTGTTTGTCTCAGTTTCCTCATCTGTCAAATGAGCTGGAGAAGGAGATAATAAACTACTCTAGTGTCTTTGCCAAGAAAACCCCAAATGGGGTCCTGAAGAGTCAGACTGAACTGAAACTACTCAACATTCTTGAATGGCACTGGTGAAATGTAAACTCCTTGAGGGCAGGTACTTTTTTTGTAGTTGCTGTATTCTCCAGCTCCTAGTACAGTGCTTGGCACTAGTAGGTCCAACCTAAAGAGATGTTTGTTGAATTGATTTGAAGGAATCAGGAGCTAGGAGCACCTGCAGGAGCTGGCAGCTTTCCTTTGTTACTAGGGTTTCTTACAGAAAGTCTGACTAGAGCAGAGGTGGGGAACCTGCTGCCTCGAGGTTGCAGGTTCCCCACCCCTGGACTAGAGGCCGAGGCATTGTCTACATGTGAGGTGAGTGATGGGGTATCTTTTGCTCATCCAATTTCCCTATTGCCTCCACTTGACCCCCACTCCGTGTTTGGAGATAGACTAGGCAGATGCCACCCCCACCCACTCCCCAAGACCACAGAATGGAAAGAGCTCCAGGGACTTATTCAATGGCTCGACCAACTCCTCCTCTCTTAATTACTATGATTCCAAGTTGCTCATTGCTGAGGCAAACAGTCTTATCCTCTTACTCCACCAACTACCTCAACCCAGTTTCCTTCTCTGACCCTATACTCTTCTGTCAACCAATCTTATCAATAAGCACTTGCTACCAGCCAGGCAGCGAACTATGTTAAGCACCAAGGATACAATGACAAATATGAAATAACCCAAGCCTTCAACGATCTATGCCCTTTTCTTCTGTTGTGTACTCTAGAACCCACTCTCATGAGCCAACTCTCCTTTGCCTCTTCTGCCTTTGTCCCACTTACAGCCTGCATTACCTCAAGCCAGTTGCTTAGCTTCCTTGGGCCTCAATTTCCTCACCTGTAAAATGGGAGGGTTGTCTTAGATGGCTTCTGAGGCCCCTTCCAGTTCTAGAGCTGGAATCCTATTATCTTTCCATATTCTTTTGTTCATGGAAGCCTGACTCTCTCCAGAAGACTCTTGACCTTCCCCTCCATCATCAAGTAAGTGATTCTTCTTCTTTCATGCCCCCTCATCCATGGGTCAAGAGGAGGAGCTGACAGAGTGGCTGCTCCTTCCTTCCACTTCCCCCATCACTCAGCAACCCATCCACTTTTGAGCTTCACCCCCATCCTTTTGTATCCTTCTGACAGTCATCTCTCAGCAACCAGGCTGATTTATCAACAAGCATGTATTAAGTGCCTATTATATGTTAAGCATTGTAGATAGAAAAACACACACACATGAAAAAGAGATGGGAATAATATGCCCTGTTCACATTTGGGCACATACTATGTGCTTAACAAACACTTGTTGGTTAACTGATTGAGTGACAGAGAAGCATAGCTGCTGGGAAGGGGGCTGATCAAGGAGGGGTGAGGGGAAGGGATGAATAAGGATGGGGAATCAGAACAGGTCTCTTGAAGGAGGCAGCAATTCAACCGACCCTTGAAAACTTCCAGGAAGTTCCAAGAAGCAGAGGCAAGGAGAAAGAATAGTCTCCCTCTTTTCTCAAGGAGTTCAGAATCTATATCACGACCTTCTCTGTTCCAACCTCTTCTATTTGTGTGGAATACATATTGATATGTCTTGCAATAAGCTGGCCTCCAAGTTCAGCACCTTCCTCAGCTCCTAAGCTGGCCCTTCACTCCATACCTCAGCCACTCATAAGTATGGTCCAATCTTCAACCCCAGCATCACTTGGTTGGTGATCTCTGTGGCTGATTCTGTAATCTGTGTGCAGCTAGCTGAGGCTCTCACTACTGCCCCCAAGCTGGTTAAGACTCAGAAGCAGGGTACCATTGTCTTCTCCATTATCTCCCTGAATGTTATCAGAATTGCTGCCTGTAGGCTAGGCCTCTCTGCCAAGTTCAATATCTCCATGCTGTTTTTACTGCCATCATCACTTTTCCATTATGTACTGCTTCTGGTGCTGTCCAATGGACTGCCAAGGATCAGGGGACTACTACCTTCTCATCCTCTTCAGCCTTTCAAAGGGAAGATATTGCACCATGTCCCATCATCTTGGTCAGTTGTTTGAATCTCAGAGTTGGAAGAGATCCTGGAGACCATCTAGTCCAGGGTGGGTCCAACCCCATGCTTGAACAAGGATCCTTCTACAATGTACTAAACATGTGCTTGTCCAGCCTTGGATCTAAGGCTTTTTTTGAGAGGGAACCCAGTACTTCCCCAGGCAGTCCATTCCACTTTTGAACAACTCTGATGATTAGGTAATTTTTCCTTATTTCCAGTCTAAATCTGCCTCTCTGTAACTTTCACTCACTGTTCTTTGTTTTGCCTGCTGAGACCCAGCAGAACAAGTGAAAACTGTTTTCCATGAGAGAGGCTTTCAATTATTTGAAGACAGCTATTAATGTTGCCCTAACTCTTCTCTTCTTCAGACTAAACATTCTCCATTCCTTCAATCAATAAACATTTATTAAGCATTTACTATATGCCAGGTACTGTGCTAAGCCCTAGGGACACAAAAAGAGGCAAAAGACAGTTCTTTCCCTCAAGGAGCTTACAATCTAATGGGTGAGACTACATGCAAACAAATATATACAAAGCAAGATATATTCAGAATAAATAGGAAATAATTAACAGAGTGAAGTACCGGAATTAAGAGGGGTTGGGGAAGGATTTTAGTTGGGACTTAAGCCAGGGAGATGAGTAGGTAGAACAGAGGAGGGAAGAGAGTTCCAGGTATGGGGGACATCCAGAGAGAATGCCTGGAGCTGAGAGATGGAGGGTATCATTTGTGGAACAGCCAGGAAGGCAGTTTCACTGGATTAAAGGGTACATGGCAGGGAGTAAGATGTAAGAATACTGGAAGGGTAGGATGCTAAGTTATGAAAGGCCTTGAATGCCAAACAGAGCATATTGTATTTGCTCCTGGAGGCAACAGGAAACCACCAGAATTTATTGAGTTGGGGTGTGTGTGACATGATTGGGCCTGCATTTTAGGAAAACCACTTTAGTGGCTAAAGATTGGGAGAGATTGAGGCAGATGGACCCACGAGCAGGCTATTATGATAATCCAGGCATGAGGACCTGCATTGGAATAGTCGTTGTGGCAAAGGAGAGAAGGGGCATGTTTGAGAGATGTTGCAGAGGTAAGGTGTTGCCTTCTCCAGTGATAGGGACGGTAGGAGTGGGGAAGAGTATAGGGGGAAAGTTAATGAGCTCCATTTTGGATTTATTGAGTTTAAGATGTCTACTGAACACCTAGTTTGAGATGTTTGAGAGGCATTTGGACTTGTGAGACTGGAGGTCAGCAGAGAGGTTGGGCAGGGTAGGTAGATTGGAGAATTGTGAGCACAGAGATGGTCATTAAATCCATGGGAGCTGATGAGATCACCACGTCAAGTAGTATAGAGGGAGTAAAGAAAAGAACCCTGAGGGACACCAATAGTTAGAGGGCATGATCTGGAGGATAATCTAGGAAAGAAGACAGAGAATGAATGGTCAGAGAGGTTGAGGAAAACTGGGAAGGATTCATGTTTCACAAGCTAGACAGGAGAGAGTATTGAGGAGCAGAGAGTGATCAACAGTGTCAAAAGTTGCAGAGAGGTCCTTCGACCAATACTCAAAGCCCTTTCATTATCTTGTCCTTCTTTTGGATTTTGTTTAGATGGTCAATGTCCTTAAAATATGGCTTCTACAACCAAAACCTTTGCCTTCTCACTGCTGATGCCTTGCCATACCTTGACATGGGTGACCACCACCATGTTCCCTCTTTCATTCTATGCCCATACTACTAAAAGATGGAGGAAGTCATGTAGCTGTGCTAAATGGATCCACCACAAACCCATGGTACCAGATATCAACTGGGTGCTCACTATTGTAAAAGCAATTGTTTTATTCTTCCCTATTTGACCCCCTATCACACACCCTTCTACTCCAATGTCTATTCCAAAATTTCTCTTCTCTCTCCCAGCCTCGTGATTCTCCCTCTCAGTAGAGTGCTCTTACTTTACTGGAAAAGTCAAATATCCATCATGTGCTTCCCCTTTTCCCTACTCCATACCTCAAAACCATTCTATGTGATCCCCTATTTTCTCCTTTTTTGTCTTAGTCTCTGAGGAAGAGGTGGTCAAGACCAACCTTTGTCCTTATATCCTTGATCCCATGTCTCAGCTGGGAGCTCATCACTTCAAACACCACCTCTCCCCACCAATTGCCTCCTTCTCTGTGCCTGCAAATGTGTTCATTTCTCCCCATTGCCCTTGACCCTGCCCCGTCCTCAAGCTAAGGTCCTGTATCTTTCCTTTTTCACTGACAAACACCTGGAAAGCTGCTTATACTTGTTGCATCTATTTCTTTACCTCCCACTCATTTTTCAACCCCTTGTAACTTGAATTCCAATGTTACTCATTCATTGGAACCACCCTCATAGATTAGAACCACTCTCATAATCTCTCAAGATTACTCATGGCTGCTAGATCCAAAGATCTTCTCAGGACTTTCCCGGTTGTCATTATAACTGGAAAACTCCTTAATCCTGCCTCCTCGCCCATCCTCGCTGAATTCGGCCCCACCCTGCACTCCCTCCGTTCCCTACCTTCTGCTCTCCTCCTGCCCATCATGTCCTCTGGGACCTTGTTCTACATAGTGTCTTTCTAGAAAAAGAACAAGGACCTAGCGGTGGCCCTATCTGTGTCATCATCTCTTCAGCAGGACCTTCTCAGGGTCTCTGTTACTCAGAGATTAACTTCTTTGATTTATGTTTTCACTTATATTACTGCAGTTATGTAGTTTTCTTGATTCTGTTTAACATCCTTCCCCTACATCCTTCATCAAAAACTCCCCTCACTTCCTTGGTCACTTCCTCTTATGGCTGGACCATTTCTCTGCTCAAACATCTTCAGCGGCTCCAAAATTCAAGTTTCTCAACCTGGCATTTAAAGCCCTCTACAATGAACTACTTTTCTATTCTTATTTCCCATTTCTTTCCTGGGCACACTCTATATTCAGCCAAACTGGACCACTAGCTGTACCCCAAACCCAACATTCTATCTCTT
>CM053580.1:550617504-550637617 GCA_028627135.1 Pseudochirops cupreus
CCCCCTCTCTCTCTCTCTCTCTCTCTCTCTCTCTCTCTCTCTCTCTCTCTCTCTCGTGCCTGGAATGCACTCCCTCTACATCTCCATCTCCTTCAAAGCTTGCCCCTCAGGTGCTGTTTCCTGTGGGAAGCTTTCTGTGCTCTTCCAAATAGCTATTGCTTTCATCTTCCTCAAACAACTTTGTATTTGTTTCTGCACAAGTTATGTGCCTCCACCCCATCCCCCAATAGAATGAAAGGTCTTTGAAAACAGGGATTTTCACTTAGGTCTTTTGTGTTCCATTTGGTTGCTGTTGTTGTTGTTAGTCATCCTTTATTCTCTCCTACCGCTCAAGAGAGTCTCTTGGATAATGTTTCCTCCCCCCCCTCCCCCATATTGGTGACTTCATCAGTGCGGAATTCCCAATTTGGAAACTCAAAACTTCCTCCACCAGTGATGATTTGCAACTCACTTTTTTTATTTAATCTTTTTTTGTTGTTGTTTTTTGGAGAGAGGAGGGTAGGGCAGTTGGGATTAAGTGACTTGCCCAAGGTCACATGGCTAGTTTTTGTGTTAAGTGTCTGAGGCCAGAGTAGAATTCATGTCCTCCTGACTCCAGGGCCAGTGCTCTATTCACTGTGCCACCTAGAAAAACCCACTTTTTTTAAAGATAAATTTTTGTTATCTTTTGATTTTATATTACCTAAAATTCCCACTGGGAATTCCTCCCCCCGGGCAGCTAGATGGCACAGTGGATAAAGTGCCTCGCTTGGAGTCAGGAAGACTCATCATCTTCCTGGGTTCAGATACAGCCCCAGACACTTACTAGCTATTTGACCCTAGCCAAGTTACTCAATCCTGTTTGCCTCAGTTTCCTCATCTGTAAAATGAACTGGGGAAGGAAAAGGCAAAATACTCCAGTATCTTTGCCAAAGAAACCCCAAATGGGGTCATGGAGAGTTGGACATGACTGAATAACAGCAACAAAAATCCCCCCTTTATCTCTCTCTTCTTCTTCCCGTAGAACAGAGAACTACAAAGAATTTTTTTAAAAGAAATGGAATAGAAAAAAATTCAGCATAATCAACCAATCAATCCATTCAAAAAAAATCTGAAAACATATCTAATGTCCCACAGCCATGGACCACTTGCCTCTGCAAAGGAATGAAGGAAGGTGTCTTCTCATGTCTTTCTTTTGGAACTCTGCTTCCTTCCCTTTGCATCAGTTCATGTAAGTCTTTCCAGGCTTTTCTGTATTCATCATATTTGTCTCTTTTTACTGCATAGTCATCATCATCATCATTATCATCATCATCATCATCAGTTCAGTTGTTTTTCAGTTGAGTCTGACTCTTCATGACCCCATTTGGAGTTTTCTTGGCAAAGATACTGAAGTAGTTTGCCATTTTCTTCTCCAGTTCACTTTACAGATGAGGGAACTGAGGCAAACAGGGTTATATAGCCAGGGTCATATAGCTAATAAGTGTCTGAGGCCAGAACTCTGTAAGATGAGTCTTCTTGACTCCACACCCAGCAGTCTATCCACTGAGCCACCCAGCTGCCCATCATCATCGTCATCATCACCATCATCATTGTCATCATCATCATCATCATCATCACAATCATCACCGTCATCATTGTCATCGTCATCATCGTCATCATCATCATCATCATCATCATCATAATTGTGATCATCACAGCTCACATTTATATAGCACTTACTATGGACCAGGCACTGTACTAAGTGCTTTATAAACATTATTTCGTTTGATCCTCACAACAGCCCTGGGAGGAGCTATTGTTAGCCCAGTTTTTCAGATGAGAGAACTGAGTCAGACAGAGGTTAAGTGACTCACCCAGGATCACACAACTAGTGTCTAATGACATCCACAGTGTCTCATCATATCCATGTACCACAATTCGTTTAACCATTTCCCAAAAGACAATCATCTACTTTGTTCCAGTTCTTTGCTCCCACAAAAAGTGCTGCTAGAAATATTTGGGTAGAATACAGGGATTCTCTCCTTATCAATGACCTTTGGGGGTATATGCTTAGTACTGAAATCTCTGGGTCAAAGGGTATGGACATTTTAGCCATTTATTCATTTAATTCCCGATTTCTTTCTAAGTTGGTTATATAATTCATAGCTCTACCAAGAATGCAGGAGTGTGCCTATCTTTCCACCACCTTTCTGATCTTGACTAGTCCTATCCTTGGTCATCAAAGAACTTCCCAGTTTGCTGGGTATGAGGTGGAACCTCAAGGCTGTTAGAGCATTGAGAGGTTATATGACTGACCAGGGTCACCCATAGGATAATAGGGTCATAGATTTAGAGCTAGAAAGATCTTTGAGTCCAATCTCTTCATTTTTCAGATGAGGAAATGGAGGCTCAGAGGTTACATGACTTGTTCTGAGTCATACAGTTAGTATGTGTCAGAGACAGGTCATCCTGATTTCAAGGCCAGCTCTCCTTCCTCTAGGTCTGAAAATATCTTATCTTGTACATAGTAAGAATTTAATAGATGTTTGTTGAGTTAAAACTGAACAGACTTTTTATCATATTTCTCTTTGTACACATCCCTTCTTCCTCTCTTAATGCTACCTCAGACTCTAAGCTCTGAGAGCACAGATTGCTTTTTCTTTGTATTCTCAGTCCCCTGCATGAACTACGTGCTAGGTACGTGGCAATTATTGAATAAACTGAGCTGCTTAATAAAGAATTCAATTAATGAACTGAATTGGAGTGGTGGTGTCAATGAGGGACCATATCTATCCTGTAACAAACAAGGGTGATCTGCAGATCTAGGGCACCTCCCATGGAACTACAAATTTATACTTTGAGCCGTTTCAGAATGGGACAAACCCAGTGAAGAACTGAATTGAATGGAGACATTCGGGGTAGCTAGGTGGTGGGTTCTTGAGTTCAATCCCTGAGTTTCTGCCTCAGGCACTTACTAGCTATGTGACTCTGGACAAGTCACCTCACCCTGTTTGCCTCAGTTTCCTCATCTGAAAAAATGAGCTAGAGAAGGAAATGGCAAACCACTCCAGTACCTTTGTCAAGAAAATCCCAGAGGGGGTCATGAAAATTTGAACACAACTGAAAAATGTCCAGATAACATTAGGGAAATCAAGGGAAGATGAACCTTGTTCATACTGGGCCATCAGGAATCTGGAGCAGCCCAAGGGATGGCTTATAGCTGGGACAAGGTAAGGAGGGGTGCCCCATATTACCTAGGGGTAGTATGGATGCATTAAGGAGATTGTGGGATTTGGAATCCTGGCACATGAGTTCAGATCTGCCCTCTGCTTATTGTCGCATGCTCTGGGAGCCTCAGTTTCTTTCTCTGAAAAATGCGGTGGTTGGAATAGATGATTTCCAAGGTCACTTTTAGGTCAATATCTTTGATCCTGTTAGAAAATGGGTTTAGTGTTTTTGTGCCCTAGACCCCTTGGCAGTCAGTCTGGTGAAGCATATGGGACCCTTCTCAGAATAAGGTTTTCAAATAACTTAAGGAAATGCTAAATTTCAGTTAGAGCAGTGGTTCTCAACCTTCCTAATGCTGCGACCCTTTAATACTCATATCTGCATGTGGGTGAACCCGCCTGGAGATGGATAGAAGAGTGGTGTCTCAGTTCCTAAGACCATCGGAAATATGTGTTTTCCAATGGTCTTAGGCGACCCCTGCGACCCCTGTGAAAGGGTTGTTCGACCCCCAAAGGAGTCGCAATCCATAGCTTGAGAACCACTGAGTTAGAGGATAGTTAAAATAAAATGTGTCATTAAAAAACAAATTTGCAGACCCTCTGAAATATATCCAGGACCTCAGGTTAAGAACACTTCTTTCAGAGGGATTGAAGAAGACTCCTGGGCAGCCACCATAGTGGAGAGCCCTAGACCTGATCCTGGCTCTCCCTGGCCTTGCTCCGTAACCTTGGACAAGAGCTCCCTTCCCCTTCTCAGTTTCCTCTTCTACAAAAAGGAAAGGTCTGGGAATAGGCTGGAGGATCCCTAAAGTCCCTTTCTGCCCCAACATTCTGTGATTCCAGGATGAGTTGGGTCCCAGTGGGAAGGTCCTTCAGAACCTGGTCTCTGCTAGGTCTCCAGGGAGTGCTGGGAAATTCCATCAGTAACATTCTGCTCCAAAGAGGGGTTCAGCCCGGGCTGGTGACTGTGGACCAGCTGTGGATTTAAGCCTGGTCAAGTTTTGCAAAAGGTTATTCTCCAACTAGGAGCCAATTGGCTGAAGGAAGTGGCCTTCAAGGAGGTACAGATGTGCCTTCCTTGTGGGAAGGCTGGAGTCTTCAGAGGCCAGTGGACTTTAGTCCTGCCATGAACTCTGGGTGCCCTGTTTCCTTTGGTTATTGGTATAATCACGGTGGGAGGGCAGGGGACTTGAGACTCAGGGAGGTTGAGTTCTCGCCCTTCCTAAAGGCAACAGGATATGATATAGTGTCAGGAACACTGGTGCTAAGCAGGGGTTCTTGACCCAGGCTCTGTGGACTTGGCTTTGTAAAAATATTTTTAGAATTGTGCTTTAATAGGATTAGTTTCCTTAGTTATCTCATGCATTTTATTCTATGCATTTAAGAATGTGATTCTGACAAGGGTCTGTAGGCTTCAGCGGACTGACTGCTGAAGGGAATCAGAATATGAAAAATGTTACCAAGGCTTGTTCTAGAGTAGAAAGAGCTGACCCTGAGTGCGTGACCTTGGGCCAGTCACTTCCACCTCTTCTGTGGTAAAACATGGCCTCTGGGGTCCAGGTTTAGATGTAGGATTCTAGGAATGATATGATAAGTTACCTTTCCTGAGGTGTAGTCAGGCAACCTCTGGGCCTGGGGCCCAGGAACTCCTGCCTGCCCCCAGCTTGAAGATTTTCCTCCATACACAGCAGTTTGTGACTTTGACGTAACCTTCAAAGGCCTAGTTGCTGCCTCCACATCTGGGTGGGTGGTTTTCTCTTTCTGTCGTCTTTTCTTTCCTGTCTTCCGTATCAAGGAAATAGGTCACATTTCAGAGAAACCAGTTGACAAGCAGATTCGTTGACAGAGGGTGGTAGCTAGGGGCAGTGGTGGCTGGGCCTAGATCCTGTCCCCTAACTGCCTTCCCCACCCTGAGGCCCTGGCATCCAGGGTGGCCTTTCCCTCCATGGAACTTGGTCCTCTGAAGGACTGAAGAAGACTGACGGAGGCGAGGGAACTGGCTTCCCTAGGCCTAGCACCTCTGGAACCTACATAGGTGAGTCTTTTCCTTATTTCTGACCTGCGTTTCTGGTGGCTGTCCTAGACTGATAAGGCTAAGGGATGCTCTGGGAGTTAGGAGAAAGGAGGCCCATACTCACCACAAGTCATGGTGGTGTCTCCGTCTTCCTGCAATTCAGGGATCATGCCTCAGCCTTGAGTCACTCAGCCTTATGGTCCCCAGGCAAGAAAGAGAAAGAAACACTGGGTGCTAAGCAGCATTTTGAGGAAGGGGCCCAGAATTCCCAGCCCAGGGTGTTGGAGTGGTGGCTAGCCGTTCCTCCAGCTCTTTGTGTACTGTAAGCAGGGATGTCAAGAAATGGTCTGGGAGCAGTCAGACAGGGGGGTAGGGATTGGTGAATTTAAGGGTTAGATTTAGGGACGGTCAGATCAGGGGATAAAGGCATTGCTAGGCTAAATGTGTTGAAGGGACAGTCAAACTACCGGCTCACAGGCTTGTCAGATTGGATATTTCAGGGATGGCCTGGCTAGGGGTTGAGTGGGAGAGGGTCAGCCTGGAAGTTCTTGGAATGGTCAGACTGGGGTGCTGGGAGAGGGATTGGGGATAAGAGGATGATCAGACCATGGAATCAAAGGGATAACTAGAATGGAGATTGGGGCACATTCATACCAGACAGCTTAGGGCATGGTCAATCTGGGGTGATTTGGTGTGGTCACATTGGGAAGATGGTGAACAATTAGACTGTGGATAAGGTCAGACTAAGAGTCTAGTGTCGTCAGATAAAGGGGCCAGAGTACTATTAGACTTGGGGTTCAAGAGATAGTCATATTGGGGTTTCAAAAGTAAGTTAGACATGGGAGTTTAGGATATGGTCAGACTGGGTAGTCAGATTAACTGAATGCTCAGACTAGGGAATTGAGAGGTGGTCAAACTGGGTAGGTCAGGGGGATGGTCAGATAGGAAGGGGAGGGTATGATTAAGCTGGGGTCTGACAAGACAGTAGGACTGGGAGGGGTGTTGAGACATTTGGATCAAGACAGGGGCCTGTATGAATTAGTTTCTTACTTTCCAACTCTGCATTTAGGACCATTTCTCTTTGTGGGAAAGAACTGGAAAGCCCCCACCCTTTGTCAGTTCTGCTCCAGCTTAGACACCATCAGGTGAGTAATTTCCTTGTGCCAAGCTGACCCCCTTTAGGGCTGTTAAGGGTACAGACTGGGCCAGTTAGTGGTGATAGTGATGGTGAGTACGGATCACTGGGGAGGAGGGACAATGTCCAATGGTGATGATGATGTTTTTAACATCTCATATTAGCACCCAGGGGTGAGAATGATGGTGCTAACACAAAGGTGGGGAACCTGCGGCCTTGCGACCACATGTGGCTCTGTAGGTCCTCCAGTGCAGCCCTTTGACTGAATCCAAGCTTTCTGAAGTCTGGATTCAGCCAAAGGCCCTCACTCAAGGACTTAGAGGGCTGCATGTGACCTTGAGGCCACAGGTTCCTCACCCCTGTCAACTAAGAGTTCCCACTGGGGACCAGATCTAGGCATTGAGGAAAGCCTTGGATAGCGTTTTCATAGTCCATTGGCTGGAGTGAGGTAAGCCTGGACCAGAGACAATCCCTCCTCACTCTACCCCTTTTCATGTGGATGAAAGGAGTGCCTTTTCCTGTGTCCCTAGATCTGTTCTCTGGAATGAGCCTTTGCATTCTTTAGCTTCCCCCTCCTCTCTTCTTCCTCTTCCCTCTCCTAAGACTAATAATAGTCCAAAAGGAGGAAAAGGATTGATAGATGTTCTCAGAGTACATGATAAACAGATAAAAAATGGGTAGAAATTCTTCTAGAATGTATATTAGATAGAACATATCTTCTAGAACATATATGAGATCCTTGAAAGTAGGAATATCTTTTGCCTCTTTGTGTTACCCCCCTTTCCTCCCCTTCCCATAAGATAAGTAAGATAGTTCCTGCCCAGTATTCAAGGAGATTGTATTTTAATGAGGGAAGAAAACACATAAAGAGTAACTAGAAAAGGAAAGGGTGGGGTAGGGATGGGAATTTCATGGCCTGAATGTCTAGCTCAGGACAAGATGAGGGGAAAGCTCATTAATAAATGGGGCAGATTATGCAAAGAAATAGTAGAAACCTCCCAACATTTTGCTATAGGATGCAAGTTAATAACTATTGAATATCTGGAAAGGGAGACATGATCAGGTGGCCAAAATATCTGAAGCTCCCTATCCTTTGTATACCAATAGACAAATCTCCATATTACAATTACTGATCCCAAAATATCCTTGAGAAACTGGAAATGCTGGAAGTACTGAAAATAGAAATTGTACTGGAAATAAAAAATTGTTCTAAGAAAGCATTTTTCTTTTATTACGAATTGCTTAGGTTATGACCCAATCTTTCATGCTATGACTTTGATTGATTCAAGGAGGTGTACAGGCCCTGTTTCTCAGTTCCTAATGTTGGATTCCATCTAAAAGTATTTTTACCTAGTTAAGGGAGGAGAGGTTAAAAAAAGGGGGGGGTATTTCCAACCCCATCCTTGGATAGGGATAGATATCTCAGGATAAAAAGACAAAAATTGTGCATGCAAAATACAAAAATGCCCCCAGGTCATCAAGAAACTTAACTTCTAACTGGTGAGACACCAGACACATCTCTCTCTCTCTCTCTCTCTCTCTCTCTCTCTCTCTCTCTCTCTCTCTCCCTCCATACACACATATACATACATTATATATGTATATTATACATATATCTAGATGTGTATTATACATATATGTATCTACACATGTATAAGAATACCTGGTATCTCACCAGTTAGAATATATGTGTGTATATATGCAGATGCGCACACATGTGTATATTGTACACATGTATGTACGCACATGTCCACACATGTGCATATGTATGCACATGTGTATGCACACATACATGCATGTATACACACATATTTATATTTATATGGGGTAGGAAAAGTCTCTTGTAGAAGAATGTACTTGTGTTGAGTCTTCAAGGAAAGTAGGATTATAGGAGTAGAGACGAGGAGGTAGAGCATTCCAGGCATGAGCGACTGCAAAACTGCAGAGACAGGAAATGGAGTGTAGTTTGTAAAGAATGTAAATAGACCTACATGAGTGAACAAGGGTCAGGAGACAAGGATTACTTGGAGATTTTGAAACTAGGGGATTGAAAGTAAAGTGCCCTCTACAATAATTAGGAGCTTTGAAAGAGGAGTCAGTAAGGGGGGAGGGATTAAAGGTCACTGTGAAGATGAAGAATAGGTATAAGAGGAGTAAGGTCCAGGCAGAGATGGAATGACAGGAACTTGGGCTTTTGATAAAATAACTTCAGAATTCTTTAAATATAGAATGCTTCACAATATTGCATATTGTCTTTGAGAAGGAGCTGTGCTAATCTCCTCTGTATATTCCTGTTGCAGTATATGTGCTGCTGAAACGAACATTATTTCAGAATTCTTGATCAAGGAAGTGGAACATTTATGGGTGATGGTGAGATTATTGAAAGAGATGAGAACAAGTTAATAACAAATATAATAAGAGCTAACATATGGGACTTTGGGGGGTTCTTTTTAAAAAAACTTATTTAATATCTTATTTTTCTTTAATTACTTTAAAAACAATTTTAACATTCTTTTTTTCTTCAAATTCTGAGTTCCAAATTATCTCACTCCCTCTCCTCCGCCATTGAGAAGGCAAGCAATTTGACATAGGTTATACATGTGTAGTCATGTAAAACACATTTCCATGTAAGTCATTCCATGAAAGAAAACACAGAGGAAAAAAAATGCCAGAAAAATAAAGTAAAGGAAAAGTATCTTTGATCTGCGTTCAGGTTCTACCAGTTCTTTCTCCGGAGATGGGAAGCACTTTTCATTGTAAATCCTGCAGAATTGTCTTGGATCATTGTATTGTGGAGAACAGCTAAGTTATTCATGGTAGATCATCATGCAATATTGCTGTTACTGTGTACAATGTTCTCCTGGTTCTGCTTCTTTCACTTTGCATCAGTTCATGTAAGTCTTTCCATGTTTTTCTGAGAGCATCTTTCTCATCATTTCTTTCTTTCTTCTTTCTTTTTTGCTTTTTGGAAGGGGGAAGACAGGGCAATTGGGGTTAAGTGACTTGCCCAAGGTCACATGGCTAGTAAGTGTTAAGTGTCTGAGGCCAGATTTCAACTCACGTCCTCCTGACTCCAGGGCTAGCGCTATATTCACTGCATCACCTAGCCACTCCTTCATCATTTCTTAAAGCACAATAATGTTCAATCACAACCATATAGAACAACTTGTTTAGTCGTTCTCCAATTGATTGACATCTTCTCAATTTCCAGTTCTTTGCCACCTCAAAAAGAGCTGCTATAAATATTTTTGCACGCGCAAGTCCTTTTCCTTTTTTTTTTCTCTTTGGGATACCAGTCTAGTAGTGGTATTGCTTGATCAAAGGATATGCATGATTTTATAGTCCTTTTATAGTTCCAAATTGTTCTCCAGTGTGGTTGAATCAATATACAACTTCACCAGTAGTACATTAGCTTTTTAATTTTCCCACATCCCCTCCATTTGTCATTTTTCTTTTCTGTCACATTAACCAATCTGACAGGTGTGAGGTAGTAGCTCAGAGTTATTTTAATGTGCATTTCTCTCATCAATAGTGATTTAGGGCATTTTTTCATATGACTATAGATAGTTTTAATTACTTTGTCTGAAAATTGCTTGTTCACATCCTTTGACCATTTATCAACTGAGGAATGACTTTTATTTCTATAAATTTGACTCAGTTTTCTATGTTTGAGAAATGAAGTCTTTATCAGAGAAACTCACTATAAATTTTTTTTTCATGGTAATGATTACCAACTATGTATTTCCCTCCATCCTATTTTCCCCCTGTTTATCCTACCCTCTCTCTCTCCTTTTGCCCTGTCCATTCTCAAAAGTGTTTTGTTTCTGATTTTTACCTCCTCCAAACTGCCCTCGCTTCTATCAACTCCACCCCCTTCTCCCTTCTCTTATTCTCTTTCCTTTTTAATTTCCTATATGGTAAGATAGATTTCTACACCCAACTGACTGTGTATATTATTCTCTCTTTGAGTCAATTCTGATGAGTGTAAGATTCATGTGCCCCCCTCACCTCTTCCCCCATTTCTCCCTCCACTCTAAAATTTCTTTAGGTCTCTGTGTCAGACAATTTATCCCCTGCCTCTCCCTTTCCCCTTCTCCCACTGCATTCTTCTTTCTTATCCCTTGATTTTATTTTTTTAGATTATCATATCATCACATTCAACTCACACTTCTGCTTTCTGTCTATGTATATTCCTTCTAACGGCAAGCTTTTAGGAATTGTAAATATCAGGAATATAAACAGTTTAACCTTATTGAATCCCTTATGATTTCTCTTTCCTGTTTACTTTTTTATGCTTCTTTTGCATCATATATTTGAAAGTCAAATTTTCTATTGAGCTCTGGTCTTTTCTTCAGGAAAGCTTGAAATCCTCTATTTTATTGAATGTCTATTTTTCTTGAAGGATTATATTCAGTTTTGCTGGGGAGGTGATTCTTGGTTGTAATCCTAACTCTTTTCCCTCTGTAATATCTTATTCCGAGCCCTCTCACTCTTTAATGTTGATGCTGCTAGATCTTGTGTTATTCTCGCTCTGGCTCCACCATATTTAGATTGTTTCTTTTTGGCTGCTTGCAGTGTTTTCTCCTTTGACCTGATAATTCTGGAATTTGGCTATAATATTCCTGAGAGTTTTCATTTTGGGATCTCTCTCAGGAGATGATCAATGAATTCTTTCAATGTCTATTTTAGCCTATGGTTCTAGAATATCAGGGCAGTTTTCCTTGATAACTTCTTGAAATGATGTCTAGCTCTTTTTTTAAAATCACAGCTTTCAGGTAGTCTAATAATTCTTCAATTGTCTCTCCTGAATCTACTTTCCAGGTCAGTTGTTTTTCCAATGAGATATTTCATATTCTCTTCTATTTTTTTATTCTTTTGATTCTGTTTGATTGTTTCTTGATGCATCATAAAGTTATTAGCTTCCCCCCACCTAGTTCTAACTTTTAAGGAATTATTTCTTCAGTGAGCTTTTTGTACCTCCTTTTCCATTTCACCAATTTTACTTTTTAAAGAGTTTTTCTTGTTAGTGAATTTTTGTGCTGCCTTTTCCATTTGGCCAACTCTGCTTTTCAAGGCATTCTTTTCTTCACTGGACTTTTGCATCTTTTTTCCTCCATCTATTTAGCCTATCCTATTTTTTAAGGTGTTACTTTCCTCAGCATTTTTTGTGCCTCTTTTACCAAGTTGTTAACCCTTTTTCCCCATTATTTTCTTGTATAACTCTCATTTCTCCTCCCAATTTTTCCTCTGCCCCTTACTTGAGTTTTAAAATCCTTTTTGAGCTTTTCCATAGCTCCAGACCATTTCATATTTTTCTTTGAGGCTTTGCATGCAGGATTTTTGACTTTGCTGTCTTCTAAGAGTGTGTTTTGATCTTCCTTGTTACCACAGTGACTTTATATGGTCAGAATTTTTTTCTGTTGTTTGCTTCCAGCCTATTTCTTGACTTTTAACTCTTTTTAGTGAGGCTCTGCTTCCCATGGGGAGGGGCCACTGTTCTAATTTTCAGGTTTTTTTGTGCAGCTGTTTTCAGAGGTAATTCTGGGGACCTTTAAGGTTTCAGCTCTTCCAAGGTGGTACAATCTAGGGAGAGGTATGTTTACTACTCTCCTGTATTGTGCACTGGTTTGTGAGTGGCCACAAGCACTCTTTTCAACCCCAGAACTGTGACCAGGGTCCCTACTCCCCTGTGGCCGCAAGCTCTGCTGTGCTAGTGTTCCCCCTCACATTGGAACTAAGGGCCACGACTGGGACCCAGAGCCAAGTATAGGCAAAGCAATAGAGTGCTGCCCCTGATGTAACCAGAGGGAGCCCTGTAAATCTCCTTCTGACTAGTTATCTGGTTCCCTTATGGGCTGTGGTCTGAGAGGTCTGGAAACCACCCCTGCCGCCTCTGATTCAGTCTCCCTATGACCTGCTCCCGGTTTGCACTGGTGTGGCCTGAGCTGGACTGTGCTCCTCTCTCACCCTGGTGCAATGGATCTTTCGTGCTGATCTTCTGAATTGTCTTGGTCTGGAAAATTGTTTCATTTTGTCTTTTTGTGGGTTCTGCTGCTCTAGAATTTGTTTAGAGTCATTATTTAAAGGTATTTGGAGGAGTTTGGGGGAGAGCTCGGGTGAGTTCCTGCCTTTGCTCCACCATCGTGGTTCCGTCTTCCAGGGACCTTTCATTTAATGTCTTATTTGAGACTTAAAACAACCCTTTGAGATAGGTATGCAGGTATTATCATTCTCACTTTTCAGATGAGGAAACTGAGACTCAAGGAAGTAAAATAATTTTACCATCATCACATAGCTATTAATTGGAAGCTGTTGCTCAGTTGTGTGACCCCTTTAACCACATCATGCCAATACTGTCCACAGGGTTTTCTTGGCAAAAATACTAGAGCTGCTTGCCTTCCTTCTCTAGTAGATTAAGATAAACAGGGAGCAGTGACTTGCCCAAGGTCATAGCTAGTATCTGAGGCCAGATTTGAATTCAGATTTTCCTGATTCCAGATCCAGCACTCTGCTAAGGCACCTAGCCACTTAATTATCAGAAGCAATATTTAAATGCAGGCTTCTTTTGCCTCTAAGTCTAGCATACTTCCCAGGATGCTACACTACATCTTCAGTTTGGGACTCCTGTGGTTTGATGGGCTTTCTCTAGGGTTTCTCCGCTCCCTGACAGAGGGAATATGATACAGTGGGGAGTCAGCTGGATTTCATCAGGGAGCTTGGGTTTGAATCCTGATTTCACTGCTTCTTACCTGTATGACCTTGGCTAAATCTCTCTGGGCTTAACCTTTCTGGGCTTCAATTTCCTAGTCTTTAAGATGAAGGAGCTGGATTAGATGATCTCTGAGGTTCCTTTTAGCTCGAAATCTATGATCCAGTGATCTCTCTCATGACCCTTCTCATGACCCCAAAGTCCCATAATATATTGTCTTTTAAATCCCATTTACTCTCAGAAGTCAATCTAGGCTATGGCTCTAGATCCTGACCCCTCAATAGATTATTCTTTTTCTTTTTTTTTTTTTTTGCTTTTTGGAGGGGGGAAAGCAGGGCAATTGGGGTTAAGTGACTTGCCCAAGGTTACACGGCTAGCAAGTGTTAAGTGTCTGAGGATGGATTTGAACTCAGGTCCTCCTGACTCCAGGGCTGATGCTGTATTCACTGTGCCACCCAGCCACCCCAAGTTATTTTTTCTAGGGTCCTGCGCCATTTTGTAGGGCCAGGGGACCCCCAAGTCACAGACTGTCCTCAGCTTTCCCCTGATCCTCCTTGGGCACAGGAGAAAAAAAAAACCTTCCCTTGCCCCAACCCAGCTTGCCCATCCTGGTCCTTTTCCTATTCCCTAATCAAGCCTTAGTTGCAGGAAATAGTCGAATCATCAAATGGAACAAAGCCAGATAGATGTTGGAGCTTCAGGGAAAGGTTGGCCCTTCCCCCATGTTGACAGCCTGGAAGACTCACAGTCCCTCCTTCCATGCCCTTTCCCCTTCAGTCACATTTTAAAAAAAAGGTTGCTAAGTTCTGTTCTCTTTCTCCAGAGTTGGTCTCCCCCCAAGCCTGGGCCTGGGACAACTCAAATATATCATCAACATACCAGCTTCCATAAACAAAGCCTTTGAAACTCGTTTCTCTCCCAGCCTGGGGGACATGGTCCCTTTTTTTCTGGTCGTCCCTTCTTTTTATGAGGCATCAACAGCTTGAGGTCTGGACCATGGCTCCTTCTTTCCCTGCCTGGGGACCAGACTTTTTTCAGTCTCAGGGACAGACAGAGACATAGCTTCCCTCTCCATCCCCCCTTCCCACAACTGCTTCAATCTAATTCTGTTCAACTAGCATTACTCAGTGCCTTTTATGTGCTAGGCACTGAGCTAGGAAGCATGGTACAATGGAAGGATGCTAGATTTAGAATCAGAGGACCTGGGTTCAAATCCCAGATCTGTAATTTTAATATCTGTATGACGCTGAACATCTCTGCCTCTTTGCTCATGCATAAAATAAGGTCAGCTTGATTGGTCTCAGAGGTCCCTTCTAGCTCTAATTATAACTCAATCAACCCAAAAGCTTTAATTAAGCACCTACCAATAATTAAACACTTATTATGTGCCAGTTCTGGCTGTCTGTCCTCAAGGAATTTATGTTCTATTGGGGAAAGACAACATGAACCCATATAAATAGAAGCACAATAATACAAGATAATTTCAGAGTTGGGGCAGCTAGGTGGCATAGTGTACAGAGTGCAGGGCCAGGCCTCAGGAAGAGTCATGAGTTCAAATCTGGCCTCAGACACTTAGTGTCACCTTGTGCAAGTAAGTCACTTAACCCTATTTACCTCAGTTTCATCATTTGTAAAATGAGCTGGAGAAGGAAATGGCAAACCAAACCCCAAACAGAGTCAAGAAGAGTTGGAAAGGACTGAACTGACGGAACAACAAAAAAGTGTATACAAAATCCAGAGGGGATAGGGATTGTGATTCCATTGGTGCAGGGAGTTCCTGGCCTCTATCAATGCAGGCCAGTACCTTTTCTGCAATAATATTTACAGAGTGTCCTAGAGTCAAGGTAACAAACATTTACTGAGCCCCAATTATGTGCCAGGTAAAGTTTGGTGATTTTATCAGTTCCCATGGATTTAATTATCATCTGGATTCTGATGCTTCCCAGATCTACTTTCTCAGCTTTTCTCATGATAGGTAGTCTTGCATCTCCAATTGCCTGTTGGACATCTTGAACTGGATGGCCTATAGCAGTCTCAACCTTCCTAATGCTGCGACCCTTTAATACAGTTCCTCATGTTGTGGTGACCTCCAACCAAAAAATTATTTTCTTTGCTACTTCATAACTGTAACTTTGCTACTGTTATGAATCTATCTGATACACAGGATGCATTTTCATTGTTACAAATTGAACATAACCTACAGGTTGAGAACCGCTGGCCAGTAGACATCTTTTTTTTTTCTTTTTGGAGGGCAATTGGGGTTAAGTGACTTGCCCAAAGTCACACGGCTAGTATGCGTCAAGTGTCTGAGGCCGGATTTGAACTCAGGTCCTCCTGACTCCAGGGCCGGTGCTCTATTCACTGTGCCACCTAGCTGCCCCAGGCCTATAGACATCTTAAACTCAATGTGTTGGAAGCAGAACTCATTTTCTTTCCCTCAAGCGACACTTTCTTCCAAACTTCCTCAAGGGCATCACCATCCTCTTAGTCACCCAGGCTTAAAATCTAGAGTTCTTTACTCCTCACTCTCTCATCCTTCCCCCGTTTACAATCTGCTGCCAAGTCCTGTTGTTTCTGCCTCCCTCATATGTCACATATGCCCTCTTTTCTCCTCTGTTACTGCCTCACCCTAGTCGAGGTTCTCATCATCTCAGAGGCAGCTAGTTATCTCAGTAGATGGAAGACTGGTTCTGAAGTCAGGAAAACCCGAGTTCAAATCCAGCTCCAGACACTTAGGAGCCGTATGACTTTGGACAAGTCACTTAACCTCAGTTTCCTCAGCTGTAAGATGGAGACAATAATAGCATATATCTCCCAGGGTCGTTATGAGAATCTAATGAGATAATGTTTGTAAAGTGCTTTGCAAAGATTAAAATGCCACATAAATGCTAGCTTTTATTACTTCATTTCTGGATTATTGCAACAGTCATTGGTTGATCTCCTGGACTCAAATCTCTCCCCACTCCAGTCCATCCTTCATGCAACTGCCAAAGTGATTTTCCTACAGTATAGATCTGACCACATCACCCCCTTATTTATTAAACTCCGACGGCTGCTCCTGGATCAAATGTAAAATCCTCTGTGCATGTTCAAAGTCCTTCTTACTCTGGCCCCTTCCTGCCTTTCCAGACTTCTTATACTTTGTCCTCCATCTTTCCACCTCCCCAATGATGCAGTGATGCTGGCCTCCTCGCTGGGCCTCAGACAAGACCCTCCATCTCCTGCCTCTGAGTATTTTCTGGCTGTTCCCCTTGCCTGGAATGGTCTCCTTCCTCATATCTGCTTCCTGGCCTCCATGGCTTCCTTCAAGTCCCAGCTAATGTCTTACCTTCCTTACAAAAACCTTTCCAGCTTCTCCTGAATGCTAGCGCTCCCCTCTGTTGATTATGTTCAGTCTATAGCCTGTTTGCACATAATTATTTGCACCTTGTCTCCCTCATTCGATCATGAGCCCCTCCAGAGCAGACATTGTCTTTCACCTTTCTTTGTGTTCCCAGGGCTTAGCATAGTGGTTGGCACTTAATAAATGTTCATTGACTCGCTGAAAAGGACTTAGAACATTAAGATGGTAAGTGACTTGCTCAAGTGTAACAGAAGGGATTTTAACACAGATCTTTACGGCTTAAAGACTGGCCTCTTCTATTCACTTGTCCCTGGCTCTCTGTCTAAAATAATACAAGGCAATTTCTGTGTGAGGGGTTTTGAGGGGTGGGTGGAGGGTAGGAAAAGCACTAGCAGCCAGGGAGTCTAGGGAAGGCTTTGTGGATGATTCTGGGTACAAAGGCAAAAAGAACTGGTGCCTATCTGTGAGAAATGTACATTTATTCTATTAACCTGGTCGTAGACACTGAGGGATTAGATCAGGAGTATGCTGGAGTCAGCTGCTATCAGCTTGAGAGACCACTTGTTAGATTTTCAGTATGAGCATTTACACCTTCAAAACCCACAAATACTGTAAGTCAGGGCTTGATTGAGTGTCTTGTTGCTTGTCTGGACTTTAAAAATGGGAGAATGAGGAAATGTTAAAAATGCAGACTAACCTTCAAAGTATGCCTGGCTTTTTGAAGAGCTGGTTGTTAAACATTTACCAGCATCTCTCCTTCCCTCTTTGGATGCACTTTCAGTAAGCTTCTCCTGACTCTGATTTTCTTAGCAACAGGTCTGTCCTGTTCCTGGTTATCAGAGATGGCTGACTCTCTTCCCTCCCCCTTTCACTGACAGGGACACCTGGGTCCTTTCTTAAATCTTTGTTCTAGAGTTGCTGGTCAGTCTTCCTTGGCTGGCAGGTCTTTTCTCCTAACACTGAGCTATGACCCCTGACCTATCCAAACAGAATCAAAGAATCTCAGAGCTGGAAGGGACAGGGTGCATCTGATCATCTGTCACCTGAAGCAGGAACCTTCCTTCCAAAATCTCCAACAAATGATCCTTTAGCTTCTTCTTGAAGAGCTGGAATAGCCTAGCTCAACTCAACAAGCATTTATTAAGTACTGTCTGTATACATTATCCTGTGCTAAATGCTGGGGCTATAAAGAGGAAAAAGAAATAATCCCTGCCCTCAATGAGTTTACATTCTACTAGGGGCTATATCAGGAACACAGGTAACTAAACAGAAGGTAATTTGAGGAGGAAGAGATTGCTAACAATTGTGGGAAAAGGAGGAGACTTCCCATACAAGGTGATATCCAAGTTGAGTCTTGAATGACTCAACAAACCAATCATTCAGTATTTATTACACATCTACTGTATGCTAGATGTGGGCAGATAGGTGGCACAGTCCATAGAGTGCCAGGCCTGGAGTCAGGGAGACTCATCTTCCTCAGTTCAAATTTGGCCTCAGACACTTAGTAGCAGTGTGACCCTGGACAAGTCATTTAACCCCACTTATCTCAGTTTCCTCAACTGTAAAATGAACTGGAGAAGGAAATGTGAAACCACTCCAGGGTCTTTGCCAAGAAAACCCCAAATGGAGTCACAAAGAGTCGGACAGGTCTGAAATAACAAAATAACAACAACAACAAATACGTTAGCTGGAAAATAAGAATTCTAAGAGGCAGAGAAGCAGGCAGGGACTGTATTCCAGACGTGGGGAGATGGGTGATCAAACAAGTATTTATTAAGTGCTTACTATGCATCAGACTAATTTGAATGGAACACAAAGTGTGACAAGGAGATTAATTTGAAATAAAACTGGAAAGGTAGGTTGGAGTCAGATTGTAGAGGGCATTGAATGCCAGGATAGGAGTTTGCATCTTATACACTGAAAATTTTTCAAAGATAGAATCACAGAGAATAGCCATGCTCAAAGGACGGAAGAAAGTGGATGATGATCCAGTAAAGATGACTGAGGAGAAACACTCAGAGAGGTGGGAACAGAACTAAGTGAGAGAGAGAGAGGGAGGGAGGGAGGGAGGGAGAGAGAAAGAGTAGTGCTGTGGAAGCTAAGGGAGGAGGAGGTGGATAACAGCATCATAAAATGCAGGGATCAGGACTGAGGAAGGGCCATTGGACTTAGCAGTTGAGCAGTCACCTTGGAGGTTTAGTGGGATTTGGGAGCAAGAGTGCAAAGGGGCGTCAATGAGAGAGTGAGTGGTTGGTGAGGTGTGGTAAACAGCCACTGTAGACATCTTGTTCTAGAAATCTGGCAATGAAAGGGAAAAGGGGAGAGGATGAGAGCTCCAAGGGGTGGTTGGGTCAAATTAAGAACTTTTTTTTAAGGCTTTGGAGACATGGGTGTATTTGTTGGCATTGGGGAAAAGCCAATAAAAGGGAGAGATGATTAAAGGGGCAAGATCCTGGATTAAAAGGAGAGAAATGGGACTTAGGAAACAAATCAAGGGCAGCTAGGTGGTGAAGTGAATAGAGCACTGAGCCTGGAATCAGGAAGACTCATCTACCTGAGTTCAAATCCAGCCTCAGATATTTACTGGCTCTGTGACCCTGGGCCAGTCACTTAACGTTGTTTGCCTCAGTTTCATCATCTGTAAAACTAGCTGGAGAAGGAAATGGCAGACCACTCCAGTATCTTTGCTGAGAAAACCCCAAATGGGATCACAAAGAACCAGACATAACTGAATAACAACCACAAAGAGGGTTGGCCTTGGCCGGGAGAACAGTCACCTCTTTTCAGAGACTGTAGTAAAGAAGGGGAGAGCATGAGGGGAGGTGGAGAGTATTGATGGATTCAGAGCAAGAAGGAAGAGAAAATGAAAATACTTAGAGCTCAGCATTGTTATCAGAAAAGCAAGAGATAAGACCTTTGCTGAGAGGAAGGAGGTTGGGGAAGGCACATGATATTTGAGGAGACAAGAGAAGCTTTGGAACAACCGCTGTGGGGAATGTATGAAGAAGTCATTCAGGGAAGAGTAAAAGGATGGTGGTACAGATCACTGCTTCTGGAGTCAGAGGCCCTGGGTTCAAATCCTATCATGGATGACCTCCCTCTATGACCTTGGGCAAGTCACTCAACCCCTCCCCCTCAGGCCTCAGTTTCCTTACCTGTAAAAATGAAGGAGTTGGACTTTTTTCCAGATTAGGTCTTATTTCTGTGCAGCAATGAGGTCTAAACTAAGATCACATGACCAGAATTTTTAGTGGACTCAATCACCACAGCTCAACAGCACAGGACAGAGACATGAGAGGTGCCCTGCTGAACATGAAGTCAGGAAGACCCTAAGTTCAAATCTTACCTTAGACAATAGCTATGTCTCCCTGGGCAAGTGACTCAGTTTTCCTGTGCCTTGACTTCATCTGCCAAACAAGGAGTTTGGACTCCTAATATTCTTTTCAGCTTTAAGTCCATAATCTTGTGGAGGAAGAACATAGTAGGATAGCAGAGATAACCAGGTTTTTGAGCAAAGCGTGAGTGGTGCCAGGTGAGAGATTCAAGAGTAGAATAATAAGAGCTAGATTTTATATATTTTTATATAAAATTTATATAAATATATAATTTATATAAATATATAAAACTTGTATAAAATATAATTAAGATATTTATATAAATTTATGTATTTGTAAGATATGTAATTTATGTAAGTATATAAAATCTGTGTATTTATATAAAATAT
>CM053580.1:550638117-550662492 GCA_028627135.1 Pseudochirops cupreus
ATATTAGAGCTTTCCTCACAAATATTACTTCATTTGATCCTCACAACAACCCTGTGAGCTAGATGCTATGATTATCCCTACTTGAGGAACCTAAGACAAGTAGATGTTAAGTGACTTGTCCAGGGTCATGAAGCTTATGTTTGAGGAAAGATTTGAAATGAGGTCTTCTCTCTACTCCCCAGTGTATAGTTGAATGAGTCAACTCTAGGGTAAAGTCTGTAAAGTAAGAGACAAGAGAAAGCACAGTAGTGATGAAGGGGCCATGGAGGAATGGAGGAGCTGGAGGTCTCCATTAGGTCATAAAGTAGATATAAGGAGGTCAGTAAGAGGGAGAGGTAGACTCACAGGAGGCTGCGGTCAGAGAAGGGAATGTCAGAGTTCAGGATCACGGAGGTGGCGCAGTTACGGGTCCTAACAATATCTAAGGTTATGATCATCCCAGTGGGTAGCTGATGTGGAGTGAAGATCTAGGTCATGGAAAATGATGTGGGAGGGCAGAGTCTTCAAGGGATCACCAATGTGCATCTTAATGTCCCGAAATACAAGGATCAGGGTCAGGGTTGGAGGCAAAGGCTCATGGGCCACATACTGACTTCCTTGAGAAAGGAGGTCAAGTAATCTCAGGGCTAGTGGAAATGAATAATTACTGATATTTATGTAGTTCTTTAAGGTTTCTCATTTGATCCTTACAGCAACCCTGTGAGAGAGGTGCTATTACCATCCTTTCCTTAGCAGGAGGAAACTGAGGCTGAGACGTTAAGCAACTTTCCGGGGGTCACACAGCTAGGGAGTGAAGGTTTCAAACTCAGTTCTCGATTCTAAATCCAGTACTCTCCCCACTGCCCCACTGAGCTGCCCAGGGTTTGGCTTGACTGGTATAAGTGTCAAATGAGATACATTTGGATGTGACTTCTTAAGGATGATACAAACTTTAGAGGAAGTGGGATTACTGAGTGATGGTGGCAAAGGGAGGGTCTAGGAGAGTCATCGAGGAGGGGGGATCATGCCTTTTCCTCTGCTTGACTTAGTTTGTTGAGGGGCAGGAGAGAAGGATCAGCCAGGGTGGGGATAATGATAGTTAGGGACTCAGTGTCTTCAGCAGAGTCTCTATGGGTTTCAGTGGACAAAATGTGAGAGGAAGAGGTCTAGAACAGGTAGGTGAAGGGCAATGGAGGCTATGGCCTAAACAAGGAAAAGGCAGGGCAGGATGGGGATGATAGCAGGAGATGAGGGTTTTCACCTCAGCAGATAGTTTTGCTCTCTACTCCCTTGCCTTACAGTGTCAGAAGAGCATTGTCTGTCTCTATGGACATCCATGAACCAGAATGGGGAAGTGTGGGAGGGTAGAAGGAAAGGAGTATTGTTTCTGTCTACTACAAACCACCAAGCCGGCTGTCAGAAACAAATGCCTTCTTAAAACAGGCACAGTTGCTCATGATGAAGTGGAAAGAGCATTGAATTCAGAGCTTGCAATGAGATCAGTTTAGGCTCAATGACAGGAAAAACTTCCCAATGATTCTAAAAGTAGAATGAGCTGCTTCTGAGAGTTGGTGGGCTCCCCTTCCTTGGAGGTCTTCAAGCAGAAGTAAGACAACCACTTGTTGGTATGCGCTAGGGGAGATTCCTCTGGCATGGGTTGGACTAGATGGTGGCTGGGGTCCCTCTTAACTCTCATGTTCTGTGATTCTATGAATCAGTAGCCTGAGCTTGAATTCTTCACCTGTTATTTACTAGCTTTATGCCTTTGGGCAAGTCATAGTACCTCTACCTACTTAAGGGAGGGGTAAGCTACTCTGAGACCTGTTAAAGACCTTAGCTTGAAAAGGCCAAGAACTCCCAGTGCTTCCTGGGCCATCTTCAGTCATCATGATCTATATCTGGCCACTAGACCCAGATGGCTCTGGAGAAGAAAGTGAGGCTGGTGAGTTTATACAGCTCTCCCTCACTTAAATCCAATTCACTTGCATGTCATGGCATCACTTCCCTGATGTCACGGTCCTCTTTGAGAAGGAAGGACAAACAGCAGCAATTAATGTAGTCAGATGGTCCAGATACTTGTGGTCCTGGGGACAACTTGTTTACACGTTAAAACCTGTTCATTGATTGGCTGATGCAATGGAGGAGTCCCTTACATAAGTAGTTATTACACACTAATTGCAAATTAACTTCCAGGTGAGTGGAGAAGAGATAACTAGTACTAGTGTCCGGGTTCAGTGTGGGGAGAGCTTAGTTCAGATTTTTGAAAGAATTCAATCAGACCTTCTCTTTAGCCAAAAGGAGCTTTATTAACTCAAAAGCATTCGGGCCTCAGACTTAGCAAGGAGTTAAACAAAGGCAATGATAGAGGACGAAGAGCAGACTTATGTAGCCAGAAAGCTATACAGCCCATAGTGTGGTGATGTAAGGTTTTTTTAGGGTTTCTAAATGGGGTTGGGGATTTGGGGACAAGATAAATCTTCCAAGATAAGGACATGGGATGAGGACGATGAATGACACAAGATAAGGGGGGCAAGGGAATCTTTATGACAGGATGGGAGGAGACAAGGAATTTTAGGATAAGGTGAAGTTTTGTGGTATTTCAAGATAAGGGGAGACTTTAGAATGCCAGGGAATGAGCAACTCAACCTTTAGGGCACTTTTGTAGCCACATCACTAAGTGCTGAAGAGTTCAGGAAAGTCTGGCTCAAGAAGTGCTATCTGAGCTACATTTGCAGGAGCTTAGGGATCCTACAAGGTGGAGGTAAGGAGGGAGTGCACTTTAGGCATGGAAGATAGTCAGTGCAAAGGCATGGAGATGAGAGATGGAATGTCATGGGAGAGGGACAACAAGTAAGCCAGGCTGTGTGACCCATAGAGCACATGAAGGAAAGTCAGTCAACAAGCATTAATTACGAGTTATTTCCTGCAGCTAGGTGGTACAGTGGAGAGAGTACCTAAGATTTGGATTTAGAAAGACCCGAGTCCAAATTCTGCCTCAAATACTTACTAGGGCTTTAGTGCCAAACAGAGGATTTTGATCCTAGAGGCAATAGGGAGCCATTGAAATTTCTTGAGCAGAGGAGTGACATGGTCAAGTTTGTTTTAGGAATATTGCTTTGGCAGATAGCCAGTTCTATTCTGGATATGTTGACTTGGAAATGTCCAACTGATGAGTGGTGACGAGAGCTGGGGTTGGCTATATAGATCTGGGAGTCCTCTGCCTGGAGTTCATAGCTGAACTTATGGGAGCTGATGAAGTCACCAAATGAGAGAATGGAGAGAGAAAAGATGAGAGGGTTCAAGACAGAGCCTTGGGGCCCACACCAAATTAGGGGCTGCAGCCTAGATGACCTGTGAAGTTTGAGAAGGAACACCCAGGCATGTCAGAGAACTAAGAGGGGTGGACAAGCTCCTCAAAACCCAGAGAAGAGAGAGGATGTCTAGGAGGGAGAAGACACTCAAGAATGTCAGATGCATCAGAGAGGCCAAGAGGAATGAAAATTGAAAAAAAAGGTCCTTGTTTTTTAAAATTACGAGATCATTGCTTGTCCAAGTTTGTTCCAAAAATAGATGAAAGATCAGGAAATTTATTTCATTGAAGAGGTGGTAGACTATGGGTGTGGATCACTGAATTAACTCTCAGAATTAACATGTTGGTTAGTTTTACGGATTTTTTTTCCTTTGCTTTTTAAGCATTTTTTTATTCCAAAGGATGACTGGCTAGGCTGGGGAAATGGAGGAAACGTATTTGGAAATAAAGATGACTTAAAAACAAAAGACAATAAGAGATCAAATTTTAAAAGATGATTGGTAACTTTGGAAAGGAAAGTTTCAGTTGAATGATGAGGGTGGAACCCAAACCACAAGGGGTTGTGAAGTAAGGGAGAGTAGAGGAAGCAGAGACCACAAGTGTGGATAGCTTTTTTTTTTTTTTAGGAGTTTGACTGTGAAAGAGAGGAGAAATATAGGGGTGAGTAGTTGAATAAAGTGAGGGTATTTTAAGACCAGGTGGGAACTGGGGCATTTTTTTTTTTGGTAGTCAGCAGAAAAGGAATCTGCAGACAGGGACTGACTGAAGATTAGAGAGAGGGTTGCAATTTGGGGGTTGGATTTAGGAATGGGATTAAGGGCAAAATAGAGGAGTTGTCCTCAGTTTCCTCATCTGTAAAATTAGGGGTTGACCTAGATCTCTCAAGTCTTTGCTAGTTCTAAATCATCAAGACATTATAGAATCACGTAACTCAACTCATTTCATAGATGGGAATACTGAGGCCAAGAGACCTCTTAAAGACACTCTCATACCTTAGAAGAGCTATGGTAAATATATATATATACATACACATATATTGCTTTTTGGAGGGCAGTTGGGGTTAAGTGACTTGCCCAAGGTCACACAGCTAGTTTTTGTGCTAAGTGTCTGAGGCTAGATTTGAACTCAGGTCCTCCCAATTCCAGGGCCAGTGCTCTATTCACTGTGCCACCTAGCTGCCCGGTGCTATAGTAAATATTTAAGTGAAACCTAAACGCTACAAAATCCTTTGCTTACCTCTTAATAGTTAAAGTTTCGAACAGTCAATTGACAGAAATACAGTCAAGAATAATGTTTCATAATAATAGCTCACATCCAAACATCCTTCCTGTCTACTTATGGTCAGTATCACCTCCCTCCTCCCTGACCACAGATCAGCACAAAACAGCCTGCGGGTATGAGGTGTGTGTCTGTGTGTGTGAGTGTATGCTTAGCCCCAAAGCAACCTCCAAACGGAAAATCTCTACCCAGTTTTGCCACCATATGAGTCCCTTTCTGCCACAGTCAGCAAGAGAGCAGGGAGAGGGTTCTGCCTCCCCAAACACTGTCCCCAGTCTCCACCCTGGCCCCACTGTTTTGATGGAGCCCAGCTGGCCTGGAGGTGAAGCAGGGTGGAAAGGAGGGGCCGAGTTGTCTGGGCTACCCTGAGCTCTGTGATGAAGTGCTGTACCTATAACTTATATCGGGATTAAACTATTTTCGACTCTGAGGTACCCTAACACTGTAGCAAAGTAATTTTTTACACTCTAAACAGCTGTCAGGGACTGTCTGTGAAGAACTTTGCCTGCTTCCAGCCCACCCCAACCCCCACTTAGCCCAGCCAGCTGTTTCTAGTTAAACATTCGCTGCAGGCCTGTAGGCCCAGCTCACTCTGGAACCATTTCCCAGCAGGCAAAGGCAGAATGAAGGAAGCAAGTACTGGGCTAACTGCCTGTCTCAAGGATCATGTCCCCCTCAACCCTGATTCCACCCCGTGTCTGCCTATCCTGCCCTGACAGCTTGGCATCACGGTTCCTCATGTACTTGAGCAGGATGTCCAAAGGGCCTTGGACAAATCATTCCCAGGCCCTTAGGTCTCCACTTCTTGCATCCTGGGGACATGCTTACCCCACCCTCTCCTCCCCAAAGCAAAAGGTCTCAACCTTTTGGGAGAAAGCTCCACAGACTCTCAGGCTGTTTGTTTCAGTTCTGTTTCAAGGTCAGACTGGGAGACCAAAACATCGGTTCTCAGAGTGCTGCTGCTCTCTTGCAAGTCAGCAGGGCATTGTTGGAATTCCCCTCCTGCATGCCTGCCTCGGAAGCTGGCCTCTCCCCCTGGATCCCTCCCCCCCACTCCCCTGGGGAAGGTGCCAGAAACAGAGGACAAGAGCCAGTCTGGTGGTTTGTCACAGACTCCTCTAGCGTGCTAGTATGTCAGAGCCTGGGGAGGGTTTAGAATACAGAATGTTAGCAGTGGAAAGTAACCCAGAAGGTAGAACATGGAGTGTCAGAGACAGGAGGGCCATTAGAACACAGAATATGGAGTGTCTGAGCTGTGAGGCACTTAGAATATGGACTGTCAGACCTGGAAGAGGACTTTAGGACATGGAATATCAGAGCTGGGGGGGGGGTGTCTTTAGAACACTGAATGTCAGAGTAAGGAGGGGCTTTAGAGAACACCTCATTCAACTCTTTCATTTTATAGATGGGACAACCAGAGAAAGGCACTTACCCAAGGTCACACAACAAAACAGTGGTGAAGCCTGATCTAGAACCTAGGCCTCCTGATTACCAGCCCTGAGGTTCTTTTCACTAAACTAGACTTGTGTCTACACTGTCCCACTGAAGTGTTAAGGATGGGTCCTCTCATTTGGGCCTCCCTAATTCCTCTCTCATTTTTAGAAGCAGTACTGTGTAGTGAAAAGTGCCTTGGATCGGGAGTCCAAAGGCTTGGGCTAGAATCCCTCTGTGACCTTGGTGCAAGTCACTTAATCACTCTGGTACTCTGTTTCTATACTTGTAAATTAATAATAGTAACATAATACTTATATTGGTACCTCCCCAGGGTTTTGAGGAGGGAAGCACTTTGTGTAAAGTGCTATATTAATGTGACTCATTCTGGCTAAAACCAGGAACTTTGTGGCAGCTAATCTCTAAGTCCCTTCCTGTCTGAATCCACAACCTGCTCCAGTGGGAACATCGCAGTTCCTGAGCACTGGGGAGGATGGGCCAGCCAGGAGAGCATCATGGCAATCAGAGGTCGGCAAGGGAAGGGACTAGATCTGAACTTTTCAGTCTAACTCAGTTCAGTTCAGCAAATGCTTAACAAACACTTTCTGGTGCCAGACACTGTGCTAAGAACTGGGATGCAAAAAAAGGCAAAAGTGTAGTGCCTGCCCTTAGGGAGTTTACATTCTAATTGGGGGGAAGAACATATAAGCAACTGTGTATGTACATGAGAGGTATATCATATATATGACATATATGATTATAGATGTTAGATGGAAGGTAAAGTGTTAATGTATAACAAACTGGAAAGGTACATTAGAACTACAGGGTCCTAATCCAGAAATACAAACCAGAAACCTAGGACAATCCCTGCCTTCAGGGAGCCTACATTCTACTGAAGGGATATAATGGGTACAAGGTTAGGTGACTACAGAGTAGATCTGGGGAAATACAAAGTAATTTCAACAAGGAGGGGTGGTTAGAGTCAGGAAAGGCCCCATATGGGAGATGGCATGTGCATTTCCATAGGTCCATAGACCCACTGAATTTTAGAGCTGGAAGGAGCCTCAGAGGCAGTTTGAGTTCAGCACCTTCATTTTCTGTGAAGAAGGCTGGAGATTTTTAGAGGCAGAGGAGAGGAGATAGGAGGAGGACGTTCCAGACCTGAGGAATCCTGTGGACAAAGAGACCGAGCAAGGCATGAGATGGATCAAGGGGAGGCAGGACCAGTAGTACGCCAGTTTGACTGGGTCAGAGAGTCCACAAAGGGCAATCTATGAAATGATACCAGAAAGGTAGGTGGGAGCCAGATTGTGGAGGGTTTCATTCTTGGTTTTTTTCTGTTTTCTTAAAACATTTTTTATAGACATTTATCATTCCTCCCTTCTACGTTCTGCCTCTCCCCCATCCCCGAAGAATATAAAAGAAAATGAAGACGTCCTAACAAATGCAGATAGTCCAGAAGAACAGGTTTTCCCACTGGCCTTCCTTTGAATGCTTAATTCTACCATGTACCTTCTCTAGAAATCCTGTTTTATCACAGTGTTGACTAGAGCTCACGAGTCTTTCAAAGTTGTTTTCCTTTAAAATGTTACATTGTTCTACTTCTACTCACTTCATTCTGCTTTGGTTCCTAAAAGTCTTCTCAATTCCTTAGAAACTGGCCATGTCATCATTTCTGATGATGTGACGATCTTCCATCATAGCTGTTAACCACAACTTTCAACCATTCCCCAGGTAATGGACACCCCCTTGGTTTCCAGTTCTTTGCTTCCACAAAAAGAGCTGCTATAAATATTTTTCTTTTTTTCTTTCTTTTTTTTGTTTTTGTTTTGTTTTTGCTTTTTGGAGGGGGGAAGGCAGGATAATTGGGATTAAATGACTTACCCAAGGTCACATGAGTAGTAAGTGTTAAGTATCTGAGGCTGGATTTGAACTCAGGTCCTCCTGACTCCAGGGCGGGTGTTCTATTCATTGCATCACTTAGCCATCTAGTTTTAAATGATAAACTGAAGGTTTTGAATTTTACCCTACACTGCAGTGGTTCTCAACCTGTGGGTCATGACCCCTTTGGGGGTTGAATGGGGTCGCCTAAGACCATTGGAAAACACATATTTCCAATGGTCTTAGGAACCGAGACACCACTCCTCTAACCGTCTCCAGGCGGGTCCGCCCACATGCAGATACGTCCACATACGAGTATTAAAGGCGTTAGGAAGGCTGAGAACCATTGCCCTAGCGGCAATGGGGAGCTATGGAAGATTTTTAAGGCAGGAAGAAATGAGTTCAAACCTGTGTTTTAGTAATATCCACTTAGGAGCGATGAGGACAAAGTGACAAGGAGAGAGGCTGGAAGCAGAGAAACCAATCCTAAGTAAAATAGCCTAGGAGAGAGGATGTGAGGCCTTGAACTAGAGTGGTGGCTTTATAAACGGAGAGAAAGAGGGAGATGTGAGGTTGGTTAGGAGGCAGAAGTAGCAAGACTAGAGTAACTGAAGACTGTAAATTTAGAGCTGGAAAGAACCTTCCAGGTGATTTATTCCAAATTCCTCATTTTGCATATGAGGAAACTGAGGCCCGAGGAGGATCACATACAAGCAATAAGTGGGCACTCTTTCCACAGCACCATGGAGGACATGAGAGAAAGAGAAGGTCACACATTTGTTGGTTTTGAGGCAAAAATTTGACCCTGGCCAATGAAGAGACTCATCAGGCTGATGCAAGGGTCTCTGACAGCCAGTCTGGTGGTAGACTGAGGTCTTGACTTAGTGGGCATGGGAGAAAAAGCCCCCAGGGGTACTGACCAATGGAGGGAGGCTGTGTTAGTCATAGATGATCAGGTTCTGGAATGGTCAAGGGAATGAGTTCCAGGCTGTCTTCTTAGTTTGTGATCCACCGAGGGCTTAGATTTCCTTCTTAGGCCAAGGGCTCTCTACTTACCAGCCCCCTCTTACGTGGAGCATTTTAATATGTATTATGTATGAGGACAACCTGTTTATAAGATTAGCATCAGGCTCCATGTTAGGCAAACTGGCATACTCAAAGGCCCCTTAAGGCCATCTCCATGTTAGAACTGGGCATGTCCAGAGAAGTCCAGGTTACATAAGCATGAGTGGCAATGGGGTATAGTGGGAAAGGCACTGGACTCCTGACTCCAAGGCGGGGTTCAAATCCCATCCTATACCCTCCCTAGCTACACAACACTGAGCAAACCACTTAACTTCATGGTGTCTCAATTTTCTCTTCTGTAAAAGAAAAGAATTGGATTCCAATGACCTCCAAGGTCCTATGATCAAATAAATCAACTTCAAGTCTAGAGGTCAGATGCAGGATTAAGATTTGTATTCCTAGCTTTCCTTGGTCTGATGGCTCTGTTCAGTCCCTAAGGATAAGCAAGGTCTCCTATTTCTTCCTCTTCCTGGCTGAGCAAAGTCCATCATCTCTTGTATACCTTCGGTCTCTTGAGCCAGTTTGATTTAAACATTTGTTAATTTCCCAATCATGGACAACATTTCCATGGTCCTCTCCTGGGCTGGTTCCTTCCTTTCTCTTAGTGGGCCTGCCTCTCCATCCCCCAACTTTGAATGGCTCCCTCTTGTCTATTCCTCTGTGATATTGAATCTCAAACAAAGGAATTCCTTAGGGTTGGCGGTAGTAGTGAGGAAAATAAGGATGGTATTTGCCCAACAGGTTACAAGCTCAGGCTGGTGCCTGGGCTTGAATTCTCAAACCCAACCAGTTATAGGTATGATGGAGATCTTGGAGGGGCCTCTGAGGTTATCTAGCCTGTGGTTCCAAGAAGCTGTAGCATGTACATAGCAGCTACACTTTGGTAAAACCATCTTGGCAGACAGGCTCAGCCAGGTGGAGGGTAACTGACAGGCCTCAAACCCATTGGTGACTTAGGGATATCTACCCCAAGCATCTGAGGACTTCCCCTAGGGGAACAGGCGGATGAGACAATTTGTTCCAATGGCCATGGAGGCAACTGAAGTAGGTGCTATGAAGCTTTAGAGCTTGGTCAGACATTGAAGATGCCAAAGTCATCTGCATTTTCCTGGGTCATCACCAGTCGTCTTGGTTTTTGTCTTGCCACTGGACCTTGATGACTCTGGAAGAGAGAATGAGGCTGATGACTTTTTGTAACTGCCTCACTTAAATCCATCTCATGTAAGTCAAGACATTACTCTGAAACTGGTCCTCTCCGTAAAGAAAGAGTGAATGACAACAGTCCAAACCCCTCCTTTTACAGAGGAAGAGACTGGGGCCTAGGGAGGTAAAATGACTTGTCTGAGGTTCCACAGTCACTAAGGTGCAGAGCTGGGCTTGGAATCCAGGTGCTCTGACACCCAGCCTAGCAGTGTTCCCAGCTTGCTGCCTTCCTCCTCAGACCAGAGCCCTTCATTTCAGAAAAGTGTTGAAGGCAGTCACCCCTTCTAGGCTGCTGCTGCCTGGTCCCTGGTCCCCATTGTCCAGTAGCTTCTGGTGCTCAGAGTTGGGAAATCTGTGCAATGAAGCAAGAAGAGCCCCAGGCTTCATAACCGCTCACCTTAGTGTCCTAGACTCCTTGGCAGTGTAATGAAGCCTACATACCCCTTCTCAGACTTTTAACAAATAAATAAAATTAAATGCGCAGAATTATAAAGGAAAGCAATTATGTTGAAATATAGTTATGAACATTTTTTGAAGTTCATAGACCCCAGGTTGAGAACTCTTAAGACCAAGTAGTTATTCAATTAAATTTTTTTTTGAGTTGTTATGCATATGCAGAGTGGGGTCTCTGGGCCTGGAGTGGGGCAAGATGGAGCAGATGAGGATACAGGCTTTAGAAGAAAAAGGGGTTAGAGTAGAAAGAGGGATGTATTTGGAATCAGGAGGGCTGGGTTCAAATTTCAGCTCTTACACCAGGCAGGTGATCAAATGAGAAAACATATGTTAAGTGCTTTCCAAACCTTAAAAGTCTGGATGTTGCTGCTGCTGGTGATGATGGTGATGGTGACAGACAAGTCAATTTATTTCTCTGGGCCTCAGCTATCTCATCTGTAAAATGGGAATATTATATAACAGGAATGTCATATGGCATAAAGAGACTGACCTGGGAGGCAGAATGATTTAGGTCTAAGGCTATGTGGCCTTGGTAAAGCCATCAAACCTCTCAGGTCTCCAGGAAACTTTTTAGAGTTTACAGTTGAATTAAGGAGCACCTAATATAGGGGGTTCCTCATTCTTTTGTGTGCCAGGGACCCCTTGGGCAGTCAGTTTGGCTAAAGCTAGGGACTCCTCAGAATAATCTTTTTAAATGAATAAAATCTGGGGGATTTTAAAAGAAACCAATTATATTAAAATAAAGATGTGATGTTTTTTCCCACCCAAGTTTCCATACCCCCTGAAAGGCCTCTGAACCAATCCAACCCTTTTGTCCTAAAAGAAACAAGTCCTTCAGAGAGGACAAGGTATTTGCCCAAGGTCAGCTGGAGTCCAGACTGCTGGTGAATGAATGAAAACATTTATTTACTGGGCACTTACTCTGTGCCAATCACTGATGGGTAGAAAGTCAAGTTGCTGAGCAGTAATAGTGCAGAGAATTCTATCCCACAACAAAGCAATCACAGCCTTGAACCTCCATTCACCAAAATCACAGGGCCAGGGGAAAAACAGCGGGCAAACCTTAAATTAATAATAATAGCTGGCATCTGCATAGTGTTTTAAGGCTTGTAAAGTACTTTCCAGATATGTCATTTTATCCTCATAACAGCATTAGGATGTAGGTGCTGTTATTACCACCCCCACTTCCATTTTACAGAAAAGGAAACTGAGGCAGGCATAGGTTCATTGATTAGCCCAGGGTTACACGAGCCCAGGATCAGTAAGGGTCTGAGGCAGGATTTGAATTCAGGTTTTCCTGGCTCCAAGTCCCATACACGATCCACTGCACCTAAATTCCACAATTGTATTATTATTCTGCCCTCAAGGAGCCCTTATTCTGAAGACAGTGAGATAGAAACAAATAATTAGCCTTGGGCATAGACATGTGAGCAGAAGCCTAACCCAGGAATTTGCTAATTCTTCATTTCCATTAGGAAGAATAGAATAGAGATATTAGCTTGGCACCAAGGTGCCCAACCTGGGTAGTGTGGCATAATGGGGTCTTGGAATCAGGAGACTTTGGTTGCAATCCTTGCTAGCTGTGAGACTGACCCAGGGCAATATGGTGAGATATCATAAGTGTTGTTGCTTTGTACTCAGTAAGCACTTTATAAATGCTTGTTGTCTGTTGGCATCAGTTTCTTTTTCTGTAAAACAGAGATAATACATTACTTATCTTACAGGGCTGTTATGAGGAAAGTGAGTTGTAGGGCTGGTTGGGCCTGTTACTATTTTAACCCTCCTGAAGCTGTGGTAAGGGTGGCAGAGGTGGGGGTGATTGGGGGAGGGCATGAGTGAAACGAGGTGAGTAAAGAGGGGGGCAGACACAGTGGTGCCAACTAGTTTGGAGAGTGGATGAGGAAGGCTTTGAGGTTTACCAACAGATTCCAGTCTGCCAGGTCCGGGCTCTGTAGGTGGTTGCCCATGGAGGCCTTAGTTGCAGATAGTGACAAGAGTGGGAACATAATGGAATGGGTGTCTGGAAATGGCCAGTTGAGAGCTGGATTAGAGAGATGGTTGATGGGACGGGTCCCAGTTGGTGAAGAGGGGTAGGTATTTCCAGTGTGGAAAATCACAGGAGCCAAAGCCCCGAGTTTGGAATTAACACAGTGGAGACAGTACCTGGAGCGAAGGAAATGTTGAGTAAATGCTGTCTGGCTGTTTGGAGAGGTGGGACGAAGGAGTAGGAGGGCTGAGGGTAAACAGAGTCTTCAGTTTGGGGCACTGAACACAGAGGAAGGAGGAGGAGTTTCAATCTGAATTTTTCCTCTGCCTTCTCTGACCCCCTCCTCCTCAGGGATCCTACAAACAAAGATGGAAAGTTGAAAAGGGCCTCAGGGACCCTCTAGCTCTCTCCTGGCGAAGGGCCAGACACAGACAACAGGGGCCATGGGGGGCAGGCTGAGGGATCCCCCTGCCTAGGCTGGGCATTGTCAGGCTGCAGACTTCAGCCCCCTTTTATTAAGGGACCCCCTGCACCTTCCTGGTCCCTCCAGCTCTTCCCTTCCCACTCTCATCTCCATCCTGGCTCTCTCTTCCCAGACCCCTCCTTTTCCTCTAACTCATCTCCTTTCTCTTCTCTTCTGCTTCCTCCTTTCCCTTCCTCTCCTCTCTTGTCTTTCCCCTCTTCCTTCATCTTGGCTCTCTTTTTCTCTTCCTCTCTCTCCACCTCGTCTTAACAACCTCCTAATCTGATCTCTTCCATTCCTCTCTACCTCCCCATCACCCTCCTCCTCTTCCCCATCCTTCTTTCCCTGGCCTCAGGGCACTCCTCCCTCTCCCTCCATCTGGGTTCCAGCCCCACTCCAGTCCCTCCAGCTTGGCTGGATTGGAGGCCTCAAGCGCCTCCTGGGGAAGGGGCTTGACAAGCACTGCTGACAATTTCCTGCCACAGTATCCGGCCACCAGTCCTGCCGAGGCTGTGGGCCCCCTCCCCTGCTCTCCGTTCCCCAGCTCCTCCCTCCTCTTCCGGCCTCCCTCCTCCCCTTCCTCCCACCACATCCTTTCTCCTTCCTGCCTCCCCCAGCTTCCTCCCCTTAAGCCCCTCCTCTCATTCCTCTCTCATCTTTTCCCCTCCTCTCTTTCCCCATTCCTGCCATCATCAATCAAATCCTTCAAAAGGCCTTACTGAGCTCTGGCTGTTTGCCCCCATGGAGGCCTCAGGGAAACAACCCAGGTGTAGTGGAGACATCCCTGGGGCTGATCCCCCTCTGCCACTCACTTATTGTGTGGCATTGGCCTATTCCTCTCTACTCTGGGCCTCAGTTTCTTTCTCTGTAAAATGGGGTAACTACCCTCTCTACTGGTCATTCCCCCACAATGCTATGCAAGATGTGAAGGCGATTACAAAACAGTACATGAGTGTGCACTGTGAGAGGGAGCACACATCCCTATTGCACTTGGAAAATTGTGTTTAGGTCTGGGAGCAGTATTTTAGGGAGAACAGTTTTGATTTTTTGCACAAATGGTTCAGTTGAAAGAACTGGGGAAGTTTAGCCTTCAGCAAAGAAGCCTGAAAGGGTTGTGGGGGGAAGATGGGATAGCTTTCTTCAAGCATTTGAACTGCTGTCCTGTGGACTGGCTCTGTTTGGCCCTAGATTAAGGCAGAATCAGAAGCAATGGACAGGAGGTGGAAGGAAGCAGATTTCAGCTCAGTGTACACAATTTTCCCAAGAATAAGAAAGAAAGAGAGCCGAAATCCAAGAGAGTGACGACTGCCTTGGGAGGCAAGCACAGGCTTTTTTCCTAGGAGGTTTTCTCTCTGGGACAGAAGGGGCATTTGGAGATGTTGGAGAGGGGATTCTGGTGAGGCGTGAGAGGGCCTTCTCTTCCGGCTCTGAAATTCTGAGATTGGAGAAGGCTGGACCCGCCTGGGGGCCGGTCCTGAAGTAACTAAGGAAAGGGTACAGGAGCCAAGGGATGCTGGCCCCCTGGGGAGGTGGGCAAGGCTGGGAGGCCGGGCTGGCTTCAGAGGTTGATGAAGCTTGCTTGGCTTCCCCCCATGCCAGGTGGTGCTCTCAGGGAGTGCACAATGCCAGATGCAGCTGCCCACCTGCCCTTCTTCTATGGAAGCATCTCAAGGGCAGAGGCTGAGGAGCACCTGAAGCTGGCAGGCATGGCCGATGGGCTCTTCCTGCTCCGACAGTGCCTCCGTAGCCTGGGGGGCTACGTGCTGTCACTGGTGTACGACCTGCACTTCCATCATTACCCCATTGAGCGGCAGCTGAATGGCACCTACGCCATTGCTGGAGGCAAGCCTCACTGCGGCCCAGCAGAGCTCTGCGAGTTCTACTCCAAGGATGCTGATGGCCTCCCCTGTCCTCTGCGCAAGCCTTGCAACAGGCCCAGTGGCATGGAGCCCCAGCCCGGTGTCTTTGACAGTCTTCGGGACAGCATGGTTCGAGACTATGTGCGCCAGACCTGGAAACTAGAGGTGCGGCCTGGGCAGGCTTCTCAGGGTCCCTCAGAAGACTGACTGGGCGGGGCAGGTAGAGCAGGATGGTGGGGCCCCTGAGGAAGCCACCTCTCAGCACTGCAGGTTTTCTATCCCCATTTCCCTTGTGCTATCTACCTCCCAGGGTTCCTTTGTGAACCTTAAGGCCCTGGAGAAATAGGGGCTGCTATTCTTCCTCATGGGGGCCCCCTGACCCTATCCCTCCCCAGGGTGATGCCCTTGAGCAGGCCATCATCAGCCAGGCCCCCCAGGTAGAGAAGCTCATTGCCACCACAGCCCATGAGCGGATGCCTTGGTACCACAACTCCATCTCCAGAGAGGAAGCTGAGCGAAAACTCTACTCAGGCTCACAGCATGATGGCAAGTTCTTGTAAGTGGGGCAGGGGGCGGCAGTGTGTGTGTGTGTGTGTGTGTGTGTGTGTGTGTGTGTGTGTGTGTGTGTGTGTGTTTCTATGTCTGTGAATGTAGCTTGCTAGTAGGTGGCACACATTAATGTCACCTTGTGCCTTCCTGTGACGTGGCCTGTTCAAGTACACACCATGAGCTTTGTCAACATGGTGAAACCTCATTAAAAAGCCTGATTGGCTTTCTGGCTTGGATGTGGAAAGAACCCTGGTGTCCTGGGCACTTCTGGGCATATGCTTTGGAAGTTGGAACTGAGGATATATCAATGCTTAATTAGTCAACATACATTTATTAAACACCTACTCTGTACTAAGTGCTAAGGAGACCACTGTATGCACATTTTAAGCCACAAACCTCAGGCTGCAGCTCCCAGCTTTAAGACTATCTGGCAAGAGGCCTCATCCTTTTTTCTTTAAGGGAGAATTAAAAAGCTGCCATTTAACTGATAAAAAAGAGAGTGGACAATGGTTATACTTATTAAGAGTGTTAAAAATGGCCCTACATTAAATGCTTTGCCATAGGCTTGTCTCAGGGCTTTCCTCCAGTTAGGAGTAAAGGGCATCAGTCCTTCTTGCCTCCCTGCTCCCCCAATCCTGACCCCCCCAGTAACACCCTTAGCCAGAACTCCAGTGGGGCCGAAACTTTTGATACAGCTTTCAGTAAGAATCCTAAGCTCTATTTTAAAAGGACAGGCCCTTTTATACAATCAGCTCAACATTAGAAGGACCTAATTGTACCCACTGAGGCACAATTTTTTGTTATAATTTTACTTTAAAATAAATATTTTCATACTATTTTTATTTTTTTTGCCTTATATATTTAAAAGAGTGCACAGAAAATCAATTGACCTGGCTTAGTCCTTCAGGGCGTTCTTAAATTCTGGTCCTTCTGACAAGGTTTCATGTTGTGAAGGGTGCTAATGACATGTGAGTACCATGTGTTCGTGACCATGAGATGACCAGTTGTGACTGTGTGTGTGTGTTTGTACATTTGTTCGGGAGGGTGTTTGGTCCTGTAATGTGTGTTTGTGCCTGCTTGTGAGCAGCAGTGAATGACCTTCTTAGGGAAGAGTTGAGTACCGATTGGCCCATGAGCACATAAGAATGGTTGCTTCTCCTAAGAGCATGGGAATTATACTGGCCCCTGTTTATGTTTGCCTGGGAGCGTGTGGTTGCCCATGGCTGGATTAGCCTGTGAGCGGCTTTGCAGTTGTGAGACACTCTGGAGACCAGAAGTGGTACCAGAGTTGGAAGACCTAGTCCAAATTCTGCCTCTGATACTTACTTCCTGTGGATCCTTGGGCAAGCCTCATTATCTCCCTGGGCCTCAGTGTCCTCCCTCAGCAAAGTGAGGAAATTGAGCTTGGTGTGGCCCCTGAGGTCCCTTCTATGTGTGATCCCATGATCCACTGAGGGAATGGAGGTGAAGCCTGGTAGGCTCCCCTCCCTCTTCCCCTACCTGCTTTTATCAGCACACAGTAGGTTGGGTGGGCCGCTCACAACCCCACTGAGGCACTGGGCACTCACTGGCCACAGCTCTTCCTCCCTCCTCCCAGGAGAAGAACGAAACACTGGCTCTGTTCATTTTTCTTCCTGTGCAAAGTTGGGTAAATAGCTTTGCTAAGCCTCAGTTTCTCCCAACTGTAAGATGGTGGTGGGGGTGAATTAGATGATCTCTGTGGTGCCTTCTGGCTCTAGACCTTCGATCCAGGCAGGCGTGGAATACTCTGGGCACATCCTGATAAGCTCAGGCACCTGGAGACTTTTCATTTTCCTTTCCCACCACCCGCTGTAGGCTTAGGCCCAGGAAGGAGCAAGGCACCTATGCTTTGTCCCTCATCTATGGCAAGACTGTCTACCACTACCTCATCAACCAGGACAAGTCTGGCAAGTACTGTATTCCTGAGGGCACAAAGTTTGACACCTTGTGGCAGGTAAGCAGCCCAGGCCCCATTCACCTTCCACCTTCTGTGTCTTTCTACCCTTCCCACCCAATCACCCAGACTCCTAGCCTTCCATTTATATCTATTACCTGCTCTCCACTCACTGCCTCGCTCTCCCTTTGAGGAGATCCTGAGAAGGGGCCTGGTCCTGCTCCTCTACCAGGGCTGGATGGGACTCTGGTGGAAGTGTGAGCCCTTCTAGCCTGATACCTCTGCCTTCTTCCTCTCTCTGCCAGCTGGTAGAGTATCTGAAGCTGAAAGCAGATGGGCTTATCTACTGTCTGAAGGAGATTTGTCCTAATGCCAATGCTACTACTGCTGCCGGTAAGGAAACTCAGGGCTGGGGCTAGGGTTCAAGCTAGGACTGGGATGGGAGCCCAGTGCTGGTCCTGCCCTGGAGCTGGGTAGAGATAGGGTTCAGGGCTGAGGTCTGAGCTAGGATTGGGATAGGGGCTCAGCACTGGTCCTGCCTTGGAGCTGGGTCGGGTCTGTACCCATGATGGGGTTCCAGAGCTGGGGTTCGAGGAAGGATTGGGATGAGAGCTCAGTGCTGGTCCTGCCCTGGAACTGGGTAGGGTCCATACTCATGATTGGAATCAGGGCTGGGGTTTGAGGTAGGATTGGGATGGAGGCTTAGCACTGGGCTTAGATGTGGGGGCTAGGGTAGGGTCTAGCACCATAAAGGGCTCAGGACTGGATCAGAGGAGGAAGGACAGCTCTTTGGTTTCTCCAAGGCATCTCATTGACTTTTTTTTGCCCCAATCCAACTCTCTTTCCAGTGACTGCTGCTCCCACACTTCCTGTCCATCCCTCCCTGCCTGTGAGTCTGGTCCCTGGGATTAGGGAGGCAGGGATTTGGCCTGTGGGAGGAATTAGGGGTGGGTGTCCTGAGAATAGGAGTGAGAGCCCCAGCCTGTTCTCCCAGGGTCCTGCTGCTCCTGAGCTGTCCATTTAGCAGGAGGCAGAGGGAGCTGGGATGGTAGACGGGTGGGACTGGGGAAGGGCAGTCACAGGGATAAAATGCTTGATTCAAGCTTCCCAGGAAGGATGGAGGTATACACCCCCTTCCTCCTGAGGCAGCAGAAAGTCACTTGTTGGTTGATACTCCCTGGGTGACTGATTCCATGTACTCTGGTCCCCAGAGAAGGAATGATACCCTCAACTCTGATGGATACACCCCTGAGCCAGGTGAGTCTTGGGCCAGAGAAGAGCAAGGGGCCCATTACTGCCTGTGTGCTCTCTGGAGGAGAGCTTTGGGGAGCTGTTTTCCACGAACTGAAGGGCTGTCCTTGGGGAGAGAGGCTAGATTTGTTCTGATGGCCATGGGTTGGGGATGGAGTCAGGTTTAGGCTCCATAGAAAGAAGAGTAGCCTAACAGTCTTTCCCAAAGTGGCATAGACCACCATGGATGATAGTGAGTTCTTCATCCCTAGAGGTCTTCAAGCTGAGACTGGTGGATTCCTTTTGATGGATGTTGTGGGTGGGAATCTATACGTGGAATTCCCACTAAAGTTCAGATTCAATTAGATCAGGGGTTCTTTAACTTGTTTAATATTCTGGACTGGGCTGGGGAACCTATGGCCTCGAGGTCACATGTGGCCCTCTAGGTCCTTGAGTGCGGCCATTTGACTGAATCCAAACTTCACAGAACAAATCCCCTTAATAAAGGGATTTATTCTATAAAACATGGACTCAGCCAAAAGGCCACACACGAGGACCTAGAAGGCCACAGGTTCCCCACTCCTGTATCTAGACCCTGAGGCCATCAGTCTGGTGAAGTCAATGGATCTCTCAGAATTATGTTTTTAAATACATAAAATGAAAAGGAAACCCATTCTACTAAATACATTCCCCAAAATATTGATAAAACAAATTTACAGAGCTGAGGTAAGAAGGCCTAGAGCCCTCGGAGATCCCCTCTGGACTGGAAAGTTTCTGGCCCGGAAGAGGTCTTAAAGTGTTCCAATGGAGTCGTTGGAAGGCAGGAACCCAAGGCAGGGGAGGTATACCTCTGGGCTTCCTCGTGCCATGCCAAACATAGATGCCAAGCCCATGCACGGCACAACAACGTTGGGCCAGGGGGTGGGGGGGATGTGGCGCCTTGGATACTGAGTAGTGCCCCCCTCCCTTCTGCTGGCAGCGTGTCTGAGCAAGAGTCAAGGGGAGAAGTCTCGGGTCCTGCCCATGGACACCAGCGTGTATGAGAGCCCCTACAGTGACCCTGAGGAGCTCAAAGACAAGAAACTCTTCCTAAAGAGAGAGAATCTGATGATCGATGAGGTGGAGCTGGGCTCAGGCAACTTTGGCTGTGTCCGCAAAGGGGTCTACAAGATGAAGAAGTAAGAGGAGCAAAGGCCAGGGTGGGGCTGTTGGATCCTGGGGTTATAAACTGAGAGCCAGACAGGGTCTTGGAGGCTATCTGATAGACCAGCCTCCCCTCATGCCGTAACTTCTTGGGAAACTGAATCCATGGAGCCCAAGTGACTTGTTCAAGGTCACACTGGCACTAAATAGCATCGGTGAGGTTTGAACCTAGATCTGCTGGTGCTCCTCAGTGGCAGCCAGGTGGTGCCATAGTGCCCAGAGTGTTGGACCTGGAGTCAGGAAGACTCATCTGTGTGTGAGACCCTGGACAAGTCACTTAACCACTCTGCCTCAGTTTCCTCAACTCTAAAAAGGGTATAATAATAGCACCAGCCTGATAGGGTTGTTGTGTGGATAAATTAAGGTAATATTTGTGAAACATGTGGCACAGTGCCTGGGGCACACAGAAGGTGCTTAATAAATGCTTATTTCCTTCCATAACACCATAGTGAGTCAAGGAACCTGTGATGAGTGTATGAGAACCAAGAGACTTGGAATCTGCTGGGTCTGCCCTTGATTCATGTGACCTTGGGAAAATCTCTCCCCCTTTTCTGGGTCTCAGGTTCCCTCTTTGTACAATGACTAGGATCTGTTCTATTCAAGGGCCCCGGAGTTGGAGGAGGCTGCATAGGGAGGATAGGGTCTGATGGGAAGTCAGGGGAGTGACAGGAGCAAAGCAGCCTCAGTGCCCTCAGCCTGTGTGTGTCCTGGGCAGGAAGCAGATCGACGTGGCCATCAAGGTGCTTAAGAGTGCCAATGAAAAGGCCGAGAAGGAAGAGATGATGAAGGAGGCCCAGATCATGCACAAGCTGGACAACCCCTACATCGTGCGTATCATTGGCGTGTGCAAGGCTGAGGCCCTCATGCTGGTCATGGAGATGGCCATCGCGGGGCCCCTGAACAAGTTCCTGTATGCCAAGAAGTAAGCAGGGAGGGGTGAGGGGGGCCGAGACGCACACGCGCACACACACAAACACCCCCTCCCATGGATACACATTCTGGGGCCCACACTCATTATAAATCACTCCTATTTTTCATAGCAGAGCCCTTTCCTCAGAACCCGTCCTGTGGAGTAGCTTGTCCAAGTCTGATTCTTCCCATTTGACAGATGAGGAAACTGAGGCCTTGGGGAGGGAAAGACTTGCCCAGGGCCACACAGATCTTAGGAAGGATCTGAATTCAGGCATTCCATCCACTACAAAACACTGCCTCTCATACTCATGCACACATTTGTACCAACACTCATGTGCACCTACATTTGTTTGCTCGGGCATGCAGAGACCTGCACATATATGTGTGTATATACACTCCTATATACAGATACACATTTGCACACTCATACGTGTACACACACAATCTTGTGCACCCCTACCCTCCCACTTGCACTGTATGCACAGCCTCCTGTCACCCTCCACCCAGTGGCCCGATGCAGCCACCTCTTTGATTAGGGGGCAGCTCAGTGATAGGTCAGACACTAGGCCTCATGGAATGGGTGAAGAGTACAGTTTCTTACTGACCTCACCCCTTTAGAGAAGGCCAGCATCTTTTACTCCATCTCTTAACCCCTGACAACTTGCCCCACATAGCCATCTCCATTCACACTTAGACTGGCCTTTCTGCTCCTGCTCAGAGGCCTGAGCCCAGGAGAACAAAGGGCTGGGCAGAGGAGAGGGCCCATGGTCTGTGATTTTGGGCTGTGACTTTGCCTGTGTCTCCACCTGATCCCCGATTCTCGTCCTGTAGGGAGGAGGTTCCTGTAAGCAATGTTGTAGAGCTGCTGCATCAGGTGGCCATGGGCATGAAGTACCTAGAAGAAAAAAATTTTGTGCACCGTGACCTGGCTGCCCGAAATGTTCTTCTGGTCAACCAGCACTATGCCAAGATTAGTGACTTTGGTTTATCCAAAGCACTGGGGGCTGATGACAGCTACTACACGGTGAGATTTTCCAGGGACAGAGGGTGGGGAGTGAAGGGTGGAGTTATGGAAAATACAGAGGGAAGCAGACTGGCTAGAACCAGAAGAGGTCCAGGGCAAGAAGCCTTGGGGGACAGGAACTGGGCAAAGGCTAGGGGGAGGCCCAGGAAAGAGGCCTGAGTGGAGGAGGAGGACCTGGGGGAAGGTCAGGGCAGAAAGCCTGTGGAGGGTGGGAAGAAATAGGTACTGGAGGGAGATCCAGGGAAACAAAGCCTTGGGGGCCAAGGGAATGCCTTATAGATCCAGGGGAGTGGGCCTTCCAGGTGGGCTAGGATGTTGTGGCATTTCAGGGTCCCTGATAACATCCCAAAGAGCCCCTGAGCTGGAGACTGGTGGGCAGAAGGTCAAATTCAGGGGTTGGAGATGCTGAGGCTTAGGCATCATAGCACCCCCCTGTCCTAGGCCCGCTCCGCAGGGAAGTGGCCGCTCAAATGGTATGCCCCAGAGTGCATCAACTACCGAAAATTCTCCAGCCGAAGTGATGTGTGGAGCTATGGAGTCACCATGTGGGAAGCTTTCACCTATGGCCAGAAGCCCTATAAGGTAGGGCCAGGGCATGAGACTCAGGCAAGGGGAGGGAGGCGTCAGAGGAGGTTTGGGCAGGTGAGGCCAGGAGAGATGTGATGTATGCATTTGCAGTTAGAGGACCTAGGTTCCAGTGTGGGCCCTGCCTCTTAGAGGCTGTGTGACCTTGTCTCTTCATCTCCGTGGGCCTCAGTTTCCATATCCATAAAATGGGGAGGGGACTGGACCAAATGACCACTGAAGTCCCTTCTAACTAAATCTGTGGCCCTACCCATCTCTCTGTCCCTCAGCCTGCTTCTCTGATAATGAAGGGGTTGTTTAGATGATGCCGAATTTGTGATCCTATGGAGCGTCAGTACTGGGATGGGGATGGTCGAGGAGGCACAGGGCAGCAGGGGAATTGTGGGATGGGGTAGAAAAGGGAGAGAAGAAATGATGAGGGAGCTGAGGGGAGTGAAAGAGGAGGAAGCAGACTCTGGGCAGCTGAGATGCCTCCACTCATCCCCATCCAAGCCCACCCGCACAACCCCCTCCCCCACTTCATTCTTGGCTTCCTCTGGCCCTGGAGCAGAAAATAAAAGGCCCTGAGGTCATCAAATTCATTGAAGCTGGTAAGCGGTTGGATCGACCTCCTGAGTGCCCACCAGACATGTACACACTCATGAAAGACTGCTGGATATTCAAGTAAGTGCCCACCTAGCCGCCCCTGCCCACCCTCCAGCCCTACCTCAGTCCTTCTCTGTCCAATAGGCAGTTGGCCAGGATTTATCAATTGCTTGCTATGTGCTGGGGATACAGAGAAAGCCACTAGAAAGGTAGGAAGGGGTTAGGTTGCAAAGGATTTTAAAACAGGATTTTATATTTGATTTTGAAGGTAATAGGGAGCCCCAGGAAGATATTCATTGTGTGTGAGGAGGGAGAAGGGGTGACATGGTCAGACCTTCAATTGAGGGAAATTGGACAGTTAAGACAAAGACGGATTGGAGTGGGGAGAGACTTGAGACAGGGAGTGAGCTGGTGAGGGATTATACCAGGGCAGTGGTTGGAAATAGGAGAGAAATATTCCAGAAGAAGAAATGACAGTCAGTTGTACACATGGGGCAATTGTGAATATGCATTTGAGGATGCCACTGAGTTTGGGAGCCTGGGTGACTGGAAGGACAGTGGTACCCTCAACAACAAGGGGGAAGTGGGAAAAGTGGTGGGTTTATGGAGAGAGATAATGGGTTTTTTTTGGAGGTGCTGAATCTGAGATTCACAAAAGATGGTTGGTAATACAAGACTGGAGTTCAGAAGAGAGTTTAGGGCTGGATGTTGTAGCTCTGGAAATTACATGCAGAAGGATGATAACTGAACCTATAGAGTGGATAAGATCACCAATTTAGCTCTGTAAGGAATAGTGTTTTTGCTAGGTGGCCCCGTGGTTAAGAGCTGGACATGAAGTCAGGAAGACCAGAGTTCAAATCCTGCCTCAGACACTTCTTAGCTGTGTGACCCCAGATAAGTTACTTAACCTCTATCTACCTCAGTTCCCTCATCTACAAAACTGAGATAATAACACCTTCCTCTTAGGGTTGTTGTGAGGCTCAAATGAGATAATATTTGGAAAGCACTTTGCAAGCTTTAAATCGCTATATTAATGCTAACCTTTATTAATCTCATAGTATAGAGGGAGGGGAGAAGAAGGCCTAGGATGGAGTCTTAGGGGACACCGATATGACTCGGAGACTAAGAAATAGCAGTCAGACAGATAGAAGGAGAAGCCAGAGAGAGCAGGGTCATGAAAACCTGAGGATGGTTGATAGTGGCAAAGCCTGCAGGAAGGTCAAGAAGGATGAGGATTTTTTGATAACTAACAGGGAGGGGAACAATGAGGAGTGAGGGGACCTGTGTGCTGGGGGCTGGGGGGTTGGGGGTCTTGGGAACCAAGCAGTTTTTTTTTAAATTTATTTTATTAAATTTTTTTTGAGTTACATATTTTCTCCCCGTCTTTCCCCCTCCCACCACCCCAAAACAGCCATCCCAGTGTTTCCCCCCCTCCCCCAGTCTATTCTCTCCTATGTCACTTT
>CM053580.1:550662992-550681706 GCA_028627135.1 Pseudochirops cupreus
TTTTGATGGGCAAATGAGTGAATGAAAGAATGAATGAATGAAAAAGCAGTTGCAAGGCTGTTGGGCAAAGCAAGCATTGATTTAAGTGCCAAAGCGAACATTGAGTTAAATCATGAGGATGCATCTAGAATAAGAAGCTCTTCAGGGGATCAGAATTTTGAGAAGAAGAATGTTCACCTACAAGGCAGATGAAAAGGGGTCCTAAGAGAGCAGCTCAGGGGGTGATGATGAGGCTTGGGAGGCCTTCTGTGCATCAGGGTATCTCCTTTGAGAGTGGCCCACTGCCACTGGAAAGTGACCGATGGGCCGATGGACCACAGAGGAGAGGAGATTCTGGCTTTTTCTCACAGGAGTGGGGATGGGAGTTTAGTGTCTGGCCAGGAGGAGACAAAGGGGAAGAGAGCTTTGGTAGGAAGGTTGGGTCTGAGGTATGGACAAGGGGAAATTAGATATTGCTGGGTTCCAGTTCTGGGAAATGCCACCCCGAAGGTCCCTTAGAGAGGGTCTAGGAGGGTCTGCCGGCATAGGGAGGGGAGGCTGGCTTGAGATAGGAAGAAGTAAACAACAGCTCACTCCAACACCCAACAGCCCAACACCAAATGGCCAAATAACCTAATTACTCTGAAACCTCAAAACTCGCCACCCCCACCATGCAACCCCTCAATGTCTGATATCCTAGTAATTGATAAAGTAATACATTTTAAAATATATTTAATAATTATTAATACTGTAACTCTCCCTTATAGCATGCTTTAAGGTTTTCAAAGCTCATTGCATACATTTCTCATTTGATTCTGAAACTGACTGGGCAGACCAAAGCTGAGAGCAAGTGTGGTCTCATGGGAAGGGGCCTGCCTCAGGTGTCAAGAGAATCCTGGTTCTCTCTCCATATTTTCCATGTGACACTGGGGAAGATCCCTTACCCTCCATGTGTGCCTTTCTTCTCTTAGCTCCAGAATTCCTTTCCAAGTCTGAACCCTATGATCTAGGTTCACAGGGTTCTAGGCTTTAGGTACACTCTGCCACTTACTAGCTGTGGGACCTTGGGCAAGTCATTTCCCCCTGAGCATCAGTTTCTTCGTCTGTAAGATGTGCATCACCTGGCTCATTAAGGCATTTGTGGGCACTACAGAAATGCGAGTGGCTGTTATTTTGATGATGAGGGTGATGACATCCTCCTTCTTTAGAAAACCCTTTCCCCAAGGCCTTGCCAGAGGTAAGTAGGGGAAGACAGAGGCATGTTGGTGGAAAGATCTTAAGCAATGATCCACCCTCAGCATTGGAAGGAATCCTGGAAGGAAAGTGGTGTCATACAGTGGAAGAGAGGGCTCTGTTCGGAGTCCCCAGTTCTGCCACTAGCTCTGTGACCTTGGGCAAGTCACTTTTAATTGGTCTGATTTCCTTGTCTATAAAATGAGGGCGGAGGGAGCAGAGTTGGAGGGGCCTTTGACCTCTAAATCTGTGACTGTAAAAAATGCTCTGATCCAATCCCCACTTGGAACATGAAGCCACTCTGCATTATGGGCACCCAACAAGTGGTCATGCCATGGGTGTGGCCTGGGACCACTTGGCCGTCAATCTGGTGAAGTCTATCTATGGATCCCTGCTTGGTCACTGTGTTAAATGCATAAGACTTAATACACGAGATTTCAAAGGAAACTGATTCTAATGGAAGCCAATTCTCAACATATTAAACAAAACAAGATCCTGGAGTGACCACTTGAAGTGGCCCCTAAGGGGAGTCTGTGATCTCCAGAGGCATCCCATTCCAATTTGGGACAGCTTTATTATTGAGGTTTTCCTTATGTTGATCCAGAATTAGTCTCTCTGAAACTCCTGCTGCTGATTCAAATTCTTTTCTCTGGGGCCAAGAAGGATGTATAAGGGACATGATGATTTTGTCTTGTCCTTAGGATGCAAGCCAGTGGGAGGGAGGTGGGAGAGGAAAAGGGAATCCCAGAAACTGGCTTAATGTTTGTGTCCCTCCTGCTTACAGGTGGGAGGATCGTCCAAGCTTTTCGGATGTGGAACAGCGCGTAAGAACCTACTATTATAGCCTGGCCAGTAAGGCAGAAGAGGTCTCAAATGCCTCTCAAGCAGAGGGGGCTACCAGTGCCTGAGGTCCATCTCCCTTTCTCTGGATCTTCCCTGTCCTTCCCAGATCCTGGCTTTGCCTTTTGCTTCTTCCCAGAGAGGCTTGTCCCCCTGCCTCTCCCACACCAGCAAGACCACTGCCTTCCCCCCAGATGCCTTGAAAATCCTTCCCATTTGCATCTCCTCACCTCACCAGAGGACTGAAAACTCCAGACTTTGGGGTGATTGTTATGCAAGAAAGCTAGGCCCCTTTCTGTACCCTTTCCCTGGATACTCAAGGCTTGTGGGATCTTGGAAGGCACAACTGGCCCTATCCCTCTTCCTTCTCCTTGATGGACTTGGACCTCAGCTCTGGATTCCTCCCTACTGGGCCTGGATGGGATCTGGTGGGAATGAGGTGGGGTGGTCTGTGGAGGGCCAGCCAAACCCAGGCTGAAGGTCCAAGGGAAACCAAGGCAGAAAGCAGAAGCTTCATGTCAGTGAAATAAACTCAGCTATTTCTTTGTCCTCTGTTTTGATTTTCTCTGGCACCCTGGGACTGGTTGAGGTTAGGGACTTGAGTGGAAGAAGGTAAAGAATTCTTCATGTGTACTGCAAGGGGTCTGGAATGTCAAGGAGAGGAGAGTGTGTTGGGGAGATTGGGTATTAATTGGTGGAGGTCTCAGTCATTGGACATAGGTGGTATGGATCTCTGGTCACTAGTATTAATGATGAAGATGATGGCCAATGGCAATGTTTGTTACTGAAGACATATTAAACTTATTTAATAGAGTTGTCAGTTACTGGAATAATCCATCACCACAATGAGTGCCAGGCATTTAAGTCATTAAGAGAATCAGTGTGGGAAGTGTCAATTACTGGAGCTGTTCACTGAATATGAGGATTATTAGGAATCTGATTGCTAGCGATCTAATTAGAAAGGGAATGAGCTACTTGGGGGCCATGACTGCCACCTTTTGAGGACTCGGGGTGGCTCAATGAGCCACAGTCTTAGTGACACCCCTCTTCTTTTTTCCTACCCCCGTTTCTCTTAGAAAGTTACTGATACCAACACTTAGGTTGGTCACTTTGTTGGTGTGATTGGTATGACTGAGTAATACAACTGAGTAGCATTTCTCAAAATGCCTTGGCCTTCCCACAAGGCTGGGGATGGAACAGTTGTATGAATGGCTAGGTGGAGAGACTATGGGGACATTCAGGTCTACAGACGACATCTAGGAATTCAGGAAACTTGGAATTTGCCTGATGTGACACCAAGCACGGGGTGAAGAGTTAAAGCTGAAAGACAGTGTCACAGCCATGAGTGAGCACCAGTGAGGTCCCAACTTCTCACTTCAGCCACAGGACTTTGCATTTGCCTTCCTTGCTAGGGCAGTGAGTCTGAAGGGACTCATTTCCCAAATTACCCAATGCAGGAAGAGGATGAGATTTCCCTCCTTCTGGAATGCGTGGCATATCACTCCCCCATTTCTTTACTGTCTCTTTCAGTCCCGATTAAATGCTCTTTTATTTTACTGCATTTTGTTGTTTGGATCTGATATGGTGAGCAACTGAATACAAGTTGATTTTAGAAGTTCCTAGTCTCAAATAGACTGGGGGCAGGATGAGCACCCAGCTCCACCCCCACAATTTTAACCTCAGTCCGAGGCAGTCTATAGTTTAGGCTAAAATGAAAGTACGTAACAGGGAAATAATCACATTCCAGAACGAGTACAACCTCATCCCCCTCCTCTCCTTGAGTGTTTGGAAAGCAAATCAGTCCAAACTTGCTGTTCCATAGGAGAAGGCAGGTGTAAGGTCTTTTTATAGGGACCTTTATAAGGACCTGAAGTGAGAGGAGGGAAACTTCACCTCCATAAAGCTCATATCTCTCTTGCAACAATTCCAGCTTGGATGTCTTTTTCCTTGTTCCATGGGGTCCCAGGATACTCTAAGACTCTGGGTTCTTGGATGCCACTCCTGGTAGTCTCAAGCACCCCTTTCCTTCTCTTTCCACATGAGCACTAACCCTGGCATCACCACCCTTAGGTGCACCATTATGGAAAATGGAGTCCTAGGGATTTTTCCAATGAATGATCATGCTCTGGGCCAAGGCATTATGGGAAATACAGTCTTATTCAAATAGGCTTGCTATATTTAAAAAAGAGAAGTCTATAGATCCCAATTATCTATAGATTAGGGCGCAGGGGTGGAGAACCTGCGGCTTCAAGGCCACATGTGGCCTTCTAGGTCCTTGGGTGCAGTCTTTTGACTGAGTCCAAGTTTTACAGAACAAATCCTTTTATTAAGGGGAGTTTGGATTCAGGCAAAGAGCTTCTCTTGAGGACCTAGAAAGTTGCATGTGGCCTCAAGGCCTCAGGTTCCACATCCCTGGAAAGACAGGCAGAGGTGTGGTCTCCTTACCTATGACTTTGGGAACAGAACTTGTCCTTACCTCTTCTGTAGGAGACTCCCTGTGTAAGGAATAGAACACATAGCTCCTTATAGTGCAGGACATGACACACTCTGCCAGGAGAAACCTCTGGACCCTTCCTGTCAAAGGAAAAGCCAGTGACTTCTCGAAATGAAATGATTCCTTCCCAATAGTCTACAGTGGGAAGGGTAGGAAGCTTTAAAAAAAATTGCATTGATACCTTTTTGTTTTGATGTCACCATCATCTCCAAAAATATTCTTCTCCTCCTCTTCTCCCCTGAGAGTCACCTCTTATATCTGAGAAGAAAGAGAAAAGAGAGAAGAAAATTCAGAAAAGTAGCCAACCCATCAACCAGACCTATGCAGTGTTCCACACTCATAGTCCCCCACCTCTGCAAAGAAGTTTGGGAGATGTCTCTTTGAAGGATCACTTGATTTGAAGCAAGAGGACCAGAGTTTGATCTTTAATTTTGTTGTTTATTGGCAGGGACTGTGAGGTACCCCTTTCCTTCTCTGGGCTTTGGCTTCCTTCTCTGTACAAAGAGGGGGTCAGACCAGATCAGGGATTCTTAGATTTTTTTTTTTTTCATCTCAGACCCCTTTGGCAGTTTGCTGGAAGTCTATGGACCCCTTTTCAGAATAAGCTTTTAAAATTCGTTAAATAAAATAACATAAGGTTAGAGAGGAAACAAAGGATATTGAAATAAAGTTCTCCAAATATTAAAAAAAAAAAAGTTCATGGGCCCAGGTGAAGAACCCTTGGTCCAGGTGATAACTAAGGGTCATTTTCAGCATTTTACAATTTTGTCATCCTTATAGGAATGGCCTGTGAGGATATAGTCCTCACCATCTGAGGTAGAAATGGGGATTTCCTTTATAACTTGTAAGACTCAGAATCTGGGGAACGGGAGACTCTGATAACTGCTCTTTGGTTTCAACTGGCCCTTGGAGTCCTGGGTCTAGGGGTCCTAGGGAAGTGAAGACAATGAAGTCTAGGGAAAAGAGTTCTGTTTTGGAGTTCTAAGACCCAGGAGTTCAAATACCAGCTCTGCTACTAACTATAAGAACTTGACCAAGAATACTGGTTCCAAAGTCAGAGGGGTCTGGGTTCAAATTCCACCTCTGGGTCTCTGCAGATCTGTTTCTTCAGTTGTAAAATGAGGAGGTGGGAGGTAGATCTAATGGCCCCTAAGGACCTTTCTGGTTTTAGATCTTGGATTCTATGGTCCTAAGTCACTCTCCTCTCTGGGGCTCTGTGAAATGAAGGGGATGGGCTTCACAATCTCTGAGGTCTCTACTGCCTAGAATCCTCCGAAAGTCTTTCTTCCATTAATGTTCAGGGAGGGACAAAAAAAATTGCAAATTTAGACATTAAGGCCTAAAGGAATGAAGCTGGCCTATTTCTGGATGCCTTGGCTGGAGAGACCTCCCCACTAATAACTTGGTCAGTTTGACAGGTAAGTCTGGCTCCAGACAAGTTCCACAAAAGCCACAATGGGTAGATTGGGGCCTGAAAATGGAACAGTCCCTCTCTGCTGGGGGCTCTGGGCACTCAGAGTCTGAATTAGGGGAACGTGGCCAGGGCTTTGCCCCAGTATTGGAAACTTAGAATGGGGAACAGAGATTAATTGTAGTCCTTCAGCAGCTAGATACATCTGAGTTCAGTACCCAGTGAGCAACTTTGGATAGGGATAGAGATTGGATCTGTGATTTCACTGAGAGGAGAAACTGCCCCTACTAATTCAAGCTGGCACCTTTTCTGCAACTTAGTCTTAGGGACTAGAGCTCTAAGACGTTAAGTGGTCTGACCACAGCCAGGATGAGTCAAAGGTAGGACTCAAACCCAGAGCTTCCTGGTTCTGAGGTCCAATCTTCATGATGGCAATGACTAGTCAGAGTAGGAAGCTGCTGAAAAAATGCCTTCTTTCCCGTCCCCTAGTGGGTTGGTGTCCTAGGATCTTCCCCACCTCCAAATTAATGTCTTAAGAAAGTTATTTGGAAAATGAGTCTATTGCTGCTTGTCCAAGGTACAAACATTGCTAAGTTATAGGAATCTCTATTGGGAATGGGTACGACGAATCCATAGTGCAGATGTCACATAACCCTTGTCTGACTCAGTTTCCTCATCTGTAAAATGGGAATAATAACAGCACCCACCTCATAGGTCTGTTGTGGGGTCAAGTGAGATAATATATGCAGTGCTCTTTGCAGACCTTAAAATGTTAGAGATTACTATTATTGTTATTAGGAAATTGGTCGGGGCTGGGGAGTTGTCGGTGTCTCAGGGAGTCTTGGGGTTTGGACCAGTTTAGAAAATGGATGTGCTGGAGGGGTGCTAGTCAGTGTCCACCAGAGGGCACCAGGACTTAGTTCTAAAGCCCAGAGTAATGATTTCTGAGACCCCAGAATCTCTAAGAACTTAGTAAAAGGAATAGGGAGTCATTGTTACCTGAAGTAACAATGTTACATGAAGTCCGGAGTCTTCCACAGCCTCCAAACCAGGCTAGCGGCCTCAATCGCTCTCTCTCTCTCCCTATCATTTCTGGTAGTGTATCACCCAGGTTGGGGAGGATTGTCACAGAGGAGCCCCAGTGACATTTGGGGGATGGGTGGCAGAGATATAGGGGCTGGGAGCAGAGGGGCCGGGATATGGAGGCTGAGGGGCCATGCAATCCCAGGGTCTGGGACTTTTATAACCTTGTCCTGCTCATCAAGGGGTGAGCCCTGGGATGAGGTTAAGAGGTGTTCTTAGAAGAACAATGTGTCCAATGTGATGGATGCAGTCAATGCTTCTGCTCCCAGAGCCCAGGGAGCCCAGTTGTAGCTGAGGCTAAACTCTAGGACGTTTCCCTTGAAGGCATGTCTATAATTCTTTTTTTTTTCTCTTTGAAGGGAGGAAGGCAGGGTAATTGGGGTTAAGTGACTTGCCCAAGGTCACATGGCTAGTAAGTGTTAAGTGTCTGAGGCAGGATTTGAACTCAGATCCTCCTGACTCGGGGGAGGTGCTCTATTCCCTGGGCCACCTAGCTGTCCCCATGTCTATGATTCAGAGCTGGAAGGAAGCTGGGAGATTATCCAGGCCCCTCTATTCCTTTTCCTTCCCCTCTCATTGGAGAAAACTCAGGCCCGGAGAAGGAAAGCAATTTGTCCAAGGCCACAGCAGAAAAAGTAGCCAAATAGAATATTCAGAGCTAGAATTTGGACTGAGGTTCTCTGACTCCAAATCTAGTTTACTTCTAATTCAATAAACATTTATTAAGTGCCTACTGTTTACAGAGCTTTGGCCTTGTACAGATCTTTGACCCTGGGTACACACAAAGATTCAGGAAATTATGTTCATTTAAGGCTCTAGTTTCTCAGGGTTTCTCAATTTTTCTTCCCAAAGGAGAAGTCTTAAAGGGAAAAGGAAGGGTCCAGGGAACTTCCCCCTTATCTTGTGGTAGGTACTGACCATTGTCTCGTGAGAGACACTCTTCCATGGAGGAACAATATTAGTGTAGTCATCCTAGAACCCAGACCTTGAAGCTCAGAATTCAGTATAGCCTAGAACTTAGACTCCAAAGTCAATCTTTAGCCCTTAATCTGGAACCCAGAGCTTGGAGCTCAGAATCCAGTCCAGAATCCAGAGTCTCTCAGAATCTAGAATCCAGTGCTCAGATCTGACTGGCCAGAGTCTAGCCTAGAACACAGACCTTAGAGAACAGTGTCCACTCTGGACAGAATTCTAGGACTTGAAGGCCAGAGTCTACTTCAACCCTGAATCTAGAACTTAGAACCTGGGGCTCGGGGTTTAGTCCAGAATCTAGAAGATTACTCCAGAGGTGAGAGTCCAGAAGCTAGAGTCCAATCCATCCTAGAGTCTAGACATTCTGTGGTTTGTGCCAGCATGAAGTGGCAGCCTCTCCTGGTCCGTGTTCCACTGAGGTCTCCCTTGGATGGTCAAATAAGTTGGTGCTTTCCTCAGGAGGACAGGGCTACACCTCCCAGGGCAGTAAGGGGGAGCAAACTTCAGGGGGCATCTGCTGGAGAGAAGAGAGAGGGAAGGCGGGGCAGGGGCGGGACAGCGGGGCTGAGGTGGGTGTACACTCACTGAGTTTCTCACTTTTCCTGAGCCTGACTAATGCTCAGAGCCTAACTCTCCCTGGGCCTGGTGACAAGACACTGAAGTGACCAGAAACCCAGCCCAGCCTGCAGGTAAGGGACCAGACCCCTGGGATCTAGGGACCAAATACCACCAACCACCTGTCTGGCTCTTCCCTTGTGTTGTCCAACCTCTCTTCATCCCAGGCTCCCCTGGGTCTTTGGCCCTCTCACATCCCTCTCCATCCCTCTTCCTAGCCCCGTTATCGTTGATCATCTCACACAGCATCTCTCGGGTGCTGGGTCTCTGGGTCTCCCCGGCTTTATCTTCTAGCCTCTGGGTCTCTCGGGCCCTCCCTTTGTCTCTGGACCTTTCTGTCTCTCAGACTCCTCAGTCTCTGGGCCTTTCTGTCTCCTAGTCTCTGGATCTGTGGGTCCTTCAGCCTCTCTTGCCCTTACTCTCTTAGTCTCTTTGGAAGTTGAGTTTCTTGGTCCTTTCTTTGGACCGTCTCTGACTGCCTTGGTCTGGCCCTCTCCTGAGGCAACCCTCACCTTCTGCTGGGGAGGTTGTTAGCTTGAGAGAGAACTCCTCCTCACTCTGTTCTCTAATGGGGGAATAAGCCTGGGCAGGGCCACCCTAGAGTAGAGGAGAATGAAGATCTGAGATCCTCGATGAACCCCAAGTGGGAGGAAAATTAAGGGAAAGTCCCCAAGACAGTCTGAGGAGAGGAGAGGGATGGGTGGGGAGAGTTCTGGTCAGCCAGAGGATCTGCCCCATACTCCTTTGGTAAAACTGACACCCATCAAGGCTTTTTTCCCTTGGTTTAGCCTAAGATTCCCAGATTAGACTCTCCTGGGAGTCATTTCTGTTGTGGCCCCACTTCTTGTCAGAAGCTTGGGGAAGCAGAGGGGGAGGGGCCATGATGGAAGCTGGAGGAGACCATGACACCCCAGGTTCTTCCCTCCAACTCCCCAGCAGCCCCTGCCCCTTTCCCGAGAGCAGTATGTGAGTGGAAGGAGGCACTCAGCTCTGGGTGGGGGAGGCAGAGAGGTGCTGAGGGTGTTGTGAGTGACTCCAGGGGGCTCTTCCTCCCAAGTTCCCCCTTCTCTCTGCTGCTCTGCTTTTCTCCAGGTTTTCAGAGAAAGAGGTTGCCATCTTCTTTCCTCTCTGGGTCTGGACAACTGGCCCTTCTCTGTCCCTTGGTAAGAGGAATCATCAGCTTTGGGGGACAGGGAGGCAGGGTGTAAGTAACCAAGTGACTCATACCCCTCACATCACACCTTGGGGGCCACAGAATGATGAGTCCTCTGTTTGGAAGAGATCTCAGAAGGCTTCTGATCTAAACAGGAATTCCCACCCCATCATGGGGCCTTCATCGCTTGAGGAGTTCATGAGAAAGATCATGCCCCTTTGGGTCAGCCCTTGCCTTTCTGACAAGCCCTGACCCAATTCAAGGCTGGGTTGCGGAGAGGGTGGCTTCACTCAGAAACTCCAGATTGAAATGCCATTCATATAAGACTGAATAGAACTGAATTAGCTTTATTTTTTTAAATTTGTGACTATTGTTTCTTTGATTTAATGCTCTTAAAATTTTGAAAGAGCTTTTGAAAAATAAAAGAAAGAAAAAAAGCTTCAGGCTGATTGTGGCCCCCACTGAACTACTCTAAATCAGGGATTCTTTACCCTTTGTGGGTCGTGGATCTTTTTTAGCAGTCTGGCAAAGCCTATAGACTCCTTCTCAGAATCATTTAAAAAAATTGTAATAGAAGGAAATGCTAAATTTCAGTTAAGTTTAGTGAAAATGAAGATGGCATTTTTTCTTCCAACCAAGTTCAAAGAGCCCTGGAGCCCAGGTTAAGAACCCCCCTCTAATCAGTCCAGCCCCATCTCTGAAACATTCAGAGCCCCTGGCTCACCTCGTCTCCACATTACCTCCCTCATTTCACGGCAGAGAGCTTTAATCACAAGAACTTGGGCTGACTTAGTTGGTATGCTCTGGCCTCACATCTCCTTTGCCTTCCGCCTTGGCACTTCCAGACATACATAACCCAGCAAATGCCTTCAAACAACTGGACTCAGTACCTGGTGAGTCCTTCTCCTGGTGGCTGCACCCCAGGTGAGAACCGCCCCCCCAGGTGGGACTGCCTTGCTGTGCCCTCTCTCTGCCCAGGGCTTGGGGCTGCCCTCACACCCCTTTCTCCCTCCTTTCCTCTTGAATTGATCATTGGAGGGCACTTCCCATATTGTTTGCTTCAGGGGTGTTTTATGAAACTTGCCCTGGGTCAGAATAAAGCTGTTATGACCCTGGGTGCTAGGGGTACACAGCACAGCTCTCCAACAGCCCCTGCCCTCCCACCCCCGAACTGCTGTCTTCTCTGACTTGCATCTCTGTCCTTTGCCCTGCCTAAATCTCTTCTGGCCAGAATCTTCACTTTTAAGGGTCTAGGCTCTTCACTGGTGGCATTTCTCTCCCAAGCTCTGGTACAGTTACAGATTAGGGGAGGTGACAAGCAGAGAGGGACAGGTCAGAAGAGGAAAATGGAGTGGGATGACCCTCGAGGAGGATGGAGAGGGAGGCTGGAAGTATGGGACTCTGTCCATAAAAAGTCTTTCCTAGAGCTCTGAGGGAAATTGAGGAAAGGCAAGGGTAAGCTCTGGAGGCCCACATGTTCTGGGCTGGTATGAGACTGGGAGCAAAAGGGAGAATGATAAGACTGACAATGGACCTTTGCTTCCAATCCAGCTAACAGGCTTGCACCCACTAGTACAAGGAGCTGAAGATAACTAAAAAAACTCAAACAAACCCCAAACCATTTTTCCCTCAAAGAACTTACATTCTACTGGAGAGAGAGTATAAAATGTAAAGACAGGAGTATGTACTTCTGACTTGAGGAGATAAAGAGTACTAACTAATGGGATAATATTTATCCTGTGTGTAGCTTGGGTATGGGGGCAGCTAGGCAGGGCAGTGGATAAAGTGCCCAGCCTGGAGGCAGGAAGGCTCATCTTCCTGAGTCCAAACAGACCTCAGACACTAGCTGTGTGACCCCAGGCAAGTCACTTCGCTCTGTCTTCCTCAGTTTCCTTATCTACAAGAGGAGCTGGAGAAGGAAATGGCAAACCACTCCAGCATCTTTGCCAAGAAAACCCCAAATGGGGCCATGGTTGAAAAAACAACAGAAGTTGTTTGTCCACATTTGTCTCCTTTTGGTCTCTCCCGTTAGACTGTAAACTCCCTGAAGGCAAGGACTGTCTTTGGCTTCTTTTTGTATCCCCAGCACTTAGCCCAGTGCTGAGAAGACTGTAGGTGCTTAATAAATGTTCACTGACTAGTATTTTGTATCTACTTACATTGTATGTGTCGTTGCTGCTATAACAATGTAAGCTCTCCTCAGACACTCAACACTTACTAGCCATGTGACCTTGGGCAAGTCCTTTAATCCCAACTGTCCTGCCTTCCCTCCTCCAAAAAAAAAAAAAAAAGAATGTAAGCTCTCTGAGGGCAGGGGCTGCTTTATTTTTGTCTTTGATTCCCCCAGTGCCTAGCACAATACACAAACACACACACACATACACACACACTCACACACATGCATACACATATATGTGTATGTATCTTTATATATCTTCATTGAGTGCTCAGAATAGGCTTTTCCTAGGAGATGGAGCATGATCTAAGGCCCAAGGGAGCCAGGGCTTCTAAGAATGAGGAGGGAGAGCCATCTGTGCCCCTTCCAGAAGTGGGAGACACAGTACTCCTGTCTCCCAGAAAGCCGGCCAATCTGACTGTGATGTAGAGGAAACAAATGCTGTCATAGACCTGGAGCGCCCTGCAGACCTCACAGCTCTCAATAAGTGCCCGGCACAGTGAATAGAGCACTGGCCCTGCAGTCTGGAGAGCCTGAGTTCAAATCCTGCCTCAGACACTTGACAGACTTACTAGCTGTGTGACCTTGGGTGAGTCACTTAACCCCACTTGCCCTGCCTTCCCCGCTCCAAAAAAATAAATAAATAAAAGCCATGGTAATGGTGATGCATGAAGGGGAGAAATAAGAAATAAGCCTGTAGATGGAGGCTGGAGACAAGTAACGAGGGGCTTTTAATGTCAACCAAAGGGGATCGTATTTTGTCCTAGAGGCAACTGTAGTTATTTGAGCAGGGGAGAGAACACGGTCAAAACTGTAATTTAGAAATATATTTTGGCAGGTATGGGGGGATGGGGAGAGAGGGGAAAGGGTGTACATGGGGGAATAATGTGTAATAATCCTCAAAAGAGTTCAATGTCAGGCTGAAGAGTTAGTATTTTGTTTGAGTATCACTGACTTTTCTAGAGCAGGGTAGTAACCCGGTCAGACTTGTGCTTTGTGGAGATCATTTTTTCAGCTGTACGAAGGATGCATTTCTTGTTTATAGCACTTGGCATATACAATGTCTCATATCAACTCTGTGAGCTCAGTGATACAGGTATGGATTATTATCCCCATTTTACAGATGAGAAAACAGTTTTGGAGAAGTGAAATGACTAATACCTTCACAATGAAGGTATTAGGAGAAGCTAGAAGTTTGCAGAATCCCTAGTGACCTGAATGCCTTGATAGAGGAGGGGCGGGCACCAGTGACCTGCTAAGTACGGACGGAGAAACACTGCTCTTTAGTTCAGAAGAGAGCAAGTAAGAATGGAATGAATTAATAAGGAGATGAACCTCAATGACCCAGGGAGGGGAAGAAGCCAGCCAGGGTGGTATGGAGGGGAAATGCCAGGGCCCAAGATTTCTGTCAGCCTAGCCAGTCTCTACCTGTGTCTGTCACTGGGAAGAAAGCTAGAACCTTAAAGTCTCAGACTTCAGCCGAGCCCAGGAGGTCAATGCATCATGCCAAGTTGGGTGTCTCCATGGTATGCCAGGCTCCGGAGAGCTGAGAGTTAGCTTTTTAGTATGAATATTTGTGCCTCAGAAATCAAACACTACAGATCAGGGTTTGATTTATTGTTTTATGGATCGCCTAGACTTAAAAAAGTGGTAGAGAAAATGTTAATATTGCAAATTAGACTTCAAAGTTTGTTGTGTGTATATATGTATACATATGTGTATGTATGTATGCGTGCATGTATGTATGTGTGTATTCATGCATGCATATATTTTTTCCAGAGAGGCAGTTGTTAAACATTTCCCAGTACCTTCTTGGGTGCTTCCCAAGGTGATGTCTCCCAAGGGATACTAGTCTATCCTGGTTCTCCTACTACTTAGCCAGCTGTTCCTTCTCAGTCTCCTTGGCTGGATCTTCATCTAAGTTATACCTGCTCATTGGGGGTGGCCTCAAGGGCTCAGTCTCAGGCCCTCTTCTCCTCTTCCTCTATACTATTTCCCTTGGTGATCTCATCTGCTCCCATGGAGTCAACGATCATCTCTATGCTGCTGATTCTCAGATCTATTTATCCAGCCCTAACCTTCCTCCTGACCTCCAGTCACATCTCCTGCCACCAACTGGACATCTCAAACTACATGTCCTGTAAATATTTGATACTCAAAATGTCCAAGAATTAAGTCATTATATTTCCCTAAAAACCTTCTCCCCTTCCTATGGATGTGCTAGTAAATGTTTAATAACCAGCTTTCTGAAAAAAATGTGCAAATGATACATTTTAAAATTTAATCTGAATCATTGAGATTTTGACCATTATTCTCATAAGGCTAGACAATCAACAGAACAATAAATCAAACCCCAGTTTATAGTGTTTGCTGATTTCTGAGCCATAAATGCTATATTGAATTTTAACAATCAGCTCTCTCAAGCTCATGCTGGCTCCAGTACACCCCTGCCTTTTCCTAACTTCCCTATTATTGCTGAGATCACTGCCAGATCCACAATCTCAAGGTCATCCTCGACATCTGCCTTTCTATGTTCAATTAGTTGCCAACTTATATAGCTTCTACCCATCTTATCATCTCTGCTATATGGCCCCTTCTCTCCTCTGACACTGGCACCATCTTGGTACAGGTCTATCATGACTATTGCAATAGCCTGCTGGCTCATCCCCCTGCCTCAACTCTCTTCCCTCTCCAGTCCATCCTGCAAAGTGATTCTCCTAAAGTGCAGATCTGCCCATGTCACCATCACCCACTCCCCCCATTCAGTCAAGTCCAGAGGCTCCCTATCTCCTCCATGATCAAATGTAAAATCCTTTGTTCGGTATTCAAAGCCCTTCCTACCTGTCCAGCTTTCTTACCTCCCCTCCCTTATTCTGATCCAATGACCCTTGCCTCTTGTCTGCTCCATCGCCCTACTCTGATCATTTTCTCTGACTGCCCCCAGGCCTGTAATGCTGTCCCTCCTCGTCTCTGCCTCCTGCCTTCCCTGGCTGCTTCAAGTCCCACCTTCTACAAGAAACCATTCCTAGGACTCCTTAACGGTGGTGTGCCTTCCCTCTAAAACTATCTCCAATATCTTGTTTGGCAGCTAGATGGTACAAGTGGGTGGAATGCTGAACTTGGAGTGAGGAAGATCTGAGATCTGAGTTCAAATCCTGCCTCAGGCACTTACTAGTTGCATGATCCTGGACCACTCACTCAACCTCTGCTTGCCTCAGTTTCCCCAACTGTAAAGTGGGGATAATTATAGCACCCACCTCCCAGGATTGTCACGAGGACACGTAAAGTTTGTCACAGATCTTAAAGTACTTTCTAAATGCCAGCTATGTTTTTTTATGTTGATGTTTCTATGTCGTTTTCCCCATTAATTAGACCACGGCCTCATTGAAAGCAAGGATTCTCCTTTTTTGTACCCTAAGAGCTTTACACAGTGCCTGGCATATAATAGTGCTTGTGGACTTGGCTTGACTCCACGTTAGAGAAAGTGGGCACAGAATAGTAGTGGGTCTCTGAGCCTGAAAGAGAGGGGTCTGTTTGTCCCAGAGCTCAGGAAGGAAGAAGCTGGAGTATCTGTTGTGGGTCTTTGAACACTGGGCAAAGAAAAGGCATTTCCTTTCCTGTACTGCTGCCTTGCATTCCATTCAGGCTTGGTTTAGTGAATACAGTTCTGGACGTGGAGTCAGGAAGATGTGAATTCAAATGCTACCTCAGACACATGCTGTGTGACTCTAGGCAAATTGTGCAACCTCTCTGGGCCTCACTTTCCCTATTTGTAGAATGGGGAGATTGGACTTGATCATCTCTGAAGTTCCTTCCACCTGCACCTACGAGCCTGAGACCTCCCTGGACAGAGCCATCAGCCACTTCCTTTACCGATTCTCCTCTCCTTGGGCCCTGGGCTGCCTCTTCGAGAGCTGGAAGGGGTCCCAGGGCACAGCAGGAAACTCCACCATCTTAGTGATAGTGGCTTGGGGCTGGGAGGAGCCACCTGGGAAGCTGGAAAGCAGACGTCTGGGCCTGGTGATAGCATCTGCCCCCAGCCCTTTGCTGCTATTCTGCTGGGCCCTGCCTACCTGACCAGAATAGAGGAGTAACAATAACAACCCTCTGACCCTCCGCCCACCTCTTCCTCCCAGGGAACAGAGAGGAGCTCACTCTTGTAACACAGGACTGGGCCCAGGGCCTCTGCTGGGCCTGTGTCCACCTTGTAGACACTAGTTTCAGGGATTCCCTGCTGGTTCTTCTGTACTATGAGAATAGTCCTTCACTATGCCCTGAAAAATGCTTCAAAGCACTTCCCATCTGAAGTATCCTCGCTCCATTTCATAGATGGAAAGACCAAGAGTATGAAAGGGATGGAGCCTTCCAAGAGAGGCAGCCAAGGGACTCAGGTCCCTTGTGTATAGCATCATAGTGTTTTAAACTGTCAAAGAGACCTTTGAGAGCATCTGATCTAACCCTCCCAATTTATGGAGGAGGAAACTGAGTCTGATGGAGGGAGAGTACCTTGTCCAAGGACACAACTGGTAGTCCGTAGCAAGGCAAGGGCTTGGATACTTGGACTCCACTCCAGAGCCGATTTCTCTAGGGAGAGGCAGTAAGGCTTAGTCTAGGCTAGAAGACTGACTAGCTTAGGGGCTATTGATAAGTCCAACCTTTGTGGGAAGATTATGTGGGAGAGAATAGTGGCCACTTGGGTCAGAGATAAAGGCCCAAGAGTGTGGGGAACAGCCTGGGGCCAGGTGAAGCACTTTCTGGGACTCAGATGTTGTTGTTCAGTTATTTTCAGTGCTATCTGACCCCATTTGGGATTTTCTTGGCAAAGATACTAGAGCAATCTACCATTTCCTTCTCCAGCTTATTTTAAAGATGAGGAAACTGAGGCAAACAGGGTCAAGTGACCTGCCCAAGGTCACACAGCTACTAGTTATCTGAGGTCAAATTTGAACTCAGGTCTTCCTGAGTCCAGGCTCTGTATTATATCCATTGCACCACCTCAATGCCCTTGGGGTTCAGCTACCTGGATGGATAATGCAGATCTCTATTAGACTCTGAGGGGAGGGAAATAAGGAAGGTCTCCCTGACCCCACTCAAGAAAATAAAGGATGGTGAGGGGGGATATATTTTAAGGTATTTGGTCCAGAGGCAGAGCCCAAAGGCTTGAGTCCAGATTGGCTCTCCAGCTAGACAAGGAAGGAAGTATGCTGTTGTGGGACTGGGCCAGGATTCAGAATCCACAGAGTCCCAGGTTCTAGTCCTGTCTTTGGAACTTACTAGCTTTGTGACTTTGGGCAAATCCTTTACTCTTCTCAAGGTCTTAGTTTTTCTGTCTGTAAAATGAGTGTTTGGGATTCAGTGATCTCTAAGTTCCCTTTCATTTCTGGTGTTCTTTTTTTTTTCTCCATATATTTATTCTTTTTCCAAGAGTGTTTTGGTCTCCTATGATACTTCAGAAATGTTCTGCAGCCACTTTTAAATGACAAAATGCAAAACAGAATAAAAATAATTTTTCTCAGAGAAAATCTTCAGACTTACATGAAAAATTAACATACTTCTCCAATTCCCACACTGTCACAGCATCTAGTCATCTTTACGTAAGGCTGCCTGGGATATGCAATATCCTGCCCTCCAAGCAGACATCACATTATATTTACAGTATACAATGACAAAGACAATTTCTGAAGATAGCTTTAAGGAGAAAGTGCCCTTACTTTGACTTAGCAACAGCCTAGGCAGTGATTTTGCAATTGAAGCCACACTGGGGTTTTACAAAAACGACTTTCACCTGATTAATTTCAGAAATGCTGCACCCATTATGGTTTTATTACTCGCTACATTCACAAATTAACCTTACCTAATCAAAAGGCACATCTTTAGATATTGAATAAAAATACCCCTAAATTTTAAAAAAAGGAGAATATACATTAAGATCAAGCACTTTCTGCATGGTCCTTTATGAAGAGCAGCCTGTTCTGGTTTCATAGCTTCTCAAGGTACATGAGCTTTGGGCAGTTTGGCAGACTGACTTAAAATGAATTTTCTACTGAGGAGCAGACGGGACTTAGAAACAATGCCAAGATGAATACAGACCCCAAGGCCTCCTGGGGGCCACCTGCTCGGGTGCTGAAGCACCCTGCTGCAACGCTGGTGTCGAGAGAGGCGAGGCTGACGTCTGCCTCCCAAGCTGACCGGGTGGCAATGAGTGGCTCTGACCTTCTGAAGTCCCTTTATGTCTCCTCTTGGGACTTCTGTGCTCGGAGAGGGGCAGTTTGGTGTGAATCGTGCTGCCATGGACGAGTCAATTAATCCTTCTGAATTTTAGTTTTTTCATTTTTTTTTTGGAGGGGGAAGGCAAGGCATTTGGGGTTAAGTGACTTGCCCAAGGTCACATGGCTAGTAAGTGTCAAGTGTCTGAGGTCGAATCTGAACTCAGGACCTCCTGACTCCAGGGCCAGTGCTCTGTTCATTGTGCCACCGAGCCGCCCCGAATCTTAGTTTTTTCATCCATGAAATGGCAATACCACTGTCTGCAGAAGCGCATGACCACAGGATGGTAACGGTCAGATGAGATAATACATAAAATATGTATAAACTCCATATAAATACCAACCATTATTATTAATAATGATTGCCATTATTGGCGCCGTTGTTGTTGTTCTAAGGGCCCTCCCAGCTCTGACATCCTGTGTTCTAAGGGCCCTCCCAGCTCTGACATCCTGTGTTCTAAGGGCCCTCCCAGCTCTGACATCCTGTGTTCT
>CM053580.1:550682206-550705496 GCA_028627135.1 Pseudochirops cupreus
TGATATCCTGTGTTCTGAGGGCCCTCCCAGCCCTGACATCCTGTGTTCTAAGGGCCCTCTCAGCCCTGATATCCTGTGTTCTGAGGGCCCTCCCAGCCCTGACATCCTGTGTTCTAAGGGCCCTCTCAGCCCTGATATCCTGTGTTCTGAGGGCCCCTCCCAGTTCTGACACTCTGTACTCTAACGCCCTTCCTAGCTCTGACATTTTCTGTTCTAAGGACCCTCCAAGTTCTGAAATTCTGTCTTTTAAGAACCCTCCCAACTCTGACAATCTACGTTCTCAAATGTCTCCCATCTCTCACATGTTATAATCTGAATCCTTCTAGCTCTGACATTCTGGGATTCTGGGAGGATTAAGAACAGGTGGGGCCTCAAGGCAACTCAATCACAAGGTGTTCCCTTGGTGTATTAAAATATTAGTGCATAAAGTCATGGCCAAAAGAGCAATCTGTTACAGAGATTACAAAAATTATTTTAAGACAAGGATGAGACATTTATTTTGTTGCATTAAAGGAGAAAAAATTAAAGTAAAATAGAGCTTGGGATTGGGGAATATGGTTGGGGCTGGGGAGGGGGGGCCATTCCATAGTTGTGTTGACCCACCTCTGATCCAGAGACAAAAGTACCCTTGGGATCATCAGTTAGAGATGAAAACTGAGGCCCAAGATAAGTGATCTGGCCAAGAACATACAAGCAGTGTGTATCAGATGGGTATAGAAGCAAGATTTTGTGAATTCGTAGCCAGTGTTCTTTCTACTGTGCTGCTTGCCTCTGATAAGAGAAGGAGGAGGGTATGGAGAAGAAGGAGAGGAAAGGAGAGAGGTTAGAGAGGAAAGAGGATTGAGAAGAGGAGAGAAAAGATTGCCTTCAGAAAGAGTCTTACCATGGAGACACAGGACACGGGGATGCCCCAGCTAGATGCTGTCTCTAGCTGAGCCTCAGGTCTTGCTTGAACCCTGCGTGTCTCTGGGTATGGTTTGGGTGGGGAGGGGGCAGGTGGCAGAGGTTCATTTAGACCCTAGAAAGAGTAACTCCCGTGTAAGGGATATAAGAACAGAAAACTGGACCTTAGCAGAATGGGGGCAGGGTCCAACCTGGAGGCAGAGGGATATCTAGATGTAGCTTCAGGTTTGGCCTTGCTCTTCCATGGTTTGGGGGCAGGTGGGGTTGGTTCCTTCTGTTGGTTCCCTCGGAGATGAGCATTAGATTACTCTCCTTAAAATCTTCAATCAATCAATTAACTAACAAATTTTTATTAAGAGCTGACTCTGTATCCGGCAGGCGAGTGCTAAATGCTGGGGACACTAGTATATAAGTCGAACAGTCCCTCCTCTCAAGGAGCTTACAGTCTATCCGCAGCTGTGTTTTGGATTTCCTACCTGTTTAACCTTGGACAAATCATGTAACCTTCCTCTCTGGGCCTCCCTCCCTCCTACAGAAGCATCTGGCCCTGGGACTTTGCTGGATGATGGTCCCAAGGGCATCCCAGCCCATCTACTCCTTACATTTCCCCCTCCCATAGTGTTTGGGGCAGTCCTTGTGGGGATGGATTCGATGGCTCACACTACTAGAAAGTCCTAGGCCACTTAAAGTCCTTTGCTCTCCCCAGACAATGCAAGGGCTATTGGCTTCTTCCATGAACTGCATCTTCTTTGAGGAGATGGTGATCGAGGTCTGGACAAGGGGGAAGGGGCGATTCTGAGCCAGGTACATTCTATGCTGTCCCTTGGGCCTCCAGATTCACAGGATTATAGAACATCAGAACAGATCATCTATCTCCTCAATCTTTAAAAAAATGGATATCTTTTGGTTTAAGTGTACACTATTTCTGAACATATGCTGCCCCCTCTCTACCATCCACTGAACCTTCCCTTGCAATAGAGAAATAAAAGGAAAAAGAAAAACAATTTGGCAAAACTTCCCATGGTCCTTCCAACACCAACCGTTTCCACCTTTTGACATCTCAACTAGTTTTTCTGAACGTGAGACAATGCTTCAGAGCTGTTTTAACTTACATGTCTTTTCTTGAAAAAAAAAGATTGATAGATGAACTTCATTTCTGGCTATACCCCTTCCCTTCCCAGTAAATCATCCTTTGTGACAAAGAAGAAATAAGAAGGAAAATATGGAAAATAAAAAGAAAGAGTATTTTTAAAAATGAAAATTGTTTTTTTAATATTTCATTTTGCAACAATTTTGAGTTCTGAATTCTCTCCCTCCCCTGCCCTTTGAGAGAGCAGGCAATATGAAATCAATTATGCATGTGAAATCATGCAAAGCATATTTCCGTATTCGCCATGCTGCAAAAAAAAGGCAAGAAAAGTAAAGAAAGGGAAAAATTATACTTCAATCTGCACTCCGAGTTTGTCTCTGGAATTCTTTATCTGGAAGTGGGTAGCATTTTTTATCACAAGTCCTTCAGGGTTGTCTTGGATCGTTGTGTTGATCAGAGTAGGTCCAAGGTCTCATTGCTAAATCAGAGGAAGATAAACACAGATTGGAAAACAGGGACATACAGGGCGTTCCAGTATGTTGAGTTCCATCCCTCTAGCGCCCCACCTCTTCCAAAAAGGGAGGGAGGTGCCTTCTCTCCAACTCTTCTCTGGGGCCAGGCTTCGTCATTGTAATTTCCAGTGCATTCCAGGCCTTTGTTGTTGCAAATTTTTCCATTTACAGGAATCATTGTTTTGGTGCTAGGTCTTCTCCTCCTTCATCCTCAGCTCATGTAAAAGTCCCACACATCTATTTGTTTCTTAGCAAGCAGTAAGATTCCACTGCAACCCGTTTTATGGGCATTTGTTTCCAGCTCTTGGCTACCGCTGAAAGTGCCGCTATGAGTATTTTATCACATTTCTTTCTTTCATCTTCTTTTTCTCTGTGAACTTCTTGACTTCTTGGGGTGGATACCTCTCTCGCCGACTCTCTGGGTTAAAGGGCATGGACATTTTAGTCATTTTTTAGCATGGTTTCAAACTGCTTTCTAGAGTCAAATCAGTTGAGATTCACAGCTCCACCACAGCTCCCAAACAGTCCCGATTCACAGCCTCACCAACAGACTATGTATCACTGTGCCTGTCTCACCACAACCCTTCCAAGGTTGACAGTTTTCAGGCCTTGTCATCTTTGCCTCTCTGTTGGGTATAAGGTGTAGTCTTGGAACTTGAATTTTTCTTATTATTAGTACAGTCTCTCATATGGTTGCTAATAATTTGCAGTTCTTTTGAAGATTTTTTTTTGTTCATATCCCTTGACTACATAGCCCTTGTCAATGCCTCATTTTACCCACAAAGGGGTACATAGAGGTTGAATAACTTGTCCAAGGTCTCATTGGCAGGAAAAAAAGCAGGGCTGGGTTTCGAAGCTAAGGGTTTTGACTACAAACTCAGACCCAGAGTGGCTACAAAGATGTTCTGTATCCCACCTCATCTTTGCCTCTGAGGAAGAGCTGGGCTGGGCTGGGCAGTGAAACCTGGAGACCTGGCTTTAGAATCAACCTTCCCACTCACCCTTCAGAAACCTAGTCGGCTCCATCAAGGAACAGAGTTCCACTCACCCCACTGATTTTTGAGAGCCTTATAGGGGTGGGGTACCTAGAGAAAAAAAGGTTGGGGAGCAACTGCTACTTGTTTCATTGGAAGGACGCATTGTGTAGTGGATAGACCTGGGTTCAGATCCTGCCTCGAACAGTTGCTGTGTGTCCTTGGTTTCTTCATCTGTAAAATGCAGTGGCTGTAGTCAATGGCCATTACAATCCCTTCTAGATCTAAGGCAGGTGAAGATGGGCTTAGAGACCAACCAGGGTAGGAAGAGTGTGTGTGTGTGTGTGTGTGTGTGTGTGTGTGTGTGTGTGTGTGTGTGTGTGTTTCCTATGAAGAAACTATTTCAGGAGGCTATTGGCTCGCATTTATCCAGCTTCGGGAAATCTCTCTCAGACCGAGAGTGCTGTGGGCAGCTCCAGTCCATGAGAGCATGAGCTGGACATGGTCACAGGGAGTTCTGAGGAACAGGAGCTATGAACTGTAGCATCTCCTTTCCAGCCTTCCCTCGCCCCAGGAGGGGTGGGTGAGTCAAAGGGAAACCTGAGGTTAGAGGATGGGTCTGTGGGAAAGAGAGGAGGTGGGGAGAAAAGAGGGACTCCCCTCTCTCCTCTCTGGCCTCCTGCCAGGCTCTGCAGATTGCACCCCATATTTCCCAAGCACCTGCTATGTGCAGAGTCCTATGCCAAGTTCTGGAGAAGACAGAGAGCTTAGATATCACCGTCTTCACTGAGCTCATCTGCTTCTAGAGGGATATAACTGTAAACACAGATAACTGTACTTCACCATGTTGTGTGATGAGTATATTAGACGTTTGCCCAAAGACCATCAGAGAGCTATTTACAGGGATATTGTAAAGCGTTGTGTGTCCAGCAATGTGAAAGCCATTCACAACTTGTAGGCAAAAATGGGTATCTTGGAATTCTGGTACTTTTGTTGTTACAGTTGTTTTCAGTTGTGTCCAACTCTCTGTGACCCAATTTGGGGGGTTTCTTGGTAAAGATAGTAGAGTGGTTTGCCATTTCCTTCTCCAGCTCATTTTACAGATCAGGAAACTGAGGCAAACAGGACAAAGTGACTTGGCTAGGGTCACATAGTTAGTAAGTGTCTGAGGCTGGATTTGAACTCGGGTCCTCCTGCCTCCAGGGTCAGCCCTCTATCCACTGGACCATTCGGTAGTTTACTAGAGAGTCTCCAGGATACTGTCCAACTCTGGCATTGTTATATTCTCAAGTCTCTTCCAGCTGTCCTATGTTAGATTCTAAGGTCTAGCCCAGCTCTGACAGACATTCCGTGTTTGGAGGGCCCCTTCTTGACTGCCCTGCAACCTTTGACAACGCCAGTCTTTTTTTCCTTGACATCCTCTTCTCTCTGATTTTTCTGGTTCCCTTCCTACCTTATCATCCTGTTCCTTCTCAGTCTCCTTTGCTGGATGTTCAGTCAGGTCATGCCCTCTAACCATGGGGGTCCCACATGGGGGTCCTGAGCTACTCAGTATGTACTATTTCATCAGCTCCCCTGGATTCAATGACCACCTGTGTGCTGGTGGTTCTCAAATCCTCTTATCCAGCCCTAACCTCTCTGCTGACCTCCAGTCTCCACCTGCAGCTACCTTTCAGACATCTCAAAGTGGGTGTCCCATAGACGCCTTGAACTTAATGTATCCCAAACTGAATTCATCATCTTTTGCCTGAACCTGACCCCCTCCAATCGTCATTATTGTCAAGGACACCACCATCCTCCCAAGTCCTTCAGGCTCAAAACCTAGCTAGCTATCATCCTCTACTCCTCACTAGCTCTCACCCCCCATATCTACACTGTCACCAAGACCTTCACAACATCTCTCAAATACATCCCTTCTTTTCTTTGATTTCCTTACATCCTTCCTTCCTTCCTTCCTTCCTTCCTTCCTTCCATCCTTTGTTCCTTCCTCCCTCCCTTCCTTCTATCCTTCCTTCCTTCCTCCCTTCCTCCCTCTCTTCCTTCCTTCTTTCTTTCCTTCCTTCCTTCCTCCCTCCCTCCCTCCCTTTCTTTCTCCCTTCCTTCCTTCCTTCCTCCCTCCCTCCTTCCTTCCCTCCCTCCCTTCCTTCCTCCCTCCTTCCCTTCCTTCCTTCCTAACTTCTTACCTTCTTTTCTTCCTTCCTCCCTTCTTTCCTTCCTTCCTTCTTCTCTTTCTTCCTTTCTTAGAAATCAATTAACTGATTTGCATATGATCTGGGGGTTTCAGTTCAGTAAAACTCAATGTAACTCAGCCACAGTAACTTAACCCCCAAGGGGATGTTACAGGGCATCAAGAAGACTCTGCATCTAGAATCTGTTCTGGTCAGACCATGTCTGGAGCCGTGGGTTCAGTTGTGAGCATCACATTTTAGGAAGGACGTGGAAAAGAAGGGAGGCATGTAGAGTAGGGTATCCATGATGGTGACGGAGTGGCAGCCTTCCATGTAAGGATCAGTTGAAGGAGCTGGGCATGTTTAGCCTAAAGAAGAAGACTTGGGGGAGAACATGGCTATCTTCTTTCAAAATGGAGAAAGGCTGTTATATTTGCTGTGCTTGTTAGCCTTGGTTAAGAGATAGGTTTAGGCCCATAAGGAAAATACATCCTAATGGTGCAATTCAATTGAATAAGCATTTATTTAGTACTGACTCTATGCAGGAGACCAGGTTAAGTGTTGGGAGAGCAAAACCCCAAATCGAGCAGTTCCTTGACTTCAAGGAACTTCTACTCTATCCCAAGTACATACATCAACATTGTCCAAGGCTATTTGAAGAGGGACAGAGCCCAAACAACTTGGCTAAGGCTTCATGGAGGAAGGAGGTAGTGCCTGGGCTGAGCCTTCAAAGAAGATAAGGATTCTGAAAAGTAGAGAAATGAGAAGGGAGGGCATTCTAAGGTCAGAGGGACTGACTGAAAATGCAGGTCTGGGGGAAAGCTGAATCCAATTCTGTTGGAATATAGAATGGACAAATGTAATCATGTGAAATAAGTCTGAAAAAGTGGATAGGGGTCAGATTAGGGAGAGACTTCAATGCTAGGCTGAGGAATCTGTATTTTACCTAAAGGTACTAGGGAGCCCCTAAAAGTTTTTGAGCAGGACAGTGACACACAAATCTGTGACTAAAGAAAGATTATTTTGGACACTGGAGGATAGATTAGACAGGGGAGAGAGTTATAACAGGGAGGTAAATTAGTTTGTTATTTCCAAAGTCCTTGTAAGACATGATTAGGTAGAAAGCTAGGTTGGTGGCCATGTGTGTTTGGAAGCCATCTATGTAGAGATGATCACTGGACTTATGAAGACTGGTGAGATCACCCAGGAGAAAATATAAAGAAAGAAGACCCAGGACAGAGCCTTGGGGACACTTGTGCTCAGGAGATAGACACTTGTGCATCAGGAAATGATACAACAAAGGACACTAAGAAGGAAAAATCAGAAAGGTAGGAAGAAAAGTAAGAGAAAGCAGTGTCATGTAAGCCAAGGGAGAAGAGGGTACCTAGGCAAGAGAGTGTTGTCAAGAAGTTTCTGGGGAATAAAACACAGATGAGACGTAGTGCCTTATGGTGACTAAAGGCTGGAATCAAAATCAGGAAGATCTGAGTTCAAATCTTGACTCAGACACATATTAGCTGTGGGACCCTAATCTTAATCTCTTTGTACCTTTGTTTCTTCTTGTATAAAATGAGAGGGTTGAACAGAATGACCTTGCAACTTGAAAATGATGAGATCCTCTGAGTGTTACTTAGATTTGATATCAGTAGGGTGTGGATGGCAGCATGTAGAGGGAGGAAATGAGGGATTTTTTAGGGTGAATCCACTCACCGAAGTGGCCAGCAAGCATGGGCTCCAGGGTTAGGAGAGAGACAGGCAAGAGAAGCCTTGGAGACTGGTAGATTGGGGAAATAAGGAGAGATGTCACAGTGGTAGTGGAAAGCAGCGAGGGAGTGGGAGATGTGGAAGGATGAGATGTTGTGGTCAGAGAGGGGAATTTCCAACCATTTGATCTTGGAGGCGGAACAAAATAGAGTGATGCCATGAGGTCAGTGGTGAGGCTACCACTGTGGGAGGCTGAAATAGAATAGAAAGGGAAAGTCATGACATTTGAGGGGGGTCAAGGATCATAGAGAAGAACTTTAAAGTCAGCAATGATTAAGTAAGGGATGACAGAAGAGTATAGATGTAAACTGGAACAGCCCTTAGAGGTCAGCTAGTCCAGCAATCCTTCTTTTCCCCTTCTGCCTCCCCCCACACCCCATTTCAAAAATAAGAAGATGGAATTGACTTTCCAAAAATCACATAGCTCATAAGTGGCCAAGTTGGGATTTCGACCTAGTTCCTCTGACTCCAAAAGCATCTCTTTCTCCACTGCGTCATGGAAAAAAGAAGACTGTGGACTAGGAGCTCATCCTTGATGGAGGAGAGGAAGGGTCTAAGAGGTTTTCTATGGCATACAAAAGAGAGATTTGTAGGGAGATCACCCATAGACTTAGAGTCAGAAAACCAATTTGGGAGCCCCAGCTATGACACTTATTAACTATATGGCCATGAGAAAGTTACTTCACATCCCTGGACCATAGTGTACACGTCTAGAAAAAGGAAGGGTTGTACTAGATGATGTTCAAGGTTCCTTGCAGCTCTAAATCCAGGAGTCCATTCTGTTTAGGGACAGCTTGGATTATTAGGAATCAGGAATGAGTAATCATGGTGAGAATCTCAGGCATAATGGAGAAAGGAGTTTGCCTGGTTCAGGATAACAATGACTGGGGAGGCAGCCCATTGACAGAGTCTGCATGTCAGTGTAGCTGAGGTAGAATGCCAAGTAGACAAAATTAATTAGTATTTGAATTCTGGAGAGTATAGGATCACAGGAGTTAGAGCTGTTCATCTAAGTCAACTTTCTCACTTTACAGATGAGGAAACTCAAGTCTAGAGGTTTTGAATTCACATAGGTCACATTGTTACTCAATTTGATTGTATACTCCATGAGGCCAGGAACTGTTTGTCTTTCTTTTTCATATTTGTAATCCCAGAACTTAACACAGTGCGTGGCACTTAATAAATTATTCTTAACTACTTATTGACCATTCAATTCAACAAACATCTTTTAGGTACTTATTATATACAAGGCGCTATGGTAGTCCCCAGAGACCCCTGGGGAGAACTTAGTAAGGGTGGTCTATTCTTAAGGAGGGAGGAAGGAAGGAAGGAAGGGAGAGAGGAAGGAAGGAAGGAAGGAAAGAAGGAAGGAAGGAAGGAAGGACTTACTAAACATTTATTACATACCAGGCTAAGATCTGGGGATACAGATATAAGCAGAGCAAAACAAAACAAAACAAAACAAAAAAAACAACTCATCCCTCACTTTGACTAAAGGTTAGAAATTCCTTGTAGCTCCTTAATTTCTGATTGCTAAACTTTATGTAGTCAGCACAGATGTAGAGGCTGCCTTTCTAATGAATGAACTTCCAAGAGCTCTTCAGGTCCAGGGGTCCCCAGTTTTTCAATTTCTAAATTCTTTTGATCTCTCATAAGAATGAATGGGGGGGGGGGGGGAGGCAAAAGAACAAAGACCAGGAGGAAAGGTCATTGTGTCCTCCTGCTCTGATTTTATTATGTATATGTGGTCAACCACAACGCAAAACAAGATAATTTGAGGGAGATACCATTAAGTACTTGGCGTATCAGGAAAAATTTTAGGTAGAAAGTAATATTTGAGTTGATCCTTGAATAAGGCTAAGAATTTTAAGGGATGAGAGTACATTTCAGGCAAGGGGCGAGGCTTGTGCAAAGGCATGGAACAGGAACTTGAAATTTTGAGTTTTAGGAATGGCAGTTTTAGGAATAGGCCAGTTTAAATGGAACAGAGTGAGTGAGGGGGAATTTTGTGCGATGAGATACTTAAAGAAGAAGCATAGTCTATGGGTAGAAGATCAGTGCTGGAGTCAGGAATACTTCAAGCTCCATCTCTGATGTATATTAGTTTGTATGACCTTTGGCCAGTCACTTAACCTTTCAACACCTTGGGCAGCTCTCTAAGGCTATCAAACAATGGTAGTTGTGAGTTGGTTTCTCAGTCTCCTTCCTCTAGTCCAGAGGTTCCCAAACTTATTTGACCTACCGCACTCTCTAAAAAAATTACTCATTGCCCCCCAGAAATCTACTTTCTTTGACCCTTTAATGATTTTTTAAAATTGCCTTATTTCAAATTTTTTTTAAAAAAGACACATCTTAAATTTAATACTTTATTGTAAATTTGTAGGTTTTTTTTCTTGCATCAAAATTTTAATGATGCAATATTGCATCATATAATCATATTGTATCATATCGTAAATAAGTCATCACAGGCACATATTCCTGTTGATGCATGCTAGACTTCCCTACAATGCATGACACACACACCTGCCAACACTTTCTTGTTAAGATCTGTTGGTGAACTTGGCCACTGATTGGTTATAATTTGCATTTTGTGCTTTTATTTGGAAAATAATGTTATCACTATAACTTTAACTCTGTTATACAACAGACGAAACATGCACAGTTTTTTAAAGTTTTCTTCTTTCCTTATGCTTTCATCACCCCCTTTTTTATTCAATGCCCCCCAATTGCACCAAGGCTACTACTGCCCCCCTGAATTGGTCTAGCACCCCCAGAGGGCTGTATCACCCACAGAACCTATGCTTCTAGTCCAACCTCTTCTCAATTATCAAAGTGCTCTTCCTAAAGTGAAGGTCTGACCATGGCATCACCCTACTCAATAAAGGCCAGTGTCGGATTTTACTTTGAGGATAAGCTACAAAATCCTCTGTTTGGCTTTTAACGCTCTTCCTAACCTGGCTCTCTGCTATCTTCTGGTCTTACACTGTATCCCCTCTGTGGACTCCGCAGCCTAGGCACACTGACCAACTTGTTCTTAATGTAGAAGCTCCATCTCCACACTCCAGGCAACATCACTGGCCAGCTCCCATGCCTGGGCTCTCCCTCTTCATTTCTACCTCTTGGCTTCCCTGCCTTCCTTCAGGTATCAAATAGTCTTACCTTCCTTCTGTAGGAAACCTTTCCCAATGCCCCTTAGTTATAATGCCTCTCCCAAGATCTTTTCCAATTTGTCCTATGTCTTGTTTGCCTGGGTTGTTTTTCTGTTGTCTTTCCCATCCGGCTGTGAGCCCCAGGGACTGTGTTTGCCTTTTGGTGTATCCCCAGTGCTTTGCATGGTGCCCAGCACAAAGTAAGTACTTAATAAACGCTTGTTGCCTTGACTGCATCAGGAGAGAAAGTTTCCACCAGGAGTTCCCTACTCTTAGGAAATCACAGGTCTAGGTGAAGAAGAAGGAAGACGAGGAAGAGGAAGGAAGGAGGGAAGGGAGGGAGGAAGGAAGGAAGGAAAAAAGGAAGGAAGGAAGGAAGGAAGGAAGAAGGGAGAAGGAGAAACTTAGAATCAAGTCCATGTCTTCTAAGTCTAAAACCACTGGGAGCTCCAATCCCTAGCTAAACAGTTAGGTGGCTTGTGAATAGAACACGGGGCCCAGAGTGAGGAAGACCTGACCTGAAATTTGGCCTCAGACCCTAGTAGCTGCATGACCCTGGGCAGGTTGCTTAACCTCTGTTTACCTCAGTTTCCTCATCTGTAAAATACGGATAATAACAACACCTACTACCAGGGTTGTTGTGAGGATAGAATGAGATAATAATTGTAAAGTGCTTAGTATGGTGCCTAGAACATAGTAAGCGTTACATAAATGCTAGCTGCTGCTACTGCTGCTGCTGTTGCTACTTCTGCTAGTGTTACTGCTACTACTTCTACTACTTGTACTACTTACTACTACTACTACCACTACTACTACTACCACTACTACTACTACTACTACCACTACTACTACTACTACTACTACCACTACTACTACCACTACTACTACCACTACTACTACTACTACCACTACTACTACTACCACTACTACTACCACCACCACTATTACTACTACTACTACTACCACTACTACTACTACTACCACTACTACTTACCTACTATTACCACTACTACTACCACCACTACTACTACTACTACTACCACCACTACTACTACTACCACTACTACTTACTTACTACTACCACTACTACTATTACTACTGCTACTACTACTACTACCACTACTACTTACCTACTACTACCACTACTACTACTACCACTACTACTACTACTACCAGTACTACTTACCTACTAGTACCACTACTACTACCACTACTACTACTACTACTACTACTACTACCACCACTACTACTACTACCACTACTACTTATCTACTACTACCACTACTACTATTACTACTGCTACTACTACTACTACTACCACTACTACTTACCTACTACTACCACTACTACTACTACTACTACTACTACTACTACTACTACTACTACTACTACCACTACTACTTACCTACTACTACTACCACTACTACTACTACTACTACTACCACCACCACTACTACTACTACCATCACTACTACATTCCAAGAAGAAACATCCACTACAGGGCAGCCTAGAAGTCCATCTGGCCGCCATAATGATCAGAGGCTCTTCCAGAGAGGGCCAGAGAAGCCTCCCAATACAGAGGTGGGAGCTTAGGGGAAGAGAAAGAAAGAGAAGGCAAACCACCATACCCTCATCACCCTCTATTCAGGGCCAACAGCTTCAGGCGACCATCTCCAGAGTTAGTCAATAGCCTGCCTTGGGCTCCAGGTTTGGGGTTCTGGGCTCTGGGCCTTTCTCCTTGTCCTGGCCTTGGGAAGGTCAAGTGCCGTTCTCACCTCACCCATCCCCTTTCTCCTCCCTTTGAAAGACTAACATAAAATCTGCCTCTCAGGCTGGACTTCTAGGGGAAGTGCCCTGCCCTGCTGGATGGCAAATTGAAGCCTACGACAGGAGATCTGGATTTTAGCCTTGACTCTGACACTAATGAATTAACTGTGAGATCTTAGACAAGTCTCTTCTTTGAGCTTTGGTTTTCCCAGCCACAAAGTGAAGACCAAATGATCTCTTAGATGCCTTCCTGATCTGTGACTTTATATTCTATGATCTCTCCTAGATTTGATAGTCTATGTTCCAAGGGCTCTCTGACTCTGACATCCTGTGTCTTAAGGGCACCCCCCCCCATTTCTGACATTCTCTGTTCTAATGGCCCTCCTAGCTCTGTCATTCTGTGTTCTAATGACCCTCCTAGACCTGACATTCTGTGTTCTAATGGCTCCTAGCCTTGACATTCTGTGTTTTAAGGGTCTCTCTAGCCCTGACACTCTCTGTTCTAAGGACCCTCCCAGCTCTGATGATCTCTGTTTTAGGTACCAAGTGCTTACAGGTCAAGGGTTCACAAAAGAGGGAGCCAGCTTTGTCCACCAATTTGGGAAAGCCCAGAGCCAGATTAGGTGCTTGATTTCCTTAGCTCTTTCTATTTTCATGGCAGGGTTCCTCTGCCTGGCTTTCCTGGGTAGATCCAGAGAGTTCTCCACTGAAAATGCTTCCCTTCCTATAAATGTCCTTTGTCCTTCTGCTAGTCCAGGGCCTGGCTCCTTACTTGATCTTATGGTTTAATGGCTCACAGCAGGAATGGGAAGGGTAAGAGAGAATCTAAACCTGCAGTCACTAAGGCAGGTGGAAAGAAAAAGCCCTCAGCATCCTGTGAGATAAACCAAGGCAAATATTATTATCCCATTTTATGGAGAAGGAAAGTGTCACAGGATGGAGCTAGGAATTAGAATTTTAACCTTGTTTCAAGCATTTTATACTTTTAGCTTCAACCTCTCTTCACAGGAATGACTTTTACAGTGAAGAATGAGTTTTATAGTAGAGTAAAGGGGCCGTGTAATGTGGGGGGATAAAAATGCTGGATTTGGAGTCAGATGCCCTGGTTTCAATTTATCACTGTGTGACCTTGCCAAAGTAATTTTCTTTCTGGGCCTCAGTTTCTCAATCTGTAAAATGAAAGGGATTAGACTAGATTGGAAGGGCCTTAAGATTCCTGAAGACTGGGTCATAGAGATCCTTGGCAGAATGGGGAGGGGGCAGAAATCATCTCGATGCTGGAGAAGTGAGTAGAGCCATGGAGAGCTCCTCCTGTCATCTCGGAAGGGTCTCTCTTGGGGCTTAGATCTTCACTCCCCCTTTCCTTGGAGCACAAAGTTGTTGGGATGATAGAAGGAGAGGAGACAGCTCACGCTCTGTGGCCTCCCTGCCCCCTCTTCCTCCTCCTTCCTGCCTAAATCCTCCAGCTCATAACTGGAGGGCTGGTCGACCTGCCCTGAGACTCCCCTTGACCACAGGAAGGCCCAGCTTAGGAACCCGAGCTGAGAAGAGGTGAGAGTCAACATCTCAAAATAAACTCAGGTTGCGTTATCTCCCCCATCATCTCCCCCTCCCCCAAAATAGTTCAGACTAGCTTGAGGTTCCAAGGGCCTTTGTTCTGCTCCCCAGGTGGGGCCTGGAAGCCTAACGGTCTGCAAGGGGAAACTGGGAGCCTGTCCCTTTCTCACTGTACACCCAGCTTGTGACTTGTGAAGGTGAGGATGGGGTACAGTTGTGTAAAGTACTGGGGAGAGGCCAAGTCCTTGCCTTCTTGGAGTATACAGTCTATAGCTGAAGGCTAGGACACAACACAGATAGCTTAAAACACCCAATATCTGAGGAAAAGTGTGTCAGAGAGGGCCAGCCAAAGTGCAAGGCAAAGTCTGATGTTGCGATAACTTAACACTTATTGGGGAGATTCAGGGAAGGCTGTCAGAAGGAGGAGGTGCTTGAGCTGGATTTTGGGGGTGGGCAATAGAGAACTGGGCTTGGAATCAGGAAGATTCATCTTCATAAGTTCAAATCTGGCCTCAGACAAATATTAGCTGTGTGACCCTGGGCAAGTCACTTAACCCTGTTCGCCTCAGTTTATAGTATTTTTTTATAGTATTTTATACTATATTCTAGGGGTTCTTAATCTAAGGTCTATGAACTTTGATAGAGGAAAAATTATATCTTTCTTTCATTATTACTGCCTTTTTAAATACTACATACTTCTTTTTTTGGTTACATTTAAAAACTATTCCAAAAAGGAGTCCATAGGTTTCACCAGATTGCCCAAAGGATCCAGTGATCAAGTCAGAGACATAGTTTGGAGGCTGTATGAGTAATGGATTAGAAAAGGAAGAGACCAGAGGGAGGGAGACCAGTTAGGAGGGAGAGCTGCCAGATGCCAGACTCCTTCCCTCAGCCCCCAGAGAGGTTTTGAGTGACTGCCTTGCCTAGTTCCCCAGGCAGCTGGCTCTCAGAGAACAGAGGTAAGCAGGGACAGCTGCAGGTGAGGTTTTAGGGAGCCAGACTCCTGAGATTCATGGTTAGCCTGCCCCTCCCAGTTTCTGCTGAGCACTGTGTGGGCATAGGTGTCTGGCTTGGGATCCACATGGGAACGGATGTTGCTTACCCCTCTGTGATGTGGGTGGCTAGGCTAGCCCCAGGCCCAGCCCTAGCAGTAGAGGGCATGGGTGTGGTACTGCCTGTAAACCTTGGCCACTAATGATGAGGAGACCTGCCCAATCCCTGGCCTTGCCTCCTGAATAGGCCCCTGGACTGCTTTCTCTCCTGAGTTCTCTGGGGACTTGGGTACAGGGTAGTGTTGGGACCTCTGGGGGTGGGAGAGGACACACTGGAGGGAGGCAAAGCCTGACTGGTAGACAACCTTTCTTGGGACAACCCGATAGGACAAAGGAGAGACTAAGGTTTTGGGCAGGGAAGTTATTAGGGAGAGGGTCAAGGTTAGAGTTGGAGTTTGCTGGGACCAGAACCATAACTAGGGATTCTAACACTGAAGGAAAATTCGATAGCGTGTGTGTGAGGAATCTAAGGTCTGCTATTCTTTTGCGTGGTTGAGCTATAATGGAGACAGATGTCATGGGAGTTGGGAAAGTTGAGAAAATGGGAATCCAGGGTGGAGAAGACTGAATGAAGTATGGACCTTATTGGAGAGGAAGAGTAAATAGAAAGTTCATAGATGATGGTCACAAGGCTACGAAGGGAATGTGTAGGACAGAGAAAAGAGGTTTCTGAGTGAGAGTGGTCAGGTCTAAAAGTGGCAATGGAAAATCCAAAGTATGCCAGATTTGCCCAGTTCTCTGCCTGGTCCCATGTGTAAGGAGAAGGAGCAGCCAATCTTCGAAGGGGCCAAGAGAGGTGGTGTCTTCAGGAGAAAGCGGCATTTAATTAAGCCCCATAAGATGGAATAAATGTGAGAGAAGAGGTCAGGTATAAAGAAAAAGAGGAGGAGTCCAGAAGGTATGGTAGAAAGAGAGGGCAAGAGGAGAAGAGGAGCTTATTATGATGGTGGAAGGGACTCTTTACCAATCCCTTCTCAGACACCTATTCTTACCTCTGATTCAGTGGCCTGACCTCCACCCTCCAGACAAAGGAATTGTAGGACAAGCATCCCCAGCCACTGTGAGCTAGTTTTGTGTCTGGGCAATGCACCTTCTCTGCCTCTACAAGGGGCATCACACATTGCTCCAACTAGAAATGTTGTAGTACTTGTTCATAAATACCCAGCTAGACTGGATTAGATCTTTCAGCTGATAGACTCCTTTTCTCTGGATCCTAGAAAGGTAAGACTCAGGGTCAAAATTTGAGTTAGGGTCCAGTGTGCAAATTTAGAGACACCTCTACTACAAATGTTCATATGGCCTATTTGTGCTCAACCTGTGGTAGAGCCCTCTGAACTCATATTGGTCCAATCAGCCACACTTGGACGCACTGTACCTTGACTCCAACATAATGATGTCATTTTGGTCGTCTTTGAGCACCAAGGACAACAACCATCCAGGATTAGGGTTAACAACAGGAAATGAAATGCTGACCAATCCATCAACAAACATTTACTAGGTGAATGCATTGTGCTAGATGTCGTTACAAAGTCAAAAGCAAAACTGTCCCTGCTCTCAAGGAGCTCATATTCTCTCCAGGGGGATAACTGGTACTTATATAAAGGCTGTGCAGAATGGATGCAAATAGATAGAAGGTGCTGGGGTGGGTTGGTGATGGTGGATCAAGAAAGGCATCTTATAGAAGGTGCTCCATGTTCTGGATCACAAAGAAAACTAAGAGGAGGAGGTGAGAAGAATGGGCATTAACCTTCCCATAAACCTTATTCAATATAAAAGAAATAAATTTGAGTGTTTTTCCATTCATATGCATATATATGAAATAAAAATAGATTCATTTTTCATAAAGAAAACCATTATTAGGTATGTAACTTTTTTAGTTATCCTATTAAATGCTTATTAGTACATGGTCAAACTAATGAGGCCCTCGATTCTAGTTTTTTTTGGGGGGGTGTTGATCAACCAATAATTTTATGTTCAGCATAGTTTTTAGATTCTCACATGTCATGTTTAGCATCGTATTTTGTTGTTGTTGTTGTTGCTTTGGACTTGATTGGGAACTGGACTGAGGATGCTGATGATAAAAACTAAGACTTATCTGCTGATGCTAGGTTGGAAAAGTGCATTACGATCTTTGGATCCTCCCAACAACCCTATGAGGTAAAGGCTATTTTAATCCCCATTTTACAGATGAAGAAATAGAATCAGGCAGAGGTTAAGTGACTTGCCCAGGGTCATACAACTGGAAAGTGTCTAAGGCTGGATTTGACCTCAGGTCTTCCTGTCTCCAACATTGGCCAGTGTTCTATTTACTGCTCCCCCAGAATTAAAGCCTTGTGAGCATATTTAATAATAAAAAAAAGGATAGGTTTTTCCAGAAGTACATCAAAAATTTTGTAGTTTCATCGACTGGAAATCAATTTGGAATGATTATTGACTAGTCAGTTTCCAATGGGTTGCTGTTGCTGATTGTTTTCTAGCTCAATATGAAAAGGGTCTCCCAACCACATGTCGTTCTTTTGCTTTGGGTTAGTAGAAACTAATCCTTCAATTCTCTCTTCAAAATTTTCAGTGGCATTGTAATACTCCTTCCTGTTTCTCCCTCTAATCCACTTACTTTGTCATCAACATGACCATTTTTGGAATATTTCAAGAGGATAATATAATTACCAAATATTCCCCATGCCCCCTAGACAATCTTCTTGCATCTGCTGGAGATGTATGCCCCAGGTTGGAAACCCTTATCCTGAGACCTTCACTGTTTGAACCTTCCTTCCAGATGTCAAGTCCCTTGATCTATCATACTGGTGAGCCAAGCTATCTTTCCACCTATTGTTCATCTCCTTTTAGAACCTGACTGTCTTTCATTAGTTCCTATGTGAGTTCAGATATATAGAATGCGTCTTTGGCCAACCCCAGTGGAATCAGATTGACTTGGGTAACTAACAAAGCAGAAGGTCAGTCCTCTCCCTAAGTCTCTCTGTCTGTTCTGGACCCAGCCAAAGATGGGTTGTAAAGATTAGGTTGGAAAGAGTTTGAGGACCTGGGTTCAGATCTCAACATTATCACATACTGTTTCCGTGACTTGGAACAAGTCACTTAACCTTTAGTTTTTTTCATCCATAAAAAGAAGGGGTTGGATGGATAAGCTCCCTTCTACCCATAAATCCTTTAATTTAAAAATCAATCCATTAGCAAACATTTAGTAAACACCTACTAGGTCCAAGGCATATTGCTAGGCTTTGTGGATATAAAGACAAAAATGAAAATAATCCCTGCCCTCAAGGAGCTTACATTCTATCAGGAGAGACAACAGTTACATAGCTAAGTATATTCAAAATAAATACGTGGAAATTTGCATAGCAGATGGGGAGATCATGAAAGGTGGTGTAGAAGGAGGTACCTTACCTGCTTCTTGAAAGAAGCACAGGGATTCTAAGAGACAGAGGTGAGAAGGTGGGGGCATTCCTGGCATAAAGACAACCAGCAAAAAGGCATGGTGGTGGGAGCTAGAGGGCCATGTGTGAAGAACAAAAAAGAGGTCAATTTGGCTAGACTGTAAAGTGTGGGCAGGGGAATAATATATAAGATTGGATGCTGGATTGGGGCCAGGTTGAAAAGAGTTTGAAGTACCATACAGAGGAGTTTATATTTGATCCTAGAACTAAGTGGGAGCCACTAGGATTTCTTGAGTAGGGGAGTGACATACCTAGTCAGACCTGTGCTTTAAGAACATCTCTTAGGCAGCTGTGCAGAGGATGGAGTGGCGAGAGGAGAGATTTATAATCCTGAAGTGGCATCCTATTTATGAGAAATCCAAACAGATTCTTCCCTCAGGGGTGGGGTGAGGAACTTTTCAGGACAGCCTTATGCAGACTTTCTGTAATGAGGGTTAGATCAGGGAGGAGATGCTAAAGGTTTGGGGTATTTTCTTCCTTCCTGAGGCCTATGGCAAATGGCAGATCATTCCAGCATCTTTGCCAAGAAAAACCCAAATGGTGTCATGAAGAGTTGGACGTGACTGAAATGACTAAATACAGAAGAGGTCTACGGCACATTCTCTGACCTCCAGCCCTCTAGTCTCCATTGCCTCCTCTCCTATTTGGATCTAGATGACCAGAGTCACTGACTCCAAACTCCTTATTCCACGGCCGTTCTGTTGGACCCACTTCATTCACTCTCCCCCGCCTCCTTTCAGGACAGCAGCAACCCCAACGCCTGACTCAATCATAGATTGATTCTCTCATATGCCAAAGTTAACGAGAAAAACATTTTTTGTGGGTACAAAACAACGCCCTACCTTGGCTGATGATGTCAGTACCAAACCACAAGGGCTCCAGATGGAAATCTGGGGAAGACAGAATTCTGATTGAGCCAGGCTTCCCAAGGGGAGCTCTGTTCTCTTTACCCTGCCCCACTGCCCTGGCTGGGGATGGAAGAGGAAGGAAGAAGAAAGAATGGAGGGGTGGGGAAGGGGAAAGGTTGAAGGGAAATATGGGAGGCTGGAGAGGAGGGAGGAGATTCATCCAGAATCCAATCTTTCCTCTTCCCCATCTGAACACCCGGTTCTGGCCAGTGAGCAAATCCAAAATTGATAGAGATTCTTAGAGTTGAAAGGGACCTTAGGCTCCTTCACCCCACCCTATCCTCATTCAGGAAGCTCCTCTACTCTATCTGTGATCATCAATTTCTGCTTGAATACTTCCAGTGAAAGGGGACTCACCACCTGCTGAAGCAGTCTACATTCTATTGTTAAACATCTCTAGTTGTAGGAAATGAACTGAAATCTGCTTGCCTGTAACTTCACCCTGCTGGTCTTGGTTCTCCCCTCTGAAAAAGTCTAACCTGTCTTCCCGGTGAAAGCCTTGGAAAGCTTCGTGCCTTTTCCATAAGCCTTCTCTTCTGTAATCAAAAAAGTCCCAGGTCCTTCAGTTGACCAATCAGTTAATCGTTTAACCAACAAACATTTATTGAGTACTTACTTTGGGCCAGAACTGTGCCAGACACTAGGAATACGTGAACAAAAGTGAGACAACCCCTGCCTTTAAGGAGCTTATATTCTCCTTAGGGAAAACATCATGTTCACAGATAAACACCAAAGGTTTTGGGGATAGAGGAGGGGATACTAAGAACAAATCAGGAAAGGTCTTGTGAAGGGGAGGTTTAAACTGAGTCTTGAAGGGAGTTAGGGATTCCAAGAGTTCTAGGTGAGAAATAAGAACCTTCCAGGGGTGGAAGATAAGTTATACAAAGACATGGAATGGACAGATAGATTGTCAAATAGGGAACCAGCAAATAGGTCAGCTTGCTTAGCACATAGAGAGAGAAATGATGTGAAAGGAACTTGGAAAGGTAGAGGCAGAGCTAGATTGTTAAGTACTTTAAATGCCAAGCAATGGAGTTTGTATTTTATCCTAGAGGCAAAAGGAAATCACTGACATTTCCACAGCAGGGGAGGGACATGGTAAGATTTATGTTTAGGAATGTCACTTTGGCAGCTGTACAGAGGATGGACTGAAGAGGGGAGAGATTAGGTACAAGAACATTAATCAGAACAAAACAGGTGAGGAAACTGAGGCAGATAGGGTTAAGTGATTTGCTCAGAGTCACACAGGTAGTAAGTGTCTGAGGTCAGATTTGAATTCACAAAAATGGTTCTTCTTGGCTCCAGGTCCAACACTCTATCTACTCCATCTAGCTGCCCTGCAAGAATCTAGGTGAGAGATATTGAGAGTCTGAACTAGCTTGGTTGTGGTATGAGTGGAAAGACAGGGAAAGATGTGAAAAATGCTGAGAGCATAGGATGGACAAGACTTGAAAAAGTGACTAGATGTGGGGGATGAGGGCGAGTAAAGAGTTAAGGACAGAAATATCAACGTTAGGAATGAGGATGGATTTAAGAGGAAAGATAAGAGATTCAGTTTGGGGCATGTCGGCTCTGAGACACCTATAGGACACTCAGGTGGAGATGTCCATTGGGCACTTGGAGATACAAACCTGGAGCTCAGGAGGAAGATGAGGGCTGAAAATAGAGCCTTAGAAGGAATTTGCACAGAGATCATAATTGAATGCATGGGTGCTGATAAGATCACTGATAGGGAGGGGAGAAGAGGTGAGAGTCCAGGATATCATTCTAGGGTATACCTTTGCATAGAATGGTGGGATGGAAAAGTGGGCCATGGATGATGATACAGCAGTGGACACTGGGCAGGATCAGTCCAACAGATACAAATGAAAACTCTGGTAAGAGAAAGTGGTCAACAGTGTCACTTGCTTTAGAGAGGTCAAGATGATTGAGGACTGAGAAAAGGCCATTGGATTTGGAAATAAAAAGATTGGTGGTAATGAAAGAGACAGACGGACAAACAGACAGAGACAGAGAGAGAGACAGAGAAAGAAAGAGAGACTGGGAGAGGGAGAGAGAGAGAGAGAGAGAGAGAGAGAGAGAGAGAGAGAGAGAGAGATTGAGAGAGAGAGAGAGAAAGGGAGAGGGAGAGGGAGAGGGAGAGAGAGAGAGAGAGAGGGAGGGAGAGCAAATCCAGACAAATGATAGGGACAGACACCAGTTTATGAGAGGTTGAGAAATGAGTGGGAGGTGAGAAAGTGGAAGCAATGAGAATACACAGATTTTTCTTTCTTTTTTTAAAAAGGAGTTTGGATATAAAGGGGAAGAGTGCTGGTACTTGAAGAGACAGAAGGTTAAGTGAATTTTTTTTTTAAGGAATGGAAGTAATCTGAAAATTTTCCTAGGCAGGAGGAAAGGCATCATGGATAAGAAGAGATTGAAAATTAGGGAGAGTGAGAGGATAATTGAAGAGGCAAGCTCTCTGAAGAGGCAGTAGGGTTTGGGATCAACACAAGTGGTAGGGTTGGCATTGGCAAGGAAGACTCTCATATTGAAGGTGCCAAGTTCCCCCAACATTCTTGCCAGCCTCCTCTGCCTGGTCAATGTCATTTCCTAAAAGTGTGGTACCTAAATTTGCACACAGTCTTCCAAATGTGTATGGTCAGGGCAGAGGGTAGTGGTGTTATCTCCTTCCTTGCTTTGGGCACAGTGCCTCTCTTAGATTGATACTGCTTCACACTATTTTTTTCCTTGATAATATTTAATTTTTTCCCAATTACATGTAAAAGTTTTCAACATTCATTTTTGTAAAATTTTGAGTTCCAAATCACATCACACAACTGAGTCATACTGAACTTGTGGTCAGCTGGAACTTTCAAAATGTTTTCGTGTGAAGTGCTTATACTTGTGCCCCGGACTTTCCTTTTAAATCCAAATGAAGTCCTTTACATCCATTCACATTAAACTTCATCTTGTTGTGTTTAGGTCATCATTCCATCCTATGGATAACTTTTTTGATCCTGATTCTGACACCCAATATGTTAACAAGTCCTTTCAATTTAATAGCAATTACCAATTTAATAAACATGTGCTCTAAGCCATCATTCCAGTTGTTGCTAAAAATATTGAAGAGGATAGGGTGAGGAGAAAAACCTCTATAACTCTCCTTCCAAGTCATCATTAAACAACATTAAATCAGTTAGTACTCTTTGGGTCCAGCCATTCATCTAATTATGAATTCACTCTATTGTCATCTAGCCAATGCCTTATCATATTATCCACATGGATATTATAAGAGATTTTTGTTAAATGCTTTGGTGAAATCCAGGTATGTTATGTCTCCATTATCCCTCTAATCTATCATCTACTAACCTTGTCAAAGAAGATGAGATTAGTCTGAGCGCTTTCATCTTCCTAATCCCACACTGACTTCTTTTCTAAGTACTCCCCAAACCATCCGTTCTGGAATTTGCTCAGGGGAAAAAGAGTCTCATCAGTGTGTAGTTTTTTTTTTAGTTAATTAATTTATTTTCTTGTTTACATCACTCATTTCCACAAGATTTTGAGTTACAAATTTTCTCCCCATCTTTCCCCTACCCACCACCCCAAAACAGCGATTCCATTGTATAGCCCCTCCCCCAATCTGCTCTCTCCTATGTCCTTCCCCATTGCCCCTCTGACTTTCCGGTAGGGCAGGATGGGTCTCCCTACCCCAGTGCCTGTATATCTTAATTCCCAGTTGCAAGTACTTAATAATAATAATTATATATATATATATATATATATATTTTTTTTAATATTTGATAATAGAACTTTAAATTCTAGATTCTTTCCCTTACTCCCTTGTCACCCACCCCTACTGGAAGGACAAGCAATTCAATACAGGCTGTACATATGTAATTAGGCAGAACATCTCCACAGTGGACATATTGTGAGAGGCTGATTATATGTCTCTCCTTCCTATCCCACCCCCGCCTTGTTCTATTCTCTACCCTGTCCCTGTCCCTTTACA
>CM053580.1:550705996-550730270 GCA_028627135.1 Pseudochirops cupreus
CCAGACCGCTTTTCTCCCCCAAATTTAGCTGAGATCCACTGACCTTTCACTTAGTCCTTGTTTCTTATGGCCTGATAATTCTGGAAACTGCCATAGCTGCCACTGATCCACTCTCCTGAAGGCTCCAGCTGTGGCTTGTCTTGGCTGCCGTGAGGCCAAGCCACGGTTTCAGGCTGGACTGGATTCAGCTCCCAGTGTGCTGCGATGAGTCTTTTGTGCTGAGCTGCCTTCAGTGGGAAATGTGTTTTTCTGTATTTTTGTGGGAGTTTTGGAGCCCTAAAATTTGTTTAGAGTCATATTTTATAGGTATTTGAGGTGGCTATGTGAGAGCTGCGAAACCTTGCTGGTTCTACGCCACCATCTTGGCTCCGCCCCAGTCTGTAGTTTCTTAATAAATATTCACTGAATTTAAATCTGAATTTTTTCTGTGCCTTGGGATGAAATTCATTTAGACCAGGTGACTTTAACTCATGGAGGCAGCTCAACTCAATGATCAGATATCTTCTCATTTATGATCAGATATCTCCTCATTTATCTTGGTTTTCAGTTACCTTAACCATGTTTATTCTTTTATTCTTCCCTCTGAGATCATTCTCCTTGATAGAGGGGAAAAATGAAGCAAAAATGCAAGTTGAGTTTTTCCGCTATTTCCCCATCATCTGTTATCACTGCACAGCCTGATCAGTTGGGCCAATGCTTTCTTGGTTTTTTTTATTAACTTGAATATTTTTTTTAATATTTTGTCACTGCTATGATTTATCATCAGCTTCAACACCTGGGCTTAAATCATCCTGACATTATTCTGATAGAACTAAGTCACTCTCACTTAAACCAATTTTCCTTTCAAAGTCTCAGGTCTTGGGATCATACTTATATTTTCAATGACTTCTTTGAAATCTACTCCCCCAAGGTTTAGGATACCCACTAACTATAGGTAATATGTGTCTCATAGTCTTCCTCCCCTGGCCCAGCCTCCTGCCTTATGTATTGCAAACACTAATATGGTACTATCATTGCTTCTGCACTTCCCCAACTAGGTTTTCTTTGACAAAAACAGAATCAGGATTTACCTTTTCTCTCCATCATTAGAGTACAGGGTGTCCCTAAAGTCTGGACACAGAAGAAATCTCATTAACTATGAATATTTTTCAGAAATGAAATGAATGACATTTTCAACAACATTTTATTTAATTAGAATAAATTTTAGCCATGACAATTTCATATGAGATAAAAGCTTTCATTAGCTATTGGGGACTAATTTCCATATTAATGAGATTAATTTAATTAAATTAATTAATGAGATTTCCTACATATCTCCTATGTCTTCCTATGAAATCTCATTTATGCTAATTAAATAAAATGTTGTTGAAAATGTCATTCATTTCATTTCTTGAAAATATGCATAGTTAATGAGATTTCCTATGTGTCCAGACTTTAGGGATACCTTGTAGACTATAAAGTGGGGTTGTTCCTTTCCCAAGGAACTCCTGCTTTTCATTGGCACTAAGAGCAGAGGGAGGGCTCAAAATGCAACTTCTGCATAAAATACCAGATAACATTCCAAGACCAAGTTGATCCAATTGCCTCCCCTTGCACAGATGTAGAAGAGATCTCCTTGCCCCAGGTCCTCCTTTCCTGGGTTCTGAAGCTCCAAACCATTCCTTCTGGTGCACTCACAGTGCCTCATCCTGGGTTTCTGTATAGTATAGTCTAAGGGCATGAATAATCAAATACATTGGCTAGACCCTCAACCCAGCTAAGATTCTCATCTCCTTCCTGACTCCTCAGGACCCCAAAGTCCTACTCGTCCACATTGAGTTTGAATGAAAACAGAAGCGAAAGTCATAGCGTTAGAAATCCTAAGGGACCGACAACCTGCTCCTCCCAGAGAGATCTGAAATTACAACTTCCCTTCTCTACTTCAGTGAAGACTTTATCAATGAGAATGGCAGTGACACTGCTCTAATGTTCCTGGGTAATTCTCAGGTGCACATGAATAATGTTCTAAAGAAGCACCTTCATATCTGACTTCGAAAGTCTTTTAAACAAGATACATATCCCGTCAAAGGCCATCTTCTAATAATGAATCATACATATCCCATAAACTCTCAGAGAAATATTTCTGTGAGGTTTTAGTTACCTCTCAGTACTACCAAAGGGGGAAAAATGCTAATAATGTATTCTGAAATTTTGGCTCATTTGCCAGAAATTATTTTATTTATTTTAAGATTAATCTAATTCCAAATCACTTCTGAAGTAGAGATATCCAAACTGGCATGGTGTCCCATGCCCTGCAAGATTCCCTGCTCCAAGACAATTTGAGATAATATTTATAGGAATTTTCAACAGAGAAAAGATCATAATATATTAAAATACGGTAACATTTCAGAAGTGACTACTCAATTCCTTCCTGGACCACTTCCACCTAAAAGTTCTTTCCTGTAATTATAATCTTAACCTTGAATTTCAAAAGAGAAAACACTGCCTTTAGGTGGGTCACAAGGCCAATCACTTCTCTTATCCAGACGAGAGTCAATTTTGGTTACTGTTCTTACCCAATTTCAAGGAAGATGTTAATTTTTGTTCTTTATACTTTTCTTAAGGGAAAAGTCTGAAAAAAATCGAGGCTAGATAAATTATATTTTTTAACATTTCTAGTAAAATTAAAAAAGAAAGATTTTAAAAATTGTTTCCACAATTCTCCCTTTTGTGCTTCCGCGCAATTAGAAATGTTTTATATATTCAGTAATTCAAGATCTCAATTTTGCACCCGTTAATCAATACCAACTTACATTACTCTTATTAGTCCAACACTTGGAGGTTTTTGTTTTGATCTAATACATCAAATGCAACAAAACAGTCAGATGACAAAGACTATTCTCAGTGCTTTAACAATGGCTTAAGTGACATAAGTAAAGATAAGCCAATATTTAAACACTTGATTCTTCATTCCTTTACTTTGTAACAGCAGCCAGAAGTCTACGCAGATCAGCAAAGACATTGGGGATTGATTTGGTCCAATTCAGAGGCCACTGGAAATTTGTCCTGCTAGTTAGTTGTCAAGAAGACGCTCTAGTCCCTTTAGCCATGCCAATTATAGAAGACATTCGTATTCTGAAGCCATATACAGCCAGATCTCAATTAGTACTATCCATTTTTTGATAGTTGCTATCAACCCATGGAACCCAAGGATTCTGTGAAGTGGTCACATGTATTAGAATTTGCATTATTTGAAATTATAATTATGTAAAATATGGTCATGGGAATTTGCATTGCAAATTTGAATATGCAACTATTTAATGGGATTCATTATCTACACTAACGGGTACCTGACTTATTGACTCTTTTGGTGCATCTGTAATGCTTATCTGGAGATTGCTATTATTTGGTGAATCCAACCATTCTTATCAAGTACCATAACTGTATCTGCATCTCAAACTCATGCACACTGCTACTAGATGTGACTGTAAAGACCAGGAACTCCATTAATTCTTTATTTCATACAAAATATCTGACATTATTCAAAAGTTCTTGCTCAGAACCAACTAGGCTGCTATGGGGAGTTGAGCTGCCATAAATCCCAGTGGACTATTCAGTCCTATATAGATCCTTCTCCAGATCTCTGAGTCAAGGTCCACGCTCCTTTCACATCGTAAGTGGATGTTCTATATTCTCAAATGGAGACCCTTTGGGTATAACATTGTGGTTGTAGGGTAGAACACTGCTGAGTGAAGTTACCATGTATGACCCATAGCTGGTCATTCAAGAATTTCTGGACCTCAGAGCATGCTCTAACCAGGGATGGGGAACCTGAGACCTCAAGGCCACAAGTGGCAGGTTCTCCTCTCCTGCTCTAGCCCCTTGGAGTATCTCAGTGAGGAGTTTCACAGTGCATACCCACCTGGAGTTGATTCAAAAGGTTCCTGTCCTAAAGAAAGTGGTTTTTTCCGATTAGTAGTCTCTTTCTAGGTTTTTATGAACATCCTAGTCAAAAATGCAGTTTTAGCTTTATCCAAAAGTATTCAACTAAAACTCATTCCCACGCATTAAGACTGTATGCAGCCATGAAATCCCTGATTTTCATTTTTCAGAACTCATTGATGGACTTCTCATTGCCTTTTAATTGAGCTTCCAACATGCTGAGTCAGTGTAAACAATCTCTAATTTCCTTTTTAATTCTCTTTTTTTTCTTCTGGCTGAGTCTTGGAAATCACTGAACTGCATTTCTCTTTATGCATTTTGACTCAGTATTTCACTTTCTAATGCTGTCAAGTTCTTAACCTCCCACTTCTTTGCTTTCAAGTCATTTTTCAAATTATTTTCAGCTCTAGTTTCCTTTTACTCTCTTGAGTCTCTTTTGCAAATTAACACAACTTTTCTTATGCATCTCAAATTCATTGCCAAACTCCATTTTGAAGTGATCTGAGTTGAAACTTCCATGTTTGTGGCTTCCCATTTTGCCCTGTCAAATGTTTCCAATTTAGTTTTTTACTTAAGAATTTGAAAACCCATGGTGTATTCTAATTCTTTCTAATTTGCTTATGCAACAAAAAAATTTTTTTTACCAAATCATTCAGGAAAATCTGCTGTGGTCAGGTAAACCAAACTCTTAAGATTAAATTTTGCTCTCCCCCCCACCCCCCACCAATTACTTGCCTTTTGATTTAAAATAAACCTCATTCTTTCCAAACTGGAAAGGAATTGGAAGGAAAATGACCTACCAGTAGTTCTGAAGGAGGAGATCAAGCTGAGCCTCAAACTTCAAACTATAAAACCACTTTTCTTTTTTTTCTCCACTATTTTTGAGTCACTTAGAAGGAAAACTCTGAAACCAGATTCAGTTTTGTTTATGTGTTTGGTACCTTTATTTTTTGGAGAGGAGAAGGCAGGGCAATTGGGGTTAAGTGACTTGCCCAAGGTCACACGGCTAGGAAGTGTTAGGTGTCTGAGGTCGGATTTGAACTCAGGTCCTCCTGACTCCAGGGCTGGTGCTCTATTATTCACTGTACCACCTAGCCGTCCCTTGCTATCTTTTTTTATTGAACAGATAACACCAGTTCATAGAAACAAATACTTCCATCTCTATCAATATTCATTTGCTCATCCACACATACAAAAATTCATAGATTTTAATTTAAATTAAATAGATCCTTTTCTTTAACCAAGTAATTTTGTTTAAAAATGTGAACATTTCATTTCTCTAGTGAACGTGAGAGAAATACGGGCTTCTTCATAGACAGGGACATTTGTATATTCTATGTTCCTTAGTCTGAGGGTCCTGCAACTTTTCCTAAGTTGGATCCTCCTGACTAGTAGAATCCAGTAGAATCCTGAATAGGAGCATAGTGGAGGAACCACTTTCAAAGCTCCCTGGCTGACTAGCAGGGGTCCAGGGGTCCAACTCTACCCTTGCAGCAGGGAATCTGGTGTTTGGGGGTGCTGTTATTGTCTTTCTGGACAGAGACATCTTTAGCCTCATTTCCCATTGCTGGAGATCCACTTACATCGTCACTCTCAGAAAGGTGGGTTCATTGACCAATTTTGGCCAAGCACTCCAAAATAACTAGCAGGATCTCTGGAGTAAAAAGTCAAGTTCTGCTGGGGAGGGGGGAAATCTTTATGAATTTGTGGTCACCAACTCCTTTTCTGTGGAGGGAGGGAAAGAGGGAGGGAGTAAGGAAGAAATGGAGGGAGGGAGAAAAAAAGGAAGGAGGGGGAGAGGGAGGGATAGAGAGAGGAAGGAGGGAGGGAAAGTGAGAGGGAGGGAAGGGAGGGAGAGAGGAATGAAAAAAGGAGGGAAGGAAGGAGGGAAAGAGAGAAGGAGAGAGGGAGGGATTTATTAGCCTACTATGTTCCAGGCACTGTACTAAGCATGTTACAAATATTATCTCATTTGAGCTTCACAAACACCCTAAGAGGACACTATTCTTATTATCCCTATTTTAAAATTGAGGAAACAGAAGTACAGAGTTTCATTAATTTGTCCAGGGTCATACAACTAGGAAGTTCCCTGAAACTGGATTTGAACTCAGATCTCCCTGACGCGAGGCCCAGAGCTCCAACCACAGCGCTATCTAGCTGTGGAGGAACTACTAATTTTAAGATTAGTTACAATCTTAGGCCTTTTTTAAAAATCTCTAAACACAGAACAGATTAGCAGACACTAAAACAAACCACAATATATTGAAAAATACCAAGCATCACTTTTGGCCAATAGGGAGTCTCTGGAGAGAGAACCATGGGGTTTGTGGAATTCCCAGTAGTGAGGAACAATTAAGCTCTTATTCATGAACTGAACCATTGGCCCTGGGCAATCTGCTGCCCAATGCTAAGAAATAGGGAAGGAGAGCATACCCATCATCTGGGCATATGGGGTTAGGCACAGCTTCTCTTGCCAGTGCACTGGTGCTTACTGAAATCATGCTGGTCCCAAATTAGTAGGTGATTTAAAGTTGTTCAAGGATGGGTTTGTTTGCCATTATATAAGACTTACTATACACAACACATGTGAGGTGACCACTAATACAGACATGAACAGACATATACAAATAACTCCTTACTGTGTCTGATAGACTTGGTCTTTTGCTCAAAATCAGAAATCAACAAGACTGGGACAGCTCCTCTTCAAAAGCCTTCCTACAAGAGTTTGAAAGGTCTCTCACCTCTATTTAGTTGGCTATGACAGTCTTTCTTTCTTTTTTTTTTAATTTGAGAATGAGGCTTTTAAAATTTCCTATTTTATTTTCCCCCAAGTACATATTAAAACAATTTTTAACATTCATTATTTAAAATTCTGAATTTCAAATTCTCTCCCTCCCTTCTTCTCTCCCTTCCCCCCTCACTGAGAAGGCAATCATTTTGATATAGGACTCAGGAGTGGGGATATAGGAAGGACATATTGATACAGGACTCAGCCTTTTGACTGAGTGCAAATTTTACAGAACAAATACATTTATTAAGGGGATTTGTTCTGTGAAGTTTGGATTCAGTCAAAGTGTTGCACTTGAGGACCTAGAGGGGTACATGTGGGCTTGAGGCCACAGGTTCCTCACACCTGAATTAGGTTATACATGTGCATTCATGCAAAACATGTTTCCATATTAGTCATGTTGTGAAAGAAAACCGAACAGAACAAAACAAAACAAGAAAAATAAAGTAAAAAAAAAAAGTATGCTACAATCTGAATTTAGACGCCGTCAGATCTTTCTCTGTAGGTGGATTCCACTTTTCATCCTAAGTCCTTTGGAATTGTCTTGGATCATTATTTGCTGAGAATGGCTAAGTCCTTTACAACTGATCATCATACAGTATTGCTGTTACTGTGTACATTTCACTTTGCATCAGTTCCTGTAAGTCCAGGTTTTTCTGAGATCATCCTGCTTATCATTACTTATAGCCCATTATTATTCCATCACCATCATATACCTCAATTTGTCCAGTTGTTCCCCAATCGATGGGCAGTCCCCTGATTTCCAATTCATGATAGTCTTTCAAAGAGAACCAGTCCTGGGTTGGATTCTACTAAGTGTCAGTATCTGAGTCATAGCATTGCTAAACCGTTGTAGAAAAAAATAATGTAACTTGTGGTTTGGGTTTATAGTTGCCAAAAAACGATTTTGTTTATTTTAAGGTTAACCTAATTCCAAGTCATTTTCAACTTAAAGAGAGATGCCCAAACTGGCAAGATTCCCCATGTCCTCACACATGATTTTCTGCCCCAAGACAATTTGAGATAACACTTACAGGAATCTTGAACAAGGAAATGACAGTAACATTCTAGAATAGTCACCACTCAGTTCCTCTTTGGACCACTTCCCCTTAAGAATTTTTGCTTCATGATCAATATCTTAACCTTGAATTTCCAAAAGAGAAAACATTATTCTTAAGTGGGTCATGGGGTCAATCACTTCAGGGGTTAAGAAGGAAATAATTTTACCTAGACAAGAGTTAATTTTGGTTGTTAACCTTACTTCATTTTAAAGTATGGCCTCAACTTTTATTCTTTCCACTTTCCTGGAGAGAAAAATCTGGAAAAGGTTTTAGACTGGGTAAATTATATTTTTAGTATTTCTAAAGGAACTAAAAAGGAGATTTTTAAAAATATGCTTCACAGCACTAAGATGTCATATTCCAAGCATTAGTGAGCAAGCATATAAAGTCATAAGGCTTATTCCTGACCCTCTTCCCAATTATTTCCTCCTGAGGATTACTGGGAACTTTTCTGACCAATATTCTTCTTTAATGCTGTATTTGATGTCCTACATAGTGTAGCACCTTTAAATACCAACTGCAGGCATCTAAAACCCATTAGTTTCATATTCTATTACTCATGGGCCCCCATTTTCTTTCTGAGTCTTAGCCTTCTAGAGAGACAGAAGATCATATCATAGTAATGCAAAAGGGTGTTTCCTTAAAATAGAATCACAAGATAAATACAATAAACAACAGACACTCTCACTATTCATTTATCAGAACTCAAAGTGTGAAGGGTTGTGAATCTATCTTGTCCTTGATCTACACTGCTAAATTAGTACAATATAGTCTTAGCTAACATAAAAAGATACCCGTTGGATGGGCAGTTAGGTGTTAACAGTGGGTAAGGTGCTGGTCCTTGTCAGGAAGACCTGAGTTCAAATACAGCCTTAGACACTTATTAGCTGTGTGACCATGGGCAAGTCACTTAACCTCCATCTGCCTCAGTTTCCTCATCTGTGAAACAGGGGTTATAATAGCACCTACCTTCCAGGGTTGTTGTGAGGATCCAAAGAGACAATATTTATAAAGTACTTAGCACACAGTAGGTGCTTTATGTTAACTATCACCATCATCGTTATTACTCTTACTATCATTATTACCATTTACAATGAAGGCACCAGGATCCCACACCTTGGCTACTATTATCTCCTACCCCAGAGCAGTGGGTTCTCAGGTGTTATTTCCTGATACAGAAGGGGTAAAGCTTCAAAGTGCAACCACATCAAAATTGGAAAGTCTAGTCCTGTCTTGATCACAGAGACAACTCAATCTCGGTCATCCCAGACAGGAAGAGTTGGAGCCTGGGAACAGTCCATGGTTCTGGAACTGTTCCCTCTAGTCTCCTTCTGTTCAAGCCCACCTGACTCTCTCCAAGGTCCCTGCATCTCATCTGCTGCCATCCAGAAATTCTTCCCACTTATCAGCACAAGTTTCTTTTCTTCCTATTCTGGTTCCTTTTTAGTCACTAGACAGAAAAAAAAAAATAGCCACCTCACATTTCCTGACCTTATGTGAAATGTGTATTTCCCAAGCTATAACAAAATTCCATTTTTTAGGGGAGAGCTGACAAAGTCTGGGGGGGGGGGTTGATGGCTGAACCCCTTGCCTCATCCTGGGAATGGTGGGGACCTTGAACCTGTGCAACAGGCTGGAGATTAGGGGCTGGGGGCTGTGGTCTCATATCACGGTCAGGATCAACCTAGGCAACTGATTTTCCTTCTTCTCCTTCAAGCTCCCTGGGTGGGAATCATGGATCTGGGACTCCTGAGGCTCGTAGATTTGCCCCAAGGCAAGAACAAGTCCTTTCGGGGAAACCGAAGAAGTAGTTTTGTGCCCGCCACCCGACGCCAGCGGGAGTTCATGCCAGAAGAGAAGAAAGACACCACGTACTGGGAGAAGAGGCGAAAGAACAACGAGGCGGCCAAGAGATCCCGGGAGAAGCGGCGCTTGAATGACGTGGCTGTGGAAGGACGGCTGGCGGCTCTCAGGGAGGAGAATGCCTCACTCCGGGCTGAGCTGATGGCCCTCAAGTTTCACTTTGGCCTGCTGGGCCCTGGCACCCCCCATGCCCTCCAGGCTTTGCTGTGGAGTTGCCCCTGGCTGGCCTCCAGGGGCCCTGAGGAGAAACCAGTCCAATCAGATAGAGGCCCCCTCAGGCCATGCAGCCCAGATCCCAACGAGCTTGTCCGGAGGGATTATGGTAGCTCACACAAGGTGGTGGGTCTGGGTTCACCAGGGCTCTCTCATGAGCTATCAGCTCCAGGCCCCAAAAGGCCAGACTCAGCTGTCTGCTCCCCAGCTTTCTTCAGCTGCCACCTACCGGATGGGCACACCACCCAGCTGGCTCTGCTGGAACCCAGCCCTAGGTGGGGGCTACCAGTGCCAACTGGGCAGGGAAAGAGCTTTGGGCAATGGGTCTTGGGCAACAATGATGGACCCTTGGTGACAAAGTCTGGTTCTGTGGCACCATCCTCTGGAACACCCTGCCCCCACCCTGGGGACAGACTCAGGACTACAGCTCAGTCTTCTCTGCCCCATAAACTTCGGATCAAGTCCCGGGCCCTGGCAGACTGGGAGGACAATTCTCCCAATTCCTTCTGAGATTTCCCATCCCCATAAGGGCCAGAGGGGCAGGATAAGGGAGCTGAGAGCCAGGGGAACGGCAGATAGAAAGGAGAAAAGTAGAATGAGGAGGCAGAAATCTATGCCTCCTATAGGGTTGCCAGGTTGCCAGGGCAAAAGGAGACCCACCATATTCTCTCTTTCCCCCTTGAGGTTTTCCTGGGGTACAACAATTCAGCTCCAGCCCAGTACTGAGGCAATCAGTCCCCTGAGGCTGAGTATCTTCTTGTCATTCAGATCCTCCTGGTAGATGAGTCCCCAAGTCCTAACTCTGTCCTTATGACCAAACCCTTCCAAAGGTGTTCTGTCCCACTGGGCCTGGCATCTCCAGGAAGAATCCAGAGTCTCAGGAAGAAAGCTTGGTAGTGTAGAAAGGGCACTCATCTGAGAGTTAGCAGAGCCCTAGATTCAATTCTCAGTCCGATGCCATGTGGCCACTTACCTCTCTAAACCTTCATTACCTTCATCTGTACAATGGGAATAATATACCTGTAATATCTTCCCTCACAGAACTGTGTTAAAATCAGTTGAGACAATAACAGCCAAGCATTTTGCAAACTTTATAGAAGATGCTTGAGCTGGGAGTTTGTGAACTTAAAAAAAAAATCTATATTTTGATAACTGTTTCAATAGAATTTGAATCCTTCGTATTTCCTCTGTATTTCATTTTGTGCACTTAAAAACCTGACTGTGAAGGGGTCCACAGGCTTTGCCAGCCTGCCAGAGGGGTCCGGGGCACAAGAAAGGTCAAACCGTTCTGAACAGAATGTCATCTGCTATTATTAGGGAGGACTTGGGAGGCCAGAGAGGATCCGGAGCCCCAGACAAGGCCTGGAGTCTGAGAGAGAGCCCACAGAGATCTCCAGGACTGATGCTGCACCTGTCACCTCCTGGGAAGGACGCTGACCTACTTGAGGGAGGTGGTTTTTGGTAGCAAATGCCACCGAATGTGAGCCAGATTGTGACCCGGATGCCAAACACTGAGTAATCTGGATAATTGCAGAGTCTAGAACCTATCAACAGTTTTCCTCTCCTTGCATTTCTCTCTTTTATACATACCTAGGGGCAGCTAGGATAGAGTGGACAGAGTCCTAGGCCTGGAGTCAGGAAGATCTGAGTTCAAGTCCAGTCTCAGACTCTTATTAGCTGTGTGACCCTGGGCAAGTCACTTAACATCTGTCTGCCTCAGTCTGTAAAATGGGGATAATAATAGCATTTCCCTCCCAGAGTTGCTGTGAAGATCAAATGAGATTGTGAAGCACTTAGCACAGTGTCTGGCACAGATAGAGTAACGTTTATATGGTAAGAACTATATAAATATGTAAGTATAGTAAGATCTATATAAAGGCTGCTCTGCCACTATTATACGCCAGGGAGACAGTCCACCAGCCTCTTGACCCTGCCTTCTTCTCCATCTTCTATAAGACCCTTCCCACTCCTTCCTGGGAGTCTGCTAAAGGCTTCCTCTTCTTTCTCTGAATCTCCTCAAATGGCCCTCTTCCAAGTCCCACCCTGAGCCTCTGGCCTTTCCTCAAAATCTCCTCTGAAAACAAAGCTGGAGGGATGGTAGAATGTGTGTTGGGGGGTGAGGTAAGGTCTCCTGGGAGCCCCTAACAATGGGCACATAGGGGTTCATCCTGCCTGGGTTTGCTTCTCTTCCCAGGGCTCTGACCTGCCTAGAGGAAGCCTAGGTAGTTCATCCTAGGGCACTGGACCTAAAATCAGGAAAACCTGAGTCCAAATCCAGCCTCAGACACTTGCTAGCTGTGTGACCCTGCCTAGGCAAGTCACTTGATCTCTGCCTTGGTTTGCCCCCTGGACAACCCCTGTAACCAGAGGTGAGGAGAGGTCCCATCTCGACCCTGCCTGCTGCTCTATGTTGGGACATTGGAAGTGGAAGAAAGAGCCACCATACTGTCTGTGGCTCTGGCCTGTATTCATGGAAGAGGGGATACCTAGAAGCCAGGAGAAAACCAGAAACAAAGATACAAAATCTGCTGCCTTTCACGCCTCCCCCTGGCCCTGACCAGAGGAGCAGGGAGGTACCTTCTGGCCCTAACCAGAGCCACTGGGTCTGGGCCTGGAAATTGGTCCTTGGAGTTTCTGGGGGAGATTCACAACCATGCTAACCCTCCGAGCCCAGGAGCTGACAAACAGTGCCACCTCTGCCCAGGCTCCATGACCTACAATGACAAATGACTCCAGCTTCCCAGGCTCCCAAGGGGCTTTTCCCCTTTTAGTCCCCCTCCTTCCTCCTCATCACCCTTTCAGTCCTCTCTTCTACCTCCCCATTGTCTCTTCTTCTCTAGGTCCCTGTCTTTCCCCTTCCGGTCCTTCTTCCTTTCCCAGCCTTCTCTCTTCTCTACTTCCTTTCCCTTCTGTTAGTGACTGATGTTGCTTCCCTAGAAGCATTTTGTGTTAGAAATTAGGAACCGACGCAGAGCCAGACGGAACCCTCTAGATTCTCCTTGGCCCTGCCCCTGGTCTGGCTTATTACCTCCATGGCCTGCCTGCCACCCTGGGGATGGTAACACCTCCAGATCCTGCTGGGGTAAGGTCTAGTCAATGGATCTTAAGTCAATCAGACCTTCTTAGGGACCTCCCACTTCAGCCTTGTCTTCATCTCCAATTCCCTTCAGTTAAATTCAACAAGGATTTATTAAACCCCTTGAGGATTTATCAAGCAGCCAGATGGACAGTCAATAGAGTGTTGGTCCTGGATCAGGAAGAACTGAGTTCACATCCAACCTCAGACACTTACTAGCTGTGTGACCCTGGGCAAGTCACTTTAACCACTGTCTGCCTCAGTTTCTTCAAATGAAAAATAGGAATCATAACAGCATCTCCCTCCCAGGGTTGTCGTGGGGATTGAATGAGATCATATTTGTAAAGTGCTTAGCACATAGTGGGAGGTATATCAATGCTAGCTGCCATTAATTATGATTAATATTAATATTCCCATGTGCAAAGGAAACAATATGGAGCAGCAGATAGACGGCATGTCTGGAAGTCAGGAAGATCTGGGTTCAAGCCTGCTTCCTACAGGTACTGGCTGTGACCCTGGGCAAGTCATGTAACCATTCAATGCTCCCCACAACCCTCTAGGACTCCAAGGTACAGACTAGTTTCTGTTCTGCAGGGGAGAGGGAGTTTCTACACCAGAAGGTTGGAGATGGGATAGTCCTTGAAGGATGGGGTAGGGTTTGAAAAGCCCACCCTCTATGGGAAGGTTACTTTGGGTGTGGTGTTAGCCAAAGCTCAGAGCAGGATAGATTCTGGCTGAAGAAGAGTGTCTGTAGGGAAGCTGAGGGACATCAGGTTGAAGAAGGAGGTAAGGGACAGACGTTTGGGATCCTAGAAACCAAACTTAGGAGTCTGGACTTGCTCTTGGCCCCCTGGTATCATCAGGTACCTTCCCCAAAGGATGACAGTCAGCTTGGCCAGGAGTAAATAAAACAGGAAACCCTCCCTCCCAACCCCCCCAGGCCTAGAGGTGGTGGTTGGTGGGGTGGGGGTGGAGGTGGAGAAGCTGTGAAATCACCGTGGAGCTGGGAAGGGGGCGTGGAGAGGGTGGGGTGGTGGGTAGGAGGATAGTGATGACAACATTTCTCAGAATTTACAATTGTGAGCTGCCTGGGGGAGGGAGTGACGTGGGTCTCTGAGACCTGGGGCCTGTGTGGGTCCCCGGGGAGGTCCCCCTCTTCTAATTAGGCAAGCTCCCTCTTTGAGCTTTCTAATCTTCTCCCCACCACTGCTGAACCCCAGGACCCATCTCTGGCCCCTCCCTTTCCCCTCATTCCCATCCCTGACTCAGCTCTACTTCCAGGACCTGCCCTTTTCCTGGCCCCTGGTATGACTGTGCCCTGAGCTCAGGGCTGTGACTGACTCTGGGAAACTGGATGTAGGAGGACTCCTTGGCGACAAAGATAGACCAAGTCTCATCTGTCAAGAGGAGAGGGAAGGGAAGGAAGGAGGTGAGGAAGGTCCCAGAACCCGGGGCTCCTGAAGACACTCCCTATGGGTGTGTTTGCATATGTGCCCAAGGGGCAGCCTCCATGTGCACCCGCTGTGAACACTGAGATAAATGCATGCATGCATGCTGAAAGCTGATCTAGAAAGATGTGACCAAACGTGTGCACTTAGAAACACTCTCTGGGATATTCCTGTTGTATATACACCATGTATATGTAGTTGTATATATATACAAGTATGCACATGGACCAATGGCATGATAGTAAATGTTTAACAACCGACTCTCCAAGAGTTCTAGGCACACTTGGAGGTTTAATTTGCATTATTAACATTTTCTCTACTTACTTAAATCTGAACAATTAACAAAACAACAAGCCCAGACCTTCTTTATAGACTGCTTATTTCATAGATGTAAATACTCACGATGAAAAATTTAACAACCAGCTCAGTAGAAGCTGTCTTCAGCACACTTGTGATATGGATACATACTCACAAACACGTACAAATGTGTGCATACAAGGCATAAATATAAACACACACAAATACACACACATACACAGATAATTAGGCAAAACAAAGCACATAATTTAAAGCTGGGAGAGGAAGAAAGAGTCAGTCCTTTCATTGAGGCCCTGGGAGGGAAAGTGGCTTGTAAGTGAGATTCTGATTGCGGAGGTCAAGGTGCTGACCTTGGCAGCTAACTCCCTGTGGGGAGGGAGGGAGAAGGCAGAGATGACTTTGAAGGCTGAGCATGACTTACTGTTCACCTTCGGTCATTAGTGGGTACAAACCCAGGTCTTGAGCAGAGACTGATTGAGCCAAGGGCCACCTGGGGCAAGTGAGAAACTGGTTCCCTCAACACTCTCCCTAGCTTTTCAGCTATTTTTCTCCAGCCCCCTCCGCTTACGTCCTTCTCCTCTCTGGGCAGAAGCAAATCTGGGCTCTATACTCTTCTCACTGAGCTAAACTGGGTTGGGGTCTGAGGAAGACTGGATTCTGGGCCCTAGACTCCAGATGGCCAGAACTGTAGGATCCAAGTTCTAGATTTGGCTTTGGTTCTAGACGGGGTTCTGGCCTCTGGTCACTGACCTGGGCTGGGTTTTTGCCCGAGCCTCAGGCAACCTTAGCAAGTAGAAATCAGACAAGATCAGATGGGGCTGAGGGACTCAGTCTCAGGGGGCTCCTGAGGGCCCAGCTCACACTTGATAGATCTGTGAGTTCAACTGAATTAAAATAATAAGAAAGGACCCTCCTTATCTCCCCCTGCCCCAGAATTGCTCCCCCAGGTCCCCAACAGCACTCTAGTTTTTTTCCTTGGAGATGGACTAAAAAGCCTTTGTCAGAACTCTTGGGGTCACCCATTACCACATACACTTGGGAGCGGGTGGGGAGATGGTTCTGCTGAAAACCACAGCTCTCATTTCTAGCCCAAGTTCTGACTCAGAGGCAAGGGCTTGGCATTTTGAGTGAGAAGAATCCCAAGGGGGAGGTGGGGGACGGAAAGGAGGGAAGGAGCTCCAGAGGGTGTATCAGTTGACTGGTTGACTTTAGATGGGCCTGCAACCTCAGTTCAACTGAGATGCTGGGCAGCCCCTTCATCCTTGAATCCCCACAGCAAGGCTACTTATATTTTGCTCCTCAGTTATGCAAATCATATAACATTAACAAAGAAACCCTAGTTCCAGGGCTGGCCAATTTTTCCAATGACCCCAGACCAGTATCTAATAGACCAGAAGTAAAAAACCTGAGGCCTTGAGACCACACGTAGCCCTCTAGGTCCTGAAGTGCAGCCCTTTGACTGAATCCAATTTCACAGAACAAAACCCCTTAATAAAAGGATTTGTTGTCTAAAACTTGGACTCAGTCAAAGGGCCACATGTGGTCTTGAGGCTGCAGGTTCCCCAGCCCTGTAATAGACTCTCTCAGGCAAAATTACAGCTCAATCCCATTCAATGCAATCAGTCATTCTTAGTCTTCTCCACTCCACCCTGCCCCCTCTACCTGGCCCCTGCGCCCAGTCCTGGGCTCAATTTGCTTCTGAGAGAAGACAGAAAAGGAAACAGGTTCTGCAGAAATAACCTGATCCAATTCCCTCATTTTATAGATGAGGAAACCAGACCCCCAGAGGCAAAAGAAGTTGACTAACGTTACAAAGCCGATAATTGTCTATTTAGCCAGGTGCAATCTCAGTTGTTTTCACCTGTTGCATGGGCACACTTGCCCTCAGCACTGTCTACATTTTGGCACCCTGGGAAAAACCCTAGTTGCCCAACCCAAGTTATAGCTATGATTCTGATGACTTGACTCCTTTTTAATGTCAAAAAATTTGCCATCTCCCACATGATGGCAGTTGGTAAATTTACCAATTTACAATTGGTAAATATTGATTGAGAAACTACACATTGAGTTTATACCAGGAATGCTGGGTTGATTCAATGTAAGGGAGGCTGTAAATATAATATTCCCTCTTAATATGAACAAAAACTATATGGTTAAGCCAATAGAATTGAAAAGGCTTTTGGCAAAGTCCAAAACGTCTTTCTATTAAAAACTCCAGAAATCATAGGAATAAATGAATCTTTCCTTAATATAGTAAATAGTATTTATCTAAAACCAACAGCAAACATTTTACATAATGGAGAAAAGTTAAGAGACCTTCCCAGTAAGATTAGGGATAAAACAGGGATGCCCCTTATTTCCACCACTATTTAACATAGCCCTAGACATGCTAGCTATAGCCATAAGGTAAGAAAAAAAAAAGAGGTGAATAAGCCTAGGTAAAGAGGAAATAAAACTTTTGCTTTTTGTGAATGACGTGATGTTGTACTTAGAGAATCGTAGAGAGACAGTGAGAAATCAACAGAAATAATAATTTCAGCATTTCTATATATAACCAACAAAACTCAGCAGGAAGGAAAGAGAAATTACTTTCAAAATACAGAAGGTATAAAGTGTTTGGAAGCGTACCTACCAAGATTCACCTAGGGGTGGTTCGAATCTAACTATGAAATACTGTTTACAGAAATAAAGACAGATCTAAGTGGAGAAATGTTAATTGCCCATGGATAGGTCAAGTCAATACACTCAAAATGACAATGTTACTTAAAATAACTTACTTATTCAGTGCCCTACCAGTCAAATTCTCAAAAGAACGTTTTCTAGACCTAGAAAAATCATAAAATTCATATAGAGAAATTAAAGGTCAAGAGTTTCAAGGGTAAAAATGAAAAAAAAAAGTGGAAAAGAAGGGGGCCTATCAGCATCAGATCTCAAACCACAATAATCATTAGAGTAATTTGGTACTGTTTGAAAAAAAAAGGCCAAATATGGGAACAGATTAGGTAATACAGAAGCAAACAAACAGTAGCAAAGTATTTATTCAATAAACCCAAAGACCCTAGCTTCTAGGGGAAGAACTCACTATCTGACCAAAATTTCTGGAAAAACCAACCAGCAGTCTTGCAGAAATTCAGTCTAGATCAACATCTCACATCATACAATAATAAAAGCTCCCAATGGATACATGATCCATGTATAAAAGGTCAAATCACAAACAATTTAGAGGAGCAAAGAAGAAATCACACTTCATATCTATGGATGGACTAATCGTTAATGACCAAACAAGTGATACATAGGATTACATAACACAAAACGGACAATTTTGACTACATAAAACTAAAAATGTTTTACAAAACAAGCCTAATGTAATTTAAAAATGGAAAGGAAACAGATAATTGGGAGGGGGAAGGAGGAAACTCAGCAAGTTTCTTTGATAAAAGTCTTATATCCAAAGATACATAAGAAATTGATTTAAATTTATCTGTTGGATGATCACAAGATATGAACAGGCAGCTTTAAAAGAAAGAAACCCAAGCTGTCAACGACCAAATAAAAAATGTTCTCAATCACTAATAATTAGAGAAATGAAAATTAAAGTATTTGAGGTTCTACCTCATACCTATCAGATTGATAAAGAAGACAAAAGTGGAAAATGACAAACACTGGGGGAATCTGGGGGAAAACTGGCTATGGTAGAACTGTGAATTGGCCCAGCTATTCTGGAAAACAGTTTGGAACTATGAACAGAAAGTTACCAAACTGTGTATACCTGTCGAGCCAGTTATGCCCCTAATGGGCGAATATTTAGTGGCCGTTAGATGGTACAGTGGATGGAACTCTGAGCCTGGAGTCAGGAAGACTAAGTTTAAATTGGGCCTCAGATACTAACTGTATGACCCTGGGTAAGTCACTTAATGTCTGTTTGCTCAGTTTCCTCAACTGTAAAATGGGGAAGATATTAGCTCCTACCCACCCACCCCCAAGGCTGTTGTGAAGATCAAATGAGATCATATTTGTAAAGCACCTAGTACAGTCCCACATAGTAGGTATTATAAAATGGTAGCTATTATTATTATTATTTCCCCCCAAAAAAATTAAAGAAAAAAAGAAAGGGATCTTTGCACGTAGACTTATAACAGCTCTTTTCATGGCAAGCAAAAATTAGAAACTAAAGGGGAAGAGTGTCCTACTGGGGAAGAGCAAATCATGGTGCATCATAATGATGACAGCTGACATTTATATGGTTATCCCTTCCATACTGTAGGGGTTGTGGGCATGGTACCCCTGTGATCTGGAAAGTCTGCAAAAAATCTTTTGGCCCTCCCGTAGTACCAGAGAAGAAGTCTAGATTGTCATGGCATTAAGATAAAATGATATTATACAATACTATACATATGTTTTACACATTTCTGAGTTTCTAAACTTTTTTTGTGTTATCTGCTGACCTTAGAGCAGTGGTTCTCAACCTTCCTAATGCTGCGACCCTTTAATACTCGTATGTGGGTGTATCTGCATGTGGGTAGACCCACCTGGAGATGGATAGAGGAGCCGTGTCTCAGTTCCTAAGACCATCAGAAATAAGTGTTTTCTGGTGGTCTTTGGCAACCCCATTCGACCCCCAAAGGGGTCACGACCCACCCATTGAAAACCGCTGCCTTTGAGGGTTGTCTGTGGCTCCTGCAAAACTCCCCCAAAATTCCCATCTAATTTCTTATGCTGACCCAAGATATATCAAAACCACAATGGAGAAAGTCGTGATGGGGAAGGGATAAATATATAGCTCTTACTAGGCTCAAGGCATTGTGCTAAGTGCATTACAATTATTATATCGTTTGATCCTCACAACAACCCTGGGAGGGAGGACTTGTGACTATTTCCATTTTACAACCAAGACAAATGAAGATCAAGTGACTTGTCCAGGGTCAAATAGCTAGTGAATGTCTGAGATCAGATTTAAATTTAGGCCTTCCTGACTCCAGACCCAGGGCTCAATCCACCACACAGTCTTGCTGCCCCATGAATGTAATGGAGTATTATTGCACCATAAGATAGCAAATGGGCAATTTTAGAGGGAACTGGAATGATCTCTATGAACTGATGCGGAGTGAAGCGAGCAGAACCAGGAGAACAATTTACGTAATAGAGAAAAACAACTTTAAAAGATGAGAGAGCTCTGGTCAAGGCAAGGATAAGCTGTGGATCTAAAAGAAAGAAGATGAAACATGTTGCTTACCTTCCGTCAGAGAGTTAATGAGCAGGAAAAAATAACAACAGCCACGTTTTCAGGTTTTTGGTAGGAATTTATTTTGCAGCAATGTATTGAGGGCTTTATTAGGTTTTATAAAATTTGCTCAATAGGGAGAGGTGGAGGAGGGACATGATTAAAATACTTTTTTTAATAAAAAAAAACTTTTAAAAAGTTAAAAAAAGACACTACATGTTGACAGAAAAAAAATTGCCATGAATTTGGTAATGCTTTTATCTCCACGATTTATTAGCCACAACAGGAAACATGTATAAAATAGTAACATGTCTGCGTGCAAAGAGTATATTCAGTCAGAGAACATGTTTGTTTATGTATCTGTTCCACTAAGTATCTCTGTGGGGCTGGATAATTCAGGAGTCATGTCTCCAAGCAGCAGCTGGATGATCCTTGACAGGCAATGAGAAAATATTAAGCACTTACGATGTACCAGAAACCCACCAGTTTAGGGCCAAGTGTGCTCTGATCCCCCTCCTCATTTTGAGATGTTGTGATTCTGTGATTTGGGGTACCGGTGGATTCATGGGCCCCTTTAACTAGCAGGGCTGGGATTTACACTTTCAGTTTCCTCACCTATAAATGGAAATTATAATTACACCTGCATCCTGGGGTTATGGTAGAGATCAAATGAGATAATGTAGGTAAAGAATTGTGCAGATCTTAAACTGGTATATAAATACACACCATTATTATTATTACTTTTATTATTATGGGATAGGAGGCCTAGCATTGTGACCTAGGTGTCAGGCCTGGACTTTAAAAGACTCATTTTTCTGAGTTCAAATCTAGCCTCAGACGTTTACTAGTTGGGTAAGCCTGGGCAAGTCACTTAGCCCTGTTTGCCTCAGTTTCCTCATCTGTAAAATGAGCTGGAGAAGGAAATGGCGAACCACTCCAGTATCTCTGCTAAGAAAACCCCAAATGGGGTCATGGAGAGTTGGACAGGAACGAAATGACTGAACAATAATAGTTGTGATTTCACTGAAACAGAGAAGTACTGGATGAGGAAACTCACTCTGCATTGTACTAATTAAGGCAAGAAAGCACCTTCTCTGCAAGGGATCATCTTAGCGAGGGCCTGGAGCACTGGGAGATGAAGTAATCTGTCCAGGGTCAGGCAGTCAGCGTGAGTCACAAGCTAACTTGAATGCAGGCCTTCCTGACCCCAAGGCCAGGCCTCTACCCAAGGCAACAGAGCAAAGGCTTCTGGGGCTGCTTTCAAGGGCAGCAGAGATGGAGAGATGAGTATCACTGGTAAGAGTCAAGGCAGGGAGGGGAAGAGGAAGCCCAGGAAGGTGGGAGGAGGGGGGAGGTTGGACACAAAGGGAGAGCAGATGGACTTGTTTGTGCTATTTTAGGAAGGAGCGGGGGCAGACACTGTGGTTTGGGGTGTTCGAAGAGCAGGTCACGTCCCCACGGGAGGAAATACAACTAATCAAGCTAACCAGACAAGTAGCTCCAAAGCCCAGCATCTGCAAGGACCCTCCACTCCAGCCCCATCCTCAGCTTCAACCTGGCACCATCTCATTCTCAGGGACTCTTGCCTTTCTCCGGCTAGCCAACTGGCCCAGAAGATCCATCTAGGAGCTTGGGACCAACCTCCTCACCCCCATCCTGTCGTCATCCAGTGGGCTGCCTAGGTTCCATTCAAAACATGTATTAGATACCTCCTGCATAGGATCATAGACCTGGAGCTGGAAGGCATTGGAAAGGTCATCCATTCCCCCCTTACTTGTTGGGAATGTTGAAAAGGGGCTCTTGTTCAAGGATGAGTTGGGGTGGCTGGCCTCTGGAATCCTTTTCAAAACTGAGATTCTAGGGTCATCTGATAATCCAGCCTCCACAGTTTTTTAAAATTTTTTATTCATTTTAACTTAAATACAGTAAGACAAAAGAAGAGAACATTTTCATGTACATAGCACATCATATAGAGAGGATTCAATATATAACAATGAATTTCCATTTCAGACTGTTCACTTAAAAAAAACAACCATGTAGTCAACACCATACATTGTTTTCAAAGCTACCCTACTTTTCTGTGTTTCCTTCTAACTTTTCTCTGCTGTGTACTTTTTTCTCTCTCCCTCCCCATCCCACCCTAAAGAAGGCTACAATTAAATGTGTGTATGTGTGTGTGTGTGTGTGTGTGTGTGTGTGTGTGTGTGTGTGTGTAAAACCATACTATACATACTTCTATTTATCAGTCTTTCTCTGGAGGCAGATAGCATCTTCGTTCATAAGTTGTTTATGGTTGACTTGAGTATTTATGGTATGCAAGATGAATTAGTCATTCAAGGTTCTTGGAACAAAATTTCTGTTCCAACATTCAGTTGGTACCGCTCTTTTCACTTTTCGTTATTTCATGTAAGTCTTTCCATGTTTTTCTAAATTCAATGAGCTCATCCTTTCTTATGCCACAGTAGTATTCTATCACAATCATATATCACAACTTTATTTAGCTATTCCCCAATTGAAGGGCATCTATCATTTTAACCAATCTGATAGGTGTAAGACGCTATCTCAAAGTTGTTTGAATTTACATTTCTCTAATCAATAACAATTTAGAGCATTTTTCGTGTGACTACATATAGTTTTAAATTCTTCATTGAAAAAATGCCTGTTCATATCCTTTGCCAGTTTATCAGTTGGGGAATGGCTCATATTCTTATAAAATAGGAAAAGCTCTTTATATATTTGAGAAATGAGGCTTTTATCTTAAAAACTGTCTTAATTTTTTCCCTGAATTTTCTGCTTTTCGTCTAATTGTTGGCAATATTGGTTCTATTTGTACAAAACCCTTTTAATTTGATGTTATCAAAATGATCCATTTTATACCTTACCCCTCACATTTTATAGAAGAGGACAGGGAGGCCCAGTGATTTGAATTCAGGTCCTCTGACATCACCCAAGGCACTGTATCTGGTACCCAGAATACAAAGATAATTAGGATGCTGCTCTCAAGCTGCTTATTAATCTCAGCAAGTGAAGATGTAAGCAAATAATTGTGATATTTCAGGGTGTGGAAGGCAATATGGCACAATGGAAAGTGAAGGCAAGTTGAGTAATATCAACGAGCATTTGTGAAATGGCTACTGCGTGTCAAACACTGTGCTAAGTGCTAGGAATACGAAGGAAGGCAAAAGACAGTCCCTGCTGTCAAGGAATTCATAGTCTAATTTGGGAGACAATATGCAAATGACTACATAGGAAAAGAAGCTATTACAAGATAAATTGAAAGTAATCAACAGAGGGAAGACACAAAGACTAAGGAGGATTGGAAAAGATTTCATGTAGAAATGGTATTTTAGCTGAGACCCGAAAGAAGACAGGGAGGCCAGAAGGCAGAGATGAGGAGGAGAGAGTTCAAGGTATGGGAGGGAAACTAATGCAGATGCACAGAGTTGAGAGATGGGATATCTTGTGTGAGAAATAGGAACCAGGCCAGTGTAGCTGAATTGAAAAGTACATGGGGGTGGGAAGGCGAGGAGTAAAGTGTAAGGTGCAAGAATGTTAGAAAGGTTGGAAGGTAGCAGGGCAGCTAGGTGGTTCAGTGGATAGTGTACCAGGCTTGGAGTCAGGAAGATTCATTGACCTGAGTTCAAATATGGCCTCAGACACTTCTTAGCTGTGTGACCCTGGGCAAGTCACTTAACCCTATTTGCCTTAGTTTCCACATCTGTAAAATGAACTAGAGAAGGAAATGGCAAACCACTCGAGTCTCTCTGCCAAGAAAACCTCAAATGTGGTCACGAAGAGTCAGACATGACTGAAACAACTCAACGACCACAAAGAAGGGACCAAGTTATGAAAGGCTTTAAAATTCAAAGAGAATTTTATATTTGATTCTGGAGTCAATAGGGAACCACTGGAGTTTATCAACTGGGAGATGGAGTGGAATGGTCAGTATGGTGATGTGGTCAGACTTACACTTTCGGAAGACCATTTTGACATCTGAGTGGAGTAGAGGAGAGACTTGGCTATTGCAATAGTCCATGCTTGAAGCCTGGACCAAAGTGGTGGAAGTATCAGAGGAGAGAAGGAGGGGTGGTGTGTGTACTAGAGATGTTACCAAGGTGGAAATGGCAGGACGTGGTACCTAGATGGGAAGTTATAAGCAATAGGGGAAGGTTTTGGAAAAAAGAGAATTGTTATGGGAATCTGAAGATCTTCCCTGCCCCTAGGCCCTTTGCTAAAGTGGCTACGTGACCCTGAGGACCCTTGGATATTTGAAAGTATACTCTGTTCCCTAATAGGCTGAATGTGAATCACGTGGAGCCTGTGGCGCCAGGCTTGTTTTCCAGGAATGCCCATGCCTTGTAGCTT
>CM053580.1:550730770-550742194 GCA_028627135.1 Pseudochirops cupreus
CGACTTTTTCCCCTGAACTAGGTAAATGGTATTTGATTGATTAAAGTAAGATTGTTAACCCATTTTGAGTTGCTTTCCTTTAGAAAAGCAGATCTAAGAACCTATGCTAGTAGCTGCCCTAGGTATGCTAGGGTGCTTGCTGTTACAAGAATGAATCTTGCTTTGGATGTGTTGATTTTAAGATGTCTACAAGACATCCAGCTCAAGATATCCAATAAGTAGTCAGAGATGTGAGACTGGGAGTCAGGAGAGAGTTTAAGGCTGGAAAAACAGATGTAAAAATGTCACCCATTGAAAGATGGTAGTTGAATCCATGGAAATTGATGAGATCACCAAGTGAATTCATGGTATAGAAGAAGAAGAGAAGAAGACCCAGGACAGATCCTTAAGGGACCCTCATAATTACTAGACATTGTGCATGAAGATCCAACAAAGGAGACAGTTCATACATGTAAGGGGAGAATTAGGAGAGAGAGGAGTCCCAAAAACTCAGAGAAAAGAGTATCAAGAAGAAGAGAGTGGTGAATAGTATTAAAGGCTGCATAGAGGCCAAGAAGGATGAGCATTGAGAAAAGGTCATTGGATTTGGCAACTCAGGAGTCATTGGTAACTTTGGAGAAAGCCTTGGATTTGGAGCCAGAGGACCTATGTTTGAATACTGGCTCGACTCATTTACTTGCCTGGCCCTCAGTTTCTTCATCTGTAAAATAGGAGGCTAGAACAGATGATGGTCCCAGAGTTTTAACACTAGAAGGAATTTCTGAGGCTAGCTCCTTCCTGAACAAGTATCTCCTTTACACCATGCTCAACTAGCCTTTGCTTGAAGAGCTCCAGTAAGAGGTGACCCACTACCTTTCTAGGCAGTACACTCCACTTTGAAAGACCTCCTGAGGTTAGGAAGAGGCATAGGATATGCATGTGCCCAAGTGAGAAGAAAGAATATTTGGTTAATAATTCCACTGTCCTATTGAAATATTTCAAGAGAAGTAGTGGGAGGGGACCAAATATGGATTGTAGACAAAATGATGAAGGTACGGGGTTGGGCGTGAAAAAGAAGAATCACTACAATGCAACTAAAAAATTTGGAAGAGACAGTTGAAGGATTAATTCCTACCAAATGAAGGAGGTTTGAATCTGAAAACTTTTTGGCACTGTACTTCTGTTTAGTTGTTTTCCAGTCATGTCTGGCTCTCCATGAACCCTGGCAAATATACTGGAGTCATTTGCCATTTCCTTCTCCAGCTCACTTTACAGATGAGGGAACTAAGAAAACAGGGTGAAGTGACTTGCCCAGGGTCACACAACTATTAAGTATCTGAGGTCAGATCTGAACTAGGGAAGACTCACTTCAGGCCCTGAGTTCTATCCACTGCGCTTTGAGCAAGGGCAGGGGAGAGAAGTCAACAACCCAGTAAAAGATGAGCTGGTGGGTCTCCACAATAACCAGAATCTCTAAATTGGTTTCCAGTCAAGGAAGATACAGAATTGTTAGTGCGTCCTTGGAAAAGCACATGCCAGTCTTGCCAAATATGCTCACAAGGCTTTCATTCCATTTTAAACAACTTATCTCTGGGGATCAGCTTTCTCGGTCCTGTTCTCTACCACATTTAAAGCAAACAAACTGGAGACTGATCATGACCTAGGTGTAGGGATGGGGAACATATGGCCTCAAGGCCACATACAGCCCTCTAGGTCCTCAAGTATAGCCCTTTGACTGAATCCAAACTTCACAGAACAAATCCTTGGGTATCCCTTCCGAAGACTATATTGAGAGTAAATTGGTTGCTTTGTTGAGAAGAAGCAAAATCAGGGGTCTCTCTAGTTTATCTGACTGTGGCTCTGACAAATATTTAACTTCATGGTATCATAAACATTGCCATGTGCTGAATACAATTTTCTTTATGAAAATTATTTGATCCTTTTTATTTCTTATGTGTGCAAGGTTAGGAGCTGATTGAGTATATCAATAAAGTCACTTTCTCCCCCTTAAATTAAGGGAGAGAAAACTAAGCCTTGATACATTTATCAGGAAGAACACATATCTAGGTGTTTGAGTACTAAGTGTGGGAAAAAGCCTCAACATGAATCACTAGTGTCAATGAGGAGATTCACCATTACTGGCAATCCCGGCACTCGGGATCCCACTTCCTAACATCTCCTATCTTTGTCTCTGTTCTAGGATCTGTACTTCTCCCCAAGTGCTGGTTTCTAGTCATCTAGAGAACAAGGCAGTGGGCCTGACCACTCCCATTTCGTGGAGGCCCAGAAGTTCAAATCTAAGGCCAATGCAAGGAAGGGCAGAAACTAATCTTGGACTCCACAGTGTACAATAAATTAAGTTCCCCTTTTCCTGTTGGCTTCCTGCCCCTGGTCACAGTCAAGATAGGACAACCATCTTCCTCCCATGTCATAGAGAGAACTGGGGCAGTTTTACTTCTGGTGGGATGTCTCACAAATCCTGTTCTGTTTCCCCCTTTGGAAACTTCCAGGGTCCTTGAGTCCCCACAGATATGAAAAAGTATTGCAGAGAAACTGATTCCATTCATGTTTAGGCATCCCTTCTCCTCCATGTCTGAACCTCTCCCAGGGGTGGAGAACCCAATCCTGTTAGCTCTGGATGTGGCATCAAGTCAGTTAGATTGCTACTATGAGAGATAATCACTCATCTCAGCCCTCTGACCACAATCTCGGTTCTTTGAGTGAGAGACTTCAGCCTGCAGCATGCCTCTCAATCTCTGCCCTCTCCTCCAATTCCCCCCTGCACCTGCTCCTTCTCCTGGGCTTCTGGCCCACAGAGGGTTTGGGGATACTTCCCCCATCCTAATCATTTTACAAACATTTACTAACTAAGCATCTACCATATGCCAGGCACTGTGGCAGGTGCTGGGTTTCCAAAGACAGAAAAGAAATTCATTTGTGCCCTTTGGGTGCTTCCATTCCACTGAGGGATGTATGACAGTACCCTGATAATTAAACACTACTACTACTACTACTACTACTACCACCACCATTACTACCTCCACTACTACCACCACCACCACCACCACTACTACTATTAGCAGCACTACTAACACTACCATCACCTCTACTACTACCATTACTGCTACTACTACCACTACTATCACTACCACTACTGCTACTGCTGCTGCTGCTGCTGCTGCTGCTACTGCTACTACTACTAGTACTATTACTACTGCTGCTGCTGCTGCTACTACTACTACTACTACTATTGCTGCTGCTACTGCTACTACTACTACTACTACTACTGCTGCTGCTGCTACTGCTACTACTACTACTACTACTACTACTACTGCTGCTACTACTACTGCTGCTGCTGCTACTACTACTGCTGCTGCTGCTACTACTACTGCTACTACTACTACTACTACTGCTACTACTACTGCTGCTGCTGCTACTACTACTACTACTACTACTGCTGCTGCTGCTAAAATAGTCAACATTTATACAGTGCTTTAAAGCCTGCAAAATACTTCACACGTATTATTTCATTTGATCCTCACAAGAAGCTTATGAAGCGAGCACAATTATTATCTCCATTTTCAAAGGAGGAAACGGAGACGCAGAAGAGTTAAGTGAAACGACTTGTCCAACTAGTAAATGTCTGAAGCTGGATTTTTTAAAAAATGTTTTTTATTCCTATCTTTTGTTTTTATATAGCCCATACTGTGAGGCTGTATTTGAAGTCAGGTCTTCACGTCCAGCACTTTATCCACTATGCTGTGCAAACAAGAAAAGGCTATAAGAATTTTTAGAGCACCTACTATGTTATAGGTATTGTGCTAAGTGTTATCTCATTTGATCCTCACAACAAATCCATGAGGTAGACGCTATTGTGATGCCCATTTTGCAGATGAGGAAACTGAGACTTAAGGAGATTAAGTGACTTGCCCAGGGTCACACAGTTAGAAAGTGTCTGAGGCAGAATTTGAACAAAGGTCTTCCTGAGTCCAGGCCCAGGACATTGTGTCATTTAGCTGCCTCTACACAAAATTTTGTATATATAAAATACAGGGCAATTACAGAGCAACCTATTCATCCATCCATCTATCCTTCTATTGAATCTATCTATCTATCTATCTATCTATCTATCTATCTATCTATCTACCTATCTATCTATCCTGGGGTGGCTAGGTGGCACAGTGAGTAGAGCATTGGCCCTGGAGTCAGGAGAACCTGAGTTCTAATCCGGCCTCAGATACTTAACACTTACTAGCCATGTGACCTTGGGCAAGTCACTGAAATGGTGATGGGAATCTGAAGATCTTCCCTGCCCCTTAGCCCCTTGATAGGCTTAAGTGAATTTGAGAACCTTCCCTGATTTGAAAATATACTCTGCCCCTAATAGGCTGAATGTGGTCACATGGAGCCTGCGGCAGGGAGGCTTGTTTTTCAGGAATGCCCACACCTTGTTACTTTGTGATTGGGCAGCAGGTCAAGAGGGTTGTGACATTCTCTGAGCCAGGAGAAAGCTATATATATCCTGATGTGAGGTTTTGTTTTGGGGCTCACTTTGGGAAGAGCTGTGTGATTTGGCCCGATGAGACTCTGGGCAGCCTTTGAGCCCCCCAGCTTTGAAAACCCAGATGCTGGTGCTTCCCTCTCTGGTAACTAACTAGGTATGGATGTAATGGTCAGACAGCTGGAAGCCCTGTCTGCTTAATTGTGTTATTTTCTGTTGTAACTTCTGTTTGTATTCTCTGAAGTTCAGGGTGCTGACTTTTTCCCCTGAACTAGGTAAATGATACATGTTTGATTGATTTGATTAAAGTAAGATTGTTAACCCATTTTGAGTTGCTTTCCTTTAGAAAAACAGATCTAAGAACCTGTCTAGCAGCCACCCTGGGTATGCTAGGGTGCTTGCTGCTACAGTCACTTAACCCCAATTGTCCTGCCCTCCCCCCTCCAAAAAGCAAAAAAGAATATTATCTCTCTATCTATCCTTCTGTCTGTCTGACTACCTCTATTACCTTTCTCCACCTCTTCACAATGTATAAAGCAATCCCCTAATTCTTTCCTGTGACTATCTCCAGCCTCTGGCCCAGAGATTCTGGGAATCTCCAACTCCACCCCCCCCACCCCCACCCCCGAGTACCGAACTGGCTCCCATTCAGCCCAGTGAGTCATAGGATGTTAAGCTGGGCGGGTCCTTAGAGAGTATCAGATCTAACCTCTCCATTTCACAGATGAGTAAACCAAGGCCCTGAAAGGTGAAATGACTTGCCCAGTTCCCACAGGTCCAAGTGGCAAAGTCAGAACTTGAACCCAACTCTTGTGACTCTAAATCCAATGCTCTTACTCCTCCATCAGATTACCTCCCTGGCCGGACTAGGGTCATGGGATACAGGACACCAGCCTTGTTCATTTCCCCTGGAATTCTTATGGAAGAGGGTGGGTGGTGGCACAGTGGGTCTGGTGTGAGGAAGACCTGAGTTCGAATGCAGCCTCAAACACTAGTTGAGTGACCCTGGACAAGTCAACGAAGCTGTCTGCCTCCATTTTTCAACTGTAAAAGGAAGATAACAATAGCGCCCTCCACCCAGGGCTATGGTAAAGATCAAATGAGACAATATTTGTAAAGCACTAGCGTGATATCTGTCACAAGTAGGCGCTTAATAAATGCTTGTTCCCTTCCCTCTCCTTCGCATGGCAGCTGGGTGATGCAGTGGGTAGAATTCCAGACCTGAGTTTAAATCTGGTCTCAGACACTTACTAGCTATGTGACCCTAGACAAGTCACGTAATGCTTTCTTGCCTCAGTTTCTTCATCTGTAAAATGGGGATAAATATAGCACCTACCCCCCCCTCTCCTGGGTTGTTGTGAGAATCAGAATGAGGTAATATCTGGAAAGCCTTTAGCACATGGCCCAGGGCATAGTGGGTGCTTAAATGCTTGTTTCCTTCCTTTCTTCCTCAATACTATCTTTCTGGGGCCCCAGGGGACATGGCCTTGGTGGGACTGGGGAAAACCCAGGCTTAAGGAATTCAGAGTCTCCTGTCTCACTGGGGGGGGGCCTCAGTTTTTCTCTCTGAAAAATGGCTCTTAGTCCCCGGAAGCTAGTGTGAGATCAAAGGGTTTGAGGGTCTGGGCCTAAGGGAGAAAAAGGTCTTTCTTGAAATCCTCGGTGGCCCCGGTAAACACAGGCTCAAAAAGTAGACAGAAGCTTCTGCAAATACCACAGGTCCCTGGGCAAAGACTGAGACAGTCAGAAACCAATGGTGAGATGAGTGACTTTAAAAAAAAATTTTCATAGGAAACCTGGGTGAGATGAGGCTTTTGTGTGGCTTTGAGACTTGACAAGCTTGTCAGCAATGATCCAACCCAGATTAGCCTGCTCTTCCCACCCTTTTCCTTCCTGCTCAGCCTCCTAGGAACCTCAGGCAGACCCCAACCTCACATATTCAGCAAGGGCCCCAGAGCTCCCTGCCTCCTCCAGGCAGACTTCCCTAACTAACCCCAGCTGTTCTAGGTGGGGGTGTGTGGCCTGGCTTGCTTTCTCCCCCATAACCACTCGGGAGCTGCTTTGGTAGTATCTGACTTGGCTTAGCCAGAGTTTCAGTGAGATGAGGGCTTGCTGAGGACAGGAATTGGGGCTGCTGAGATGTCCAGGAGCTTGGAGTAGGCGCTTGCCAGATTTTCTGGCCCATGAAGTACAGGGGCGTGGGTGTGATGGGCTGGCAACCTTCGACCCTCAGAATCCAGGACTGACATGATGGGCAAGGACTAATCGAGGCTGGGGCAGGGCATATCCGCCTTCTGCTATATTTAGGAATAAAGCTCAGTCTCCAGGGAGAAGGATCTCAACCAAATGGACAGTGACCTCTGGGTAGGAAGGTCCGCTTCAAATTCTGTGTCTCTATCTCTGGGACTCTGCCACAGAGGGAAGGAAGGAGGCTTCAGACCCTGGCCTGGGAATGGTGGTGGAGGTCCAGAAACCAGGGACTAGGAACCTATTGGAGCCTTCCTAGAAGACTAATGGTTTCTTCCTTCCAGTCCCCTCCCCGTCAACATCTCCAAAGATGGTCTCCCCGAGCCTCGGGTCAAGACAACCCGAACAGGTCATTAACATCCAAATTCCATGAAAAAAGCCTTTGACACCCAATCTTTTATGATATCCATTGTCAGAAAGTCTTAAGAGCACCAGGACATCCAATCTCAGCCTTCCTGGACCAGTCTAAACCAGCTGCAGCTGAGATCCTTGAACCAAGTGTGGCTGCCATCTGTTGGACAGAGTAGGAACTGCCCAAGTTTAGGCACTGGGACCCAGGCTCCTACCAGCCAGGCTCAGGGTACATATATTTGTATGGTGGGTGAGTGTGTGGGGTTCTCTGGAGGGGATACCACTATTCAAAGTGGGCTCACTAAACAGCACAGTATTTAGAACCACAAAATTTGAGAGTTGGAAGGGGTCTTAGTGGTCATCTAACTCAAGACATACTAATGAAACAATGGAAGAGGGGAAGACTGAAGGGCAGCCAGGGCTCAGTCCAGCCCTAGAATCCTGAGTGGGAAGGGGCTTCAGGGAGCATCTAGTATGGCCCCTTGCCTGAAGAGGGGAATATCCTCTACTCGTGGCTGTTAGATCTCCTCTTTGCACACTTCTACTGACAAGAATCTAAGGTCTACCTTGATTAAATCCAATTCTCAGGCAAGTCAAGACATCACCCTTGTGATGTCATTGGTCCTCTTTGACAGGAGAAGGAGGAAGAGGAAGATGACGACAAGCTTCATTTCAAGACAACCTGTTCCATAGTGGGATAGCTCTGAGTGTTAGAAAACATTTGATATTGAACCCTAAATCTTCTTCCTTGTCACTTCTACCCACTTCTTGGTCTGCCCTATTAACTCCAAGATCAAATATAAAATCCTTTGTTTGGTATTTAAAGTTCTTCACAACTTGGCATCTTCCCATCTTCTTACATTCTGCTCCCCTTCCCATACTCTACAATCCAGTATATCTTGGAGTTCCATCTCCATACTCACTGTTCTCCAAACCGGAAATGCCCTCCCTCCCAATCCCAGCCTCTTCTGGCCTCCCCAGTCGCTAGCCCAATTATCTCAAAGAGTACCTTCCATCTTCTCTGTATTTCACTTGTCTGCCCCATGAAAATGCAAGGTTCTTGGGGGCAGGGACTATGTTTGCTCTTTCTTTATCCACCCAGGGCTCAGCACAGTGTCTGGCATAAGGTTGCTGCTTATCAAATGCTCACTTGTTGATTATCTTTTGTCTCTAATCCCTTTACCACCTATGTGATGGTCTCTCAGAAATATGAAGGCTGTTTTATTTCCTAACAACCAAAATAACTTGTGTAACCATTTTATTAAACCATTTTAACAGAAATACATTGTGTTGGTGGCTGGTTCGTGCATTTGCTTGGTTTTGTTCATTATATCAAAACAAAGTTTTTTAATGAAAAAGCAATTAGAAATTTTTTTTTGCTTTTTTTGGAGGGGGAAAGGCAGGGCAATTGGGGTTAAGTAACTTGCCCAACTTCACATGGCTAGTAAGTGTTAAGTGTCTGAGGCTGGATTTGAACTCAGGCCCTACTAAGTCGAGGGCTGGTGCTCTATTCACTACACCACCTAGACCCCCTAAAGAATAAATTTGAAGAGTGTAAAATCAACACTCCCACCAACACACCACTAAGTGTGATGTAGTGTAACAAATGCTATATTTTGAGTCAGAAGACATTTTGGTCTGGGATCAGCCACTCCAGCTATACAGCCTCCATCAAGTCCCATCATTTCTTTGGGACCCAGTTTACTCACTGATGAGGTAGTTGGATATGATGATCTCTAAGGACCCTCCCTGCTCTGATATTCTGTGATTCTTCTCTCCTCTAAGTTAAATCATTCTATTTTTTTCAGCTAATCCCTGATCCTCATGCTCTCATCATCCTGGTCACCCTCCTCAATGTCATTCTGTCAATCAATCAATAAACTTTTGTGCCAGTCATTGTGCTAAGCACTGCAGATACAGAGACAAAAATGAACCAGTCAGTGCCTTTGAGAGAGAGGGAGACAACATGTTCTCATATAGGTATCTATAAAACAGATACCAGGTGTTGGACAGAAGGAGAGCAAGGAGGGAATCCAATGTCCAGGATCAGACCCGAGAACGAGTCATCAAAAGGGGCAGAAAGAGTCTGAGGAAAGCCAGGGGTCTAAGCCTGGGGGTGAGGATGACAAAGAAAAGGACAGAAGTACCCTTGGCCTTCTGGAACCAGAAAACCTGGGAGATAAAGGACTTCCTGGAGAACCTTCTTTTTTACAACAACTCCAGTCCTCTTTGACCTCCCAATATGCTTAACGTCCATCTAATATTTGAGTAACTAGATGGTTCCATAGCACACAGAATGTTGGGCTTGTCTCAGGAAGACTCATTTTCCTGAGTTCAAATCCAGCCTCAGATACTTACTAGCTGTCACTTACAAGCTGTCCAGTCTCAGACACTTACTTACTTGCCCTGGGGCAAGTCATTTAACTCTTTTGCCTCAGTTTCCTCATCTGTAAAATGAGCTGGAGAAGGAATTGACAAACCACTCCAGTATCTTTGTCAAGAAAACCCCTAAAGGGGTCACGAAGAGTTGGACATGACTGAACAAAAACTTCTCAACACTAATTGTCCAGGTTCCCAGGCCTTTGGGTATGGGCTGTGCTTCTCAATAATCACAGGGCTTCTGCCTCAATTGACCTGGTTTCCTGAGTGTGAATGAACCTGGAAAAAAAGAGGTTTATTCTGTAAAACAATTAGGAGTCATGCCCAAAACGACATTGAGCTGTGCTTACCTTTTGACCTAGTGATACCATTACTGGGTCTATACCCCAAAGAGGTCAAAGAAAGAGAAAATGGACCCATGTATACAAAACCATTTATAGCCATTCTTTTTGTTTTATTAGAAGCTGAGGGGATGCCCATCAATTTTGGTATGACTGAACAAGTATGGTATACGAATGTAATGGAATACTATTGTGGTAAACAAATCATAAAGAGGATGGTGTCAGGGGAAACATACGAATTGCATGAAACTTTATGAAAGGGGAAGACTTATATGAATTGATGCAGACTGAAGTGAGAAGAACCAGGAAAACAAGGTACATAATAATATTATTTTATAATAGTAATAATTATTAAGTATTATTAATAACTTTAAAAGATTTAGTAACTGATCAACCCAATGACCATAACTCTAAAGGACTCATTAAGAAACATTCCTCTCCTGCCTCCAGATAGAGAGCTGATGCACTGCAAGTGCATATTGAAGCGTCAGGAGTGGAGGGCGTGGGGAGGGGAGAACACAGTTAAGGCAGGAATTTGTTGTGCTTAACTATACATATTTTTTTTAACAAGTTTTATTTTTCTAGCCTTCTCAATGGGTGGGGGAGAGGGAGAATTTGGAACAGAAAATAAAATTAAATTGAATTAAAAAAGAAAGAAAAACAACAACCCCTTTCTCAAACAATCCCCCACCCTCTGCTCTTCATGAAGTTCTGTGATTGGCTGTGACTGAGGATAGGGACCTGTTATGCAGAGATCTGAGGCTGAAGGTCAAAGAAAGAATGGAGAAGCCATATGCAAAAGAAGACATAAGGAAACAGAGGAAACAGAGAAGGGACACCAGAGGCCAGTAACCAAGAACCAGGGGTCAGGGACAAGGTGACCTGCAACTAGTCTAGAACTATTGACCTGGGATAAATATCAAAGACTAGAAACAAGAGAAAATTGAGGCTCAGAAGGTTGTGACTTGCCCATAGTCACATAGCTAGTAAATGTTGGAGGTGGGATTTGAACTAGGTAATTCTGCCTTATGAACTCCAAGCATTTGGGACAGCTTGTGTGAGTTCATGTTGCAGAAGATGGAGGATTGGGGCGGCTAGGTGGCACAGTGAGTAGAGCACTGGCCCTGGAGTCAGGAGGACCTGAGTTCAAATCCGACCTCAGATACTTGACACACTAACTAGAGCAAGTCACTTAACCCCAATTGCCCTCCAAAAAAAAAAAAAAAGGCAGAAGATGGAGGATTGAGTTCAGGGAACAACCAGTAGACCAGTCTGACTAAAATGAAGAGTGCATGAAAGGAAATAATGTGAGACAAGTCTGGAGAGGTAGGTTGAAGCAAGATTGTGGAAGACTTCAAATGCTAAATAGAAAAGCCCATATTTAATCTTAGAGGCAATAGGGAGGCACTGAATATTTTAGAGCCATGGAGAGTGCTGTAGTAATACCCACGCATTAGGAAAGTTCTTTTGGTAGCTGTATGAAAGATAGATTATAATCTACAGATTATATACATATATGTATATATATAATGTTTCTATATATGTACATATATAAGGTATATATATAATGTGTATATAATGTATATATATAATGTATATGTATGTTGTTATATATAATATATTTAT
>CM053580.1:550742294-550799595 GCA_028627135.1 Pseudochirops cupreus
TGAGGGCCTATGCTAGAAAAGTAACCAAAGGAGTAGAGAGAAGGGGACAGATACAAGAGATGGTACTAAGCCTGGCAAATGATAAGACATTGAGGAATAAGGGAGAGGGAAGGGTGAAGAATGAAGGGTTAGCCTTTGATATAGCAATACCACTGCTAGGTCTATACCCCAAAGACATCCAAAAAAAAGGAAAAGAACCTGTTTGTACAAAACTATTTATAGCAGATCTTTTTGTAGTGGCTAAGAATTGGAAATCAAGGGGATGCCCATCAATTGGAGAGTGACTAAACTAGCTGTGGTATGTGATTGTAATGGAATATTATTGTGCTATAAGAAATGACAAGCAGGAGGATTTCAGAAAAACCTGGACTTACATGATACAAAGTGAAGTGAGCAGAACCAGGAGAATGTTGTACACAGTAACAGCAATATTGTTTGATGAAGAATTGTGAATGAATTAGCTATTCTTAGCAACACAATGATCTAAGGCAGTGGTTCTCAACCTGTGGGTCACAACTCTTTTGGGGGTCAAACAGGGTTGCCTAAGACCATTGGAAAATACACATTTCCAGTGATCTTAGGAACCAAGACGCCGTTCCTCTATCCATCTCCAGGCGGGTCTGCCTACATGCAGATACACCCACATACAAGTATTAAAGGGTCGTGGCATTAGGAAGGTTGGGAACCACTGATCTAAGACAATCCCAAAAGACTAATGATGAACCCCCTATCCACCTCCAGAAAAAGAACGGATACTGTTTGGATACAGACTGAAGCAGGCTATTTTCACTTTCTTTTATTCAAATCTTCTTGTAAAAAATGACTAATACAGGGAAGTTTTACATGATTGCACATGTATAACCTATATCTGATTGCTTACTGTCTCGGGTAGTGGGGAGTGATGGATAGAATTTGGAATTCAAAACTTTAAATAAAAATATTTGTTGGAAAAAAAAAAGAACAGGAGTCGCTAGGTGGCACAGTGAATAGAGCACTGGCCCTGGAGTTAGGAGGACCTGACTTCAAATCTGGCTTCAGACACTTGACACACTAGCCATGTGACCTTGAGCAAGTCACTTAATCCCAATTGCCCAGCCTTCCCCCCTCCAAAAAGAAAAAAAAAGGAGTGACAGATTAAGTTGAAGACCCTGAATTGCTTCAAGGATGGTAGCACCCTCAACAGAAATTGGGAGGTTCTAAGGAAGGCAGTTTTGGACATCTGGAGATGCTTATGGGACAGTCTCTGGATTTTGGCACCATGACTTAGCCACCTTCTCTCTCTGATGTTAAGGAATTTGCCCTTCTCCCATTGAGGAATTCTTCTCAAAACCTCCATGTTTAGGAAGAGCCCAGAGCAGCTGTGTTTTGCTCTCCAGACTTTACCATCAGGTCCCCACATGGGCCTCTTCCTCCAATTCCCGCTATTCAGCCCCCCTTTATACACTATTTTCCCCATTAGAATGTGGGTTCCTGGAAGCCGGAAGCTGTCTTTTCTTTTGCTTGCATTTATATTCCCAAATCAAAAGAGAGCATATTTGTAAAATCACTTAGGAAATGTTTATTCCCTCCCTCTAGCCCAGCACTTAGCACAATGTGGTGCATAGAAAGTACTTAGTAAATACTTATTAACATGCAAGACATCTTGGAAATATCCAGCAGATTTGGGTCTAGAGTGCAAGAGAAAGTTTAGAGCTGGGTATAGAAATTTCTTGACGTCAGGGACTGTTTTCTTTCTGCAACGCCTAACACAGTGTCTGGTGCATAGCAGCACAAAGTCTGACACAAACAAATGTCTGTTGGATTGAATGAATAGACCTGGGAGTCAATTGTGCAGAGATGATGACTCAGCCATTGGAAGCTAATAAGATACCAAAGATGAGAACATAAGAGAAATGGATAGAGCCTTGGAGATACCAACCCTTAACAGGGAGATGACCCAGCAAAGGGAAGGCAACAGTTCCAAGAATGTGCCCCTAGAGTTTGGAAATAAAGTCAGGAAAATATGGCCCATTAGGTGGAGTTGAGGTCAGGGAACAGGTGCTTCCCCTCCCTCCTCCTGAACTCTGGGGCTTGCATTGGAAGCAGGTTGATTCTCATCCATCTACTAGATTGAACAACTAAGGTCCAGTAGATAATTATCAATGGAGCTGGGACGAGAACCCAAAGCTGAGAATGATTCACAAATGCAGGGAAGCCAAATGGGTTGATTCACAGGAGGTTAGGCCTTGACTCCTGATGCTCTGCTCATACAATACAGTTCTGTCAATGTCCTTGGACGGACCCCCGTCAATGCCCACCTGCCCACCACACACCTATTATGTGTGATGGGGTGAGAGTGGGGGCAGGGGCAGTGACTGGGGAAAAACCATAGCAATTTCACTCTCCTTTTCCAGAATAGAAAAATACCGGGGTGGTGCTGAACCCCTTGTCTTCATCTGCCATTAACACCAACCTGGCACCAACAAGCTTTCCTTCCTCAGCTGATAAACCAGTTTCCTCTGGAAAGTTTCAGAGTATCTTCAGGGCATGTATAGTCAGAGAGACAGAGACTAGGACAGAGACAAAGAGACAAAATTAAGGAGACAGAGATAGAAACAGAGAGAAAAAGAGACAAAAGCAGAGAACAGGGAAAAAAAGAGATAGCCAGACAAAGAGATTGGTGGATGGTCAAAGAGAGATAGAGATATAGAGGGAGACAGACAGACAGAAAAAATAAGAGAGGCAGAGACAAGATTAGGTTACCTCTGGACAGAGCCACTGAGCTACTTTCCAACTTCAAAATTCTCTGATTCTGTGATAAATCAATCCACGAGCATTTGTTAAGTGCCTAATCTATGCTAAGGGCTTTAGGGGTGCAAAACCAAGAGTAAAGTCCCATTCTTCAAGGAGTCGATATTCTAAGGAGTGAGGGGTGGAAATGCATGACATCTAGGAGACAGAGAAGAGGTGAAGAGACAGACGCAGAGAAATTTTTTAAAAAACTGAGGGATAGAGACAGGTACTAGAGAGAGAAGAGAGACAGAATCAGAGAAAATCAGACACAGACAAAAAGGTAGGGAGAAGAGACAGAGTAATAGAGCAAGATAGAGGCAGATATGGTTGATAGAGACTGAAAGACAGACAGAAAAGAGAGAGGAAGAAAGAGGAAAGAGAGACAAAGACAAATAGAGACGAAAGCAGAGACAGAGAAAGATAGGGAGAAGAGAGACAGAAAGAGACTGAGATAGAGACAGAAACATAGAGAGAGGGGGAGTGAAAGGGACACAGAGAGAAAGAAAGAATAAAGAGAAAGAGAGGAAGAGAGAGAGAAAAGTCATCCTGAAAGAACAGAACTATTTTTTCCCCAGGATGAGCCCAGGGTGCCTGAGAAACATTTGCCTGAGGTGCTCCAGGCTGTCTACCTTTCTTGCCCTCTACTTCAACCTTCCTCTTCCTCCCCATCCCCTCCCTGCAGCTTCCCCAGGCCCCAGTTGCAGAATCTTCTCCAAACCTAGGCAAAGAAGAGTTTGGCTGAGGTTCTCCCCGTGCCCCCCTCCAGGAGTGTGTGGTTGAGTGGTTTGTGTCCTGCCCATACCCACTGACAGCCACTCAGTAAGTGGGGAGGTGGGGGTGGGAAAGGGCACAGCTAAAATTAGGAGGTAGGTCTAACTCCCAGTCTAGGGCACTTCCCCTTCTTGTCATCACAGAATCATAGAATGTATGAGCTTGGAGATCTTGTCTACTATGGTCATTTTAGGAAGGAGGAAACAGCCATGAGGAAGGAAGGGAATTTTGCCCAAGGTCACACAGTGCTTCCACTGGAAAACAAGAATTCAACCTGAAACCTCTGACTCCAGTGATAGTGTTGGATCACCACCCCGGGCTGTGTGGTGCAATGGCAACAGCCCTAGCTCTGAAGTCAGAGGTCCTGAATTCAAATCCCTCCTTTGATGTTTATTACCTTTGTGACTTCTGGTAAGTTATTTCTTTTCTCTGAACTACAGTTTCCTCAGCTGTACGGTGATGAAGTTGGTCTACACAGCTTCCGAGATCCCTTATAGCTCTATGTCTTGATCCCATGAATATTTATTACCATTGTGAAATCAGGAAAGTCCCTTGAGCTCATTTTCCTCATCTATAAAATGAAGGGGTTGGACTGAACGCTCTCTACAATCCCTTCCAGCTCAGAAGTTATGATCCTATGACCTTTCCCAGGCACAAAAGCAAAGCCATGGCCCCGAAGGGAAAGAATGACTTGCATTTCAGAGTTCTCTTCAAACAAAGGTCAAAAGTAGAGTCATAACTGGGGCTGGGTGACTAGGGCTCTGCCCCAGGGCATTGAATTTAGAGAGTGTTGGTAGCACTTTCAGTCCTTAACAGCACAGAAAAAAGTAGAGTTCAGCACTTAGGTTACAAAAATAATTCATTAAAATGTAAAAGCTATCATATGGAAGACTGGAGTGAGTTCTGTTAGGAGTCAGCCACCCATTTCCCTACCCTCAACTGAGAGCAAATTATGTACTGCCAGACCCAGTTACAAAAATTCCTAGAAGTGGCTTTGTTCAAAACAAGGAAACATCCTTGTCAGTGACATTTTACAGATTCTTCTGCAGAATTGCTAGGGGATGTTGACAAACTGGGGAACATTCTTTGAGCTGAGGAAAACACAGTCCCCTCTCCACCCCTCCACCTCCATAGCTGTCTGGGCAAGAAAGTGTGTGGAGGGGGAGGCAAATGTGATAGCCACCAAAGGGCTAGAAACTTGCAAAGAAGACATGAACTCAACTCTAAAGGGCAGAGAAGTCAATGTGTCTTAGACAGTGTCCCCAGCTGGTGAGTTTGCAGATGAATGAAGACTGAGATGGAAGAAATACAGATCTGGAAGATGCCTTGGTGGTCATCCAAAGGGATTTCCCCACTATAACATGTCAAACAGTTCGTGGTCTAGCCTCTGTTTGAAGACCTCCGATGGATGGGAATCCACCACCTCCCAGGTTAGCCCAGTCAAGTTGGGCAAGCTCTTGTTGTTTGGACATTTTTCCTAACCTCAATCCAAAATACGCCTCTTTTTAGCTTGCACTAATTCATTGGTCCTGGTTCTGTCCTCTGGGACCAAGCAGAACAAGTCCACATAATTCCTCTTACATATGACAACACATGAAATTTGGCTAGAAAGAGAGAGTTCCCAAAGTGGTCTGTGCTGCCCTGTGGAGTAGTAGTGGATTCCCACTTGCAGAAACTCCTTAAGCATTAAGGCATAATGCTTACTTGCCAGGGTAACAGAGAGGAGACTCTTCTTCAGGTCTTGGTTGACCTTGAAGTCCCGTGTAACCTCTAGGATTCTGGGATTTGGGGAAATGTTTGAATTTGTGCAGCTGGCTCCTTCCTGAGAAACTTGGCTACCTTATAATTCAATCACATAAGGTCACACCAACCATCTAAAGAAGACAAGGGTTCAGGGAAGGTAGCACCAAATGTGCCATCAAATGTGCCAGATCCTTGAGTTAGAGGGTGAAGATCTGGGTTCAAATCCCAGGTCTGCCTCTTACTGACTATGGGATTTTGGCAGGTTGAAGATATTTAATCTCTCCAGTCCTCAGTTTCCTCATCTGTAAAATGAGCAATATGGATTAGATGAACCAGCACAGTAGATAGAGGGCTGGGTCTGGAGTCAGGTAGACTCTCCTTTCCTGAGCTCAAATCTGGCCTCAGATACTTATTAGCTGTGTCATTCTGGACAAGTCACTTCACTCTGTTTGCCTCAGCTTACTCATCTATAAAATAAGCTGGAGAAGGAAATGGAAAACCACTTTAGCAGCTTTGCCAAGAAAACCTCAAATAGGGGTTACAAAGAGTTGGACATGATTGAGCAAAAAAAAATTTATTTTGTTAAATATTTCCCAGTTATATTTTAATATTGTTCAGGCAGTATTCTAGAGTGTTTCAGGCTTCATGGGCACGGGGCCCAGGGGCTATGAATTTGAGACCTCTAGTACAGAAGAAGGATTTTTTTTTGATAAAAAAAATTTCTCTTGATTGACCTCAGAGGGCAGAGCAACGAACAATGTGGAGAGGAAATTACAAGAAGGCAGAGTCATAACTAGATAGCCAGACAGACAGACAGATCATTTAATAATTTAAGAACTTTCTATGTGCCAGGCATTGTACTTAGAACTAAGGAATACACATATAAACAAGTGAGACAGTACCTGTCCTCAGAGAGCTTACCATTCTAATGGAGGGAAACTTTCTGTATATATATGCATATGCACACATGTATGCATGTATGCATGTGCAAACATGTGTACATACATGTACACAACATACGCTATCCATTTCTACATGTACATGCATGCATACACATGTGCATGCACCTGTATGTGTATATCTATGTACACACACACACACACACACACACACACACACACACACATACATATATGGGGGCTGAAAAGCAGAGGAGGGTACCCAAGCAGGGCCATGGTGAGAATTTATCTGGGCATTTTTCTAGAGGTTCAGCCTCAGAAAGTTCACCTATCCAAGTGAACTGTGGAGTTCACATTTCTAATGGGTGGAAGACAATGGTGCTGGATCATCCAGGAAAGGGTCACCCAGCTCAGTGAGGAGGCACCACTATCTCGTTAGGAAGTTCATGCCACTTTGGGCCAGCTCCCATCATTAGGAAGCTTTCTCTGAACTTAAGCCTCAACTTGCCTCTTTGTGACTTCCATTCACTGCATCTAGTTTTGCCCTCTGGGGCCAAGCAGAACAGGTTCAGTTTATCTTCCAGGTGATTGCCTTTTGCATACTTAAAGACAACTTTCATTTTTCCCCCTGAGTCTTCTCTTCTTCAGGTTAAGCATCCCCATTTCTTTGAAACAGATTCTCATATGAAATGTCAAGGTTTTTCACCAACCTTGATACCTTCCACAGGACAGTCTGACTTATCAATGCTCTTCCAAAAGTGCTCAGGACTGAAAACATTGTTTCAGCTGTTGTCTGACTAGGGCAGATGCCAGGCAGACTCCCCAGTCCTATATACTATGTTTCTCTTGACACATTCTAAGACTCCATTAGCACTCTTGGCTACTATGTTACACAATGGCCTCATACTGAGTATGCTTCCCCACTAGGGTACTCTGTACCTTTACACGAGTTTCTTCCACAACTGGAAAGGTCTCCCTCCTCACCTCTTAAAATCCCTTCAAAGCTCAAGTGCCACCTCCTACAGGGTGCCTGTCAGAGCGCAGGGAACAGGCCAAAAGGCATGTCAGTTCAATTCTGCTGGAACTAGTCAACAATAAACAAACATTTATCAAGTAATTACTATGTGCTAGACACTATTCTAAGTATTGAAAATAAAGGCAAAAGTGAAGAGTCCTTGCCCTCAGGGAGTTTACGTTCTATTAAGAGAGACAACATTTATATATAGAAGTCCCTCTTTCATATGCAGAAAGGGGAGGGCAAAGAATATTTGTTTAAGGAAAAATTATAAAATCCACTTGTGGGAGGAAAAATCCTCTCAGATGAAAATTTGAGAGACAGATCAGATAAAAAAATTACCCCACTAATGACTTTAGAGAGAAAACTTGTTTGAAGGCCAGACCAATGACTAAAGTAAGCATGAACTAACATGCACTGTGGCCTATCAACTCATTCGCATGTGACTTTTAAGAGTTTTAAGTTATAAATGGCAAAATATTATGTCAAATAGCTGTTTGGAGACTATGCCAAGATTACATGAGATTACATAATCTTATTATGTAGGAAGATTACATAAAGCATGTTGAACTCATACCTGAAAGATGGATTTCTTGGGTTTTACCTCATAAGCCATAAGAGGTCCTAATCTGGGGCATTAGAAGCTGTCAAGGAACCAAGAGAAGAAGCTATAGGAAGTTATTGATAAAAGCAGCAGGAAAGAGGAATCACAAGAAATTGGGACAGAAGACAGAAAGCTTCTAGCTGTGATTTGATTACTGGAATTTTCCTAAATTCTTCCTGCTGTTCATCCTTCATTTTCAAAGAAGACCAATGACATCACAGGGTGATTTCTTAACTTTTGCATGAATTGAATTGAAGTGAGGCAGAATTTCACACAATCATCAGTCTCACTCTCTCTTCTGGAGTCATTTAAGTCCAGTGGCAAAGAAAAAAAGTCAAGACAACTGGCAATGGCCCAGGCTGCAGTGTATGACCTTGGTGTCTTCAATGTCTAACCAAGCTCTGAGGGTTCCATGGTGCCTGCTTCAGCCACCTTCATGGGCATTGGGAGAGATTGTTCTCATCTACTCATTTCACCAGGGGAAGTCTTCATATGCATGAGGTAGACACCCCTGTAACTCACTGATGGGTTTGAGGCCTGCTGGTTACCCTCAACCTGGTTTAGCCCATCTACTGAGATTGGTTTAGCAGGGTGTGGCTGCCATGCATGCTACAACTTCTTAGAGTCGCAGGGGAAAGTTGGGTGGCAGATAGACACCAAAGGTAGATGAGCAGCCCTGAAAAAGGCTCATCACGCCCTCACACCAGAGGTGTTGGTTCTCCCTGAACATCTCATGCACCCCTTTAGAGTATAAGCACCCTGAGGGTAGGGACTTTTTTGTCTTTGTAACCCAAATTCACAGCACAGTGTCTGGCACATAGTAGGCGTTTAATAAGTTTTTGTTGATTCACCAATTAGTGCTGAGCCCTAACTTCCACCCTGCTTCTGGTCCAGCACGCTTCTTAGTTGGCCTTTCCAAGAGAAGTCAGGGAAATAGACTGAGATATCAAACTGAGTTGAAAAAGGTAAATCATTAGGTTGTCATTCACCTTTGCTCTGCCAATTAACCAAAGGCTAGAGGCAGCCCCTGAATGGGGAGTTCCAATAGATGCTGAGAACTTCACAAGAGTAAATGCAAGCTATGGACTAACTCTTGGAAGAAAGTAAAGGCATGAAGATTGGTTCTAGGGCAAAATGGCACCCCCTCTCAGGTCCATATACTTGCTGGTGAGACCAGGCTTGGACGTGACTGAGACAGGGGCAGAACTTTCTGGGAAAGGCATAGCCAGCCCTCACAACAGGCCTGTGTGGATGGACTCCAAACAAAGAGATCCAGAAAAAATGGGGGCCATGCGGCAGATTGGAATTAAAGTCTGATAACCTGAGTTCAGGGGTTATGATATTATGCCCCAGCTTTGTAATCTTGGGCAAGTCCTTTCCCTTCCTCTGAATTTCAGTTCTCAAATCTGCAAAATGGGAATGGGAGGAGAAGGGATGAACTAAATGATTAGTAAGGTCCCATCTAGTTCTAAATCTCTACCCAGTGTAATGAAGCTGGAACACATCCCAAGCAACTGGTGACTGAGCTCTCCCAAGTCACTTACAGGGACACATGTACTCAGTGCTTGAAGGCTCTGGGGATAACGAAGCAAGTTTAAGATGGCAGCAGGGAGAGGCTGCTGCCCCAAAGCAGGTCAGTGGCTGAGCCCAGAGGAGCAGTGCACTCAGCAAATCTTAAAAGGGGTTACCCATCTCTGCTCTCTTTTCCTGTCTATCCGATGTGCTGGGACTCTGTGAAGGCTCTCTCTGAGACTTCACATGAGTGGAGGAGGGTTCCTGCCCTCCTCTAGTGGCTGCTTGCTCAAGACATCAAGTGTATATGCTGGCTAGAGGATGCTGAGGCTGTATTTCAAGGCCCCGACTGTCTCTTTTGCTTTGTTTTTCTTTCTTTGAACACAGGTGACTAAACAGTGATCCTGAGGTGGCTGTTTCCAGCCTTGAAGGCATCTTTGTGAATTCCAAAGGTCAGGAGCTCCTGGGTCCCTGAAGCTGAGGCCCCAAGAGGTTAAGTAATCTGCCCAAGGTCACAAATGAAATAAGCTAGCAGAGCAAGAATTTGAACCCGGATTCTTTTACTCCAAATTCAGTACCCCTTACCTTTCTGAGACAGAAACCTGTGGTTCTGAGGGTAGAGGGGAGAAGCAAGAAGAGAAGGCGATGAAGAGAACAAAAAAGTCTGGGGACAGAGGTACTAGGCAACAGGAAGACAATATGAGAGGAGAGAGCAGGGGGCTGGGCTGGAGGTTCATATAGCCTCTTCCTTTATTCTCCTTTGCTATCCACCCACCTACTCGCCAGCATCAATAACACTTCTGATAGACAATGTATGGTCCTTGTTCCTCATACTGGGCCCGTTGGATCCAGCAGGATTGAAAAGCTCGGAGAGAAGCAAGGATAGAACCTCCTATCCATACAGAGTAGTTCCGCAGGGGCTGGGCAGACACAGCCATGCCAGTCTGGGGAGATGCCCCATGGAGCAGCTCCTTGGTGAAGCGCTGCTCTAGCCCTGGGAAGAGGGAAGACCCACCACACAGCAGGATATTCTGGGAAATGTCTTCACGTGCCTCATTAGGCACCTTCTTCAGGCTTTCCTTGGCCATGTCAGGGATTCCCAATGGTACAAGTCCCGGCATCGCAGGGGGACTGAAGAGCAGCTCAGGGCACTGAAAACGCTCTTTGCCAAGGCTGATGACCTGCCCATCAGGCAGCTGGAAGTTTTCTCTGCTGTCCTTTGTGGGCTGGTTCTGCTCCGCGATGAAGTCAGCAGCTACATAGCAGCATTTGTGTTTGATGCTTTCCACCAGTGAGGTATCCCGTTCGCCAAAGGGGTAACCAGCACCCTGAAGCATCTCAGCCAGGTAGGCTGTCAGGTGGGCCCCGGCTAAATCCATCCTCTCAGTGGCATGGGGCAAGTTATAACCCTGAAACACTGGGACAGTGTGAGTCACACCATGTCCTGTATCTACCACCAGCCCACTGACCAGCCCATGGGCATAGACAGACAACACTGACTGGTAGGCCACGTACATACCTGGGCAGTGAAGAGACTCAAATACCACCTCCACCAATTTTTCCCGGTTGGTGGTAGGGCTGAATGGTGGGTCAGAGAGAAGGAGGGTATGATCCTCTGGGGCCACTCCCAGGTCATTATAGAAAATGTAGTGCCAAAGGGTCTCTGCTGCCTCCCAGTCCACAATGATGCCATTCCTCAAGGGATGGATCAGACTGAGTCCTCGGTGTTCTCTTGCACTCTCACCAATGAAGGTTGGCAGCTGAGGCTGGCTTGCTGTTGAAGCCTTCTCTGGCAAGCGGCCAAGCACAGTGGTCACAGTAGACACAGGCTTCGCCTGCCCAGCAAAGCCAGACTTGCAGGTCCCTGTGCCCATGTCGATGACCACAGCACCTGTCTTTTCTAAGATCCCATCTCCCTGAACAAAGGGGACATCCACATCCCCTGGCAGGCCTGCATCATCCAGCATTGTGCTGCACTGGGGATGTCCCTGGTGGAGGCCAGGAGAGTGACTGATAGCCTGGGAGTCATCTAAGTACAAGTCCATAGCTAAGGAGACTCAGGAAGTGGGAACAGGGGCCAGGGCCACCTCCCTAATATGCAACACCCAGCCAGGACTGGGACAGTGGCTGGGCTTACCTGGATTGGAGACGGAGGAAACCAGGCCAAAGCTGAGGGAGACTAAGAAGGAAGGAATTAAGGAAGGTTTTCATAATATTGCTGAATTATGACATCATTCTCCCCTCCCCTCCCCTCCCCCACTTCTCTTTCTTCACAATGGTCGGGGCCACCTTTCCCTTTTTCTCCTCACAACTGGACTTTGTAAACTCTAGGTCTCTTCCTGTGCCATCTTGCCACCAATTGGCTGCCAGTCAAAAGTTAATGATGCAGACAATAGCATTGCTGTAGGGAAGCAATGTGGTACAGTGTATTGTCTAGGGACTTTGCAAGCCCCGTCTTTTCCAACTTAACTACCCATGTCACTTTAGGCAAGTCACACTCTGGGCAAGGCCTCCTCTCTGGCCTCAGTTGTTCCCTCTATAAAATGAGGGAGCTGGATTAGAAGGCCTCTAAGATTCCTTTCAGCTCTAAAACTATGATCCTAGGATTTGGGTATGCTTGGGAGAGAACAGACTATGGTCCACCCACTACCATCACAGAGCTAACGAGTGTTGGCACTCCAGTCAAATACAGGTGAACGCTTTACTGCACTTCACAAATATTGCATCATTATTGTTATTATTATTATCATTTTGAAAATTGAAGGTTTGTGGCAACACTGAGTTGGACAAGTCTATCAGCTCCACTTTTCCAACACACGTTTTGGTAATTCTAACTAATTAAAACTTCATTATTATTATAATATCTGTTCTGGTGATCTGTGATCAGTAATTGTAATTGTTTTGGGGAGCCACAAACCACACCCATATAAGACAGAGAACCTAAGTGAAAACAACTGACTGCTCCACAGACCGGCACCAGCCAACTCTCTCCCTCTCCTCAGGTCTCCATAATCCCTGAGACACAAAAATATTGAAATTAGACCGATTAATAACCCCACCATGGCCTCTAAGTGTTCAAGTCAAAAGAAGAGCCAAGTGATACAACAAACTTCTTTGTCTTATTTTAAGAAATTGCCACAGCCACCCCAACCTTCAGCAACCACCACCCTCATCAGCCAGAAGCCATCAGCATGGAGGCAAGACCCTCCACCAGCAAAAAAAGGTTACAATTTGCTGAAGGCTCAGGGGCATTTTTTAGCAACAAAATATTTTTTCATTAAGGTATGTACATTGGTTTTTTTAAAGACAGAATACTACTGCACATTTAATTAATAGACTACAGTATAGTGTGAACATAACTTTTATATGTACTGAGAGACCAAAAACGTCATGTGACTTGCTTTATTGCAATAGTCACTTGATTGCAGTGATCTGGAACTGAGCCTGAGGGGTTCCTGTAGAATTATCTCCAAGGGATGCCTGTAGAATTAACCCCTTGTTCTTCACGACCTGGCCCCTCCAAACTAGTCTTTCTGACTTCTTACACATTATTCCCATCCAAATATTCTTTCATCCATTAATATCGACCTCCTTGCTGGACCTCATACAAGATTCCAATTCTGTACCTTTTCCATGGTCAGCCAGTGATTAGGATGCTTCTCTCTCCAGGCTTCTCTGGTTTCCTTCAAGTCTCAACTCAAATGCCACTTTAGAAAGAGATGTTTTCTGGTCCCCCTCAAAGCTATGCCTTTCCTCTGAGATTCTTCCTCTTCTTCTGTAAGTGTTTTCTATTTCCATAGTTGTTTTCACGTTAACTCCCCCATTAGAATGTAAGCTCCTTGAGAGCAGGGATGATTTTTGTCTTTCTCTGTATCCCTAATCCTTAGCATAGTGCATGGCCCATAGAAGGCACTTAATAAATTCTTCTTAGACAACTAGCTGATGCAGTAGAGCATTGGGCCTGGAGTAAGGAAGATCTGAGTTCAAATCCAACCTCAGATACTTCCTAGGTATCTGACCCAGAGAAAGCCATTATCCTGGCAGTTTTCTCATATGTGAAATGCATATGTGTATGTGTGTGTGTGTGTGTGTGTGTGTGTGTGTGTGTGTGTGTGTGTGTTAAAAACAGTCCTTATCTCCCAGGGTTGTGATAAGGATCAAACTTGTAAAGAATTTCATAAATCTCAGAGAGCTCCTTAAATGCTGGTTTTAAAAATGCACCTAATATGCCTTTATTGTAGTTGCAGATTAAGCTATTTAAAGGTGGTATCTGTAATTTCTGAAACAATACACTGAAAAAGAAATCTTAATTTTCGACTTTGATTGTATTGCACTGAGGAATGGGAGGGTGGTTACACAATGTTCACAATCTTCTTTTTTGAACATCTAAAGTATAACTTGCAAATTCTTTTATTGCTGTATTGTCATAATAATTAGAATCCAGAATTTCTTTCTGATTACTACAAATGAAAACATTTAAAATGCATTTCTTTAAAGATAATTTAGTATATATTTATAGGTTCATTTGTGCTTAAGAATTAAAGTATGTGAATTTGATAGAATTTTGGCAAATTATGGCATTATGGCAAATTCCTTGGTCATCCAGAAATATGGTTAATACTGAAATATTAAGAAAAAACCCCAACATCCTTATTTTTTGCAAATGTATTCAAATCAGCTTTTACATGACATATAAAGAAACCTATAAGGCTTCTGACAAGGTCATATATACAAAATTTTTAGTCCTTCAAAAGTTCTATTTTCTTAAAACCAAAATAAGCTGCTAGAAATTCCTATGAACAAAAACTTCCAACAGACTAAAGACGGTCAATAATTAATTCAATTATTCAGAAAATTATGGTTCTTATTTAAGGTGTAGGAGTTCAAAACTATCAACACCAGACACAATCCTTTTATATTCAATGATATGTAATTTCACTGAGTTTCTTTGTCCAAGCACAACATGAAAATAGTTTCTACACAGGTTTTAAAAAATTAGAAATATTTTTAAAATAGAAGCATTTCTTAAAAAGTAGGGGCGGCTAGGTGGCACAGTGAGTAGAGCACCGGCCCTGGAGTCAGAAGGACCTGAGTCCAAGTGTGGCCTCAGATGCTTAACACTTACTAGCCGTGTGACCTTGGGCAAGTCACTTAACCCCAACTGCCCAGCCTTCCCCCCTCCAAAGAAAAAAAAAAGTAATTGATCATATTGCACAAGCTAATTTTCAAAACAAGTTCTTGTTGAATAGAATCCTTTCATCTTGTGGCTTTTGTATGCACTCAACTGGCCTGAATCTATTGTATGTAATCTTAAGAGTTCGCCAAAATATGTCATGCTCCAAATCTGATATGCCAAGAATGACACATTGAGGCCCACTGTAAACCACTCTGCTACACAAAGAAACGTTATATAAAAGAAAGCATGGATAAGATATTCCGGGAGTACAAGAGGATTGTCCATTGAATTGGTCTATTTTTTGTTCATTCTTTCAGCCGTGTCCTACTCTTGGTGTCCCCATGGACCATATATTCCATGGGGTTTTCTTAGCAAAGATACTGGAGTAGTTTGTCATTGCCTTCTCCAGGATTGGTCTATAGTAATCAGTCTTCAGGCTATCAAATTATAATGTGTCATATGCTGAAGAAAATGAATGTGGCCGTGGGCAGTAGTAGCAGTGTATAGCAGAAAGCAGCAGACATGAATGGCAGACATGAGAGGAGAAGGAAAAAAACCCACCATGATTATTGCTGGCTTGTTCTGTGACTCTTACCCTCCTGCCTCTTCCTCTCCTAATCTATGTGATACAGAGTCACCTAGGTGAAAACCCTCTCCCCCGTACCACTGCCCACATTCTCATCCCTGTCCACCTCAGTCCTCTCACTCCCAAATTCCTGTCTTGTTACAAACTTCTCTTAATCTCAGACTTTTTCCTGTGTTCCTTCCATATTCTTCCCCCCCCCCCAGTTTAGTTGCATTAGTTTTATTTTTTATGTAATGACTTGTTAAGAATTATGATTCTCCATTCATAGGATGACTTGTGGATTTTTCTATTCTACTATCATGTGAAAACATCAAGGCAACATACAAAACTCTTACGTAAATCAATTAGATGCACAAATCTACAGGTGTGCTAATGAAAAAATTTTTAAACTCAAGACTGAGCAACTTAGCCCCTTGACATTGCAGGAAAACATTGAATTAAAGGAGCAAACAAACCTGGTTCCCAAGGCTTGGATTTAAGGTGTATTCCTGCTAGGGTGTTGGCAAGAGGTAGCATTTATTCAGTAAATTCTTTCTTGTCAGGCATAGAAGGGAAACTCTGGGTCAGCTCTTTTGAATGTTGGAAATCTGATTTTTAGATACCCTGTATAGATCTGATGTTTTATAGAAGTAAACAGTATAGTGAAGAATGTCAAAAAGCCAGACTTTACATTATCAGGCCATATTATCTGGTCAATTCTCTATAAAGGTTAACTCTTGGTCACATGAAGCAACCTGTATCTGGATTTAGATAAAAGATATGAACAAGGTATGCTAAAATGTACATCAGGGGAACAATCATTAATTTGAGTAAGGGGTCAGATAAGTAAAAGTTCCACAATCTAAAAAACATATTGCCACTAGGCCCTTTTGGATAGCAACATTACACTTTGTAAAAGACTTGATTTCTTTTTTTAATTCAATTTTATTTTATTTTCAGTTCCAAATTCTCTAATGAGATTGTTCACATTGTCTTATACATCTTTGTTAGTTTGATTCTGTTTTATAATTTCTTGATTCCTCATAAAGTCATTAGCTTCCATTTGCTCCATTCTAAAATTTTTTTTGAGGGGGGAAGGCAAGGCAACTAGGTCAAGTGACTTGCCCAAGGTCACACAGCTAGTTAAGTGTCAAGTGTCTGAGGCTGGATTTGAACTCAGGTCCTCCTGACTTTAGGGTTGGTGCTCTATCCACAGCACCACCTAGCTGTCCCATCCATTCTAATTTTTAAGGAATTATTTTCTTCTGAGCTTTTGGACCTCTTTTTCCATTTGTCCAATTATGTTTTTTTAAGGCATTCTTCTCCTCACTGGCTTTTTGAATCTCTTTTCTCTTTTGCCATTTGAGTTAGTCTATTTTTTAAGGTGTTATTTTTTTCAGTATTTTTTGGGTCTCCCTTAGCAAACCGTTGACTTGTTTTTCATGATTTTCTTACATCACTCTCATTTCTCTTCCCAATTTTTCCTCTACTTCTCTTACTTGATTTTCAAAATCTTTTTTGAGCTCTTCCATGGCCTGTGACCAATTGATATTTTTCTTGGAGGCTTTTGATACAGGAGCTTTGACTTTGTTGTCTTCTTCTGGTTCTATATTTTGATCTTCTTTGTCAACAAAGTAAGATTCTATAGTCTGAGATTTTTTTTACACTGTTTGCTCATTTTCCCAGCCAAATCCTTGACTTTCTAGCTCTTTGTCAGGGTAGGACTCTGCTTCCACTGGGGGTGGGAGCGTCCCAGGCTTCAGGGGTTTTGTACCAGCAGCTTGATCTCCCACCGTCTGTGGGCCCAGAGTTCCAGAAGCAGTCACTGGTGCTGCTATTGCTGCTGTTGCTGCCACCACCTCTACCACCCCAGGGCTGGGGCTGGTCCCCAGCCAGTCCACACTCATCTTTCACACATGTCCCAAAGTTTTCCCACTGACTTTCTATGTTGTCTTTGGCATTTGTGGGTTGTAAAGTGGAAACTATCACAGCAGGCTCCGAGGCCTGCTCCGGCGCTGTCTGCAGCCTTTGCCGGACTGTGCTCCACTCCCAGACCAGTGCGATATACCCTTCCTGTCGGCCTTCCAGGCTGTCCTGGGCTAGAGATGTGTTTTACTCTGTCATTTTGTGGGTTCTGTAGCTCTAGAAATTGTTTGGAGTCATTTTTTACAGGTTTTTGGAAGGGTTTAGGAGAGAGCCCAAGCAAGTCCCTGCTTTTACTCTGCCATCTTGGCTCAGCTCCAAATTCTCTCTGTCCATCTTCACACACCCCTAACCACTGAGAAGAAAAACACAATCCATTACAAATATATAGTTAGTTAGTTAGATATACAAAATAAACTTCCATGTTAGTTATGTCCAAAAGACAAAGGAAGAGAAGAAAATATACTTCATTCTATACTCTGAGTTTATCACCTCTCTTTCTGGAAGTGGAGAATATGTTTCATCACGAGTCCTTTGTAACTGTATTTAGTCATTGTGTTGATCAGAGTTACTAAGTCTTTCAAAGTTGATTGTATTTATAATATTGCCATTATATAAATTGTTTTCCTGATTCTGTTCACTTCACTTTGCATCAGTTCATACAAGTGTTCCCAGGCTTTTCCCCTTCACCATTTTTTCTGCCAGAAAGTGTTCCATTGCATTCATATGCCATAACTTGACCATATTTGTGCATAGAGGGAATTTGGTAGGACTCCTTTGCCTATATTTAAAAACAGTTTCTGTAATGTTAAAATTAATTGTTCCAATTAGTTCTTTAATCCATCTGGTCCTGAGCTTTTTTTTTTTCACTTAGGAAGTTCATTTACTGATTGTTAAATTTCTTTTTCACTATTTTAAGTATTCTATTTTTTATTCTGTTCATTTAAGCAATTTGTATTTTTTGCAAATATTCAGCTACTTCATTCAGACGGTCAATTTTATTGACATACAATTGGGCAAAATAGCTTCTAATAATTGCTTTTATTTCTTCTTCATTGGCTGTGGATTCACCTTCATTTTTGATACTGGTAATTTGGTTTTATTATTTTTTTCATCAAATTAGCCAGTGGTTTATCTATTTTTATTGTGTGTTGTTTTTTTTTAAATCAGCTCCTAGTTTTATTAGTTAAATTTTTTTAACTTTCAATTTTGTTAATCTCTCCTTTGACTCTTCAGGATTCCTACTTTGGAGTTTAATTGGGTGTTTTTAATTTGTTGGTTTTCTAGATCTTTTAGTTGCATGCCCAACTTGTTGATCTGCTCTTTCTCTCTTTTATTGATGTAAGCATTTTAAGATACAAATTCTCCCTAAGTTCTGTTGTGGCCACCTCCCACAAATACTGGCATATTGTCTCATTTTTGTCATTATCTTTAATGAAATTGTTGGTTGTTTCTGTGAGTTGCTCTTTGACTCACTTATTCTTTAGGATTGAGATATTTAGTTTCTAATTAATTTTTAATCTATGCTTCAAAGGTCCTTTATTGAATGCAATTTCTATTGTGTCATGGTCAGGAAAAGATGCATTTAATATTTCTGCTTTTCTGCATTTGCTTGTGAGGTTTTAATGCCCTAATACATGTTAAATTTTGTGATGGTTCCATGAATAGTTGATAAATAGATATAATCTTTCTATTCCCATTCAATATTCTCCAGAAGTCTATCATATCTAATTTTCTAAAATTCTATTAATCTCTTTAACTCTTTTCTTGTTTATTTTTTGTTAGATTTATCTAGGTCTAAGAGGAGTAAATTGCGATTCCCCCTGCTATCATAGTTTTACTGACAATTTTTTTCCTTTAACTCATTTAGCTTCTCCTATAAGAGCTTAGACGCTGCGAAACTGGGTGCATATATGTTCAGTATTTACGTTAATTTTTTTGTTGATAGTACCTTTTAGCAAAATTTCGTTTCCCTGATTATCTTTAATTAGATCTTTTTTTTTTGCTTTTGCTTTGTCTGAGATCATGATTGCCACCCCTAATTTTTTTTTACTTCAACTGAAGTATAATAGATTCTTTTCCAGCCCCCTATTTTAATTTTATACGTAACTTTCTGCTTCAAAAGTGTTTCTTGTAAACAATGAATGGTTGGATTCTTGCTTCTAATGAATTCTGCTATCCTTTTCCATTTTATGAGTGAGTTTATTCCATTCACATGCACAATTATGACTGTTAACTATGTAGTTCCCTCCATCCTAATCTCTTCTATTTCTCTTCTTTTTTCCCTGTCCCCTCTTTAAGAGTCTCTAAGAGACAGTTTACTTTTCTGAACACAGCTCTGAAACTAAAGTTCCTCAGGATAGACTTTTCCCTACCCAAGCATGGCATATATAGAATTATTGCAATGTGTCCTTTCTGTCTTATTCTTTTTGGGGGATAGAGGGTAGGTCCTGAAATAAAAACTGTCTCATACTTAAAATTCATATTGTACAATGGATGCCTATGTGAGAGTTGGGGTCTATCACCCACAGTTAGGGAAATCTAGACATGAGTTGTACTTGAACTTTATTTTGAAGATTTTTTTTTTACAGTCAAACCTTGAGCAAAAGGTCTCTTTAATTTTTATATTTTTGGTGTGATATTTAGTAACCACGTGGCTAGAATTTGGATCTCAGGTCAATGAATGTTGTTTTAGTTTTTCCATGGGAAGGCCCTTTTGAGGCCAGAAGCTTGGCAGAATTCACTGTTTGCTCAGATAAAAAGAGATCTTTTGCACATGCGTCAAAATGACCTTGACAAGACCACTCAGCTGATGGTTGTAGTGCACCACCTGGTGGGCAAAATTATAAACTACATAAGTTGTTACCTGACAATCAAGTGAATTTCTCTTTCTCTAGATTTTATTTCTTTTTATCTTTCTTTAGATTTGCAGAAGGCAGGACAAAAGCCATGGGGGCTGCTTTTGATACTGAAACAGCTCGAATGTCGACTAGAATATCCACTAAAATGCACACACCAATGGTTGGACCATTCAACTTCAACTTCACACATAAAGTTTCTCATCTGGGATAATGAAGTTATGGGTTAGTGACATAATGATGAGTTAAGACAACTTGTCTGGACCTCCATTTAGATTGCCTTCTGTATTGTAGGAATCCATTGGAAAATCTGGTTTTTGTTCAGAATAGTCTGCTTCTTCACATGGGAATGAAGGGTCAATTTCCAATAAATCCAAAGTCCTCTCTGATGAAGAGTCCCACATCTCGTGAGCTGAACTGAGATTAGATTTCTTCACTGGGTGGGATGGGGGGAAGCTTGTGCTCCTTCATCTACTTTTGCTATTTCTACTCATTTTTTCCCCTAATTTTTTAGGTTGAGAAAGACCTTTACAAAAGCCAAGCCAATCAACAACCAAAGGGAACTTGACAAAACATGGCTTGCTTTTTGAATTTGCATAACAATGTATATGGAGTTGGTCATGTCTCTATGCCTACCAGCTATGGAAGACCTGGTTTCTAATATGTGTCTAAGAACTGAGATTCTTAGTGCAAAACACTGAAGGAGGTTGTCAAGGTCAATGCCTGAACTTCCCCTGATCACTGAGAACTATTTAGAATGAGTTATACATCCCAATGCACACCAAAGCACCCTAACCCAGTTTGATTTTCTGGTATAACTAATATTGAGCTGGAAGATTATGGAAGGGCGATAAGAGGAATCTCTGATCAAATTAATGAGCTCTCCAATCAAATGGATAAGATTACAAGGAATGGACCTTTGCCTCCAGGCATCTAAATGGCACTTCCAGCGTAGGTAGGGATGTATCCTGGCACCTTGCCAAAGACACAAGGAGTGCCTCTGATTGGCTCTCCATGAATAGAGTTGATTCCTGGATGATAAGTGTCCAACTCAGAGGCTAGACTTTTGATTGGTGAGCTGCCTCCTCCTCCACCATGGTCTACAAAGCAAACTGAGAGATCTCCTACTCTTCTTTTCCTATTCCCTTGTGCCTTATTTTTGAGTTCATCAAAGGAGAAGTTGTACAGATTCCTTCTCCTCTTTCCCTCTCCAACCTTGGAGCAGCTAATGCTGACTTGCAGAAACAGCAAATGGAAGAGACAGGTGCATGGGGCTGCTTAGCTGATGAGGGGTCGCTCATAGACAATGTTCATGAGCCCCAACTCCTCTAGGAAGGAGGGGAGATTTTTAATTACTTAGCACAATCCTCTAGGTTCTGGTCTTTTAGACATAAAAGAGATTTCCTCTACATTATCAGCTTTGGAGATTGCCCTATGTCCACTTTCAGGGAAACCTAGTCAAGAGCTATATCTAAGCTTTAATTTAAAGATTTCTCTAGGGAGCAGAGCTGATGTGGTATAGAGAGTGAGATAGCCTTGGAGGCAGAAAGACCTAGGTCAAGTCCCATGTCCAACATCTCTCTAAAATATAAGCTCCAAACTAGACCTTTTCCTTCGAGCCCAGGGTCTTTGCGGGGGGTGAGGGGTGGGATTGGGGAGGGGGCAGGGGGCTGAGGGGGGGGGTGTCTGGATAACAGGTTACATGTGTGTCTTCCCCTCAGTTAAATATAAGTTCACGGAGGGCAAGACTGCTCTATTTTTAGTACAGTGCCTGACACACAATGAGTGCTCATTTCATTTTTGCTGAATTGAGAGGAGAGATTAATTTGCCCACGCCCACACAGGTAGTATGTGGAAGAACCAAAGCTTCAAAGAACCCAGGTTTTTTTAAATCCCTGCATGGTGACATCCTCCCTCCCCGCCCCCATCCTGTACAGCCATTTCATCACTGCACAAAGGGATCCACAGCTGCAGAAAAGTCAGGTTTATTTTTCAGGTTTGGAGATGACTCTATAGTGTTTCCAGGAGGGGAGGAGAGGATAGGGGCTCCTGCTGGGCTCTACCTATAGGAGCAGGATTCTGCAGCAAAGATGTCATAGAATGAATGATAAGATTTAGAAGAGGAAAGGAACTCAGAGATCATTTAATCCAACCCCTCTATTTCATAGAGGAGTAAATGGAGTTTCTGAAAAGGGAAGTGGGAGTGCAGGAACTTGAACTCTGGTCTTTTGACTCGAAGTCCTAGGTTCTTTCCCACCATACTACACTGCTGGACACACACTCTCTCTCTCTCAATGGCTTCTCCCAGAATTCCAGGCCCACCCCCTCACCAAGACCCTGAGTGAAATGCTCCAGAACTGAGACCCCTTTACCACCCCAATTCTCCCTGATCCTGCCCTCCAGTTACCTGCTCTCACTGAGGTCTCCTAGGCTGGGAGGGGCTTGGAGAGCCACTGAGGGCTGCCCTTGGTGGGGGTGGAGCTGGGAAAGAGAATGTAGGTTTGATCTGGGGAGTGTGATAGTCCCTCCAAATCCCACCTAGGGGGAGGGGAATCCTCAGAACCCCAGTTGTGGGGATAGCAAAGATAGAAACCCTCCTCTGGTGTAGACAAGCTGAAGTATAGGAATCCCAGCAAATATACATTTGTTGAATGTTCAATGAGCCTCCCAAAGGAGGTATCCCAGGCTGGGCCCCAGGAAGGCAGAGCCCTCATACCTGTATGGACATAGATCAGACCCAAGCCGGCAGTGAGGGCAGCCCCCAAGACAAAGGCAGACACGGCGATGGCCACAACTGGGGCAGGGTCCAGGCCACCGCAGCCTGGGGATTGTGGGTCAGGATGGAGGACCTGGTCCAGCCCAGCTTGTGAATGATCTTGGAAGGAGAGGAGCAGGCAGGCTCTGAACTAGGGGCTAGAAGCTAGAGATCTTGCCCCTGAAACAGCCTGCACTCTGCTCTTTAACCCAGGTGGGTAGACCCTAGTCTTCCCCTTGGGAACCCAGTCATCCAAACCCCTGGCCGCTGCCTTCCTCAGAGATTCAGAAACACAGCTTTCCCTCAGCCCCCAACCTTTTCCTCTAAACCACACTGAGGAAGGTGCTAAAGGGTCTCACCAGGGGGAATTCGAGGGGGCCTATGGAGGGGTTGGGGCACAGTGACAATGATGGGCTGGGACAGGGTGTGGACATGGGGGCTTTCTCCAACGACCTCCTCTCTGCTTCCACTGCCAGTGCAGGCTTCATCCTGGGAGAGACACTGAGACCCAGAGAGAATAAGGGGACTTGAGACCCCCTTTCACTATCCTCCCCTTCCCACCCTTGCCCCTCTGCTCCAGGCCAACCTAAAGATCCAGACATCTGATGCTCCTCTGAAACCTCCATCAAGCCAGAAATCAATTGCTTCCATACCCTTGTTCCCTTCAAGAATCAGGGTGTCCCCCCCCCAAATCTTACAAACCCTTGGGGGCTGGTCAGCACTGCGGGGACCTCTCCGTGGGGCACCCCGACGACGGCAGAGTCCTAGTTGGCAGTGTAGGAACTGCACAGAGGCGTTGAAGACGGGGCGCAGGCGGAAGCTGAGTCTGGTTTGGGGCAGGGACCCAGGGGGTGGGGGGTGGAAGGAGACAGAAGCTTCTGCTGGACAGCCACCCCTTAGCAGCAGCAGAAGTGGGGAGCCCTGGGTCGGGTCGGAGGAAGGTGATAGGGAGCATCGATGCAAAAAAAGGCCCCATCGTGAAGAGGGCTGAGCCAAGGAAGCCTGAGGGATAGGAGAGGAAATGGGACAGGACACTGGGAGCCAGTGGGCAAGATGGGCTGAGGCAGCTGGGGTCCCAAACCTCCATTCCTCAAGGTGGGACCCACTGTCTGGGATTTTGGAAATATAATCCAGCCCTCCTCACTGTAACCCACCATAGAATCACAGACAAGAGCCAGAAGGGACCTCAGTGATCCAATCTAACCCTCTCATTTTACAAATGGGGAAACTGAGGTCCAGAGGTGTTAAAACATTTTGTCCAAGGTCATACCAAGCAAGTGGCAGAGCCCTGGCTCAAACCCCTCTCCTCTGAATCTCCAGCACCTTGTAGGCTGCCTTTTTAGATGGGCTTTAAACCAGAACCCAGAGCAATCAAACAAATTTAACCAACCACTGGGCAACTGTGGGAAAGGCAGAATGTGAACCCAAGGCCTTGGAAGCCAAATCCAACAGTGGGAAAAAATCAAACCACATCACACGAGCCTCCCCCCCCCCCCCATCCCCCAGTCCCATCAGTAGGCCCCCTGGATCCCAGTTCCTAGCCTCCCCCCATCACCTCCACAAACACAGGACTGTTGGCAGGTACCACACATGGCCCTGGGAACCTCCGGAATGTGTCTGAACTGGAAACAATCAAGTTGAAGGGTGGGCGCCGAGGTCCAGGGCTGGGCAGGGCAGTAGACAGGCAAACTGGCCACAGAGAAAGCCTGTATGATTCTGGCTCTGTGGAACCCACCACGTGCTATCCCTCCCCATTCCCACCCCCAAACCTGTCAAGCACGGTTCTCAACTGTGGCCATTTCTTAACTGCCCCTTCTGGAGAAAACCCCAGGCCAATGTGATGGGTGGACTTCGCAAGGTACATCAAGTAGAGTACAGATACAAGGTCATAGGGGTAGGCGAGGGCTAGCCTCACCAGGTGGAAAAGCCCAGAACTAGCATTCAGCAAACCAATTTAGGCTTCGCTCTGTGGTCTTGTGCAAATAATTTCCCCTCCCTGGAATTCTGACTGCCCCCTCCAAATGAAGAAGATAAGCCCTACTCATCCTAGTGGCATGGCAAGTGCATGGAGGGTCACGTGGAGTTGTTTTGATGAGTCTGGGATAGGAATGCCCGAATACTGAGCAGGCCTTCATCTGCTGCTACTACCACCTCCTCCCTCTCCAAAACCAGCGCCCCTACTCACGTTCATGACGGATTCTACCTCCCCCAGGGGTGTCCTGGGAGCAATGGTGAGAGGAAGGTTCTGGCAGACCTGGGAGGGAAGGGGAGGTGAAGCTGTCCCCTTCTTAGGAAAAGTGACCAATGCTAGTTTGCCTTCTTCAGCATTTATGGTGAGCTCCCCAGCCCTCTCATACAAGAAAACAAGATAAACCTTCCAAGACAGAAAAATGGGTCTCCAGTGGTTGGAATGCAGCGGCATGTCCAGGAAGGGATAGGTCAGAAGGGAGTTGAGGAAAGCTAAATCAAAAGCCTGAAGGTTGGGGTCTATAGGGTCTCATAGCCCTTAACTTAGAATGGAACCCTAAGCGATGGAAACAGGACTCGTGAGGACAGGGCAAACTAGGACGAGGGTTGACATATCTTCACCAATACCCCAGCACCTACCCATTCTACCTGGGGGAGGTGTAGGAATCTGAAGGAGGAAGGGAAGGAAGAAAGCAGCCAATCCCATCATATTGTCTCTAGGGGAGCCCAGGAGTGTCCTTGGCACCTGTGCTGGAGAAGGGAGAAGCTGGTCTCACACCCTCCTGGGATGGGATCTGGATCCACCCAGTACTAGTGATGACGAGGAATGTGGGTAGGTAGGCTGTGAGCAGCTAGTGTGCTGAGGCCGTCTGTAGTACACTTGGGGTTAGAATTGTAAACATATGACCTTCCCCCTCCCTCTGCAAGCTGGGCTGCAGATCGCGGCAGATGGGGTGGGCAGGGGTACAGGAAGGGAAGCTATCTGGTCAGGGCCATCTCCAAGTCTTCAGACTCCCTGGGGAGATGCCAAAGTGACACCTGAGCTGTGCATGTTGGTGCAGAGGACAGCAGCTCAAGGCCCTAGGCCCTATACTGGGAGAGATGGGATTAAGAAGTCTCATCAGACCTAGCTGCAGGAAGGTCACACATCCAACCTAGGCCACAAGAAACGACTCTCAGCTCTCCCACCAGGGCCCCAGAGCCAGCCCCTCAAGGTTAGCCCATCCTCCCTCACCCCCACACAGAGCCAAGCCAACTCGAAGCAAGTGGGAAGTGGCCAGTATTCTCACTCACCTTTATTCCTCTTCTTACCACACCCTGAGAGCAAACTCTACTCCCTCCCCCAACATCCCCCACCCCCAGCCTTTTTCTCCACTCTGGACACAGCTGAGGAAAAGGGATTTTTTTGGTGGTGGTTTTTTATTATTATTATTATTATTTTTATTTTCAAGCTTCTAAGAAGGGTTTACAAACAAGGGCATTTTGTTTTTGAAAAAGGGACAATGGGGCAATACTGTTGGCCCAGGTGCCCCCCAGTAGGCACCCACCTCCCCCAACCCCTGTAATAAGGGAGGGGGCACCCACGTTTCCAGCACTGCCTTCAGTCACGAGGTACAAAGCTGAGCTGGGGCCACAAGCTGGGAGTAGGGAAGGCTAGGCCCCAGGTCCACTCAGTTCTCCCCCTGCCCCCTACCCCCACACTGGCTCTCCTGGCCTCTCCCTGGGAAATTGGCCAGGGTCCCAGGACGGATCCTGAGAGGGAAGAGGGGATAAGGTGGCTCAGGCATCTGGCTAACCCAGCCTGGGAATCAGCTCAGGAAGCTCAGCTGGAGGAGAGGAGGAAGGGTGGCACACGTCCATTTAACACTGAAATGAGGGCTGGGCCCAGGGAAGAGGAAAGAGCACACATGCTCACAAAACAGAAAATAGTTCAATTAAAATAAAACTGGACAGTTACAAAATAGGGCCAAGCTGGCCCTGCCATTGAGCAGAAGACCTTCCCCCTCAGTGAAAGTCATTTTACCTGGCTCCAGGGCTGAGGGGGGGGGGGATGGGTACTGGCTGCCCAGATGGAATGGGGGAAGGAGAAGTGTCTGGTTCCCCTTGGCACAAAGGGGTCCCCAGACAGCCTTCTGGAGGTGGGGGTGGGGAAAGGCACAATCTCCAAATCCCTTCTGCTGGCAGCGTGGCCAAGTGCAGGGGGAGATGTGCCCATATCCCTCTGGGCAGAGAAAGAAGGTAACTCCTCTAGTTTTAACATGCGGCCTCCTGCAAATATGCCAGTGAGAACAGAGACTAGAGACTACAGGGAGACAGATGCTAAAGCCTATATTGAGCCAGTGAAATCCATCAAGCTGTGCTATCCTCACCTTTGGCCTTGGTGCCCATGTTTGGGGGGAGGGGGGGCCTTCTGGGTCTGAGTGTGTTGTGTGAGAGTGTATGAGTGTGAGTGTGAGTGTGTGTGTGTGTGTGTGTGTGTGTGTGTGTTTTCCATTTGATCTGCATGCATCACCAAAAAAAAAAAAATACCTCTTCCTTGTCCCTCCCACCCTCCCCAACTGCCTGCCCCCGCCACATGGAAGCTCTGAAGAGGCTGAGGTGGGAGGCAGGGGGTGGCCAAGAACCAGCTCTACTCACGCATCAAATGTGAATAGTAATAATAACAATAATAATAATTAAGAAACAATGCAATAAAACTGCATTTGCCTTTTCTCTGGGGCCCGGCCAAGGCTGGTGCCAAAGTGGGCCAGGCAGCCATGGGGACCAATCCAACTCCTGTCTTTGTCTGAAGGGCCTGAGAAACTCAGCCTAGGTGCTCTCCAGGGTCCTGCCCTGTCTCCTTGCCTGGGAGGGGTGGAAGACAGCTAGCCCCTGTCACGCCAGCCTTGGGAACAGAGGAGCCCCAAAGGTCAGCCCCGTGAGGCGGCAGAGGGAACGGGCACCAGGCCTTGGTTTACCCGGGAGCCTGGAGAATGGAGGGCCAGCTCAAGGGATGAGTTGAAGGAAGGCCTGGGTGCTTGCTGAGGCCAGGGACCTGTAGCCACTATCTTCTCCTGCCCTCCACACTTCCTCTTCACCCTCTACCACTAGGCTTGCACACCCTTCCTAAATATCCTGATCCACTCTTAAGATTTCTCTTCTGCTCCCTAGCTCTGTCCCTATCTCACATCCTCAAACCATCTCTACCAACCTCTCAATTTCTCCATCTGAAGCCCCCCAGTGGCCCCATGGTTTCCTGTCCTTCTGCATCTGCACCCTTGGCTCCGACTTGCATTGTCATTCACTCCTCCTTCCCTCCCTTCAAGCCCCTCTGGCCTGCCTGCTAGTCTTGCTCACCATTCTCCTATGTCTCCACCACAGCAGTGTCTGCCGCCTTCTGACTGGCTGACACCAAGCCCCTGCAGCTGTCTGGACCCTGGTGGCTACAGCTTCTCCAAACCCCAGCCCCAGGAAGAAGGCGAATTTAGAACTCGCAAAGCAGGCATCCAAGATCTTCAACTCACTCCAGAGCTGGGAACCAGATCCCTCCCCGTTAGGGACAAAACAACCCTTTGGGTCTGGCTCAGGGCTGAATGATTAGGGAGGGGCCGGGACCTGGTCAATCCCTCAACAGCATACACTAGAGGGAGTAAGGAAGAGGGACGTCCCACTGCACCCCCACCTGGCTACTAAAGGTCACAGTACACCCTCAGGAGATGCTACACCCCTGGAATCAGGACCCACAATCTTTCCCATATCTACCCTTTCTGCTGACAAAGCACAGATTTAAAAGAGTCCCCACCACCTGCCCGCTGCTGAACCACTGCCACAAGCAGCCAAACACGACTTTGGTTAAAAGTTTCTGAAGGTACCGACACCCCCATGTAAGAATCAACCCACCCCACCCCCACCCCCACCATACCCCCCCAAATAAAATAAAATAAACTCCATGAAGGACCCCCTGAGATCAACAAGAGAAAAACTGACCCACTGCAGGCCACCTGACCACCCCCAGCTGGCCAGACGTGCTCCTCCCCTGCCCTCCCCCCCACATTCCCAGGGACAAAAACCTTGGGAGTGACACCCACAGAGCAGCAAGCAACCCCTCCCAGGCCACCCTACCCCAGCCCTTGTGGCTTGCAAACTGAATCCTCAAGCCAGAAGAGTGGGCAGGAGAGAGGGCAAAGAGAATAAAGATTCAGGCAGCTCTCTCCTGGGCCTCCAGGAGCCCACCCAAGCCCAGAGGTTACAACTGAATAAATAGAGTCTAACGGTGGACCTGTCTTCCATCTTCTGTTCACAGTGTCAGGGGGAGGGGGACGTACAGCTCTCCCCCAGGAAAGGAGCCGGAGACCCAGGATGTCCTCAGCTGAAAGGCAGGGGTGGGGGGAGGCGGCTCTGGAGGGCCCCCACTTTATCTTCAGCTCTCTGTGGCTGTCCATGTTTCCGTACTCCCTCCCCAGCTCCATGTGACATCTGGCCCGCCAGCATGGGGGGAGGCGAGTGGAAGACTGGTACGTCTTGGGGGCGGAGTGGCATAGCCCCTGCTGCAGCTGGAGTAGGGGGAGGAGCAGGCTGACTGGCCATTTGTCTTGCCCCCTTCTCCCCCAGCCCCTGCTGACCCTCCCAGGCTGCGCTGGTCACCACTTGGCTACCTGAAGAAGGGAAGGTGGTGTTGGCTCAAGATGCTGCTAGTCCGAGGGGACTCCGTCTTCGCCATGACATCCTTGAACCAGGACGCCACATCCACTTCCAACATCTCGTATCGTTTGATGAAGCTGTGTTCCTGAGAAGGACAGGAAGTTAGGGGTAGGCCTCAGAACTGTAGCTCCAGGCCTCTCCTCCCTCCTTCCTCGAGGCCATGGAGAAGCTCAGTGCCCCCATGCCCAGCCCCAGGGAAACAGGTAATGTGTACTCACAAGTAGCTTATTGTACTTTGGTCTCTTCCTGTGATCTTTAGTAAGGCTAGGGAATAAGAACACAGATGTATGGGCATATGACACAAGGGCCACTCCCCATCTTGGAGTAGGGTAGGTTAGAGGGTACAGGAGAGCATGGGAGAGGACCTGACAAGTCAATCCAGCCTGTTCTGTCTTTCCAAGAACTGAGCATGCCAAAAGGCTGCTATCTAACAGGCACACCAAACTCCTCCCTCAAGGGATCTTCAAGAGTTTTAAAGAAATGACTGCTCATGCTTTCAGGTGAGGAGAACTCCAAACTTCCTAGCCTCCAGTCCTGGTCACTAGAGCCTGGCACTGTTAAACATGACTGAGTGCTCCTGGAAGGAGAAGAAAACTCATCCTAGGATGGAAGGGAAATGGCTTAACTGTGAGAAGTTAGGGCCAAAGAAGCAAGAGCTGGGCTTAGCATAAGTTATGGTTAGGACTCTGAGAACCATCCCGCCCTGAACTGCTCAAGCCTTGGGTTTTTTCTCTTCTTTTTCTATGTCCTGCCTTATATATCCCCCACTGTCCTGTCTAAACAGATGACTCTTCAGATGTGGCATCTCTGACCCAAGAGCCACATTGGACATCTCCAGTCAAATGTCCCTATGTCACATCAAATTCAACTTGTCCAAAACTGAACTTAACATTTCTGCCCCCAAAACTAGTCTTATCTGCCTTGGTGTGTCCGTGCCACCTGCATTCTCTCCCCGAGAAGCACCAACACCTAGGATTCTTCTTAGTCCTTGCCCTAATACATTCCCAAATTCTTCCTCCTCCACTCTGACTGCCACCGTCCATCACAACAGACCTGGGCAACTCCAGCAGCCCCAGAGCCAGTCTCTACCCCTTCTCTATCCCAATGTCCTGGGCATCAGGAGCCAGAAGGTCACTCAGAGGCCATCTGGTCCAACCAAGAATCACTTCTCCTTTACTGCTGCCCTGTAACCCTCCAGGAGGGGGCCACTCGCCCCACGTAGGGACCCTTCCTCCTGTTGACAAATGTTCCCTTCTATCAGGAGTTGGTCTCTGTCAGAAGCTCCTATCCACTAGTCCTTGTGCTGCCCTCATGAGAACCTTCAAGTCACCAGCAACTGCTGTCATATCCCAAGTCCTTTCCTGCCTCTCCTGCCAGAAGTTTCTTTAATTCAGACCCAAACAGCCCTCATTCCTTTGCTAGATTTTTATATGGTGCTTAGCTCTAGTCTCATGATCTTGGCCACCCTCCTGGGGAATGCTCTCAAGGGGGCATGGTCTTCCTAAAACATACTGCTCCATACCGAGCAGGATGTCCAAGAGATGGGCTGCCCAGGGCAAAGGCTGGCAAGCTCAGGGCCTCCCACCTCTCTAAGCCCAGTACAGGGTCTCCTGTCTCTGGCTCAGTCACACTAAGTCTGTGGTCCACTAAAACCCCTAAATGTCTTTCACTCGAGCCAGTGTCTTGCTTTCCCCTTCTTGTAACAGAATTAATTTTGGAAACACAAACCTGAAAAGTCACATTTATCCCTCTCAGAATTCACATTATTTGGCTGAAATCATTGCTCTGGCTAGCAAGAGCTTTCTAAACCTTAATTTTGTCATTTGTCCTTCCCAGCTTCACCTGTTTCCAAAATTGCTGTATGTAATCTTCAGTCTCCAGACCTTCCCTGCCCCACCCATGACAACTCTCTGGCTAGAGTGATTCAAACAGTTCCAAAGGCACCCCTTTTTTTCTCCCCCCATTTAAAAGCAATGTCTTTAGCAGGGCTTCTTAAACTTTTTCCAGTCGTCACTGTGACCCCCTTTTCAGTTTCCAGCAGTGTTTGTTGGCGTTGCATGGCCTGAGGGCATGTGCAGTGCAAAGTGCTTGCTGTTCAGAACTCAGGCAACCATGCCAGAAACACATCGGATTCATTAGGCTTTGGTTTTTGAATTAATTTTTGGTTGCTGCTGTTCAGAAATCTTTTACCTTTGACAAATTTTTCAAAATCCTTAAAAAACACTGGTCTACAGTTCCTATAGCCTGTGGTCAAGAACCTCTACAATACAGCCCCACTTTCTCCCAACTGTCCTTCCCAAGCACTGTCCATCCACTCCAAGCCAAGCAGGTCTTTTCATTGGCCACTCCCCCATGTTCCCTGACAATCCTTTGGAGTACTCTTGCCAACAATGCCCTCTCCTCTTCTTCTTCCTCCTATCCTGCCCTGAATACTGAAGCCATCAATGATCTTTGCCTTCTTAAAAAAGTTCTACAGATTCTCAACATTCTGAAACCCAGAATCTAGAAATTATACAGGATGTCCCAAAAGTCTAAGTGCCATTTAGAGCTTATTAAAATCTTAAAACACCTTTTATTAAAGCCTTAAGAAACATAAAACCACACCTGGAGTTTTAGGACACCCTGTAGTACAATGGGTGAGTCAGTCCTCTCTCCACCTTGACTGTGAACTCCTTGAGAGATCAGACCTTCCCCCTTCTTATATCCCCTGCAATGCTTAGAACAGGCTCCCTAGTCCCCCTTTCCTTCTAACCCCACCCTAACAGGGCTGTAGGAAGGACACCAAGCTCTGGAAGGGGAGGGCCTTTATACAGAAGAGATGAGTAGCAGTAAGGGAGGTTGGGGTGGCTGGGGCCCATAATGGCCACAGCTTTGCTAAACAAAGAAGCTGAAAAGCAGGCATGTGGGGAGTTGAAGGAAGAGATGGGGGGGAACTGAGGGTCAGGGGGTTCAGGGAGAAGAGAGGACTCACCAGTCTTTAACAAAGGACTGAAAGTCCACCGAGAAGCCCATATTACTGGGCAGAAGGGGTGGCTCTTCCTGCAGGACCTTGGTGAGGACCTCAAAGTCAGTCTTGCAGTTTTTGTAGGGGAACTGCCCAGTCGCCAGCTCCACCTGGGTAAGAAGGGCTGAGAGTGTGGTCACCTTCCCTGCTTCCTTTTTCCTGCCCCCTCTTCCCAACCCTGGCAGTCAGGTTCCCTCTTGTACCAAGTTCTCTGCCCTTCCCACTTCCCTCTTTCACAGAATTTCCCATCTCAAAGGTGGCCCAAATTCAGCTGGACCCTGACAACAAGCGTGACAAGTCATCATTCAACATCTGCTTGGAGACCAGCAGCGATGGAGAGCCCATGACTTTTTGAGGCACCAATTCTACTTTTGGAATTCTCTCCTAGTCTCAAATTCACGTAAGGGCTCAAGCCTATGGCTTTCAGAATAGTGTTACTTTACTTTCCTTTGTACTCATTTCCTTCTGTTTTGCAGCTGTCTCCGGTCCCCCCCAAGCCCCTAGGCTGCTGCTTTGACCTCTCTAGTGCCTAGGATGCTGCTGGAGGTCTGGCCCAGTCTACTTGGCTCACCAGTGAGATTCCCAGGCTCCACACATCCGCTCGGATGTCATAATCAGGCTTGGTGGGATCTGGGGGGTCTATCCGCTCTGGCTGGTAAAAAAGAAGAGACAGACAATGTCTTCCAACAGCTCTCACAGACATACTCATGAGGATAGGGTAAAGCAAGCAGCCCAAGACACACCTGGGACGGTTACCTGTAGGCCAGAGAACCAGCCCAGGTCAATAACACCCAAACTCGTAGAGATGAAACACACAGTCAATCACTCTGGTATTTCACAATGGCCCTCCCATTCTCTCTCAACCCCCACCCTGAAAAGGACAATTAAGCATATGTTAAGTTTTAAAAATTCAAGTCTGGGGGTGGCTAGGTGGCACAGTGAATAGAGCACTGGCCCTGGAATCAGGAGGACCTGAGTTCAAATCTGACCTCAGATACTTATCACTTACTAGCCATGCTTGGGCAAGTCTTTAACCCCAACTGCCCTGCCTTCCCCCCTTCAAAAAAAAGCAAAAAAAATTTCAAGTTTGTGAAAATGGACCCCAGAGACAGGTGACAACCCCTTAGGCTGCTATGGACCTGGTTCCACCCCCTGCCATTAGGGAACACAAAATTTACCGCCATGTAAGCTGCACAGCCAGCACTTCTCGTTTTGGCCTTGGAATCTACCAGACGGCCACTGATGCCAAAATCACAGAGCTTGATCTGACCCCGCTCATCGAGCAGGATGTTGGAGGGCTTCACATCTCTGTGGATCACACCATGCTTCTCCTTCAGGTAGTAGAGCGCCTTAACAATCTGCAACCACACCCACCCACCCCAGCCAGGACTCTTTTACTGCTGGGTGGTGGGATGGCCCCAGCCACCCCAACCTCCCTTACTGCCACTCCTCTTCCGTTTAAAGGCCCTCCCCTTCCAGAGCTTGGTGTCCTTTCTACAGCCCCCACTACTCACATGGACTTCTTAGCCCTTTTCCCCAAGCCCAACATTGCAAAGCTCACATCCATGTCTATAAAACAGGGGTAAGAGGGAAAACTCTGAAGGGGGGAAGGGGCCCCTAATGGCACCTCCAATCCACTTCCACCTACTTACAGCCACAGTCATCTTGCCTAAAATCCGCTCTGGGATGGGCCCTTGAATTCTCTTCTTTAGCTTTTCAGCACAGGTGCCCATAAGCTCCATGGCAATGAAGACATCTGTCTGTGGAGGGAATGAGGGGGAAATAGCTAGGAGAGAGGAAAGGACCTCCCCCATCCCAGTACCTTGTTTGTCCCTGGGATGACACATTTCCAGATACTGTGAAGTCATGGGAATATGGAATTTGGGGGGAAGAAGGCAACCTCTCAGAAATTTAGAGAAAACCAGGCAATATTTTTAGCCCCTTTTATAAATCTAAAGTCACCCTTTAAGTTACAAACCAAGAATGAATTCTGTGTAACTTGATTTACTCATAAAGGTATGAGGGGGTGGGGATGGAAGAAGAGGGTGGCAAGGAGGTGGAGAATAGAAAATGGGGGGGAGGGGATATGGTGCCTTCTTCCAGGCCAGACCACAAAGCAGCATTCTACTTGACCCCAGCCCCGTCACTCACATTGGTGATGAAGGTCCCAAAGCACTGAACAATGTAGGGACAGTCATGGCTCTTGAGCACCACATCCAGATCCATGAGAATTCGTTTGTTTTCTTCCTTGTTTCCAGAGCGGCGCATTTGCTGCAGAAGACCATTGGAGTTGCAAAGGGGGTCAGGGCTGGGAAGGAAGATGGCAGGAAGCAGGGCCTCACCTTGAGTGGGACAGTGTGACCTGCCCTACTGAAAGGCCCCTTCTCAATCTAAGAGGGGCAAAGGAGAGGGCTCTCATCCTGGATCCAGAGATAAGAGTGGGAAAAGCTCTGAGAGAGAAGGCAGGTGGGGCTGGTGTCTCACCTTGACAGCAAGGATGTGGCCTGTCTTCTTGAATCGCATCTTCCAGACCTGGCCACATGTGCCACTGCCCATTTCGCCCAGGTTCTCGAGGTCATTGATCTCTGCCTGGTACCTCTGAGGAAGATGAGAAGCAGGGCAATCACCATCACCAAACAGTATTTCCACCTCTGTCCTTCCACCCATTTTTCCCTGCCCAGAAATCACTAGAACATTCTTCTTCAAGGTTCAGTTATCCATTCACACACCCCAATTCAGGTCCCCATTGCTGCTTCCAGGCCAACAGGCAGGAAAAGGGAATGGATGGCAGACAATTATTCTCACCTGGCCTCCAATGGTCAGGTATCCTGTCTGCTTCATGATCTCCTGCAGCTTCTGGTCAATTTCTATGCTGGAGGGAAGAAAGATTAAAGAACAGTGACCCTGAGAGATAGACACTTAGCCATGGTAGCCCCTAAACCACTTCACCCAGAAAACTGGCAAACTTCACTGACTCTTCCTACCCTAAGAGGAACACCTGGATAGTCTATTTCCTCATTCTTCCTATTCCAAAATTCCACACAGGTTCACCCTCCTATTGTGCCAAAGTTTCTTCCCTTCTCACCCTGCCAAATCCCAGGGCTTTCACCAAAGCTATCTCGTCTTCCCAAACATCAGCACTGTCCCCCTCCATCCTCTAACACTGACCCTTCTCTCTGTATTTCCACTCACTCTTAAACCACAGACCACCTTCTAACTGTGTCTCCTCACCTCTCCATGCTGCGTGGCATGAACAGTGGTGTTGGGAGCCCCAACATGTGCCGGGGCCGAGCTGGTGGGGTGGGCTGCTGAGGGGAGCTCTCCGAGGAAGGTGATCGGCTACCCCCATCGTTGGCCAGAGGGAGCTGCAGAGCTGTGAGAAAGGAATTGTGGAAAGAACAGCCAAGGGTGTAAAGGGAAAAGAAGAAAGGTCAGTTTTCCAAGGACAGCCCACCTTCCAGGCCCCACAAAATCTTGCCCAAAGAGCTCCTCCATTACAACTAACAATTACTAAGGAACCCACGCTGATGCCTAGAAAGGGTCCATGGGTTCTGGTCCTCCACCAGAGGGTCTTGCAATTAATCTTCCCACTTCCCCAAAGAGGCAGAAGAGACCCAGGAGATCAGCCACCCAGCTATGGGCCCAAATGCCAAGGACCGTTCTACTTCAGGTCACCCCCTTTCCTACAATGAAGGAAGAGAATTCAGTCAAGTTCTATTCTACACCTACCTGACTCACTTTCAAGTGAAGTGAGATGACCAACCCAAGTGGCCCCCTCATTCAGTCCTGGACATCAAGAAAGGAAACCCCAAAACTCTCTAGGAAAATCACCTCCCAGGTTTGAGGGCAATAGAAGGTAAAGGCTATCTGAAGACTGAATAACTAGGGACTCCCTCTTCTTCTCCCTCCCAATTCCCAGCCAGGACAGAGCTTGGCTTTCAGTTATCTGCTAGTGCTATCCCTTAAGGAGTTTAAAGCATGTAACAAGTATTGACTTGTCCATCACTCTGGACTTAGGGGAAGGGGCCAGTATATCGTTCCACCACTCCCTCTGATTATAGAGGGAAAACTAAGAAGTGACAGGACACTTCAGGAGGCTAGAACCCACACCAAACTAGAGGTTTGCTTTGCAGCTCCAAAAGAAACAGGAGGTCTTATGCTAGGTTGGGCACATTTGTGCCTGGACAGTGAAGGGGACAGGAAAGAGGAGCAAGGAAGACTTGATTTTCTAACACCCCATAGGTCACTCCAGACTGCCCCAGGAACATCATCTCCACTCCCATCCCTACCTCCCCAGGCCTAAAAGAAAGCAGATGGTAGGCCAGAGAGAATCACAAAACTCTCAGTAGAAGGGAACCTGAAGGATTATTGCTGATCCCCTCATTTTACAGATGGAGAAAGTGAGGCCTAACGAGGGCAAATCACTTATCCAAAATCATGCTGTTAAGCAAAACAGGGCTGGGTCTATTTTCTGGGCCTCCAGAAACATCCCAGGACAGGGCTCTTTCCTCATCTCAATGTGTAGGAAACAAGCCCCTAAATGTGGTGCAGTCCCTGGGGCCTGGTTTCTGAAGAGTGACTGCTCTTGGTTTGCTAGGATTTAGGGAGGCCCCAAGCCTTACTAGGAAGACATATGGAGCCCATTTGCAAAGCTGATCCAAGCTCATGCCCTCTCCTAGGAAGCAGAGAGCTGAGAGGCCCGAAGGGCACACTGAGCATGAGCCCCAGGGACCAGCTGTCCAATGTTCCCGTCAGTCCCTCCATCTACTATGGTTGTGGATAAGGGCAGGCCTCTAGGGGGCGTTTCCCCAATGCCCACCCAGCCCCATAAGCAGAGGGAAGGACAGAAGCCAAAGGGTTGGGAAGGGCAGGTTCCCGGGAAGAAGTCAAAGGGAACTCAGGAGTCCAGCATCTTCTTCAGTGGGCTCCCTGTGAGAAGGAAGGGGGGGGTGGGATGGGGAAGATCAAACCTCCTGACATCCTATCAAATGATATCACGTCAAGCAGCCTGCATGCAGGAGAGCTGGCCCCTTCATGCAACTAACAGCCCCCGGGAGGGGCAAGACATGCTGCAGGCAGGCAGGCAGACAGCCACTCTGGGTGAGGGTTGGAGGGGATGAGGGATGGGGATGAGGAAAAAAAGGAATAACACTCAAGAGTTAAAAGGAGAAAGGAGTAGAAGACCTGGAAAGAAAGACAGCTTTAAACAAAAACATGAGAGTTTGAACGGCCACGAGCAGAGTGTGGGGAGAAGGGAGAAAGACACTGAGGTTCAGGACAGGAAAACTATAGAAGCAACCCAGGAGTCCTGCTATTGCACTAATCAGAGAGTGCATGAAGGAAAGCTCTCTCAACACATACCCGGAGTGGTGATGGGCTGCTGAGGGCAGGGAAGGAACTGCTAAATGGAGACAGAGGCTTCAGAGAAACTGGAAAAGATGAGAGCTACTGATTGGGGAAATCAAGATGGTCAAAGGGAAGAAAAAAACAACCCTTCAAAGCTTCTCTATCTTGGCTCAGCAGGGAAACTTTAAGATCTTTCAGGTTAATCCTGTATCTTCAGCATTAACAGGAAGGAAGCCTGAAGGCAAAGATCACTGGTTGTCTTGATTGAGAGAAGGGGAGACCATTCCACTGAGGTCCTTCAACCATTCCACTGAGGTCCTTCAAGTAGGTTATCCAAGGCCCATAGCCCTTTCCCCAATGGGTAGGTCACAAAAATGCCAGGATAATGATTCCCAGGTCAGTCTTCCAAATGGGGCCTCTCTGCTCCAAGATAGGTCTCTAGGGAGAACAGGGCCCCTGGGAAAGCAGAAGGGCTAGTTTCTAGGATGAATGTCTTTCAGTTCCAGTTCAATTAGGTGAGGCAGTTGGACTGTCCCATCCAGACTCCATTTCCCAGGTTTTCTCAGGTGTAAAGATTTCCCTTATTTAACCACGTATGAACTAAATTAAAGGCAAAGGGTTTCTGTCCACTGAGGCATCTAGGGAGGTTTGGGCAGCCCAGAGGCCAGGCAAAGCACAGTGCCTTGATTAATAAATGTTTATTGAGCTGGTAGCAATAAAGACAAGGTTCCTATTACAAAATAAGGAAAACTTCATGGAAGGGTCGAGTGAGGTTGTTCCAAATGCTACTCCTCTTCCCACCTTCGGTATTTCTCCTTGTGGTCACCATTTACTCTTTGTACTGCTATTTTAGGACAAATGCCAAGTGCTTTCCTTCTTGGCCTCGCTCCCTTCCTCCACGCCACTTTCACTACTCTGCGTATATCCCAGGACACCCTAGAGACTAGACCCACTCCTCCCTGTACTATCTGTATTAGGGCCAGCCTGGGGGCCATTAGCCTTTCACCATCTAGCCACGAGAACTCAGGGCTGGCCCCCAAGGTTACCTTAAGTACCTTCACTATAAAGTGAGAACCAGTGGCTCAGATCCTTGGGAAATGAGAGGGGAAACAAAGAGGCTAAGAGTATTTTCCATAGTCAGGAGGGAACTGAGAGATCCTTTACTTTAGCCTCCACATTTTGCTTCTCCCCTAAAATCTGGGAAGGGAACAGGCCAAGGAGTAAGCCACAGAAAAAAGAGATGTGAGGTTCACCATCTGCCCCTTCAGGCTCACCCCATATCCTAAGTCCAGGAGTCTAGACACAAGGAAACTAAGGGTGGATTATTGCCACAGCTGTCACTGAACTTTCCAAATGAATCAAATCCAAGAGTAAGAAAGCATTAGGGCTGAAAAGTACTGTCTAGCTCGACTCCCTCCTGTCCTCGGAAAGAAACCACACCATTTCAGACTCTGGCTCCCTGACTCAACTCTAACTGCCCAATTCATCAAAGGATGGCCAGGGGGAAGCTCAAAGGGCTGGAGAACTTGAAACAAAATTCCCACCAACTTCTTCCAGATGGTTTTATTCATCCCTCCTAATAGGAAAAAAAAAACTGTTAACGTACTGTTACTTTTAGTCCAAGAAAGTGCCATCCTATCTTATGGGTCCTTCATTGCCTTCCCCATCTCCAAAATGCTGCTAAGTCCTATCAATTCTACCTCTACATCACCTCTGACACTGCCAGTCCTGTTTCATACCCTCATCCCTTCATGGACTATTCCAACAGTCTGCTGGTCTTGCCCAGGGCAAGTCTCTCTGCACTCCAAACCACCTTCAACTTGGCTGTCAAACTGATCTTCCTAAAGTGAAAGTCTAGTCACATCACTCGCCTGTTCAATAAAGTCCAGTGGCTCCCTATTGTCCTCAGGATAAAATATAAGCTGGCTGTTAAAGCCCTTCATAACCGGGCCCCTTCCTATCTTTCCAGTACTGTACAATCCAGTGACCGGTCTCCTTTCTGTTCCTTGCACAAGACCCTTCATCTCCCAGCTCTGTGCCTTTTATAATGATGTTAACAACTAGCATTTATATAGCACTTTAAGTTTGCAAAGGTAGGAAAAAAACAACCCTTCAAAAGCTTCTCTATCTTGGCTCAGCAGGAAAACTTCCCTTGGAAAATCTTCCAGGCTAATTCTATTATCTTCAGCCTTAACAGGTGGTAAGCCTGAAGGTAAATACTACTGGCTATCCTGATTGAGAGAAGGGGGGTCCATTCCACTGAGGTCCTTCAAGTAGCCCTTTCCCCAATGGGTGGGTCACAAAAATAATGGATAATGATTCCCAGGTTAGTTTTCCAAATGCGACCTCTCTGCTCCAAGATAGGTCTCTAGGGAGAACAGGGACCCTGGGAAAGCAGAAAGGCTGGTTTCTTGGATGAATGTCTTTCAGTTCCAGTTCAATTAGGTGAGGAAGTTGGACTGTCCCATCCTCCACATTTTATTCTCACAATAACCCTGGAAGGAAGGTGCTATTATTACTCCCATTGTACAGATGAGGAAAGTAAGGCAGAGAGAGGTTAAATGACTTGCCTGGAGTCACACAGCTAGTAAGTGTCTCAGGCCTCCAAGGCCAGTGCTCTGCCTTGGACAGCATCACCTGGCTGCCTTTTCAGCAGCTGTCCCTTATGCCAGGAAGGCTTGTCTTCCTCCCTTCAGTTCCTCAGTTTCTTCAAGGGTTAGCTTGACTCCCATATTCTCCAAGAAACCTTTCCCTGTCCTCTTTAACGCTAGTGACTTCCCTCTGAGATTGTCTCCAGCCCATACTGTAGGTATCATTTATATATATAACAATGCAAAGATCTTGTCTGCATGTGGTTTCCCTCATCAGACTCTGAGCTACCTGAGGGCAAAACCTCTTTTATCTTTTTTTGTATTCCCACTGCCTGACACATGGATGGTGATAATAAATGTTTGTTGACTTGACACAGAAGATGGAGCTTGAGGAACGGAGAAGCATCTGTCACTTTCTGCTTATTTGGCTGACTCTACATCTAGGTCCAAGTTTTAGGAGGAAGATGCTGTGCGGCTATTCTGCTTGATCTTAGTCAGCTGCACAGAAACTGGACCCCAGGGGGTAGAAGACAGGATGGGGTAGCCGGTCAACTGGGTCAGTTGGAAGACAGGCAAAATATCACAATAGGTATGTATGAGTCAATTTCAGGATGAAATAGGACTGGAATCAACAGACCTAGGGAGCGGAGAATAGCAGGGCTGTTCCCCCAAATCAGATGATGACTTAGGGGGCAAGAAGCAAGGAAAACTGAGAAGGAAGGTCCTACTTGTGGCAAGTGCTGACTCAGGGGAAAAACCTGGGTGGCTGAGGACGAGATAAGGGACAGGAACAGAATAGTAAGATCCTAATTCTCTGGGTCACCTGGGTTTAACCTCAAACACTATTTGGGCTAAGGGCCCAAGAGCATTAAGTAGTAGAAAAAGGTAGATGAGTTGGGGTACAAAACTTGTCAGGAATGGAGGTTTAAGAGAAATCATCAGAACACACACACACACACACACACACACACACACACACACACACCCCAGTCAGATAAAGTTAATCAACAAAAGGCACATACAACATGCCACACCACAGCCAAAGAACTGACATACACACTTCCTTGGATACAAAGAGACCCATCCACACATACATACCTGCACTCAGACAATCTCAGAGAGGAAGCCAAAAAATGTCAAAGGCTGAGAGAGACTACATATCAATCTAAAACAAAAGGCATGGTGAGCAGAACAAAGAGGCAGAGGTAGAGAGAGAGAGAGAGAGAGAGAGAGAGAGAGAGAGAGAGAGAGAGAGAACGCCAGGAACAGGTAGACAAATACAATGGCTCAGGTAGAGAAAGAGAAAGATAGTCAGACAGGGAAAACTGAACACATAGCAGCTCTATGCGGGCTGAAGGCAGCAAGTTAAGTCAATGATGCAGAAGTCCAAGCAGTGATGATAAAAAGGCTGGTACCTGCTCGTTGGGACGGGGCAGGAGCAGGGCTTAGAGTGATCACAATAACTGGATGGGGAAAAGGAAGAAAAAAAAAACAACAACACCACAATAAATAACAGAAACTACCAATTGATCCAAAGGAAAGAAATCAAATCATAACAAAGAAGAAAGGGGAAGGGGAGGCATCAAATCAATTTGAAGGGAAGAGATGAGGAGAAAACCAACAGAGATGGGAAAATGGGATGGAACCAACAATGAATGCAGACACCTGAAGGGGAACCCCTCCAATAGTCCTCTCTTTCTGATTGAAGGGAACTGGTCTCAACCTTCACCAAACCCATCCAGGGTCAATGTTACTTCCTGGGAGTTCAAGGCTGATCCAGGTACAGGCAAATACCCAAACAGTGGCCCAGGGCAAATGGCATTACTCAATCATCTGGAAAACAATGCCAATGGTCTCCTGCCTCCTACCCCCCAAAAACCAGTGGCCCTACCAGGTTAGGGACTCAGGTACTCCCAATTAGAAAGGAGAGGAGAGGAAAGGAGGGGAAGACCCAAATCCCAGCATCTATGGGGGGCAGGAAGGCTGGGGGAGTTCAGGCAGCAACTGGGTGAGAAGGTCCAGGTTCCCAGACCCAAGCTTTCCTCGATTTGATGGAAAGGGAACTAGGGACTTCCAATAAGGAGCTCTCCTCCTGCCTCTACAAAATGCTGGAGGCTCTCCTCTCCTAAGGCTATTACTGGAAAGTTTGTTGAAATTCCTGCAAAAAAGCAAACCTTTGCTCCCTCTCTCCCCCAAAAGCTAAGAGCCAATTCCGTCTCGGGTCTGGGGTTACTTGAAAAGTGGAAAGAAGGGCATACTACTTATTGATAAACGCTTGGAAGAGGAACGGGAAGAGATAGGGAACCAAAAATCCCCCTGCCCCCAAATTCTCTCGATACTCCAGGCTGGAAAGCAGGAGGGACTACCTCTGCTTTCCACCATCTCCCCATGTTTGGGGAGAGAAGAGGGAAGGGCTCCTTCCCTCGGAAGTTTAGAAGAGGGGGGAAGGGGAAAGAGTAGGGAGGGGGCTGCTAGAATTCCTCCCTCCTTACTTCCCCCAAGGGGATTTAGGGAGGAGGAAGGAAGAGGACGGCGAAAGAGGAGGGAGGCGGGGAAGTGTGGGGAGGGGCTCGGTGAGTTTCTCGCCCCCCTCCAGGTCAGGAAGGAGGGAAACGGAAGTCTTCCCCCTCCCCCAGGCTTGGAGTAAAGCCCTGGGTCAGGGTGACCCTCTCTCCCCATGGTCAGGGGAGGGAGGGGGGAGTCTCGGGAGGGAGAGGAACCTGGAGGGGAAAGCCGAGGGGTTCCGGAAGTCAGGGGCGGGGCTTGTGGGAAAGGGGCGGGGCATCCCGCGCTGATGCCCCGCCCACCTTACCTCCCCCTTATTCCCCTCCCCCCCTTGCAGACTTCCTTACTCGGCCTGGGCCGCTGCGGGCTGATCTCCAGGTTGAGGTCGATCCTCCGCCGGGCCTCGCGGTTCTCCTGCTTCAGCTTCGCCTCCAGGCGGGACAGCTTCTGCTCGAGGGAGGACGCCGCCATCTTCCCCGCCGCCGCCGCCGCCGCCGCGCACCTCCCGCCCGTCCGACCCTCAGACAAACACCGCACTGCGCTTGCGCTGGGATGACCCCACCAGGCCTCCGTCCCGCCCCGAAGTGCGCATGTCTGTATCTGTCACCGCCCGCCCTTCCCTTTCGTAGCTTACTTGCACCTGCGCTCTATCCTTTCCTCCCGCCCCTGTCCTCGCTTCTAGTTCCCCGAAGGCCAACGGTGCGCAAGCGTGGCAGGAAGGCTCGCGCCACCAAGGGATCGCCTCCGGCCACGGAGAGCAATTCGTACTACGCCTGCGCGGGGACGCCCGTGGTCTACAGAGGAGGAGGAACCTTATAGCTACGGGGATCGCTTTCTGGCCAAGGGGAGAAGGGATCTCTGGGCGCAAGCGCGCGCTGGCGCGCCCGTAGAGGGGGAGGGGACTCTGTGGCGCGTGCGCGCGGGGGGCGTTGCCGGCTTCTTCCGGTCGCGGGGCGTTAACGGTCGTTTCCAGCTGTTCCTCGGAGTTATGTGGGGTTCTTTCTAGACTTGAGGCGCAGGAAAGTGGGACCTTTGGCCCAATAACCGTGTAGGACCCTCGACGGGGCTGGGAGACGAAGGCTGGGAAGGGGGCTTCCTGGAGGCCCGGCGAACCCGCCTACCCCCTGTATTCCTGCCCTAGCTGGCAAGCCTCCCCCAGGCGATGTCTTTATTCTCCCTAATTAATACATCCAGCGCTTGATTACTCCCCGCTAATTGAGACCCAGGGTTAATGCCCAACCCTCAATTGGACCATTAAGGCACTGGGATTATTCGTTGAGCTGGAAGGGACCTCCGAGAGCGTGGTTTAGGGAGCAACCCGAGGCACCGAGAGGGAAAGGAGATTTGTCCGAGCCCCGGTCGCCAGTGGGTGCTGGGCCCCCAGACTTCTCTGGACGCCTCTTCTACAACAGCGCCATGTCCCTAAGGTTCCCTGGGCCCTGGTCAATACACGTAGGCCCGTGGCCCCTGAAAGCAGCGGACCCTAAGAGCAACCTAGCGAGAAAAACCGGCCCTTCCGCCTTCTGATGGCCAGTGAAGGTTAGGCCGGGAAGGAGACCTTAGCCTGATCTGATTTTAACGAAAAAAAGAAAAGGCTCTCGGGTTAAAGGCCACTTGCCGAAGGTCACACCAGTGCATTAGGGCTAGAAGACAACTCTTCTCATTATTTAGTCCCGTATCACTCACTGTTCCTCAGTTACCAAACAAGAACAATTTTCGGTGTTGTGGCTCCTCCCAGGTTCTGGAAGAGTCAATAAAGCCCACATCTGGGATCTTTTCAAGAATTATTATTAAGTATCAAAACTAGCGCTGGCTAAGAAATAAAAAAAATGAATCAGTGGAACAAAGTAGGCAAACAGTACACAATAATAAAGGATTATAGTAGGCATGTGTTTAACAAAGATTTAAGCTTTGGGGATAAAAATTCACTATTTGGTAAAAATTGGGTATTGACTTACACCATTCATTAAGATAAGGTAAAAATGAATACATGACCTAGTTATAAAGAGAAATAAAAGTAAATTAAACCATGGAGCATATTACCAATCAGGTTTGTGGATACAAAAATTTATGGATAAAGGAGAGATAGCATTGTACATGTAAAATAGATAATTATGATTACATTGTTAAAAAGGGTTTGTATAAATAAAACCAATGGAGCCAAGATCAGAAGGAAAGCTGAAGATTGAGAAAAAAATTCAGTTTCTCAGATAAAGATCTCATATCTCAAATATATAGAGAACTTTGTCAAATTTAAAAGAATATGATAAATGGTCAAAATATGTGAACAGGCTGTTTATTTGTGTGGCAATCAGGGTTGAGTAACTTGGTGCAGGGTCACACAGTAAGTGTCTGAGGCTACATTTGAACTCAGGTCCTCCTGACTCCAGGGCTGGTGGTTTATCCACTGTACCTAACTGCCCCAATAGGATCTTTTTCCATGAAGAAATCAAAGCTATGTATAGTCATGAAAAAATGCTCTGAATCATTATCGATTAGAAAAAAAAGCAACTTTAAGATACCATCTCACATCTATCAAATTGGCTAAAATAATAGGGAAAGTGACAAATGTTGGAGGGGATGTGGAAAATTGAGACACTAATACACTGTTAGTGGAAGTGTGAAATGAGCTAACCATTTTGAAGAGCAATCCATAATTAATGCCCGAAGAGTTAGAAAATTGTATTTGACCTAGCAGTACCACCATTAGGTCTGTTTCCCAAAGTGATTAGGGAAAAAGTAAAAGGGCCTGTATGTTCTAAAACGTTTATAGCAGCGCTTTGTAGTGACAGAGAACTGGAAATTGAGGGGATGCCCATCCATTGTGGAATGGCTAAACAAGTTGTATATGATTGTGATGCAGTACTGTGCTGTAAGAAGTGATGAGCAGGTTGATTTTAGAAAAGCATAGAAAGATTTGCTTGCAGTAATGAAAAGTGAAATGAGCAGAACCAAAAAACACTGTATATAATAACAGCAATTCAAAGAATAACTGGAAGACTAAGCTATTCTTAGTAGTATAAATATTCAAATCAGCTACAAAGGACCTATGAAGGAAGATACTATCTATCTCCAGAGAAAGAACTGATAAAAAGAAGTATGCACAGTATGGTTTTACATATATAAATATCTGTGTCAAATGGTGGCCTCTGTGTGTGTGTGTGTGTAGACCGTTCAGAACTTAAAATATAACAAAAAAAAATTTTTTTAATTTCTGCTGGATGCTTTAACCACCTCTCTTATCCCACGGGCCTAGGATCTGAGTAGTTTTTAAGGGATAGATGATGGTGGCTAATGGACCCTTCTGACTACGTACTCAACTGGGCCCTCACTGCTGATAGGCAGTCCTTCAACACCTTCATAATCAACTGTCTATTGCATACTATACCACTTACTACATCAGATTTTTCCAAACCTTTCATCCCTCAAACCTCTCATGGTTGCCCCTCTTCCCACTCTCTTAGCTAAAAACTTTGCTTCATATTTTATTGAAAAAAAACCTGAGCTTATTTGCCAAGAACTCTGTCCTTATGTCACTCAAGTACCTTCTGCTATCTGCCCCTTCACCCGTCTCACACAAAGAGGATGCTCTTCTTGCCAAGGCAAACCCCTCTACCTATACAAGTAAGTTTATGCATCCCATTTCCTAGACTGCCTCTTTCATCCTCATTCCCTTGCCTTGTATCTCTCCCTCAGTCAATCAATAAACAAGTACCTACTATGTGCCAGGCCCTGTGCCAATCAATGGAGATACAAAACGAGGCAAAAAGTCCCCATCAAGGAGTTTGTAATCTAATAGGGAGACAACATGCAAACAAATATATCTCTGTGTAGTGGCTCCTTCCCTACTACCTTCAGACATGTCTACATCTCTCCAATATTAAAAAACCTTCACTAATGCCTCATCCACCTTTCTTCCCTTCCCTTTCCTCCCATCCTTCCTGATGTCATGGTCCTCTTCAAGAATGAAGGACAAACAACCTGTGAGTAGTATGAGCTGCCCCACTGGGGACCCAACTGGCCAGTTCCAGTTAGGCAATACAGATCCTTTCCTCTCTTTTCTCTTCCTCCCTTAGTCCACATAGGGTATGTAAGTAGCCTTACACCTATGGGTGCTCTGCCCAAAGGAATGTAAATTTTGATCCCTGAAACCAAGCTAGATATCTTGGTGTTTAAGGAGTAGATTTCTTTCTTAAGGAAAATGCCTTAAACCCAAATCACTCTGCCTCTCAATGATTAGCCAATAATAGGTCACTGTCGAGCCCCAGTTGGTCATTGTTCGGGCCCTGATGGTTCAGAGTGAATGTAAATAGCAGGTGTTTCTGTTTTGACTCTGAGAGTCTTACACTCCCAGATTGATTTTTTTTTAACTAAGTAAAAGAAGCCATTCTTTTCCTCATTTCTTACCTAGCCTTAATCACTGAATGGATCTTGCCTCAGTCAAACTGAGACCTGGGAAAATGCTTAAAAAAGCCAAGATCTCCCACTACATCTGGTGCCATCGCCAGTCATCCTGATCTATATCTTGCCACTAGACCCAGATGGTTCTGGAGGAGAAACTGAGGCTGGTGACTTTGCACAGCCCTCCCTCACTTAAATCCAATTCACTTACAAGTCATGACAACATCTTCCTGATGACACAGTCCTCTTTGAGAACACAGAACAAACAATTTATCCTGGGTTACAATGGGCTGATCTCCAGGTTAGAGTCCATCCTCTCTTGGCCCTTATGGTTCTCCTACTTCAGCTTTGCCTCCAGACAGAATAGCTTCTGTTCTAGGGAAGACACTGCTATCTTCCTCACCACTGTGTAACTATTGTACCATATCTCTTGTAGCCAGATTCCTTGAGAAGGCCAATTACAATAGGTACCTCTACCATTTCTCTTCTCATTCTTTTAACTTCATTATCTAGTTTCTGAACTCATCATTCAACAGAAACTGCCCTCTCCAAAGTTACTAATAACCTCTAAATTGCCAATCCCAGTGACCTTTTTGTTCTATGCTGCCTTTGACACTGTTGATTACCCCCTTCTCCTTGATACTGTCTTCTTTCTAGATTTTTCAGGACATTTCTTTCTCCTGGTTTTTCTTCTGACCACTTCTCAGTCTCCTTTGCTGGATCTTTAGGTCACACTCACTAACTATAGATATCTCACAAGGCTGTCTTGGGCCCTCTTCTCCCTCTATTTAACTTTGTAATCTCATCAGCTCCCAGGAATTCAATTACTGTCTCTATGAAGATGGTTCTCAGATCTACCTATCTAGCTTCAACCTCTCTGCTGACCTCTGTTCTTACATCTCCAACTGCCTATCAGCCATCTCCAACTGGATGTCCTTTAGCTATCTAGGACTCAACATGTCCAAAACTGAACTCATTACCTTTCCTCCCAAATCCTTCCCCATTACTGTAGAGAGTCCATCAGCCTGGCAACCTAGGTGTCATCTGTTGGCCCTCACTATCTTCACACCCTGCCCCTTATATCCAATCTATGGCCAAAGCATTTGCAACATCTCTCAAACACATCCCCTTCTCTTTTCTGATACTGCCCTGGTGCTCATCTTACATCTGAACTATTGCAATGGCTCACTGGTTAGTTGCCTGCCACAAATTTCTCCTACTCCAGACTATCCTCCAGATGCCAAAGTGATTTTCCTAAAATTTAGGTCCTATCATGTCATACACCCCCTCCAGTACCCAACTCAGCAGCTCCAGTAGCTCTCTATCACCTGTATTTGATCTGGGACCAAATAGAAAATCCACAGTTTTGGATGCAAACCCCTCCATTACATAGTTTCTCCCATAGACATTCCCAATTTTCTTGTACCTTACATGTACATGTATGTGCTTAGATCCAGCGACAGTGGCTTCCTTGTTATTCCTTAAACAAAACAATCTTTTGGTTCCAGCATTTTTCTGCTCATCCCCCGTGCTTGTAATGCTCTACCTTCACCCTTCTCTACCAGACAACCAAATAAATTTCTCAGACTATTTCAGATTTGGGGGTTCATTCTTGCAAATGACGTTTCTCTGTCAGAAGCAGAATTTCCCTGGTGGTCACCCCAAATAGACCTGAAGGCTCTCTGAAAACATAGAAGCTAAGTCTCTGTGCTCTTTAGATTGAGAATGGACAGGACCCAGTCAATACCAGATCAAATCAAAGTGAGTCCTTTCAAGTTCAGGTCGAACACAGTCCAGGCCCTGACTCCAGATGTCCAGAAAATTAAAGGACTGTGTTTGGCTTTAGTCTAGGAAAAGACTCAGGTGAGGTTATAATTAGCCTAGGCCACCCTAATCTGCAAAATGAGTAATCTCCTTGGCTTGATTAACCAAGGGATTGGTAAGCAGCTGTTAAAAAAAAAATCTGATTAAACTTAAATTGGTAGAGCCTTTTCTTTTTCTTTCTCTCTTAATTTCTCTTCCTGTCTTTCTTCTCCACCCTCTTATATACCTGGTCTGTGACTGGCCAGTAGCTGCCTTGATATTATGGTGAAAATGGATTTATGATCCAGGCCTCAAAAGTAAGGGCCATCAGTTCAACCTCATGACCTGCTGTGAATAAACTGGGACCACTTTATTAGATATTTGTATCTTGTCCTGGTTAGCTGATTGAAAAGACCCTAGTTAATGAAGAAAAATTATATTTGGTAGGTAGTGAGATGAGCTTTGATTGGGTTTCCCCTTCAGAAGTCATTTAGTGCACACAGGTCTCATTTTACCTTAGAGAACCTAGTGAAATTTTGCTATTTGAGGTAAAAACATCTTGGGACTGGATTTCAGGTTATGATTGTCTGAATTATCATCAAGTCAATTTCTGCCTTTTCAGGAAAATGTCATATACTGCTCAAAGCCAAATCTGATAACTGCTATATGTGAATGTCTGTGCCTGGGAAAGTTGAAAAGACAGCCTTGTGTGGGCAAAGTAGGAGCCTCTTAACTCAGTTTCCCCATTGTGCTATTTCCTTTCTGAACAAGAAATTTTCCCATTTGTTACATTCTGAGCCTGGTAATAATACCCTATGAAAAACATGGAATTTTGCCACATGATTGGCTGTTAACTATGACATTTTGTTGTTGCTGTTCAGTTGTTACTCAGTTGTGTTTAACTTTTCATTTCCCCATTTAGGGTTTTCTTGGTAAAGGTACTGGAGTGATTTGACATTTCCTTCTCCAAACTATGAATTTACCAGGAATTAGAGATAAGTGACCTCTTCCCCTGTTGTGTTTATGTCAGGTCAGTCTGTACCCTTGAAGGAACAATCTTGATATTGTTATAACTGTGTCCCTAGCAAACTTCTGTAATCAGGACAGGTGAATTGTAAAAGTTTTTGTTTTTTTATTATTAAAAAAATTTCCGAGTTACTGTAATAGGATGCAAGTATGAAAGATATTACTGTTTTTAATCTGAATTTGTGGCCAACTCCATATCCTAAGCAGCTAGGTAAATAAGTTCTTATGAATACCATCCCTTACTGATTAGTTATATATTCACATATAAGATTAGGTCCCTAAAGTATCTTATTCTTCAATATGCTCAAAAGAGGGGGATAGGGATAGATGTAAAAGTTTTAAATTTATTGAAGTAGTAAACTTCACTTTGAGAAACCAACAAGGTAGGTAGATAGACAGATAGATAGGTAGATAGACTGATAGATTGATACAGATATATGATTAGCTTCCAAATAACATATACAGATTTTGAGTATGTTTTAGTTATAAATTCTGAAAACAGGATTAAGGATGTTACATATAAAATTGCATTAATAATTGCAAAGAAATTTTAAAATCATGGTTTCACTCCCCCCCCCCAGTTTTGAAGTCTTTGTCTGATAATATTAAGAAACAGAAAGGCTTGTTTTACAAGTCAGGGTTCAAGATAAAGCAAGTGAAATTCTCTGAAGTTTCAGGTGAATTATGGGGCCCTGATTTGACATTCTTCTTATAGCTCTGTTGTTAACAGGATTGGTTCCATAAGGTTTGAACTAGTTTTCATCACATGCACTAAATACAGGAAAATCAAAATTTACGGAATTGTGTTAAATCCTTGTTACTGGCAGATTTTAGCCACAATATAGGAACTTGGAACCAGAGCAGCAAATCTGATAAATGCAGGGGTTTCCAACTCATCAGTGGTCAAGTCCACCAACAGTTCTTAACAAGCAAGGGTTTGAAGGCGAGTGTGTCTCACATTGTCAGGAAGTCCAGCATGTAGCGGCAGGTATATATTCATGTAATGACATGCTTATAATATGATGCTACATGGTTACATGATGCAATATTGTGTCATCAAAATTTCAATGCAAGAAAAACCCCACAAATTTACAATTATTACATTTAAGATGTCATTAAAAATTTTTAATATATTTTTTTGAAATGATACAAATTTTTTAAAAAAATCAAAGGGTCAAAGAAAGTAGATTTCCAGTTGGGCACTGAATAATTTTTTTTTAATGGGGGCAGTGGGCCAAACAAGTTTGGGAACCTGTTTGCTAGAGGAACCCCTTCCAGAGCTGCCCTGAAAATGAGGCCTATTACAGAATTCCAAGGAAAGATATTTTCAAGGATCAGATGACTACATGAGATGTCTGGGACTTAGGATGAAAAATGTTGATTAAATGGATATTGGAAGTGGTTTACCAGGAACAAAGAGACTTGGTGTTATTTAATATTTATGATCATTACTAGATTACTTTGGCTTTAATGATTTATAATATTTATATTTGCCTGTAAACGGGTATGCCCAAATTCCTTTTATTTATAGTCTGGATATCAGAGCCATCCCTCCTGCAACTTTTCTTCTGTTTATATTAACCTTACCTGATCAAAATTGACTTATGGAATAATAATGTTAACTGTTTGATATGCCTCAAGTAAAAGCCAAAAGGATGTTTGAGTTCCTTAAAAAAGATTTAGTTATTCCCCTAGCTAACTGTATAAGGAGGACTCTCCCTAACTCTAGATTTGAAATGTAAGTCAAATCCTCTAAATGTAGTTTAATTTGTAACGTGACTTAATTTACCTATTGAGTCTGATAATGAGGTAGTCTCCTTAAGGCATATATGAGATTATGACTGCTTAACTAAATTTGTTTAACTTTTATGACATTGAAGGAATCATGGGATTATGACTTTTGTGATTCATGTAGTCACAGTATACTTGTTTCCTGGTGTAAGTTTAAAACTGATCCCTCTATGAGACATTGGGCAAAGTTTGTCACCAATCTGGCTCCCATCCCTTCCTTTAAGGAATTCTGTCAAGCTCTAGATGAGGAGGATGCCTTTGAGTTGGGTGTTCATGAACTCCACTTGAAATCATTATCCAGGCTGACTAAGTGGCACAGTGGACTCACCCTGGAGTCAGGAGGACCTGAGTTAGAATCTAGCCTCAGACACTACCGGTGTGACCCTGGGCAAGTTACTTAACCCTGATTGCCTCCAGAAGAAAAAGAAAGAAATCAGAACCCAGCTTTCTGCTTCTTTAAGTATGTTTCTACTAGTATGTGAATGTTGGGCTTTAACAAACCCAAGAGAGGGAAATTGTGGAGAATACTTTATTATGTTGTTTGGAAAACTTATTATCATACTGTTTAAACTGAACTTTTTCTCATTAGAGATTGTTTGAAACCATCATGTCACCTTGATCTCAGTAACTCTCCAGGAATGCCAGAAGTCAGTACAAGGGATTTTTATTTCCCCCACTTCCTGGATAGACCCCAAACATTTATATTTTGGATTCACTCAGGTCTTGTTTTGGCTTCATCCAAATTTTATTGAATGTTTATATTTGTTGACAGCCATTTCAATCTATTTTACTTTCAAGTTGATGGGTTTGTTTGTGAATAACCCTTATTTAAATCCTATATAGAATGTAAACCTTGCAGAGCCTAGAGAAGATGGAGCCACACCCTTTCCAGGTCACTCCCCTCTACCAAATGACCAAATACATTTTTTTCTAAAACTATTTCAGATTTTGGGGTTTGTTCTTGCTAATGACAATCTCCACCTCCTGGCTTCCCTGGCTTCCTTCAAGTCCCAATTAAAAGCCTAACTTCTACAGGAAGCTTTTTGAAACTCCTCTTAATCCTAGTGCTTCCCTCTGTTGATTATTCCCTATTTATCCTGTACATGGCGTATTCGTATGTAATTGTTTACCTGTTGTCACCTGTTAGATTGTGAGCTTCTCAGGGACTATCTTTTGCCTCTCTTTGAATCCCCAAGATTTATCACAGTGTCTGGCACATAGTAGTTACTCAATAAATGCTTACTAATTGACTGATTAGACCTGGAGGCTATTAGGTTAAAAGCAAGGCTTGGTGAAGATGCTAGCAATGACCAAAGAGTTCAAGGCCCTTCTTCTAACCCACTTTCCTGTCCCCTTCCATCCTTCACTTCACAGAAATACCCTAATTATGGACCTTGGGAAGGAGAGGGAGGCTGTCTAGATCCATGAGCCTGATCAGGGCTCGTATAACCAGTGGCCATGCAGACATATGACAAAAGGAAATTGCATAATAGATGACGAAAAATTTAAAAAGAGATAAAGGAACAAGGGAGGGAGGAAACACATAAGAAATCCACAGGGATTATGGGAGCATTGATTTAGAACAAGAAGAGGCTCTCAATGCCATCTAATCCACCCCTCCCAAACTTTACAGTTTAAGAAACTGAGGAACAGAGAGGTCACATTCTGCCAAAATTTACATAAGTGATGAAACCAGTATTTAAAGTTAGGTCCTACGACTTTAAAACCAGTATTTTTTCAACGTATCAATGAGAGAAGAGAGTAGAAAAATAAGAAGATGATCTGGAGGCAAGGGCAAGGTGAATCCCATCTCCTGGCACTGGAGATTACTGCTTGTGTTATTTGGTTTCAGTTAATAAAGTTTAAAATCACAGGTGGAGGGAATGGGGGGGCTACTATTTCACAATGTTGACTTACATTTAGTTTGTAGTTCACTAAAACCCTAATGTCTGTCCTATAAGCTGTGGTCTAGCTACATCTCCTACATGGGGTTTCCCTAGGGACTGGAAAAGAAACAGAGACCATAGGCTAAGATGGTGGAGTAAAAGCAGGAACTTGCTTCAGCTCCCACACCAACCACGTCCAACACCTGTAAAAAATGACTGAACAAATTTTAGACCTACAGAATCCACAAAGTGACAGAGAGAAGCAAATCTCCCACTGAAGGCAGCCTGGCAAGCTGACAGGAAGGGTCTCTCACACCTGGCCAGGGGCTGAGCAGTCCCATGTGAGCCACCCAGGCCCAGACCTGGGGTGGCTCCAACCAGTGGCACAGAACAGCTGGAGCAGATTTCAAGAGAGTGAATCACCAGCAACTGTGGCAGTTTCCAGACTTCTCAACCCATAAATGCCAAAGAGAAAGTAAAAGGTCAGTAGGGAACTCTGTTGGAACTGGGTGGAGAAGAGTGCAGTACGGCCCCTGTCCCCAGGGCAAGAGATGGTGGAGGCCTGGCAACTGCAGCTGCTTCCCCATGGCTGTCTCCAGAGCTCCTAGCCTGCAGATCATAGGGGGACCAAGTGACCATCCTGAGGGTAATCACTCTTGCTTTGACCCACTTGGATCTGGGTCACAGTCTTGGGTGGTGGTCCTGGGGCGTGTGGCCAATGTGCTAGAGCTTGTGGTGCTGTAGAAAGGGCATCTTCCTCATAGCTCTGGCAACATTTGCAAAAACCCGTGATTTGGGACATAGATCTCACCACTCTGGAAGCAGAGTGCTATTGTGGCAAAGAGCTCAAAAGTCAAGTAATTGGCCGGCAAGATGAGCAAGCAGAGGAAACCCAATCAGACCATAGAATCCTTTTTTGGGGACAAAAGGGATCAAAACATGGAATCAGAAGAAGACAACATAGTCAAAACTCCTGCATCAAAAGCTTCCAAGAAAAATAAGAATTGGCTGCAGGCCATGGAGGAGGTCAAGAAGGATTTTGAAAATCAAGTAAGAGAAGTGGAGGAAAAATTGGGAAGAGAAATGAGAATGATGCAAAAAAATAAAGAAAAGTGAGTTAACAGACTGCTAAAGGAGACTGAAAAAAAATACTGAAGAAAATAACACCGTAAAAAATAGACTTAACTCAAATGGCAAAAGAGGCCCAAAAAGCCAGTGAGGAGAAAAATGCCTTAAAAAGCTGAATTTGCCAGATAGAAAACGAATTTCAAATACTCACTGAAGAGAATAATTCCTTCAAAATTAGATTGGAGCAAATGGAAGCTAATGACTTTATGAGAAATCAAGATATGATAAAATACTAAATAGGAGGCAATGTGAATTATCTCATTGGAAAAACCGCAGACCCGGAAAATAGATCCAGGAGAGAGCATTTAAAAATTACTGGACTATCTGAAAGCCATGATCAAAAAGAGAGCCTAGAAATCATCCTTCAAGAAATTTTCAAGGAAAATTGCCATGATATTCTAGAACCAGAGGGCAAAATAGAAATCGAAAGAATGCACTGATCGCCTCTTGAAAAAGATCCCCAAAAGAAAACTCCTAGGAATATCATAGCCAAATTCCAGAGTTCCCAGGTCAAGAAGAAAATATTACAAGCTGTCAGGAAGAAACAATTTGAGTATTGTGGAAATACAATCAGGATAACACAAGATCTAGCAGCTGCTACGTTAAGGAATTGAAGGGCTTGGAATATGATATTACAGAGGTCAAAGGAGCTAGGATTAAAATCAAGAATCACCTACCCAGCAAAATTGAGTGTGATGCTTCAGGGGAAAATATGGTCATTCAATGAAATAGAGGACTTTCAAGTATTCTTGATGAAAAAACCAGAGCTGAACAGAAAATTTGACTTTCAAATACAAGAAGCAAGAGAAGCATGAGAAGGTAAACAGGAAAAAGAAATCATAAGGAACTTATTAAAGTTGAACTATTTATATTCCTACATGGAAAAACAGTCATTGTAACTAATGAGACTTTTCTCAGTATGAGGACAGTTGAAGGGAATATATATGTATATATATATGTATACATACATATGTATAGGAGGATGTATGTGTGTATAAATACTTACATGAGTGTGTGTATATATGTGTACATGTATACATAGACAGAGGGCACAGGATCAGTTGAATAGGAGGGGATAACTAAAAAATAAAATTAAGAGGTGAGAGAGGAATATAATGGGAGAAGGAGAAAGGGAGAGATAGAATAAGATACATTATCTCATATAAAAGAGGCAAGAGAAAACTGTTACAATGGAGGGGAAGAGCAGGAAGGTGAAAGGGAATGGGTCAACCTTACTCTCACTGAATTTGGCTTAAGGAGGGAATAACATACACTCAATTGCATATCTTACCCCACAGGACAGTAGGGGGGAAGGGGAAAAGAGAGGGGATGATAGAAGGGAAGGCAGATTTGGGGGGAGAGGGTAGTTAGAAGCTATCACTTTTGAAAAGGGACAGGGTCAAAGTAGAAAATAGAATAAGTGGGGGGCAGGATAGGATGGAGGAAAATATAGTCTTTCACAACATAACTACGATGGAAACATTTTGCATAACTACACATGTATAGCCTGTATTGAATTGCTTGTCTTCCCAGTGGGGGTGGGTGAGGAGGGAAGAAGGGAAAGAATCTGGAAATCAAAGTTTTATAAACAAATGTTAAAAAAAATTTTTTTTATTACATGCAACTGGGAAATAAGATATACAGGCATGGGGTATAGAAATCCATCTTGCCATACTAGAAAGTTGGGGGAGGAATGAGGGAGGATATAAGAGAGAGCAGATTGGGGGAAGTGGTATTCAGTAGGTTCACTGGCTTGGGGTAGGGGTAAGGGAAAGACGGGGAGAAATTTTGTAACTCAAAATCTTGTGGAAATGAATGTTGAAAACTAAAAATAAATAAAAGATTTAAAATTAAAAACAAACAAACAAAAAATAAAATAAAATGCACCAAGATCTTTCTATTTCCCTCCCCCCAACAAAAAAAAAAGAGAGAGAGATAAACAGAGACCATAGCCTGAAATTAGGAGTGTGGGCATTCTACCTCAGTCTCAGGAAAAAGTAGAGAAATTGAATCACAGAGAAAAAGATAGGACATGGTCAGAATAAAAGCTAGGTTTTGCAGAGCAATTTACATAGAATCTATGACCTTGATAATCATTTAATATCAATTTGGACCCCTAATAAGAGCCAGAGCCTGAACTAATCAACCAGAAGAAGAGCCTGGACCTAACAGTGTTTTTGTTTTCTGAGTAAATTCAGAGAATACCTCTTCCTATGTCAACATGCCAGATGGGGCTGACTGTAGAACATTTTTTCTTAAATAGTGAGAATTTTCCTTATCTCAATATCTTTTGGATATATACTGTGTTATGGCATGTTAATAGTAAAGAAAACACAGATATCTTGGGTGGTAATTTCAATCGACACTTTGTCAACTCTCTTATCTTATTGTATTTACCACCCATTCAATTAAGAAAATTCCTTGGAAGACCCATATGCACAAAAATATTTATTGCAGCTCTCTTTGTTGTGGCAAAAAACTGGAAATTAAGGGGATGCCCATCAACTGGGGAATGGCTACACAAGTTGTGGTATATGAATGTAATGGAATGCTATTGTGCTATAAGAAATGGGGAGGAG
>CM053580.1:550799695-550815110 GCA_028627135.1 Pseudochirops cupreus
GTGAAAGTATTTGCACATCTTATACTTGATTGCATGCTGCCATGGAGGGGGGGGAAGAGGGAGGGGAGAAAATTTGAAACTCAAGGGATTGTGGAACTGAATCTTGTAAACTAAAAGTAAATAAACAAATCAATTAATAAAAAAAATTCCTTTTTCATAGTATGGTTAAATATATATGGAGATCACAAATTTGAGTGACCCTGAATTAAGATTGTTCTAAAATGTATTTAAGCCTTCTCATTCCTTTTGTTAGGTAGTCAGATTTCATCTGGCTCCATAGACGTATTTGGCTAGCTTTAAGGGAATAAACATATGAATTTATATATCACCTAGCCTGTTTGCCTCCTTTAACCAAACTTTCAGGTTGACAACCTACAGCTGGTTCTTAGAGATCAGCCAAACCAACACTCATTATGTAACTTTGAAAGAATAAGTGATTTGCTCAAGATATCACAAGGCAATAATCTCAAGAGAGATAGATTTTTTTTTTCTCATCTCTGCTTCCAGACCATCCTTTTCTTTCCTTTTTCTTTGTCTTCTTAGTGAAGTGGAGAATTGGATTTGTAGTCAAAGGACCTGAGTTCAAATTCCAACTTTGTTTCCAATGTTTGATCTTTTAGACAAGTCACTTACCTTTCTGGTCCTCAGTTTCCTCAGCTGTAAAATGAGGAAATGGTACTAAAATGACCTTGAAGGTCTCTTTCAGCTATAACTATGATGCTGTGTCTTAGTCAGACCAAATCTGATAGTGTTGAGTATTATGCTTCACATTTTTGACACATCCAGAGAAGGCAACTAGAGTTGAGAGGAATCATGAAATCACACAAGGATGTATCAAAGGAAATAAACTAATCACTCTCTTTAAATAAATGAGGGATTACCCTGTATAAGATATATACCTATTCAGCTTGAGTTCCAAAAGAAAAACTAAAACAAATTAGTGGACAAATTACTGTGACAGGGAAGTAGATTTTAGCCCAGTATAGCAATTTCCTGACAAAACTGTCCAAAAAAATGGACTTGGTTGCCTCGGGAGGTAGTGAATTTCCTGACATTGGAAGTCTTTAAAAAAAAGTTGGATAACCTTATGTCAGGGATGTTTTGCTAAAGCTATGTCTTGGAATAGATGATAGGTTAGCCTAAGGGTTTCCTGTTAGGAGTGCAGCGGATGAGTGAATCTGGGGATCTGAGAGAGGAGGAAAGGACCTGGGTTAGGGAAGAAAACAACAGGGCTGAGTTAGGCAGAGAAGCACCAGAAATTAGTGTAACGATCATTGTCTTTGTTTAAAGTTTATTAGGCATGTGCTTGGCTCTGTACGAGCCTACAAAAGATACAGTTACAGTTATCCCTTCCACATGGAAGAGGGTTAAGGGCATGGCTGGAAAATCCAAGTAAAAATTTTTAACCCACTCTTTGTGAAGTCTGAATTTTTTCTTTTTCTTTTATGGGGTGTTTACTGTACTTTATTGTAAAATTTGGGGTATTTGGTCACAGACTGTGTCATCCGCAGCTTCCACAAAACTTCCCCAAAATTCCCATTTAATTTCTGATGCTAACCCTGGATATATTGAAACCACAATTGGGAAAGTCACAATGTCAAAGGGATAACTGCACTACCTTCAGAGGGCTTCCAGCTTCTCAATGTGAAAAACAAAAAATCTCAATTCCCCAAATCCTTGTTCAAAAGTGTTTATAACACATAGTTTTATAAATAAGGGATGGGATTCAGGATTTGGGGAACAGCCCCTAAGCCGCTAGGAATGAATGCCAGATACTGCAATGGGCGTGTATTCTGAATCACCCAGGAGGATGGCTTTTCACTCTTTCCACAACAGCCTCTTCCCCCTTTTTTCTCACAGTCTAAGGCACTAACTGAAGACAAATGGTTCAGTGAATAAGGATAAAGGAAGGCTACCAATCCTAGCCAAGTAAATGGGGCTGACTCCAACCTCAGACAGAACGGGAAACCCAGCCAAAAGAGACAGGTGTGGCTGTCTCTGAATTCCAGGATTAAGCTAATCCCACTATGAAGAGCCTCACCCCTATTCCAGAGGCCTAGGATTACTTCCCAAACCTGTCTAAGGGCTTCCCTCAAGCCCCACCTTCCTCTGGTTTCTGTCTTTTCTCCCTAAGGTTTGTGTCTCCCGCCCTAGTCTTAGCCTCTCCAAGTGAGGTGTCCCAAACTGACAGAAGCCCCAAGTACCCTTCTTACTCCTCCTCCATCTTCTCCCGAACTTCAGCAGGCAGTCCCTCATACAAGGCATCCTCTACCAGCAGCCCTGATTTTTTGAGCCCCCCACAATTGCCAAGTTCTTCAGGTAAAGCCTCCAGCCGGTTACCCTTGAGTTCCAGCCGGCTGAGGGCCTGCAGTGCAGCCACTCGAGGTGAGAGCTGGCTTAGATGATTGTAACCCAGCAATAGCGTCCTCAGCTTTTGGCAGAAGAAGAGTTCGTCTGGGAGTGCCTCCAGGGCATTGTAGGAAACTGCAAGATGCTGCAAGTTTTGGAGAATGCTCACCTCTTGGGGCAAGGAGCGTAGGCCATTGTGAGAAATGTCAAGCAGGCGGAGGTTGGTACAGAAACAGAGCTGGGGCGGCAGGGTCTCCAACTTGTTGTGACTGAGGTACAACTGCTCTAAACCCTTAAGTTTGCGGATGTGGTCTGGGACATAGGCAATCTGGTTGTGCCACAACTTGAGTGTGACCAGTTTGCGACAGTGCTGAAAGCTCAGAATCTCCTCAATGGAGCGGAGGTGGTTGTCCTTGAGGTCCAAGTCCTGTAGTGCAGTCAAGCTAAAGACAGCGTGGGGTATCCTCTCCAGCCCACAGCCCACTAGCTCCAGCTCCCTCAGTGCTGTTAGCTTCTTTAGCCCATTCAAGGCCAGCAACCTCACCCCATCGTTATGGAGGCTGAGTCGCTGTAGGTGGCCTGCCACATCAGTCACACTGGGGGGCACTTTGCCTGCATTGCTTCTCAGGGACAGGCTCTTGAGCAGCTTCAGCTCTTTAAGGCTCTCCAGGTTAGCTGCCCGGCTAAGTTCTGCTGGGAAAAGACCCTCAAGATGGAGCTCTTCCAGACTCCGGAGCCCAAATACCCACAGGGGCACTTCACGCAACTCCTCACACTTCACCCGTACCACCTTGAGTCGGTCCCTCAAGAAAACAAAGGAGGAGAAGGGTAGTTTGGCAGGGGAGTGGAGTAGGCTGAGCTCTTCCAGGTGGACCAGCTGGGAGAGGGTTGGAGGAAAGGTGATATCACAGATGGCCTCCAGCTTAAGAACCTCTATCTCGCTCAGCTCAAACACTGTATCAGGTAGACCAGGCAGCATGCAGAGAGACAGCTCGAGCCGTCCCTGCCCATTGCGCTGGAGCTTCTGGCGCAGTTTTTCTGGTGTCCATTCATGGTTAAGGTTGAGTTGCTTGAGCCGGCTTTCACTGACCTCGGAGAGGAAGACAGCAAAGCGTTTGGAATAAAGTGAGTCATATTGGTCAATGAGATGGAGCATGAAGGCAAAGTCATTCTTGACATCTGGGATGTCACCCATTCCTGTCTCCTCTCTCACCGAACAGAAAGAATACTCCTTGAGGGGTCGGTGGAAGAGCCAGTAGAGTGTATAGAGGCAAGTGAGGCCATAGACACACACAAAGGAGATATAGCAGAAGGCCAGCTTGGCAAAGAGGTGAGCCTTTGTGTGGTTACAGCAGAAGTTGGCATAACCTGTGACTTCTGCTGTCTCCACCTGGCAGGCAACCAAGAAGTTAATCTTCTCCACATAGATGACGTTATAGATCAGAATTGCCAAAAACTTGCATACCTTGAGCACTGTCTGACGGATGTACATGGTATATAAGATGTCACCCTCTTCCACATGCATACGGAACTTCTTAACCTTCTCAAACAGGGCCTTGGCCTGCTCTCCCTCCTTTTTGTCCAACAGGGTGACAGCTGGTGGTTCCATCACCACCTTCTCAGGCTCGGTCAGAACCTTCTCTGACTCGCCTGTCTTTCCTGATCCAACTATGGCTGTGGCTGTTACCCGTCCTGAAGTACCTTTGTGGTTCTCACCAGAAACTTCTGATAGGGCCCGAGTTGTCCATGGCGAGTCAAAGCATTTGCCCAGGATAGAAATGAAGTGCTCAATCTTGGAACTGGTTCCAGGGAATTTGAACCAGAAGCTTGTGCAGACCATGAAGATGAGAGTGTGGATGACAACCAGGTAGGGGAAGTACTTGGCATACCAGTGGAGTGCAGTCTCATAGCAGAGCTGGTTGATGAAGCTATACTGTTGTAAGTCCAGGTTGTTCTTGAGGCCACTGAGCTCCCGAAGGTCCTCGGTATCCCCAGAGATTCCTCGGGGCAGCTCCCCACATGGGGTCTCTGATAGATTCTCCCGGGGTACATGGCTAGGCAGACATATGATCTTGTCCTGAGTCACCTGGGGACAGGGGAGACAGGAAAAGAAAGGATGAAAATGCCTAAAGATACCAATGGGAAGAGCCTGGCATCTAGTCCCACCTTGGTGACCAGAACTACTCTGAGCCTCAGTTTCTCATACTGTAAATATAGTCCCTCCCCATTTTGGCTCTCACTTCAAGGATTTTACAAAACACACAATTAAAGTGCTCCATAAATTTAAGGAATTACTGGAATATTGATCACATACAGGTCTGCCACTGGGCCTGGTTTGGGTCCTGGCCTCTCTGAACATCATATACTCAGAAGGGATCCAAGAGAACATCTCTCACCTCTTCAATTCAACCCTACAATGCTTCACCATGGCAGCTGCGTTTCCATGCCCTTTCTCCTCAGTAGTAATACTCTCTCCCTTCCACCAGTGCCCACCTCCAGCCCAACTTTGGGATTTTCCCAGTCTCTTCTCAGGGTCTGTCCAGCGGGCTCTGGACCCTCACCTGCAGGGTACAGCCAAAGACCCCGATCATGAGCATGGCCACCGTGATATATTCAGCTAGCACATCCCACCATGGCTTTAGCACTTTGAATGCTGGCTGTTGCTCCGTGAATTGCTTGAATTCAGCCACTGGGATCATTCTGCCTCTGGAGGGATTACAGAATGTCAGAATTGGAAAAGACCCTGAAGGTCATTTTACAAAGGAGGAAACAGAAGCCCAGAAAAAGGAAAGGACTTGCCTAAGATCCCACATTGAGTTTTAGTGGCAAAGGGCTAAACTCAGTGTTTCTGACCAGTGTTTTAATTACTCTACACTGCTGCTCAGAAATAGTGCAGCCAGAGAGTGAATCAAGGGGCCCAAAGGGAGGGAAAGGACCAATGGATTCCTTGGCCCCCCCCAAACCAGCTACTGTTTTAGCTTTCTGCCCCCAAGATCTCTCTTCCACAACCTGATGCCTTCTCAGACCCTTCCTCCTCATCAGTCGTAATCTTCAATTCCTAACTCATATTCTCAGACAACAGACTGAGTTCAGGGGAACACCTCCTCTCTCTGTTAGTTTTCCTTCCCCATCCCCCTTATCTCTTCCTTTCCTCCAAGAATCCAGGGAGTAGAGTAGGCTTTAACCAAAAACCACTCCCTCCCTGGGACCCAAGCAGCCAATTCTCCACTTAGTCCCCTCATCTGACTCCCAGGAAATTCCAGATTCCTAACTCTCCCCACCTAATGCCACAAATTGCCTCAAGGACTGAAAGTGCTGGGAAAACTCCTGCCTCCCAGACCCTGAATTCCCACACTGGACTTTCCAGGGGTAGAACTGAAGCTGTATACCTCCACCTCCACCCCATGGGGGCACTCCCCATGCCACCTCCAGCCCAGTGCCACCTCCAACCGGAAAAGCCTGCTAGAGCCTGGCTCTGGTTACCAGGGCCCCAGGGGCAGGGAGTGGAAGAGTTGAAAGGGGCGGGTCAGTCAGGCCTTAGTGGTGGGGGTGGCTGGGCTCCTAGAGGGGCAGGGGCCCAGGCCCAGCCCGGATAGGAAGTGAACAACTGAAACCTGAACACTGGGAAAGGTGGAAGAAGACAAGGATACCTGGTTTAGAAATGGCAATGACAGAAGGACAAAGAAATGGGAAGCCTGGATCCTAGCTGAGAAGGGGAAGCAGAGCCAGGATGAGGAGGCAGCCACCCAGGCCTTCCTTGTCTCTCTGTCCCTGGGTGTCCTCACAGGCCAAGCTATTTTCCCTACCTTGTTAAATGAGGGGATTGGAGTGGATCATTTATTTCTAAGGTCCCTTCCAGATCTGGTATTCTAAGACTATGACTATTATCCTGGGCCCTGGGGAGACACAGGAAGCCAGGCGTGGGGTGTAGGACTGGATCAGGGCCAGACGGCACCTACCATGGTATTTGGGCTGGCTCCTTGCCCTCTGAAATTAGCCTCCTTCCTTGCCTCACTCTCTCTCTCTCAATCTCTCCCTCTCTTTCCCTCCCCCCTCCAAGTTCTATAAACTCTAGGAAGGATGGGAAGGAAGACTACTTGGACATTTCCTTGGGTAGAGATCCTGGACTGGGAATCTGAAAAGATATCACCTTGGGGGTGTGATATACAGAAAAGCTGGGTCAGAGAGGAGGGACCCAAGAAGATGGGAGCCACGTATTTCCTGGGCAAGAGGAGCTAGCCATGTAGAAGGGTTCCCCAGTCTCAGGTGCTTTAGCAGAGAAGAGACTCCAGGACTCATCCTTTCTAGCCTTCCTATCCCTCCTATTACAGAAGCTGTCCTCCCAGCCCTGGCAATCCTATCTCTTCCTGACCTGGTCCTATTTCCATCCTGAACCAATTATCGTTACCCCTGCCTCCACCTCCATCAATGTGGCAACCTAAATTGAAGTCTGGAGAGCCACCCGCAAACCCTATTTACTAGCTGTGTGACTAGTGCAAATTACTTCCCTCTCTGGGCCTCAGTTTCACTGTCTGTAAATGAGAGTGTCAGACAAGATGTTCTCAAAGGTCTCTTCTGTGACTCTCAAAATAGCATACTGTCCTGTCCTTGCTTTCTCTGTTCTGCCTTGCCCTAGGTCCAGAATTCATTTGGGGAGTTGGAAATAGAGGACCCCTGGGTTCTGCATTAGGTTTCTACTTTAGACGCTCACCAATTTCCTTTGGAAGGAGCTGATGAAACCCTGCTGATCATCCCCAGGCCCCAGCCAGCATCATTGATGTTCCCAATCTCTCAGCCCGGCTTGCTCTTGCACAGAAATAGTGTCTGAGGATGATGCTAGACCTGTGATGGTGCCCTTTTGTCTCACAAATCACTCTGTCCTACCACACACACACACACACACACACACACACACACACACACACACACCCCTACTTAATATGTGCATGATTGTATGTACTCCAGCAGAGGCAGGCTCATACCTGTTTTTATTCACATGGACCCTCCATTCACATACACACATCTATCAGGACATCCTGACTCACACAGTGATACACAAACACATATGACACACCCAAAGTTACAGTCAGAGGCCCAGTTCCATCCACAGCCAAGTTACAGGCACACACACACACACACACACACACACACACACACACACACAGCTGATATTCACAGTCAGTGATATTGGCACATACCCCCTCAGACATGCCCATGCTTGCTTGTGGCACACGAAAACATACCAAGGCAGAAACATCCACATGACCACAGGCCTGTGGAGCATACACACATATGTAGGTGGATTTGTAATAACAAAAGTGTGAGTGTGTTTGCACAGACATAAACACAGCAATGCTGATAGGAGACCCAGGGTCAGAGGGTCATGACACCTTGGTTCTCTTCCTCCACATTGCCACTATCCTTGTTCTAGCCCTTATAACCCTCTGCTGGCCACCTTTAGTGACAGACTCTTTAAAGCCCACCACAATCTGGCCCTCACTTACCTTTCCAACCTTTTTTCATAGGACTCGCCTTCACAAATGACCAGTTCTTGTCAAACTGAATGACTGTCAGTTTTCCTGGATGGATCTCCGTGAATCATCCTCCATGATCCAAATTTTGCCTCTGAGCTCTCATTCACTGGAGCCATGCCTGGAAGGTTCCCCTCCTTAGCCTCATGGCCCCTTCAAAACTCAATTGAGATGCTATCTCCTCCTCCTTAAAGTCCTTCTTGACTCTGCCTTGCTCTTCTGTATTGTGAATCCCCCAGAGTAGAATATCACCTCCTTGAGAGCAAGTGCTACATATTTCTCAACATCCTCCAGTTGCTAAGAGTGTTAGCACTTAATAGGAGCCTAATAGGTAGGTGAAGTGTTGTGGCAGCACACCAGCATGGAAATCATTTGTAAAATACTTAATTGTGTCTATCACTGTACGTCTCACTCTCCACAGTCAACACCAAACCTTCTCCTGTCCCCCACTCTCCCCAAAACTGTTGTCATTTGTCATTAGTTCTCTTTGAAAACGAAGGATGAACAATAATAACAACCTCCCCCCCCCAAAAAAAAACGCAGCATAACTAAACCACTTATCAGCTTTGGCCACAAAGCCCTTATTTCTCCTCCAGTTCATACCATGCCAGGAAAATCTTAGAAATGTACTCAAGAAAGACAAATACTTGAGGAAGAATCACAGTCACCATCATGTATCTCAAACACACAATCAGATAGATGCATAATCACAGGCAGACCCAATCTTACTCATGGTTGGTTACTCAGTTACAGGCTCACACAGAAACGGTGGCCCTGCACAGAGAAAGAACCACCAGTCCACCAGTCTCTCTCATATACTGACCTACACAATCCTAGTCACAAACACAGAGGTTACAGGTAAACAGAGGCAACAGATAAAGTCCATTACAGACAAATGGACACAAAAACACACATGGTCCCAGACAGAGATCCAAATGCCCAAAATGCAGAGTGGCATATAGAATCGCAGACACACAGGAATTGTCATTATCTCTGTCTGTCTTTAATTCTAACTTTGTTGTCCCAAACCTATCATTAAGCCCCCATAGACACATGACTGTCTCCACATGCTAGGATGTTGTCTGAAAAGGATTCTAGTGGAAGGGCCCAAGGAGAATAGACCTCTAAGTACTAAGTTCTCAAGTGATGGGCAGCATCTACCCTATGGCCTACAGTGATTTCAGACACTCCATGGCAGTCTCTGGACCCTTGATGAAGGCCTGATATCCCATCATCAGGACTTCATTCCTTTGAAGGCATTTAACCCTGTCAAAATGCCAATATGTGGGAGGGTCCCATAGCCAGTCATTTCAGTCACTGACTCCTTTCTGGAAGAGGTCCATTTGTTCTTTTCCTAAGATCAGATCTGTAAGGGAAGATTTGAGCCCTGGATGCCTGGGGCATAGAGTAGGTAGAGGACAGGAAGGCCACAGAAAAGAGGCCAGGGGACTCATTCACTTCATTAACCTGACAATGGCCTCCTGGCCAGCCTCCCTTCAGTCTTTTATTCTCTTCCCTCATCTCTAGAAGATATTTTCGGCATAAACTATGGGTTTGACCATGTCCCCGCCCTGACTTGCCATGGCTTTCCCCAGTCTACAGGGTAAAAAAAGGCATTGCAATTGGTACTTGAGATGTTCTGCTAACTGGCCCCAATCTACCCCTACAGTCATCTCTCCCTCTGCTCATTCCTCTACCCTAACCTTTGCCCTGTCACTCCTTTTCCCAGATGTCCTTCCCTCTTTTGTTGTCCGCAAATCCTCTTCATCTTGATCTTCCCCCATGCTCAACTCAAGGCTCGCCTGTGGGAAGCCTTCCTAGACCACCCCAGCTCTATCTGAGCAGATTGTCCCTACCTATTCTTTGGCTGGAGATCTTGGCATCTGCCCTATCATACTGGATTCATCAGGGATTATCTTGATCCTTGTGTTAACTCTTGCAGGAGATTGGAAATCCCTAGAAGGCAGACACCCAAATACTTGTTCATTGACCAAGTCACAGGCTAGTCCAAACGATAGGATAATGGAGAGCTGATTTACTGAGGACTGAGGATCTCAAGGCTGATTGGAGAGATAGAAGTCAAAAATAGAGTAATAGGATTTGGGATCTTGAAACTGGAATCTCAGGGCCTGGGGTCTGGATAGGGAAATAATGGCCCCATAACAGGGTCTACGGTGATGAGGGCTCAGAAGAGAAGAGACCCGGGCTGGGTCCCATAACAGGATCTATGGGGACAGGGGCTTGGTGTGGAAGAGATCTGGGCTGGGAGGGAGTCCCGGATAAGTCTGCCCCTCAGCCCTTTCCTCCCTGAGTCCCCTACTCAGCTCAGGGGCTCGGCCTCGGTGGCACCGACAACTTCGTGGGAGTAGATGTCACTCTCTCCTCTCCCGGCAGATCCTGTGTTCCGGAGTACACAGCCCCACTGTCCCAGCAGATCTCCCCGTCGGGGGGGGGATAATCCTCACTCTCCGTTCACACCTCACAGAACCCTGCTCTCTGGAAAAATCACTCTCCAGACTAGTCCTCGCTTTCCAGGTCCAGATCCCCAGCCTTCAGGACAGATCTCCGTTCTCCCCACAGGTCCCCCTCCTACCTAGTACAGGGACAACTCCCTCCCGCCAACCTCTCGGGACAGAGCCTCCTTCTCCTGGTCCAGATCCCCAGCTTTCCGGACGAATCCCTGTCCTCCGGGGAGGTTCTCTTCCCGGTACAGATCTCCGCTCTCAGAACTGAACCTGCTCTCGGAACAGACCCCTGGCTTCACTCACTCTCCGGTGCAGCAGTCGCTCCGTCCCGGCTCTCGGGGAATGCGCTCAGCTCTCCTCCGGACGTCCCGAGCAGCACCGGGGCCAGGCGGTGAGTCAAGTCGGGCGTGGCTGCCGGAGCTAAGGAGCCCGGGCTGCTCCGCCCACCTGGCCCCGCCCCTCACCCCAGCCCTACTCAGGCCCGAGACTGGAGGTGGAGGGAAACTGAGGCTGAGGGTCCCAGGAGTCAAATGTCGGTGCTTTCAACTAATGGTTGGCCACTGGGACCCCAGGCAAGTCAGGCGAAGTTTCTAAATTGGGGTTGGCCACATAGTCCAAACTTTTGGGTTCTTTGGGGATGGAGCCAGACATTTGGGGTCAGCCTCAAAGGAGGCTGGACGACTTTCCTGTAGGGCTTTGTACTGGGCCACCGGGGGAAGCTAAGCCTTGACACTTAGAAGTCATTCTGAGAGGAGAAGGGATTCGCTGGAAAGCGCCCTGGCTCCCAGCTATCTGGCATTTCCTCCTCTTCCTCCCAGGCGAGTAGTTCGGGCCAAGGGAGAGGGAAAGAAGTGGGGACTTTAATTCCCATCAGTCAACCCATCCCCAGACCGACCCAGGAGCGGGAATATTGGGGAATCAGCCCCGGGGAGTTGGGACCCTCATCCAGCCACTCCCACAGAGGGCAGTGGTTAGGTCCAATAGCTGCAGAGAAACTACATAAGCAGCCCAAGGGGTTCCACTCCTTTCCCATCAGGCCTACAAGGCCACAAGGCAGGGCCTGGAAGGCAGTCAGGTTCAGAAGGAAAATTGGGGAAGAGGAAATGTAGGCTCTTAAATAGCTAGTTAACTCTAGTGTTGATGTGGGGAGAAAGAGAGATGGTAGCTTCTGATAAGAGGGCCTTGCTCTCTTCCCTTAGGTGGGAGCAGACACTAAGTGTCTTACCTCTGACCAGTGGAGCTTCTATGACGACCAGAAGGCAGAAAAGGGAGGGTTCAAAGGGAAGAGCCCCAGGCATTGAGACCTGAACAGGGCCTTGAGCTGGAGCTCTCCTGTTTCCCAGGGATCCTGCCCCTACCTAGTTCTGCTTAAACTATATCTATATTCCTTGTCTGTCCCTAAAGAGGGTAAACCAGCCCAACAGAGAGCTAGCCGAGAGCTCATCCAGGGGATGTCAGGTTAGGTGAGCTGAGCACAGGAGGTCAGCCCTTTGAGTCCTTAGCTCACCTGAGGCACAGTGACTCACAGGCCAGCACCTCTCCTCCTCTTCTCATCTCTCTTACACTTTACCTTTTCTGCCACCTTTCTCCTCTTTCTCCTCCTCCCCCTCCCCCCTGCCCCCCCCCCCCCCGTGAAAAAGGAAGAAGCTGGGGAAGCTTAAAAAATGCCCAAGTCCATGGAAATTTGAGATTTCCATTGCACTCCCCTTCTCTCATCGAATGCTGCCACCCCTCTAGCGAAAGCCCTCATCACCTCAAGCCTTGATTATTGCAATAGCCTACTGGGGGGGAGGGTTGCTGCTTGCCTCTCCCCACTTCAATCTGTCTTCCATTCAGCCACTAAAGTGATTTTCCTAAAACTTAGGTCTAATCACATCACCTCCCTTCTCAATCAACCTCAATGGTTTCCTATCGCCTCCAGAAGCAAACACAAAATACTCTGTTTGGCATTCAAATCCCTGCACAACCTGGCCCCTTCTTACCTTTCTTAGTTTTCTTATGTCTTGTTCCCCAATACATTCATTTCAATGCAGTGACACTGGCCTCCTGGCGATTACACAAACAAGACACTCCATCTCTTGTCTCTAGGCAATTTCTCCAGCTGTTCCCCATGCCTGGAATGCTCTCCCTCCTCTATTCCAACTACTGACTTCACCAGCTTTCTTTAAGTGCCAACTAAAATCCCTTCTTTTGTTAGAAGTCTTTACCATCCCCTGTTAATTCCAGTGCCTTCCTCCGGATGTAGCTTGCTTTGCATGTATTTGTTTTCATGTTTTCTCTCCTATTGTAAGCTCCTTGAGGGATTCTTTTGGCTGCTTTTTTTTTTTTGGAAGCAAGGCAGTTGGGGTTAAGTGACTTGCCCAAGGTCATACAGCTGGTGTCAAGTGTCTGAGGCCAGATTTGGGCTCGGGTCCTCCTGGCTCCAGGGTCAGTGCTCCGTTCACTGCACCACATAGCTGCCCCCCAATTTATGGCTTTGGCTGCTTTCATAGCCCCAACTCCTTATCTCCTGTGAACCCAATATGAAAAGGGAACATGCAAATAAAGCATTCCTCCCTCAGGAAAAAAAAATTATATTATTATGGTCATTTACTACTTTTGTTGTGTACCTAATCTATCCTATTGATCCACCACTCTATTTCTTAGCAAGTGACCACATTGTTTTGATGATTACTGCTTTGTAATACAGTTTGAGATCTGGTACTGCCAGGCCATCTTTCTTCACATTATTTTTTCATTGATTCACTTAATACTCTAGACCTTTTGTTCTTCCAGATGAATTTTATTTTATTTTTCTAGCTCCATAAATTTTTTTTTGGCAGTTTGGTGGGTATGACACTGAATAAGTAAATTTATTCAGGTAGAATTGCCATTTTAATTTTATTGGCTCAGCCTACCCATGGGTAATTAATACTTTTTCAGTTGTTTAGATCTAACTTCATTTGTGTGAAAAGTATTTTGTAATTGTGTGCAATATAGTTCCTGGTTTTGTTTTGGCGGCTAGATTCCCAAGTGGTTTTTATCATCTACAGTTATTTTAAATGAAATTTCTCTTTCTTGCTGCTGGACTTTGTTGATAATCCATGTATATAGATTAGGTGTATAGGCATGTTTATGATTTTTGTGTTTTATATCCTGCAACTTTGCTAAAGTTGTTAATTATTTCAACCAGTTTTTTAGTTGATTCTTCAGGATTCTCCAAGTATACTATCATATCATCTGCAAAGACTGACAGTTTTGTTTTCTCTAATTATTTCTGCCTATTCTCCTTCCTTCTATTTCTTTTCCCCCTTTCTAATTGCTGTAGCTAGTGTTCCTAATACGATATTGAATAACAGTGGTGATAATGCACATCCTCGCTTCACCCTGATCTTACTGGGAAGGCTTCTAGCTTATCTTCATCACATATAATGCTTACTGTTAGTTTTAGATCGTTACCACTTGTCTTTTAAGGAAGCTCCATTCGTTCTATGTTTTCTAGTGTTTTTAATAGGAATGGATGTTGTATTTTCTCAAAAGCTTTTTCTGCATCTGTTGAGATAATAATATGGTTTTTGTTGTTTTTGTTATTGACATGACCAATTATGCTGATGGTTTTCCTAATACTGAACCAGTCTTGCATTCCTGGTATGAATTCCACCTAGTCATAATGTATGATCTTTGTGATTTGCTGTAATTTTCTTGATAATATTTTATTTAAAATTTTTGCATCACTATTCATTAGGGAAATTGGCCTATATAACTTTCTTTCTTTATTTTTGTTTTTCCTGGTTTAGGTAACAGCACTATGTTTGTGCCATAAAAGGAATTTGGTGGGATTCTTTCTTTGCCTATTCTTCCAAATAGTTTATGTAGTATCAGAATTCATTGTTCTTTCTTTCCTGTTTACTTTTTTATGCCTCTCTTGAGTCTTGTATTTGAAGATCAAATTTTCCGTTGAGCTCTGGTCTTTTCATCAGGAAGGTTTGGAAATCCCCTATTTCATTGAATATCCATCTCCTCCGCTGAAAGATTATGCTCAGTTTATGCATTAGTTAATCTTTGGTTGTAATCCAAGCTCCTTTGCCTTATAGAATATTGTATTTCATGCTTTCTGATCCTTTAATGTAGAAGCTGCAAGGTCCTGCATAATCCTCACTGTGGTTCCATGATATTTAAATTGTTTCCTTCTGACTGCTTACAGTATTTTCTCTTTGACCTGATAATTTTGGAATTTGGCTACAATATTCCTTGGCATTTTCAATTTGGGATCTCTTTTAGGAGGTGATTCTTTCAATGACTATTTTACCCTCCGGTTCTAGGACATTGAGGCAGTTTTCCTTCATAATTTCTTGAAAGATGCTGTCCAGGCTCTTTTTTTCATAATGGCTTTCAGGTAGATCAATAATTTTTAAATTGTCTCTCTTGGATCTATTTTCCAGGTCAGTTGTTTTACCAATGAAGTATTTTATGTTTTCTTCTATTTTTTCATTCTTTTGTTTTTGCTTGACTGATTGTTAATATTTCTTAGAGTCATCAGTTTCCATTTGACCAATTCTAATTTTTAGTGAATTGTTTTCTTTTTTAAAATTTATTTATTTTTAGTTTAGTTTAGTTTACATCATTCATTTCCATGAGATTTTGAGTTACAAATTTTCTCCCCATCTTTCCCCTACCCCTTCCTCAAAACAGCCATCTCCTTGTATGACCCCTCCCCAAATCTAATCTCTCCTATGTCCTCCCCCATCACTCCTCTAATTTTCCTATAGGGCAGGAGGAATCTCCCTTCCACAGTGCCTGTGAATCTTAAGTTCCAGTTGGATGTAGTTAATAATAGTAGTAATAATAATTGTATATATGTATATGTATACATATATATTTTTAACATTTGATTATAGAGCTTTAACTTCTAGATCTTTCTCTTCTTCCCTCGTCAGCCACCCCCACTGGAAGAACAAGCCATCAAATACAGGCTATACATGTGTAATTACGCAGAACCTCTCCACAGTGGGCACATTGTGAGAGACTGATTATATGTCCCTCCTTCCTATCCGCCCCCCTCCTCCCCCCCCCCGTTCCACTCTCTACCCT
>CM053580.1:550815610-550854117 GCA_028627135.1 Pseudochirops cupreus
GTTGACTCTCTTTTCATGATTTTCTTGCATCATTCTTATTTCTCTTCCCAATTTTTCTTCCACTTCTCTCATTTGGTTTTCAAAATCTTTCTTCAGCTGATCTCTAGCTTTTTGGCAATCTTCATGTTTCTTGGAAGCTTTTGGGGTGGGAGTTCTGACTGCATTGTCTTCCTCCCTTTCCCTGCTTTGTTCCTTTTTTTCCCCAAAGAAAGAAACTAGGGTTTGGTTGCTGTTCTTGCTTTGCTTCCTATGCTTATTCATGGTCGCCATGCACTGTTTTTTTTTTTAATTAGTTCTGTGGAACTCTGCTTCCAGAGGGAACAGCTCTGTCCCAAATCGCTGGGGTTTTCCCAGCTGCCAGGGCCTTTAGGAGGCTGCTGGGTCCCTCCTCAACTCCGACTCACTGAAAAAAAAAACCTCAGGACCACCACCCAAGACCTCAATCCGGATCCAGGCCGCTCAACACAAGAGCACTTGGCCTCTGAACGATCACTTGGTCCCCCTGCAGTCTGAAGGCTGGGAGCTCTGAAGTGGCAATGCGGAAGTGGGTGCAGAACCTACGCTTTCTGCTTCTTAGCCCTGGAGGCAGCTTGGCTGGACCCGCTTTTCTTCCCTGGTTTTTAGCCAAGTTCCACTAACCTGAGTCCTTTTTCCTTATGGTTGGATAATTCTGGATCCTGCCACAGCTGTCGAAGATCTGCTGTCCTGAAGCTCCAGCCACGGTGGGGCTCAGCTTGTCCAGCCACCCCCGGGGCAAAAGCCTCCTTTTCAAGCTGGGCTGGTTTCTGCTCTCAGAGTTGAAATGGTCGCTTTGAGTCAAGCTGCTTTCAGCAGGGAATATGTCTGTGTGCGTTTTAGAGCCCTAGAATTTGTTTAGAGTTATATTTTTTGGGTATTTGATGTGGCTGTGTTGGAGCTGCAATTTCTTGCTGCTCCTACGCCACCATCTTGTGAATTGTTTTCTTTAATCAGATTTTGTACCTCCTTCTTCATTTGGCCCATTTTACCTTTTTTTTTTCTTTTTGGAGGGGGGGAAGGCAGGACAATTGTGGTTAAATGACTTGCCCAAAGTTACACAGCTAGTAAGTGTTAAGTGTCTGAGATCAGATTTGAACTCAGGTACTCCTGACTCCAGGGCTGGTGCTCTACTCAGTGTGCCACCTAGCCGCCCCTCCATTCTACTTTTTAAGGAGTTCTTCTCTTCAATGAGTTTTTGTGCCTTCTTTTCCATTTGGCCCATTCTACTTTTTAAGGAGTTGTTTTCTTCAATGTACTTTTCCCTCCATTTGGTCAAATGCATTTTTTAAGGACTCATTTTCTACATTCAATTTTTGTCCTTTCTTTTCCAACTTATTGACTCTGTCTTGCATATCTCTCATTTCTTTTCCCAATTTTTCTTCTATCTCTCTTCTTTGGCTTTTAATATCCTTCTTGAGCTCTTCCAAGAAGGCTTTTTGGGCTTGAGACTACTTCATATTCCCCTTTGAGGTTTAAGATGTAGGTATATTGACAATGTTGTCTTCTTCTGAATTTGTGCCTCGATCTTCCCTGTCCCCATAGTAAAAATCTATGGTCAGGGTTCATTTCTACTTTTTTCTCAAGGTGTTTGCCTATTTCCTGGCTTTTAAAGTTGAGCTCTCCTAGTGGAGCGCAGGGGCCACTGACCCAAGCTTCTTGTGCTGGGAGCCTGGGAGCTTGTCACTGACTTTGTGTGCTGGGGCTTCAGGTGCTGAGGGATCTGGCAGCTGTAGGGATCTGGCAGCTTACCTGGTGCTGAGGTAGGGTCAGCAACATTGAAGCCCTTGGGGTGGGGATGAGGAGTCTGGCCCCTGGAGGATGCCTGCTCACCTGGGCTTCATTAAAGCACTGAAAGGTTTGGCTGCTGGAGGACACCTGCCCACTGGATCACGTGGTGGTTTTCTGAGTTGGTGTCTGCTGGTTCCCCTGCCTGTGCCGAGATCTCCGCCTGGTTTGTTGAGGTGGGGCTTGCTGATGGCTTGCTGGGACTCCTCCCATTCTGTACTGCTCCCCCCTCCACCAGAGTGAGAAGGGCCTTTCCAGTTAATCCCTGAAGCTTCCTGGGCTGCAAGACTGTTGCACCCCATCCTTCTGCTGGCTTTGCTGTTCCAGAGTTTTTCCTGGGGTGATATTATCTTGGCTTTCAGAGGTCAATAAGAGAGAGGGAGAGTGACTTACTTCTTACTCCATCATCTTGGCTCCCAGAAGAACCTCTTCCTTGTTCTTTAAATGGTCCTAGTGATTTTTTTCCTTAGGGAGCTCACTGATGGCTTGTTAAATTTCTTTTTCTAAGATGGGATTATTTGAGTATTTTGCTTCCTTTTCTGTTAATCTGGGCAATTTATAATTTTGTAAACATTTGTCCATCTCCTTATAATGACTTTTTAAGAAAATAAATATTGATTGATTGGTTAATTGATGGGTACCTCCAGCCTCCAAGTCTTTGCTCTGTTACCCCACACCTCTCAGACATCAAGGGTGCCAAAAGGCAAAGAATTCTAGGCTTCCTTGCCTGTAAAATGAGTGGTTCAGATTAGATGACCTACAAAGGCATTTCTGGCTCCCTGCCCAGCAGGTGTACTCGAGCTAGTTCAAACAGTGCTGGGAGCCAGTTGTTAAATTTTCAGCTGGAGCTTTTACACCTCAGAGATTGCCAAATGCTACACATCAGGGCTTTGTTTATTATTTTGTCGATAGTCTAGACTTAAGCAAGTGATGGGGGAAATTTTAATCAGATTGAAATTGTGTCCCATGTACATTTCCCCCATAGAGAGTCAGTTGTTAAATGTTTACTAGCACCTCACTACCCCTACTTGAGGTAAACAGCTCCCTTCTATGTCATCAGTGCCTTCAAAGTGACCACATTTAAAGGTCTTTCTTTTTTCAGCCCTAATTTTCCATGAAACACCGGACACCAAAATGCTCCTCATTGTTGGTTTCTAATACTTGTTGTTTTTTTTTGCTTACCTCTCTGAACCAAGAATCATATTTATGCTCAGACTTAAAAGGGGACCCTAGAATCATTTAATCAAACACCCCGATGGCACAGTGGATAGAGCACTGAGCCTGGAGTCAGAAAGACCTGAGTTAAAATCCCACCTCAGACATTTACTAGCAGTAGGACCCTGGACAAGTCACTTAATTACTATCTGCCTCAGTTTCTCCACCTGTAAAATAGGAATTATAATGGCACCTCTTCACAGATTGTCAGATAATAACTGTGAGAGCACTTAGCACAGTGCTAGCACACAGGAACTTCATCCCGCTTGCTCCTTCTGCCACCCCATGCACAAGTCCTCTCTATAGTACCCTTTATATGTTGTCACCCAGCCTCCACATGAAGATCTACAGGTTTGGGGGCTTCTGAGGCATCCCATTCTATTTCTGGACATTTAGGAAGTTTCCATTGATTCTACCTCTACAATATCTTTGGAATCTACTCTCCTTTGTGTCATGACAAAAATCTGTGATAAAGAGAAACTGAGGCACAAAGTTCAGAACATAATCCACTTATTAGCAAGGCTAGCAATTGCCAACAAAAGGGATCCAAGGCTTCTCAGGAACCAAGGATGCATCTGACAACCAGAGCCAGAGAGGGGAGTTCCATAACTCTTCCATAAATATCCCTTCGAAACGTACTATGACCAGATTAAATCATCTCCCCGTGTCACAAAATTCACAGATTTGGGTTAAGCAAGCTCAAGCTCTCATAATGTGGGGTCCAACCAACACAAAGCAGATTGATTATTAACCCATAATAAATTGACTAAGCCTTCTTGGCTTAGTCAAAATCAAGTGGGGTGTCAATTTTCTATTTTTCATTTGCACTTCCACAACATCCAGTCTAATGCAGACCCCACTCCCTGTCCCCTGCCTATTGGAGGCAATAAGTCTCCCCACCCATAGGTGCTCCTGTGGTTCTTCTTGTATGGGATGCCAGAATTCTCTTTCCAAAGCCCACCTTCAGTTATTTCCTACTGTCTACTAAATAGAGTCCAAACTCCTCCAGTTGACATTCAAGGTACCATCTTTCCATTCCAGTCCATCTCCTACTTTTACCTATCAGGTAGTTTATATTCCATCAAGACTAGACTAGCAAATTCAACAAATTCAGCCAACCTTTATTAATCATCTGCTATATTCAAGACACTGTCCTAGGCCCTGGGGTAAAAAGCAAAAATAAAACAGTCCCTCCTCTCAGTGAACTTACATGCTCTTAAAAGGAAGAAACATTTACATGGCAAAGTAAATCCAAAATAATTTGAAGTTTGGAGAGAGACTAGCAGAGACTAGCAACTGGGAAGGGGATCAAGAAGACCTCTTGTAGGAGGTGACACTTGAAACAGTATGTTTTATATATACACATATATAAAATTTCATATACATATATTCACACAAACATGCATATATATGTATATACATAAACATAATCAATCCAAATTAATTTGAAAAGGGACACTGGTCATTAGAAAACATCTCATGGAAGAATTGGCACCTGAACTGTGCCTTGAAGGAAGCTAGGGGTTTCGTGAGGTAAAGGTAAAGAGGAAGTATATTCCAGACATGGAGAAATATCTGTGAAAAGTCACACCAAAGATCTGAGGGAGAAGATGGGAGCCTAGTCCTGGTCTCCAGCCATCGGGTGATTGGTTCGGAAGGCACCCACCAAAGGCATCATCTATTTGGCAGCTAGAAGTGAGATGAAGAGACTATGAAGATAGCGAGTGGTAGTTGTTAGAGGTCCAGTCAGACTGCAAGAGGTCACTATGGTGAGCCAGGACAGAAACTGTCCCACACCCTTTACTTTTGAGACCAAAATGGTTGGGAGGGTAGCCACTGGGAAATGCTAGGTATAGAAGACCAAGGAATGGAAGTTGGAGTTTTGGACCTCACTAGGAGCTGTAGTTTGCCAGTTCAGAAAATTTAAAGCTGACACTGATATGATTTGGTGCTGGTTAAGAAATAGAAAGGTCGAAAAGATTAGGTACTTGATATACAGAAGCAAATAAGTACAGCGGCCTGCATTTGATAAAAACAAAGATCTCAACTATTGGAATAAGAACTCACTATTTGATAAAAGCTGCTGGGAAAACTGAAAGCAGTTTAGCAGAAAGTAGGTCTACCTCATGTTCCTTTCTATAAACTGATACAAGCTCCAACTGGGCACATGACATAGACATAAAGAGTGACATCATAAGCACATAAGAGAAGCAAGAGAATGTGAAATAGGTAATTCTCATTTTATAGTTGAGGAAACTAAGTCATGCAGGTTAAGCAACTTGACAGAGTTAATTAGCATGTGAGGCCAGATCTGAATTCAAATTTTCCTGAATCCAGTCCTAGAGCTCCATCTAGTAATATGTCACCTAGTAATCTGCTTTCTAGATGTTTACTATCACTATTATTTCTAAACATATGCAAAACAGACCAAAGGTAACTTTGGTTAGCATTAGCACCTGGAGCTTGGCCCAAGGAGTTCTCATAAAGAGATGGTGACAAAGCAGATTTTAAAATTCAGTAAAATAAAATAAGAGTGAGAAAAAGGAATGAGAAGGGGGAAAAATCATCACTTAAAAAGAAAAAAACAAACAAACAAACCCTAGGACAATATATCACAGAGAACTTTATTTCTTTCCATCTTGATTGCAAGTCAAAATTTCAGCATCCTGTTCTTTAATTATAGAATTGAAAACCTGTCAGTCTAGGGCCAGATACCCCATGGTTGGCTTCCAAGATGGGACATTATGGATTCAGATATTCCCAACTGACCAATATCCCCCTACCTCTGTCTGGATTCAGAACAAAAAGATTCCAGAATAGATAGTTCATTGAGGTCTGTAACAGAGAGAGGGAAGGGAAAAAAACCCAACAACTACCATTTCCATAATCCTATAAAACTTTCAGAGAGGATACAGATTCAAATTTTGTCTATATAATTTACTCTTTTTGTGGCCATGGGCAAAATAGTTCAACTTACCTCCATGAATCTCCATTTCTTCATTTATAAAATGTGATAACTAGACAGCTCTAAATTTAAACCCATTTGGCTGATTCCCCAATCCCAATTCCAGACATCCAGTGTCAACGCTAGAGGTCCAAGGAGCATGCCTATCCTAACTCCTCGCAAACTTTTGCTCCTTCTCCAAATCATTCTTGCTCCAACCTAGTTCACTAAAGTCCAGTCTTATATGGACAAGTGTGTGCTAAATATCTCCACTGTAACTTTCCCTAGGCTTCTCCAACTTAGCAAGTCCAAAATCCCAAACCCACCTGCTCTCAACATTTCATTATTTCTGATGGGGTCCCATCATATTTCCAATCACATAGATTTGCAGTCTTAGAGTCGTATTTACCTCCTTCCTTTTCATATGCTATCATTTCTAAGTCTGACAAATTCTAACTCCATAGCATCACTCAAACCCACAAGCTAGGGTCTATTCTAGTCCTGGACAACTGTCTGCTGACCCTCCTCATGAATGCAGGAAATACTAATATGAAATATTGCAAAAAAAGCTCCTGAGTAGATGTTAACCTACTCATTGCCCTTCCTCTGTGCTGTAGAAGCTGAAGAGTGGGGCAATAGAATTTACCATTAAATCAGAAATGTACACCATGAACAAACTTTGGCACCTTTCTTCTTCATATGAACTCCCGTCTATCCTCGTAAGATGTCAATTGAGGCCATGAAAACCGAGGCCCATAGCTTTATGGTAGCCATCCCAAAGTCATTTTGATGGTCAATCATTCATTCTTCTTCCCTTATTTTCATTTATTTGTTTTTCTTATCCAATTGCTACTTCGATCGTTAAAATGCAAGTGTAGTGGAAAGAGCTCTAGGGATAGAATTTGTGAATTTGAATCCGGTTCTGCTACGTAATACCTGTGCAAACAGATAGAGGTCCCACTAGGTCTTAGCTTCTTGATTTGGAAATGAAGGAAAATAATGATGTGGCCTCCAGGGTGCCTTCCAGTTCAAAATCTATGAACCTAAGATTCTGTTGTATTGGTTTGTTAGGTCTTACCACAACCATCCTATGTGTAGGTAATCTCTGTGGTACCTTCTAGATCAAACATTTTGAGATTTATGGCATAGCACAGTGATGATTTTTTGAAAGAAAAGAATCAATCAAATCAAGCCAAGAACTAAACTATTTTCTGTTACCCTCATTTAAATCACTCTCATTTGGGAGAAAGCAGTCTGTGAAATAAGTAATACCTTCAAAAATTGACTATTGACAAATACATTTATTCTGTTATAAGGAATATTATTTCATATGAATATAAAGTTATTAATAAAACTATCATTTATTTAAAAAAAAGAGAAGCAAGAGAAAAAAACCCTTCAGATCCATGGATAGGGAAAGTTTATGATTAAAAAAGGATAGAAAGGACCATAGAAATTGAAAGGGATGATTATTATAATATACAATTTGACAGTTTTTGGTGCAAACAAAATCAATGCCGCTGAAATTAGTGGGGAAAGCAAGTAAGTGGGGAAATCTTTGCAGCACTCTGATAAAGGGCTCATTTAGAACATTCATTTTTAATTTATGAAATAAAACAGTATTTTCATAATATAGTAGAATTTTAAAAAGATGATCATACATGAAATTGCAAATCTATTATGTACAACTTGCTATTCTTTTTAACTATGTAATGAAATTATTGGCTTTCTTTTTTTCTTCCCTAACCACCCCCCTGAATGGCTACCATTAGACACAAATATGTATGTGTGTGTAAAATCATTCTATACATACTTGTATTAATTTTTTCTCTAGATGCAAATAAGAATATTCCTTCATAGGTTCTTTGTAGTCTGTTTTTTTGGGGTAAGGAAATTGGGGTTAAATGACTTGCCCAGGGTCACACAAATAGTAAGTATCAAGTGTCTGAGACTGGATTTGAACTCAGGTCCTCCTGATTCCAGGACCAGTGCTCTGTCCACTGCACCACCTACCTGCCCTGTCCTTTGTAGTTAATCTGGGTGTTTGTAATAGTCAAAATGACTTAGTCGCTCAAAGTTGTCCTTAAAACAATATTGCTCTTACTGTATACAGTGTACTCTTGGTTCTGCTCATTTCGCCTTTCATTATTTCATGTAAGTCTATCCTTGTTTTCCTGAAATCAGTGAGCTCATCATTTCACAGTAGCGTTCCATCATGATTATATATCACAACTTGTTCAGCTATTCCCCAATTGATGGACATCCCTAAAATTTCCAGTACTTTGCTACCACAGTGAGATCTGCTATAAATATTTTAAAACATATAGGTTCTTTTCCTTTTTTTTCCTAATCATTTTTGGAAATAGACCTAGTAGGGGTATTTTTCCCAATTACATGTACAAAACAATTTGTAACATTCATTTTTTAAAAAAGTGAATTCCAAATTCTTTCCTTCCATCTTCCCCACCACCCAAGAAGAAAACCAGTTTGACATGGATTGTACACATGCAGTTATGCAAAACATTTCTGGATTAGAAAGGGTTTATTTTCAAGATATGTGTGTATGCACACACACACACACACACACACACACATATGGAACTAATTCAAGTTTATAAGAATAAAAGTCAAGTCCACAAGCATTTATTAAGCACCTACTAAGTGCTAGGCACTGTGCCCAGGGCTAAGGACAAAAGGAATAGCTGGGGGGAAAAAGCCTCCACTTTCAAGGAACTCACATTGGGGATATAATGAAGTGACTGAACAACAACAATAACCAAACTATGTACCAACGATCTATGCAGGACAAATTGTAAATAATCATATTAACGGAGAATCAAGAAAGGCTTTTTGTAGAAGATGGGATTTTAGCTGGTGCTTGAAGGAAGTCATGGAAGCCGGGAACTGATATGGAAGGAAAGCATTCCAAGCATGGCAGACAGTCAGGGATAGTGCTTCGGGTGGGGAGGTGGACTACCTCGCTCTAGGGCCTAGGAAGGCAGTGTAACCAGATTATGGGGGTACATGGTGAAAAGTAAGGTATAAGGTGATGGGAAAGGTGTGAGGGGACCATGCTATGAAGGGTCTTGAACGCCAAAAAGAGGATTTTTATATTTGATTCTTGAGGTGATAGGGGGCCACTGGAGTATATTGGATAGACGGAAAATGTGTTCAGATCTGTGCTTTAGGAAGACCCTGGGTCACCTCGAGGATGGTGGTGCCCTTGATATTAACAGGAAAATTAGGAAGGGAGGAGGACATGCAGAGAAAGTTTTGTTCTGTTTTTAAAATGCTTAGTTTCTGATGCCTATGGAACATTTTGTTCAAGATGCCCAATAGGCAGTTGGAGAGGTAAGACTGGAAGTCAGGAGAGAGGGCAGAGCTGGACAAGAAGTTCTGGGAATCATTGGGATAGAGATGACAATTGAGTCCATGGGAACTGATGAGATCACTGAGTGAAATGGTGTAGAAAGAGGAGAGAAAAGGGTTTAGGACAGGGCCCTATGATGCATCCACAGTTAGTGGGCATGACCTGGATGAAGATCTGGCAAAGGAACCTGAGAAAGGTCAGTCAGTAAACAGCCAATAGCCAATTTAAGCCATAAAGGACTCCAAAGTTATGCTTTAGAGTCATGTGAAATTGGGAAATATATTGAAATCCTGTGGGAATAAGGGCGCATGCTGAGCTATTTTGAATTAGGATGGGATTAAATTATTCCTTTATCTAAAAGCCCTGGAAAGCATCGGAGGGGGAAAAGTCCAACAGGGCAAACATGGGTAAGTTGGGCAGATACCAGGAAGGAGATGGCAAGAGCTCAAATTGTGAGCATCATATAATGACTGAATCAGATATACCACTGTTCCATTCGTGAGCTAACTTGCGTCTAGAACGCCACCCAGTGGCTCGGACACCAATATTACACTCTGAGCAGCTACCTTTAGCTGTTACTAGATCAAAGGATTATATATTTAGAGATGGAAGGGACCTCAGACTTCTACCAGTCCAATTCTCACCCCCCATTTTCCAGATGAAGAAATTAAACCCCAAAGATGTAATTTACCCAATATCACCCAGCTAGTCCATTGACATTGAAAAGTCCAGATTTGAATCCAGGCCTTTTGCTCCAAAGCTATCATTTTTTTCTGCACTGTGAAACCCAGTCTTCTCTATGCCAAAAGGAAACAAAGAATTTCAGTAATCAGGCTGGAAAGATGGGTAGGTGAAAGGTCTTGAATGCCAACCTGAGGACTTTGGGCTTCATTCTAGGGGTAGGCAGCCATTGAAAAGTTTTGAGTAGGGGGTGACCTAGTCAGATTTTAGTCTTAGGAATGTTAATTTGTTGCTTTATGGAGGATGTATTAGAAAAGGAAAGAGCAGAAGCAAGGAGACCAATTTGGAGACTCTTGAAATAATCCAGCTGAGAGGTAATTAGGGTCTGAAGTGGAATAGAAATTGTGTAAACGGAGGGGAGAGGATGGAGATTAGAGATATGTGGAGGTAGAGTTGAGAAGACTTGACAGTTGGATGGAAGTGGAGGAACGATAAAGAAGGAGTCAAGGATGATAGAATGACCAAAAATCTATCACCATTTTATTTTTTTAAATTTTATTTAATTTTTTAAAACATTCTTTTTTTTTTTTACTATTTTGAATTTTCAATTCTCTCTCTCCCTCCAGTCTCTTCCCCACTCAATGAGAAGACAAACAATAAGAAACCCATTATACATACCATTGTTCCAATGTGTATTATAGGCTCCCACAGCTGAAGGAAAGTTTCCAGTACTTCACCTTTTGAAATCTTATTTGCATCCTTCAAAGTTCCTCTTCAATGCCCCCTCCTCCATGGAGCCTTCCTTCATGATTCCAGGTGTAAGCAGCCACTTTCTTCTGTAAACTCCCATCGTGTTTTTGTTCGCTACACTTTGTTAGGTGGTATCCTATAAGCTAACTCTGGAACTGTGCTCTGCTTCCCATGCTTTGGATGTGTGAGATGTGACTTCTGATCGCCCCAGAGATCTCAGAGACTGACTCTGCAGAAGGCAGAGACGAGGAGAAAGAGTAGGAGAGACCAGGATCAGGAGAGGCAAGGCAAGGACTTTCCCAGTGAGAACAGGAAATCATTCTTGGAGCCAGATATGTGGGGGACGTCAGCCTCTCACCCTGAAACATGCACTTTCAACCCCAGTGGACTCCCCTGGGTGAGATCAGTCCCTTATTCGGTGGCTGAGTTGAGGTCGTTGTTTCCGGCTTTACCTCGTGCACTCTGCAGTTTATTCAATCTCTATAACTTCCCTGACTTTTGCTTAGATAAATGGGTTTATTCAAATCAGTATTCATTATGGTCTTTTATATAACCAAAGTTTAGTGGAGTTGGGAGAGTTGATAGCTATATTCAGCTATTACCTTCCTCTTGAGAGCAATTAGGGGCAGTGCCCTTTGTTTGGAATGTTGTACTCCCAGACTTACAGATATCTGATGTGAGAGATGTAATTATAATTCTTGCTCAATCCTCCTCTTGAAGATGAGTAAGAAACAAGAGGCCAGCCACGATCATCACTATTCCTAACAGAGGTAAAAATAACAGTGTCTCTTGTAGAAAGATGGGCCAGACCCCCCTGATCAGATTTATGCTGCCGTTCAACTGTCTTTTATATACCAGTATCCTGCACACTCACAAATCTTACATTCATATTTCTCTTGTAGCCCTCAACTTGTTCTGTGATTATCAAATAACTAAGTTTATATATATACACACACATATAATGTATGTATGTACGTACACATACATACATACATATTCAGAATTAAAAGGGACTTTAGAAAGTTCACCTCCCTTTCTATTTTGAAGATAAGGAAACTGAGAACTCAAGTGCCTTGCCAATTCCCGTAAGTCGTAAAGCCTTGTTTCTGACCTATAGCCTCCAACGACAAACTCGACGTGTTTCGGCTACACGGTAGTCTTTTCCCTCTCTCAATCCGCCCTCCTCTTCCACAAGGAATCATGTCTCTCCCTCCCCACTCCACCCCCACATGTCCCTTCCCCCCTCAGGGGTAGGGCCATCCTTTTGTTTCTTTAGAAGGTGGAGTCTTCTGGTGAGGAAGGCCCTGGTTCTGGGGTCCCTCGAGGAGTCTGGGCAGGACCAAACATCTCATTACCCAGCCCCGGGTGGAGACACAGATCAGAGAGTCCAAATGTAGAAGGATACTCAGCATGATGATTGGTCTGCCCACAAGAAAACAGACCAATGGAGTACTAGTCCCACCCCCAACCTGTCCAAAGCCGGGCCTGTCAGTTTCCTAGAGGACTGGAGAGGCCAGGTAGGTCGCAGGGAGAGAAAGGATTAGAATGGGGCTCGGGGTAGGGGGGGGCTCGGGGGTGGTGTTGCTAGTAGTGTATGGGGTTGATGCGGGCAGGTGGGTGGAATCTAATGGGGGAAGGCCATTTGAGGGGCACCGAAAATTCTCCTTCCTCCCACTCCCCATATGCTCCTTCTGGACTCCTGGAGGCAGTTGCCATGGAAACACCCCCTTAAAAAAAGCTCCCCCAGAGATTCGCCCTCCCTCCGTCTTGGCTCCAGCTTCTCTCCTCCTGTTCTTCTCCTCTCTCCTTTCATCCCGTCTCCCTTCTGCTTCCAGGCTGTCCCTGGCTCTCTGCGTTTTGTCCCTGTTTCTGCCTGCCTCTCTGTCAGCTCTCTCTTTCCCCACTCTGTTTCTTTCCACTTCTCTCTCTCGTTCACCATTCGTCCCTCTTTCCTTCGGTCACCTCCTCTCGCCTGCATTTCTTAATTATTTTTCTCATTCCCCCGCCCCCCATCTCGTTTTCCCTCGGCGTGTCTCTCCGCCGCCTTCTCCATCTCTTCCTCCGGCTCATCCACGTTAACCCGGGGCCACTGGCCCTACCCCCTCCGGCAGCGTCCCCTCTCTAGCGGGCCAAGGCTGGGGCAGGGGGCGGGGTGGGGCGGGGCTTGCCTGTTGTCTCCTCGCCCCCAGCCCCCTCCCCTTCCTTGGCCTCCTCTCTCTTCTCCCCTTTCCCCTCGGTTCGGCGCCCAGGCCCTACTGCCCGGTCAGGCCCTCCCACGGGGACCCAGGTGTTGGAGCTGCTCGAGGCTGAAGGTGACTGAGAGATGGGCTTGGGGGGGGGCACGGAGCGAGCGGAGCAGGTGGAGGGGGAGGGGTTGAGAGGCGGGGACCTCGGCAGTGGCGCTGGGCTCTTTGTCTCCATTAACTCCTTCATGGCAGCCCCCCTTCATCCCCTCCTTCCGCCAGCAGGTGTCTGGAATCAAGGTATAAGTGGGGGGTTGGGGGGAATGCTAGACAGACACCCCCCCGGGAACACACCCCGACTCAGTCGCCCCCACTCGAGCAGGAGACGACCAGAGCGGCTCCCCCTTTTCTAAGCTCTCTATCTGCTTGAACTGAGGCATGGGTTTCTGATCTCTTGGCCCTTCCTCAGGTCTAGTTGGAACCTTGGTTTCCCCTAGTCTTTTTAGGGGTTGGATGTGTCGATGCTAAACATTTAGACAGGAATAGCACCTGTACTAGGGAGGGGAAGCTCTCTGTTCTATCCCGCAGATATTGGGGTGGCAGGGATCTCTGGAGTTTGTGTGTGGGATCGGGGAACGCTGACTGGGTCTCTGAAACGCTGGGATGCAGAGGACAAGATGTCTGGGTCCTGGGTAGTGGCGTCAGGACTATCCTAGCCCTTCAGGGGGAGGGGTAGATGGTGCTAATCTCTAAGCTGTGTATGGGGGGTGGTGGAGGGGGAGGGGTCCCCATCTGCCATCTAATTCCCTCAGAAGCTGCTGGGTGCCAAGGGCCTGGTTGCTATAGGAGGTACACAGGAGAGCTGGGAACAGTGTCCCCAGCTGGTGGGGGAGACAGGTATTTGGCTGCCTCCTCCAGCCAAAGAGGATACAAAAGAAGTATGAGGAGCATGGAGGCTGAGACTGAGGAATTGGACAGTTGGGTGCTGGAAAAGGCAAAAGAAACTGGGGTGGGGGAAGGTGCTGGCATGCTTGGGTGATGCCAGACAGGCTGGGAGGCAGGTGTCATCCTCTGTCTTTGTCTGTTGCAGGATGAATACTGGAGCTAAAGCCAAAGCCGGGGGGAGCCGTCCACTGGCTCCCCGCCTACCCAACTCCTCAGTGCCAGGGCCTCTTGGGACTCCTAAAAAATCAGGAACAGTGCTCCCACGAGCCACCACTGAGCCCCGAGCTGTGGGGAAGAGGTCTCCAGGGGAACAGGCAGGAAGAGCAGCCCCTGTCCCCAAGGTGGCCACAGCCCTACCTGGGCCCCCCCGGACCAGCAAGACAGGCCACAATGTTGCTAGCACAGGTACAAGGGCCGCAGGTCTTGTCTCTTGCCAGTTCCAATTCCTGACGCTGCTGCTGGGACCCTAAACCTACCCTTTCTTGACTCTTGGTCCTCCTCCTTAACAATGACCTTGAACTCCACTCCCTGACCCTGCTCCTCCTTGATAGTCCCTCCCTCTTCTATTCCTTCATTTCTTTTTTTCTAGATGTCAGAGAGAGTACAGGGAGGGGAATTTGGGGGAAACAGATTGGCTGGCTTAAGCCTCCTGAGGTGCCCTCCAGGGCTGATAATGCAAGGTTCCTGACCTTAGGAGGCCTCCCTTCATACACTCCCTGTCTCTCCCCTCCACCCCCCACCCTGTCCCCTTCCAAATGCGTGTATAAGGTTTTATGGGAGGACAGAGGAGGTCAGGATTGAACTGATCTGGAGCTTCTCCCTGTAGTGCTCAGGCAGCCTTTGGTGAAGAAAGTGGAACCAGCCCCAGGTGTTGGCCGAGCCTCCAGGAATGACCCTTCCCCAAGAATGTCCCCTCTTCAGCCTGCTCCCTCCTCAGGCAGGTATGACCCATTTCCAGATATGGACCCACTCTAAGTATGACTGAGCACTAGGCATAACACTTATCCAGGTATGATCCTTTCTCTCCATTTGACCCTTTCCCAGAGCTGGACCCTCCCTAAGCATGGCCCCTTCTTAGGTATTTCCCTTTCCCAGGCCGGTCCCTTCTCCAGATATGGTCCCTCCCTCCATATATGGTTCCTCCCCAAACTGGTCCCTTCTTAAGGTCCCTCCTCATTTATGACCCTTCCCCAATACGACTCCCTTCCCATATGCTGTCTCCCAAGGCTGGTCCCTTTCAGGTTCATAGGCCCTCCCCAGGTGTGACTCCTCTCAGGGGTCTGCATGTCTCAGGGAACAGATTTATTTTACAACCTTAGATGCAAATGTATACAAACCATCAGCTTTTGTTCCAGGGAAGGGGACCAGACCTAAAACACTCTGGCGGACCCAAGCTAGCTTTCCTTGTCTGACCCAGGCTTTCTCCTCCCATCTAAGACCAGGGCTTCAGGGCTCCAGAGTGTCCACCCCAGCCAAGCAAGTCCGTTCTGCCCCAGCAGAGTCTGCAGCCAAGGTTAAGACACCACTAGCTTCCACCCCCACAGGACGGAACAATGTGGCCCCAACAGAGGCCAGGCGAGGTAGGAGGGTCAGGGGGATAGTGATGGCATGGGGCTCACGGACAGAGGGCAGCAGCCTGTCTGCAGTGAGGAGTACCCAGGGAAGGGATCTGTGGGGGAAGGAGCTGGCTGCTCCACCTCCCCCCCCCCATTCCAATTTGGGGAGGAGCCAAAAACAACCACTAGGTGCAGGCAAAGGGAGAAGGTCTCCCAGGGTGGTCCAAAATGACCCTCCCAGAAGGCTTTCTTCTCTCCTTTCTCTTCCAGATACCGCTCGACCAGTGCAGGGAGCCCAAGCCTCAAGGGCTGCTGGGCTCCCTGGGTCACGTCTGCCAGGAGCCTCAGGATCCGAACCAGGGTCTCCGCGGGTTCCCCCCAAATCCAGGGCCCGGCCCTCTCCCCTGCCCAAAGCCACAGCTCCCAGAAGAACCTCCAAGAGCTCTGGGGAGCCTGTCTCCAGCCCAGCCTCTGTGGCCAGGCGGAAGTCCAGCGAAGGTTCTCCTGTGGTTCAGTCCCGCCTCCCTGGACCTGCCCGTCGCCAGGACAGTACTTCTGCTGCCTCACTGGCCCAGACCTTTCTTCAGGCCCCGCCCTCAACCTGCCCAGTAATCCGGTCCAAGGGTCTCTCCCTTCCCTCCACACCCCCTCCTATCCGAAAAGATCAGCAGACTCCACCCTTAGTCACACCCTCTATGCAAGCCCCTCCCCCTTCCTTGCCCACACCCCCTTCACAAACCAATTCCTCTCTGTCCACATCCCCCCAGCAGGCCCCACCCTCTCCCTTAGCCACATCCCCTAAACAAGCCCCTCCCCCTTCCTTGCCCACACCCTCTCCACAAACCAATTCCTCTCTGTCCACATCCCCCCAGCAGGCCCCACCCTCTCCCTTAGCCACATCCCCTAAACAAGCCACTCCCCCTTCCTTGCCCACACCCTCTCCACAAACCAATTCCTCTCTGTCCTCATCCTTCCAACAGGCCCCACCCTCTCCCATAGCCACACCCCTTCCACAAGCCACTCCCACTTCCTTGCCTGTACCTCCTCCACAAGCCAATCCCTCTCGGTCCACATCCCCCCAACAGGCCCCATTAACCTCTCCATTAACCACTCCCCCTATACAAGCCACTCCCCCTTCCTTGCCCACACCCCCTCCACAAGCCAGTCCCTCTCTGTCCACATCCTCCCAACAGGCCCCACCCTCTCCCATAGCCACACCCCCTCCACAAGCCACTCCCACTTCCTTGCCTATACCTCCTCTACAACCCAATCCTTCTCTGTCCACATCCCCCCAGCAGACTCCATCTCCTTTAGCTACCAGTCCTTTCCAGACCCATCCTTCTCCCTCAGCCACGTTGCTTCCTCAGGCTCCTCCCTCTGTGACCACAGTCCCTCAACAGGCCCCGCCTTCTTCTCCTTTAGCCACACTCTCCCTCCAGGCCCCATCCCCTGCAGCCACACCTCCTCCACAGGCTCTTCCCTCTTCTGTGGCCACAACCATCCAGCCTATTCTCCATCCTTCAATCACCTACACTCTTCAGGACCCACCCTCTCTTTTAGCCATATCCTCTGAACAAAAGGCTGACTGTCTCCTGGACACACCCCTTATGCAGGCTTCACCCTCTCCCTTGTCCCCACCCTCTCTCCCTGAGGCCACCCCTCTTCTTCCATTAGCCATATCCCCTTCACAGGAGCCACTGCTGTCTTTAGCCACACCTCCTCACCATTCCCAAAGGCTCTCCGTTTTAGCCACACCCCCTCTACAGGCCCCTCCTATCCCCTCAGACCCACCCTTTCACTTGTTCCCACCCTCTCCTCCCTTGGCCACGCCTCCTCTTCAGTCCTCTCATTTTCCTTTGGCCTCACCCCCTCCTCAAGCTACTCCCTCCCCTCCAGCCTCACCCCCCCTGCAGGCTCTTCCCTCTCCCATAGCCACACACGATCCACAAACCCCATCCTTTCACTTGGTCCCGCCTTCCCCACCCCTGGCCGAACCCCCTCTTCAGGCCCCTCCCTTTCATCTGGCCATGCTTTCTCAGGAGCCATCTTTGCATACACGCCCTTTGCAGCCCCCTCCTCCCTCTCCATTAGCCACGCCTCCTCTTCAGGCTCCTCCCTCTCCCCTGGACACACCCTTTGTGCGGGCCCTTCCCTCTCCCCTGGACACACCTCTTGTACCACCCTCTCTCTCTCCCCAGGCCACAGCCCCTGTGCTGGCCCAACCCCACCTGCAGAATGCACCCCCTGGGGAGCTGCCCCTTCCCGAGTCTGTCTTGTCCTTGGGAGCCTTGGGTGGGGAGCTGTCCAGAAGCCCTTCCAGTACTCTGAGTGGCCCGGACCTTGCTGGACACAGCAGCAGTGCCACAAGCACACCAGAGGAGTTGAGAGCCTATGACAGTGGCCCCGAGATAGGAGCCCCAGCCTCACCCCCACCTGATCCTGACCTCGAACTTGCTGCCTGCCATCCTGCTGTCTGGAGCAGGCCAGGGGTCCCCACTCGGAGCACCTGTACCACCTCCCCTCGACTTACCCATGGGGTCCCAGGTAACCCCAGCCAGGGGGCAGAGGGAGAGAGCCTGGAGGAAGAGGGCAGCTCTTTGAATAGGGGAGGAGTCTCAACTTTGTCATTCCTTCCCATAGGTGAGCCACTGCCCTGGTCTCCTATGGCTGGGCCCCCTGATGGCCTGTCCACAATCTATGAGGCAGAGGCCCCAGAAACAACATTTGGGCCCCCAAGCAGGGAGGCACAGGATCAGGAGGAAGAGGATGATCAGACAATGGAGAAGATGCCTCCAGCCCCACATGGTCCCAAGCCAGCTCGGGTGGGTGAGCTGCAGTTGGGAGCACTGCAGGCCAGTGTAGTCCAGCAGTTACTGAGCCGGACCCTGCTGCTGGCTGCAGAAGGCCCAGGGGGAGCCAGGCAGGGGCCTGGGAGTGGCCGCCCAGCCCTTAGTGAGGCTGAGCTGGGCCGCTGGGCAGAACTGCTCTCCCCTCTGGATGAGTCCCGGGCTAGCATTACATCTGTCACTAGCTTCTCCCCAGATGATGTTGCCTCGCCACAGGGAGACTGGACAGTAGTGGAGGTGGAAACCTTTCACTGAGATGCCCTTGTCCCATCCCATCCAAAGGACCAGTCAGTGTGCCCTCTGAACTGAAGGCCCAACCTGTTTGATAGCTGCATTTTACCTGCTTTCCCATCTGCAGTTCCAGAGTAGGGGAAACTGGGCAGAGGGAAAACCCTGATGATGTTCTAGCTTCCCAGTCCTTCCATCTGAGTCCTCGAAGGGTCTTGGCCTAACAAACTCCTTGTCAATCCCTTGCACTGTATGTATCTTGTAGATTGTTCTTCCTGGTTTGCTGCTATGGCCCCTAGAGTCTGTGTGTGGTGTGCCTGTGTGTTTTCTAAGGCCTTTTCAGTTTGTAATAAAGATGAGACAGTGGAGCTGTAGCTGCTGTGTTTGGAGGGATTGGGCTGTCTGGAACTTGTGGATCAGGGGTTCCCTACACAGGTTGCATCAAAGCCCTCCCATTTCTGCTGATGGTGATGGTGTGGTTGGGCAGGTGGAGAACAAGGCTTTAGGGACAGGTTTCTCCCTTCCCTGAGGTTCAGGACCCCCAGGGAGGTGTTAGGTGACTCTTTGAGGCAGGAGAATTCCTGAGGGCGGGCACTTCGGCCTCTGAGACAGGGCTGGGCTGACCCCGTGCTGCCGACGGTGAGTGAGCAAGTTGGAGCTCTGGCTGAAGGATTTTCCACACACTCCGCAGTGATGGGGCTTCTCTCCTGTGGAAAGGTAGAGGGGAACTTGGTGGAAGTGGGGGGGGCTGGGCAAGGACCATATGTAGAAAATGGGTATGGAGTATGGGGTTGGACAGATCTATGGATGTAGAGTGGATAAGCCAGCTGTCAGAACTGGGGAGTTATGGGGGAATATTGAGGGGCAGATGGGGAAACTACTGGGGAGTAAAGATGGTAGAATTTGGGTGGCTAGTCGGTAGGGAAAATGAAGGCAGTGTAGGGTAACGGAGGAGTTTGAGAACTTCTGAAGATGAAGGCAAGGACCCGTTAGGGTGAACTGTCTTGGGGTGAGGAGGCTGACAATGGACTGGGCTCTTTGCCAACTTCTCTCCTTGAGTGGGAGATCTGATGGCAGGGAGGGGCAGCCCTTCTGGCTTTTCCTGCAGCTTGGAAGCTTGCTCCCCCACCCGCCTCTACCCAGCCCTTTTCATCATCTTTCCGGGCCCGCACCGGTGTGGGTGAACGTGTCTTCTTCATGTCGGATTTCTGGTGGAAGCGCTTGGCGCAGAAGGGGCAGGGGTGGGGTTGCGTGCCCGAATGGATGAGCAGGTGTGTGGACAGAGTGGAGGAGCGCCGGAAGCTCTTCCCGCACACGCCGCAAGGGAACAGTCTCTCCTGAGGGCAGGACGGGAGCGGTGGAAGGAGAGACAAGGCTGGGGTTGTTCCACAACACCCTGCCCCACCCTAGAGGCAGAAAGAGGGGCTGGGGCTGTCCCTCCTCCCCCCAGTCCTCCTGGGTTACCTTGAATTGGTGAGGGGGCTGTGCTGTGGGTGGTAGCAGCAGTACCTGGGGCTGTAGACTTGGGGGAGTAAGTCCTGTCTCAGGCTGAGGTTGGAGCTGGGGCTGGGGGCAGTGACCATTCCCGGAGAGGCTGGCCAGACCCTGGAGCCCTGGGGTTGGTTAGGTCAAATGAATCCAGTCAGTATGAGCCTCGTGCCATTTATCTGGCAACCTCTCACAATGCAGAGACCTCGGCCCACAGTCCTCCAGCTTCCACCTCCTTAGGTCCAGCGGAGCTCTTACCAATGAGGTCACCCTCGGCTAGGGCAGGGGACCTCAGGGAGGAGCCGGCTTCAGGGTCTGGGGATAGGGACCTCTCAGCCCATGTGCCTCCAAGGCTCCCCACAGACAGGGCTGGATCCCCTGGAGTAAAGCCTATACAAGAAGAACCCATCACTCCTTAAGTACTGTGGGAAAAACCAGACATTCTAGTTCCTGACTCTGCTGCCCCACCCCACAACTAAAGTATCCTGGTTCCTAACTCAATCCCCCACCCCTACCCCTATCTAAGGCTCTTAAATTCCTATTTGAATTTGGCCAGTTATGCTGTCCTCATTCTCTGCTCCTCAGCCCTTCTCTCCCTCCAGAACTTGGGCAGCCTAGTACCCAGCTCTTCCATGGGAGTTCCTGCAGGATTCTGGGACTGGGGACCTGCAGAAAGGACAGGCCATACTTACCAATCAACTTTTTTCTTCCAGAGGATCTCTTGCTTCTTACTAGGAAGGATCGAGGCATCTCCGGGGCTACCCACCAGAGGTGGGAGGTAGAAGGAAAGCAGACTAAGATCTAGACATCTTTTTCTCCCAGTCTGAAGACTCAGGTGTCTAGTCCCTCACCTCCCCTTTACCCCCTCCTCTCACTTTGAAGAGGCTAGTTTAGATTAGTCTGGATTCTTCTGTAGCTATCAGACATTCAGGTATGCCTCAGAAGACGGGAACTGAGGAGGCCTAAACAGCAGGATGCTTAGGGCCACTCCATCGTCTTCCCACTCCCCCAGCATCCTGGCACCAACTCACTCTGGGCTTCTAAAATGCAAGTGGCTTTATCTTGGGGACCCGTTCTATCTTCCCACTGCTCCCCCCATACTCCTCAAACACATACCCCACACCCCCACCTATTAGGCATGTGAACACACACTAACTGAGAGCTCTTATCTAATCTCTACAAAGATTTCCTTCCCAGAAGGAATGCAGATCCAGGTGTCCCTGTCCTCAGACCAGAGCAGGAGTGCCAAGGCAGCCCTTCCTCCCTCTAACACACCCTCCCCCTCTGCCCTCTGTTCTTGGGCCACAGGGGATAGAGACTTACCTTAAGCCCCCACAAAGAGAAAGTAGAACAGAAAGCTCAACACAGAGATCCTCTCCATCGTATCCACACCCACATGCTTTGCCCCCTTACAAGCCGTACCTCATAGCTAGCCTAATCTTACCTACACATCAAAGTCTAGCTCCCGTCTCACCTCCACAAAATCTGCCTTGACCATTCCAACCCAAAGGGTGTTCTCACTCTTCTAAACCACAGGATCAGACCTTCCTTTTCTCTGGATTCTTTGGAATCTACTATAATATATATAACATATAATCTGCTATAAGAACACCAGAATCTCAGAGCTGGAAGAGATCTCAGAGGCATTTAATCCAACCTGTACATGAGTGTAAATCCACTCTACAACTACCCTTACAAGTGGTTATCCAGTGTTCACTTAAAGACCTCTCTGACAAGGGGTCTATTCCTTTTAGATATCTCTAGGAAGTTCATAACCTCCAGTGTGAATTGGCCTCTTTGCAGCTTCTACTTTAGTTCTGCCCTCTGAGACAAAGCATAGCATCTCCAGTGTTTGTCCCTGTCCTCAGCTATTGCAAACTCTAGGATGCCCTGGTTATTCTCCTTTGTGGTTTCTGTAGTCCCATTTCACCCACCAATTAATTTTCATTGTAGATTAAGATTTGTACAAACTGCCCCCCTTATATTTCTTTTCGGACGAGATATGATCATCCATGGATGAATTCCTGTCCTGAATCCCAATCTTCCTAAGTCTCAATGACATCTATGAGGTTGTATCTGTGTTAAAATCTCAGTCACTGTCTCTTGCTCAGACTGTGCCATAGGTCTTAAGATAACTGAAGACAGACCATTCTTGATCTTTTCTCCTTGTTGAAAGCACTTTTCTTTGTGGCATGGTGGGTGGGTGGGGAAACCCTCTGGATTTAGAGCCTAGAGAACCTAGGTTCAAATCCTTTTTCTGCTTCCCTGTGACTTTGAGCAAGTCACTTCACCTCTTAGGGGCCCAATTTCTTCATCAGTTAAATGAGAGCATTGACTGAGACGGCCTCTAGTATTGTTTCCAGGTCTAAAGCTTAAGATCATGGCCTCCACATTCTATCTTTTTCATGGTTTATATGCAGGCAATTTCTTCCTACCACATTCCTGCTTTAAAGCTTTGTTGATCAGGCTACTGAGTCCCTCAGCATAGATGTTTTTCTCAGTCCTGTGATGTCTTGAAACATCACAAACCTATCTTTTTTCTATCTTTAAGTGTTGGAAGGCTTCCCATACACCAGGTGAGTCTTCTGTGGAGGACCGACAGAAAGGCATGGATAAGAATCACACAAGAAAAGACAGTGTGGAGGGTTGAGATCTCAATCAGTGGAGAAAGTATTTACATGGATGGGATCACAGATTCACTGAAGTATAATCCACGATACAGAAAACCAAATACTCAAGTGCTGAACTTGGAAAGACTTGGATTTTAAGTCTGACCCCTGACATTTATTACCTACATGATGGTGAGACTCAGTTTCCTATCTGCAAAATGGGGAAAACCCTCCGAATCCTTATTTCTCAAGGCTGAGAGGTTCAAATGATGTGTGTGTGTATAAAACACACAAATGTAATATTGTGTACATATTAAAGTTTTACACGAATATAAGTTGTCATTTCCAAAGTCCAAACCTTCCACTTAGCAGGAAATGAATTGCCCATAGCCCTAAACCCTTGTTCCCTGTCCAGGACATCAGATTTATTAGGGATGCTTACCTTTCATGTATCATCTGAGGGGCCGGTTCATTCCCACACAAATTAGAGGCAGGTTCTTATCTCCCTATCTCTGACCTGGGCCATTGCATGAGTCTTCTAAAGCAGTTTCCCTCGAGTGTCTCCCTTGTATTTCATTCGCTAGCTTCATCTTCCTAAAGTCTAGCTCTGTTCATCTCATTCTCCACCCTTAGAGGACCAGCATGAAGTTCTGTACGATGTCTTGAATTTGCTCCCAATGACTAGTCACATTTATCACTCCACTTCCATCCCATCACCAAAGATACCACACACATTCTTACCTCCTGGCTTTGATTTTGCCATTTCCTTCTCACCTTTTCAATGAACTAAAACTCCACCTATCTTTCAGACTTCAGTTTAAGTCTTACCTTCTCTTGGAATCTGTCCTGTCCATTCCACCCTCGGTGGTCTCAACTCCCACAAACTTCCTCTGGTTCTTATTTTTCTATGTGTCTTCTCCACTCAGTTAAATTGTCCAGAAGCTACTTAAGGACTGGAGTGAAACCTTATTCTCCTGTGTTCCCCTAGTAATCATGTTTGATGACTTTAATGACACCTACTCACACATAAGCACATTCTTTCCTCCACCCACACAAAACAGTAATATAGACAGACCCGTCATTCACAAACCCCATCTCCCTATCACACACATACCCCTTCACAGCCCCAGTCACCGCTGACTTTAACCTCAGCCTCTAAGAGATCTCATCTCACCAATTTGTCTGCTCATTCTGGCCAATCTCATCCCTTCCCAGTATTTTTAAGTCAGGACTTAAAGCCACATTGAAAACTCCATAGCAATCCAGTAAGCCCTGGAACCCAAGGGCTTGGGATGAGGTGAGAAAAGGCTATTCATAGTTTGTGGGCCACTCCCCTGCCCCCCCCCCCCCATTGTGTCTAAGTTCTCAGGGTCTGTCCTTTTTCTTTTTCCTTCTGGCATTCAAAGACCCCTCCCTCCACAGCCATACTCTGTGCTGAAAGAGAATTTATTCCTTAGTACTTGAGGGGGATGAAAGCCGTCCTTGGTTTCTCTTGTTCCCTTCATGTTCTCTGCTGATGAAAGCAGATGAAAGTCTGAGGAAGGGAGAGAACCCAAAGCTGCTTCCGTCTAAGCCATGAAGCTCAGGCCTCATCTCACTTTGCTTAGGTTAGGGTCTCGCCCAGCAAACTCTACCATTGCCCCCTCCCCCCCACAACACCCTACCCACCAATTCTAAGACCGTGTAAATATGCTTTATTATTTGTCTTTCCAACCTTGTGTGGAGACACATGGGTTTGTACAGGCAGTGTGAGGATGGTGGTGGGCAGAGGGGGGAGGTGGAGGCCATACACTTACACCTGACAGGACATTGCAGAGCAGGCCAGACACCTGCAGAGTACCAGTCACCCTCAACTACTTCTGGTCTCAGGACAGAGGACAGAGCCAGTGGGAGGTGATGTTGTGTATGTGTGTGAGAGAAAAAGAATGGAGGAAAGAGACTGGGAAACCTGCCCCACAGGGGCTTTCCTATTAAGTAAAGATCAGACTATTTGCTTCTGATATCAGCTAAGGGGCAAGGGCAATGGTGGCAGGGGTCAGGAGATAGCTTTGGGAGCACCAATGTGGTGGGCTGCCCTGAAGCCATGAGCCCTCAGTGATTGGGGGACGACGAGTACAGGGTATGAGGAATGAAAGATAGGGCAGATCCTCCTGCAAGGACAGGGAATAACACTTAGGATATAGTGTGTGTTTGTTTGAGGGGAGCATGCCCCCAGAGCAGCTTAAGTAGACACTTCATGGATTTTGGCACCTAAATTCTCAAACTCAGCAAACAGAGCCCGAGGGGGAGGAGTCAGGGACGAAATGGAAGACCAGAAGTCTTAATTCTCCAAAGAATATGGCACTTCTTCCTTCCATGGCCACAGGCACAAATTCTACAAGCAGGTTCCTAGGGCAGGGCCTACCAGGGAAACATTTCTACTCCTCTTTGCCCAAATTCTTTCCCCTCCTAGGTGGCTTCTATTGGGTTGGTGGACCCACTTGGAGTGAAAGTGGAAGGTCTAGGGTCACAGATGGGTGCTGAATACTGATACTGTACTACAGGGAGAGGCAAATGGGATAAGACACTCAAGTGACAATCCCCTTTTCCCCTAGGGACTATGGTCACCTCCTTCCCTCTGTGGTCACCATCTGGCTGAAGGGAAGCCTGGCAGCACCTTTAATATTGGCAAAGAAAAGAGACACCAGGAAAATCTTAGAAAGCAAAGTGCTGAGTGTAGGGGAAGAAGACTGTTCCAAGGTGGAATGAGCAGGCTCTGTATGATGAGGGAGCTCCATGGTCTGGGACTATGATGGTCAGAGGCCGCTCTTCACTACCTTTAGGAGTGGCTAAAGCAGTTTCTCTCTTAGCTTGGGAGTCAAATGAGGATTCCTTCTTCCAACCTGTGGCCCAAAGAAACGCTCCTCAGACCTCTGGGCACAGGAACTTACTTAATCCTGGTTGGACTGGTGACAGGTGGGTGGGTGGGTGAGCTGCTCAGGATTAGCAGATGCTTCTAGGCATTCGCTTAGATATTTGCTCCCCAGACTGGGATGACTTTGGTTTTAGCAGAAAAATGGCCTGTTCCTCCAGAGGCACTGACCCAGGTACTGGCTTGGCTGATGGCAAGAAGGGAGTGGTGGAGAAACAATATGGTGAGAAAATGGAATTGTCACAGGGGAGGAAGAGGCAGCTGCTAACGGAAGGCACAATGCCCAAACTGACACAAGGACTGCCCCAACCATCTATCCTTCCAAGGCTAGTCCCTCCACCAAAGGGCCTATGAGGGGATGGCCTGGAAAGGAAGGAGCTAGTCACTGAGAGTATGGACTGCCAGAGCCAAGGAGCTCTAGAGTGGAAGATACCACAAAAAGCTCAGCAAACAGATGAAGTTGGGTGCCTTGTACATCCTGCATCTTCAAGGGTGTAAGCCAGCCTCTTTTGTCAGCCTGACCAGGGGCAGCTGGTGCTCTTTATGTCACAGGAAAGAGAATCCTAGTCTTGCTTTGACACTAGGCTACAGCTCTGGGAGGCCTGTGGTCATGACCCATCTGCCAAGACCTGGCCTCTTTTTTTCTCAGGAGGGAATCTTTCTTGCTTGTCAGATCTGCTAATGGCTGAATCCCACCCTCCCCCCAATTCCCCCCCCAACCCCTAAATGTGGAGGTGCAGAACTGGCAGGCAGGGACTTGGTTAATCTGAAGCACCTCCAAGGATGTGGTGGGGCAGGAAGGTCTATGTGTCCTTAGCTCTCAAGTACCCGAGAAGACAGACAGCCTCATCCTGGGAATGCAGGCAGAGAAGAGAGCAGGTGCCACAGAGAAGGCCAGTTCTGATCATTGGTCCTCTATGCCCCTCCTCGCCCCAGTGCCTGTGTTGCTCTCTTGGGAGGGAACGGCAGTGCTTTCTGGTCCTGGGTAGTCAAGGATGGGGGAGGAGAACAAAACAACCCTCTTGTGGATAAATAAATAACACTGGGAACAATCAGAAACTTAGAGACCACAGAAGTGTTCCGAGGGGAAGGAGAGCCTGTGACTCCTAGAGTCACAGCATCCTCCTGTCTCCCAGTCCCTGCCCTAGAGAACCCCTGAAAGGAAGGAGGGTGGTGGGAGATGGGAAGGGAGCCACAGAATGGAGTTGAGTTTAAATACAGTGAATCACAAGTGCCCTTGGGAGAGGGCAGTGTAGACAACACTCAAGGTAGATGTTCTGGTGCAATCTGTGGAGGGGGCAGGCACACCGAGGAGTGCCCCACTCCCCCTCATCTCTGTGGGGAGGGGACATCCCCTCCAGGAAGAACACTGAATGGAGGTTGGGGAGAGCCTGCCCTCCTACCCCCCTGAACGTGAGAGGTCTAGGCCCCAGGTGGGGCGGGCTAGGGAGGCAGTCATTCCTCAGTTACCCAGGCTCTGACCATAGGAAGGGGCCAGCTCATCAGCTTCACTGTCCGTGCTGCCCTCACTGTCCTTGGCTGGGCGGTCCAGGTGTCGGAAGAACCGGGCATCTCGGGGGGATAGAGGATACAGGGCATCCTGTAGGGCTGCCCCCACCCCTACGCCTACACCCAGGAGCTCCTCATCAGAGGAGGGTAGCGAGTCCTCATCCAAATGACGTACCAAATGGAGGCTGTCGAATGCCAGAGGGTCCTCAAACGGGGGTGGGCCCTTCAGTAGCCGAACCTGGGAGATGGGGGGAGGGGAGATAAGGTTGGGAAGGAAGTGGACCTGAGGGATCCAAACCCATATTAGAGGGGAAGGTGGGAAGATAAGCTGTGGTCAGGATGAGATGGGAGATAAAGGGAATGCTAGAGAGGACTCAGGGGGATGGAGATGGAGGAAACAAAGGAGATGAAAGACATTAGGAAGGGAAACAGAAAAAGAGGGAGAGAGAACAAGACCCACTGGATGGCAGGGGCATCAAGAGAGGAAAGATGGCTCTTTGGTGGAGAACACCAAGCAGGAGGAGGTAGCAGAGTGTTGTGGCCCCACCAGCAAGGCGGCTGCTACTGGATTGGAGGGGAAGACAAGGGGCCAGCCTGGGGCAGGAGGAATGGGGATCAGGCAGAGGAAAAGGTCTTCCACCTTAGCCCAGCCCTGATTCACCCAGGCACCAGAGCCTGAGGGGGAGGCTCTGTGGGAGGGGGAGTTACCCTGGGCTCTGATACGGAGGGGTGGCCTGTGGGAGCCTACAAGTCCCAGCATGCAGTACGTCGCCTCGGTCCAGCTGCCAGCCTGCCCAGGGTGAGAGACTCTGCTCGGATCAAGACAAGAGTTATGGGGCAGGGAGCTCCTGTCCTGATGTGGGGCCCACGAATGGACCTGAGACACCAAGCACAGCCAGGGAGCCCAGCCTCCTGGTCTCCCTTCTTCCCTCCCTGATGGCCTGGGCCCCTCTCTTAGCCCTTTCTAGGGACTGATTCTGGCCATGACCGGGGACTCTGCAGGCAGCCAGCTCATGGAATGGGGACCTAGAGAGAGAACATCTGCAAGATGTTGCCTTCCCTGTCTCCCTCTGCAACTGTGGGCACAATCCTGTGTCTGCTCTAAAGATAATAGGAAACTCCTGAAACAACAGCAATACACGGTCATAATGGAAGATGACTTGCAGTTTCAAACTTTCCCAAGGGCTCTCATCTCCATCTCATTGACCCTCATGCTACTTCTGGGCAGCAGAGACTTTTACTCCATTTTCAGATTAGGAAAACTAAGGTGAGGAAAGAGGAAGGGGCTTCTGTGCCCATGCTCACCCCCTGAGGCAGTAGCAGAGTTAGAAGCACAACTCCAATCTCCTGCTTATTAGGCTGGTGTTCCTGCCATTCATTTTGCCGTAGGACCCATCAACTGGTAAGAGGTTCTGATGACGGAAGCCCTGTTCTCTGGGCCCAGGGTCCTGCAATTTGCCCCCAGGGTAGCGGGAGCACTTGTCTGACAGCTCTCTGAAAGTCTACGAATGCACTTTGCTCCTTTCTTAGCACAGCATCTGGGAAATTGGCCAGGAAGTCCAGGACTCTGGGAATGTCTTTCCTGGGCACGTTAGCTTTGTCCTAGCATAAAGGGGGAAGTCTCCCAGCATACCCAGAGAGGGAATGGCTGGTTTCCCATTTCCCTTCTTGGAATGCTAGGAGGCAGATGAGCTACTTGAGAAGCCAGAGCCTGGGGCAGGTCTGGGACTCACCTCGGCCTTGAGTTCATCAATTTGATCCTTGAGCTCACGGATGTACTGGGAGGAGTCCGAGTGGTTGAGCTGCCCCTGGATCATACCCTCTTCTCTCTGTAAGGCAAACATGTGCCCCATCCCTGAATGGAGAGGGGAGGAAAGAAAAGCCGAGGGCTTCCCCACACCAGCCCTTCCTCTTTGGTCACACCCTCTGATCTTGGCTTTGGCCCCTCACCTGAATCTCCAGCTCTGCGATTCGTTGCCTCATCTCTGCTACAGCAGCCATGCTGTCTGCCTCCCGGAGCCTTACCGCCATCACCTCCTCCTTGCTCTGGAGGGGCAAAAGCAGCAGGAAAGCAAAGAAGCCAACTCAGGGGAGGGAGGGACGAGGGAAGGGGAAGAGAGGGGACAGATGGGAACCCGGGCAAAGCTGAGCAAAGGCGTCCGAGCATGCAGGGAAGGGGGCATGGCTTGGGAGTGGGGCCCACCTTACACTCAGCCTCAGCATGCTTGCGTTTGCTCTCACTCAGTTGGGTCTGCAGGCCTTTGTTCTGAGCCACCAGGTAATGGAGCTTTTCCTGCAGGCCTGCACTCTCTGCCTCTACTCGGTTCAACAAGTTTCGGTGGATCTGGTCCTAGGAGGAGGAAAAGTCATCAGCAAGTGACCAAGTGGCTCCAGGCAGTGCAAGAGGAGTCTAGAGCCAGAAGCTACAGTCTAACAAATTTAGGTGGGTGACACCTGGTCTGTAACCGGCAAGATGCAAACCAACAATGAATGCAGACAGCAAGGCCCAGTGGTGTTCATGAGGTCCATTTGGGGACAGGGAAATGGCCTAGGCTTGAGAGTAGGACAAGGGGAGGGCAGAGGCCAGAGAAGACGGGGTCACTCCCCATTCCTCACTCTGGGCACATTCTCTGACCTGTGTTTCCAGCTCCACCACTCGCTGCCGCAGCTCCCTCCCTTCAGCCAAAGCATGGGCCTCTCGAAGCCGGACTGTCATCAGTTCATCTTGCAGATCGCTAAGGGCCAGCTTCCGGGGAGACTCCTTCCATCTTCCTCCCCGGGAGAGGTGGGCCTATCCAGGAGGGAGGCAGAGTCATCAGGTTTTAGAGCTATAAGAGACCTTACTTGGTAAGATCAGCCTCCTGGCATCTCAACACAACTCTTAGAGTGTGAAACTACTTAATGAGCATCTTCCAAAAGAGACCCAGGATTGTAGTCCCAGGAAGATGAAAATGCACAGGAGAAGGTGCAGTGGGGGTGGCCTCTTCCTGGCTTTGCCCGGGGTGCTTCATGTTACTGGCTAAATGGGGCCTGGAGGTCCTCTCTGCAGGAGCTCCTCACCAATAGGAGCCACCGTTACTATATGGCTGAATTACAAAGTATTTACATTATCTCACTGCTTCTCCCAAGAGCCTTGGGAGGGAGTCAGCACAAAGCGCTTGGCACACTTTAAAGAACTATGTAAATCTGAGTTATCTTTATTACTCCCATCCTCAAGAATATCTGTGAGTTCATCAGGGAGGGTGCTTGCTCCCCCAGTACACTTCTTACTACACAGCTTTAGGAAGTGAAATCTCAATGGGGCCTGCCCTGCCCAGGAGCCTCCTGGACACTGGCCAGGCTCAATTCCACACCATTCTCCTGTACAAGGCACAAGTAATGGGATGAGAGGGCCAGTTAGGCAGCAGTTCCTTGGGGAAGATGTGGTGGGATTTAGTGAACCCACAAGTCAGCACAAGTCAACAACGGGATACAGAAATCCAAACAGCCAAGAGAAGAGAAGCATCATGCCCAAAATGAGGGAGGCCATTGCCCCACTGTTCTGCCCTGGTTGGACCCTGTCTGGAGAACTGTGGTCAGCTCTGGGAACCGTATTTTAGGAAAGATTGAAAAGCTGAAATGCATCCAGAGAAGGGTGACCAAAAGTGTGACTGGATTGGAGACAATGTTATATTTGGATTAGCTGAAGGAATTGGGATGCTTGCTGGGGGAAGAGAAGACATACAGGAGACACAATAATGATTTTCAGGTATCTAAGGGGATGTCATGAGGGAAGAGGGATTAGATTTATTCTTCTTGACCAGGGCAGCAATGGAAGGAAGTTGCAAAGAAGTAAATTCAGGCTTGATGAGGGGGAAAATTTTCTAACAATTAGAGCTGTCTACAAGTGGAAAAGGCTGCTTGTCATGTAACTCGATTTTATTTTTCCATCTAACAAACACTTAGTAAGTGCCTACTATGTGCAAGGCACTGTCTGAGGTGTTAGTGGTTCAAAGATAAAAACAAAACCGTCCCTGCTCTCAAGAAGCTGGCATCCTGCGAGGAGGAATGGGCTCCCTGTCCCAGGAAGCTCTGGGTTGGAAGATGGCTGACTGCTTGTAAGGGTCATAGTGTCTTAGTGCACAGGGGATTCCTGTTCATGTAAGTGCTGGCAAGATGACCACTAAGATTCTGTAATTCAACAGAAACACAATCTGCAGCCAGATTCCCACTCCAACCTTTTTTCTACCCTCATAGGACCAGCCTGCTTGGCTGGCACAGCCTTCAAGAAGCCAGGGGCACCTCCAGCCTCCAGAGGAGCACTAGGAGAAGACTCTAATAGAGCATGCAAACCTTGTAAGCATCAAGAAAACCAAAGCTCAAGAGAGGAAATGGTTTTGCCCACACGACAAGGAAGTGGCAGAGACAGCACTTGAACCCAGGGTTTCTGACTGTCAGTCCAGGACTGTGCAGTGCATCAATGACAGAGAGAGAAAGCCATCCAGAGAGGCCTGTGGCTCCTGTTGCTCGCACCTGCCAGCTGTCTGTGAGCTCCTGAACCTGAAGCTTTAGCTCCCGAAGGGAGGCCACGGCCTCGCTCTCCCGAAGTTTTAAGCCTTTGAGCTCCTCCTGTAGCCGGGCCACATTGTTCTCATCAGGAAGTGAGTTGTTCCTCTAGGAAGAGTAGAAGAAAGAAGGAAGAGAGTCAGTGTAGGGAGTCAGGCTTTGGCTCCCCCAAGCCTCAAGTGGGGCCCCAGGGCTTGGTGGTACTTGAAAAGAGCAGTGGGTGACCTTATCCACTAGGGTCTGGTTGTTAATTGGTCCAGACTACCTTGGTTGCTGCCTTTGCCTCTCAAAGGGCTTTGGGCCCCATCTTCTTCACTGCCAGGACCATACCCTCCCTAACCCCAACTGAGGCAACTGCCATTCTTCTTATAGATAGGCTGGTGAATGGAGCCCTAGGACCTCTGGACTTCCAGGAACCTCTGGCTTCCTAGGTCAATTCTACTGCTAAGAACTAGAAGGAGAGTCCTTTTGGGACTCAAAGCTTCTACCCAGACTCCCAAACTCCAGTCTAAGTTACTGTGATGAAAGATTGAGAAATGAAGTCAAGCACATGGAAGGAAGGAGAGAAGGAGATAGTGAGGGAGAGATGAATGATGTAGTAAAGGGGGGTTAGAAAGAGGAGACTGGATCTCTTCTGCTTTGTGGCCTTTCTGGAAAGGTACTAGTATGTGGGCTTGTCGCATTGCTGGCACCCTCTGGATCTGATGACACCTGACCCTTCCCCTCAGCTCCTCCCAGATATTTAGAAGATGTAGAGATCATAAATTCCTCTAGCCTCTAGAGAAGTCATATTGTCCATCCATCTGTCTCCAGGTAGCAAAGTCCCTACACCATCTGGGCCAATGAAATTCTCCCTAGCTACCCTGAAAAGCAGGTTCCACAATTAGGTGGAAGCAACCCTTCTGGAAGCAACAACCAATACTATTCATGTAGCACTTTAAGGTTTACAGGGTGCAGATCTAGCCATGTCATTTCCCTATTCAACCAACTCCAGTGGCTCCCTACATTACCTCCAGGTTGAAATATAAAACCTTGTTTGCCTTTATATGCCTTCATAATTTGAACCCTTCCTACCTTTCTGGTCTTCTTATACCCTACTCTCTGCCATATATGTTACAATCCAGTGACACTGGCTTCACTTTTGTTCTTCAAAAAAGACACTCTATCTTTCTCCTCTGGACATTTTCTCTAGTTGTCCCCCAAACCTGGAATTCTCTCCCTCCTCGTCTCTGCCAATTGACTTCTTTGAAGTCCTAGCTAACACTCCACCTTCTACAAGAAACTTTCCCAATCCCCCTTAATGCTAGCATGTCCCTCTTTGGATGACCTCCAATTTATCCTGTCTATTTCCCCCATTAGACTGAGCTCTGCAAGGGCAGCCTTTGTATCCTCAGTTCTTAGGAGGTGCTAAATAAATGCCTGTTGACTTGACAAAGTGCTTTCCCCACAACAGCCCCATGAGGCATTTCAATGGTGGAAGGAAACAGGTTCAGTGAAGTCTGTGACATGCCCAAGGTTACAAATAAGCAAGTGTTGGAGTTGGACTTTGAAAGATCTCCTCACTTTGGTACCAAATCTCTTTTCACTACACTAGGCTCTAAGAGCATCTTCCCAGGGACAGGAAATTCTTCCTCACGGTTCAGGTTAAATCTCCCACTCTGCAAATTACAGACCAGACTCCTTTTTCCTTGTCCAGATTTCAGGAAACATGGGGAAGAGTTGACCTCTGCCCTTTTGGTCAGAAGCCATCAGTGTGCGGGGAACACCAAGACGTTCATATTAAATTACTTTTTATTGGCTCCCAAACACCCTCTCACAAACTGTGCTCCCTTAGCGTCACTCATGCTAGGAAAAGCCAACATCTGAAGACAGTATCAACCACTTTGACTGAAACTGAGGACAGTGATACCAGATCACTGCGTTAATGGCTGTGGGATGGACTCCAAATGCACTAGTTTTAGAGCCCGAGGAGAAGGGTCCTGGATTTTGATGATGGTGGGGAGTAGATGCATGAGAGACAGGGTTCGTTCTAAATTTTTCCCTCCAAAGGAACATAGGGCCTCTTCAGCCTCTGAGAGGTTTGGGGACCAAAGCAATGGCCTAAGGAGGCAGGGATTGGTTTGCTATTGAGGTTGTCTAAAGATGAATTGATCCCTGCTCATTAGCAGTCTCCATTTTGAAGAATGGAATCAATATGAAATTAACTGGGGTAGAAGCCATGAATTCTGACCCCTTGCTTCTCTGCTGTCTATGTTAGGACAGGAAATAAGGCAAATACATCCTGCATCTCTACTCTAATGAGGAGCCCTTGGAAGTCGGGGCTGGATATAAAATGCCTGAAGTTGGCCTTAGCCTTGTAAACACTGCTGAAATTGGGCAGAGGAGGCAGGATCAACCTCTGGGGCCCACAGTACCCTTAGCCTTCCTGAATGGCTGGCATGTTCCAAATAGTGGCTCCCATATTCTCTCGTGTCAGTGGAGGCAAACAAAACACTCTCGGGGGTGTGTTCAGCCCAAAGTTCTTTTCTATCTGAATAGAAGCCCTGAAATGAAAGACATGCCAAATCTACTGAGCACTGCCCACGAAGGAAGGAAACAGAAGGAAAACTAGGCTTAGGGCCAAACCTGGCTTATAACCATTATAAAAATTATAATGACCAAACTGACATTTATATAGCATTTTAAGGTATTCAAAGTACTTTACACACATTATTTCATGGAGCCTCACTACAACCCTGTGATGAAGGTCTTACAGGTATTATTATCTTCATTTTACAGGTGAAGAAACCAAGGTGACCTGCACAGTCACTCAGTCGTGTCAGAATTAAACCCAGGTTGAATTACTAGCCCAGTACTGGATCTGCTCCATCACAATGCAATTTCTAAGCTGGCTCTGCTTCTGAAAATGGCCCTTTCCTTAGTTGGAGACTAGTGTCTCTCTGAACACCCCTCATCAGATGCCCACAGGAGGAGTGCTGCCTTACAATCAGGTGCCCAGGGAGACCCAGATTCTGTTTTTCCTTTCTCCATGCTGCGGACATACAGTGTGACCAGAGTCCTGAGACTGATTTTGGGACAGGATTTACAAGCACTGGCCTCCCTGCTTTATAGTGATATGTGATCATTATCATATAATAACGTAATATAAATTATGTGATAATTTATATGTTGTGTGTGTTGTATATATACAAATGTAGTTACTATGTCTGCAAGTCTCTAGGTATGTACATATACAGGTAGTTGAGGTTTGGGAGTAGAAGGGAAGGAAAAATTATGTTACCTATCTCCCCCAAACCATGCCAACCATAACTGAGAGGTCTTCCCAGTGGTCATGCAGAAACAACACTTTAACAAAAACCTCTTTTTGTATAACTATCTAGAGAGAGGGGAGGCCTGTGTAGGAGACACTTAACTTTTCTGTTCCTCAGTATTTATCTCTATAAAATAGGAAATTGGACCAACTGATCTACAAGGTCAGAGTGAGGGAATCTTCAGCAGCAAAATTCTTTGATTCTGGAAGTAACAGGGATGGGGAAAGATAGATAGATATGTAGCTTTCTTCCTGTCTTTGCAAAGGTCACTCCTGTGAGAAGCCCTTTCTAATCCTCTGAGACCACACCCTGTATATATCTTATTTGTACATAGTTGTTGGCATGTCATCTCCCCCATTAGACTGGGAGTTCCTTAAGGTCAAGGACTGTCTTTTGTTTTCTTGTATCCCTAGTGTTTAACATGGAGCCTGGCACATAGTAGGTACTTAATAAATTCTTCCTGACTGACTGACAAGGGCTTGGAGATTTTCGGATAACTTTGTAGAAGACAGTCCCAATGCCTTGTATGCTGTTTCTCTGGACTGGTATGGTTCTATAACTACCACATCTCCTTTCGTCTGCAGGCCTGAAGGTAAAACCAGATATCTGGTTTCTTGGTCGCGTGCCCTAATGCTCCCACTTCAGGACTGAAAATAAGATCCAGGCATCTGGCCTTTCTGTCCAGAGCCCTGATGACCCACCTCTGAGCCAGAAATAAGACCCGGCATCAGCCTTCCACCCTTTGTTCTGTGCCAACTTCCTGCCTTGGGTCTGAGGAGAGGACCTGGCTACCCGGTCCCTCTGTCTCTGTACCCTGACTCTAACTCCTAGCTCTTTCCTCATTATTGGGGCAGAGTTCTCAGTGCTCTCTGCTGGCCTCTCTCCTGGCACTTAGAAGGAGGAAGGAAATGGTGGGGAAGTGGTGTGTGGAGATGGTGGTAGAAGAGTTCTGGGCTCACATCTTTGAAGGTATCACAGATAACACCTTCGCCAAGGTTTGCAGAGGCAGACCGACCACAGGGGAGAGGAAAGCCAGATCAGCAAACAAGGCCCCATTGGGAGGGGGCATAATATAGGAAAATCCAGAGGTTCACTCTGAAGCTTAGTTATTTGGGGAGGGGAACTTCTATCTTATCACATCCCAGCTTATCCAAGAAAAACAGCTGACAGGCTGAGGTGAGGAAGATGGTTAGGCTACAAAAAAAAAAATAACCAGCACAGTCTCTGATCCTACCCAGACTGACCCTTTTGTTTGCTAGTTCCAAGGCACCCCTCTTCCTCATGGGCCCCACCTTCTCCATGTCCAGGACTTTGTCCTGCATTTCTCGAAGGGCACTCAGGGTCTCTGTCTCACGCATTCGAGACTGTTCCAGTTCTGTCTCCAGGTGGGCCACAAACTCTTCTGTTAAGCGAGGGTTATCCTGCATGGGACAAAACATATAATAGGGTAAGATATAAACCTGACTTAAGCTGCATTCCTAGAGGTGTTGTGTCCAGAATAAGGGAGGTGAGAGTTCTGCTGTTCTTTGCCTTGGTCAGACCATATTTACAGTGATGTGTTCAATTCTGAGCATCACTTTTAAGGCAAGATGCTAATAAGTAAGAGCATGTAGAAAGAATGCTGGCCAAAATAATAAGGGTATTGAATACTATGCCATATGAAGATCAGTTGAAGGAACTAGGGATAGTCAGCCTGGAAAAGAGAAGGTTTAGGGTAGGGCATGAGAGCTGTCTTCAAATATATGACAGGTGATCACAGGGAAGAGGGATAAGATTTGTTCCACTTGACCCCAGAAGGCTGACCTAGAAGCAGTAGGTAGAAGTTGCAAACAGGATAATTTTTGGCTCAAGGAAAAATTTCCTAATGCTTAGGGCTGTCCTGAAGTGCAGGGGCTGCCTTGGGAGTTCTTGGGTGCACATCACACGGAAGCTGGTTGACTTCTGGTTGGGGATAGTATAGGAGAGGAGCCTGCTCAGGCACAGATTGTCCCCTGAAGTCCCTTCCATGTCAGAGGTCTCTAGGATTCCAGCTTTTGGTCACTTCTCCTTTCAGGGCCATTGGGCTCTCCCTAGAACCTGATGCTAGGCCTTGAAACAGCTCTGAGCATTCACTGCTGACCATAACTCTTCAACCTGTGCCTCTGCCCTTGTACTCCATTTCACCATAACCTGTTCAAAGGCCAAAAGGGGAAAATAAAGCATACAAGGGTGGTAGGATGTATGGAATTATCATCACCTATTGAACTTAACTGATCATAATTCAATAAGCATATGCTACATTAGCACGGTGCCAGGCACTATGATAAGCACTGGGAATACAAAATGAGGCAAAAGACAGTCCCTGACCTCAAGGAGCTTATAATCTAATGGGGAGACAACTTTGTGTGTGTGTGTGTGTGTGTGTGTGTGTGCATACATGTATATATACATATGTGTACATACATATTCACATATGTATATGTACACACATACATGTAAACAAATTTATACAAAGCAAGCTACATACAGGATAAATAGGAAATAATTCAAGAGGGAAGACACTGGAATTAAGAGAGGTTAGAGAAGGCTTTCTATATAAGGAGAGACGTTAGTTGGGACTTAAAAAGAAACCAATTAATAAGCAGTTACAAATAGAGGTGTAAAATAAACACAATCCACCACCTGGGCATTGTCTTTGAGCTCCAAGCCATTAAACACTCCTCATGGAAAGACATGAAAAGAGCACTGAGGCTTGAGGAGTAAGGATCTTTGGGTTCTCATTCTGGCTACGCCACAAACTGGCCATGTGACTTTGGGAAAGTTGTTTTCACTTTCTGAGTCTCAGTCTCTTCGTCTGTAAAATAACAAGTAGACTAGATGCTTCCTTTCAACTCTAACACCCGGAGATGCAGACTGTGTGGTGGGAAAGGCTGGGCAATGCCTGAAGCCTAAGAAGGCATCTGGGCTGAATGTGTGTGGCCTCTGCTCAGATACCTTTCATGGTTGCCCATCACATACAGCTCTCCCTACTTCTCCTACCTGTGTCTTTGCTCACATGTTTCCCATGCCTAGAATGCTCTATCTCCTCACATCTCCATTCCTCCCTTCCTCCAAGGTTCAATTCAAAGGTTACCTCCCTATGAAACCTTTCCCGATCCTCATCCCTCCAAGTGAAAGTCATCTTTCTCTCTTCAAATTTTCCATTGCTCTCTGCCTGGACTACTCTGTTGCACTGATCTCTTGTATCAGAGTGATTTTTATCTTTGCTTGACGTATCTGCCTCCTGGAGAAGGGCTGTATGCCATCTATCTTTATAGCCCAAGGGCTAAGCACAAAGCTTCACACATAGTGGCCTATTGATGAATGTTCGTCAAATGTAAGGAAATAAGAGCACCTAGCCTCTAAAATCCCTGCTTGTGTTGAGCCCTGTATTCAACATCCAGATGTGTGCTTCCCGGGCAGTGGCCATGTGTCCAAGGGTGTGTGAGTTTTCTTTTTTATTTATTTATTTATTTATTTATTTTTTTATATGAGATTCTTTATTAAATTTTTTTGAGTTACATCTTTTCTCCCCATCTTTCCCCCACCCACCACCCCAAAACAGCCATCCCGGTATTTCCCCCCTCCCCCAGTC
>CM053580.1:550854617-550911614 GCA_028627135.1 Pseudochirops cupreus
CAGTTTAGAGTTTGTGTCATTCCTTTCCTAAGCCAAATTCCGTGAGAGTAAGGTTGACTCTTTACCTTTTGCCTTCCTCTTTTCCCCCTCTATTGTAACAATTCTCTCTTGCCTCTTCCATGCTCAACCCCATTTTGACTCTCCCTGTCTCCTCTCAGTCTAATCCTCTCTCTCCTCACAATTTCACCATTTGGAATGTTATCCCTTCCTATTCAATTGATCTTATGCCCTCTATGGATTGGGTATGTGAGTTTTCTAAGTGTACACTTCACTGAACATTTTAATCTGCAATGAAGGTAAATTCTCCAAGCTCCACAGCTATTCTTTGATAGCAGTGAATGGGGAGAGCGAACAGAGGATAGAAATCAGGACCGTTAAGGTTTTTGGCCCTGCCTAAGTAGTCTAAAGCCAACCAAGTATGAGACCTACTTAAATGAACAACAGTTTTCTAGGTATGGCCTGGGGATCAAGAGTGATCTATAATGGTCCTCTTTCCAGGTGAGGTCTTGTGGTACCATATTTATTCTCAACATTTCCTTTACACACATATATACCTACTCTCTTTTATTCAGATTCTTGCTTTCTGAAGTTCTGGAGACAACAGATTAGCACATCAGACAGAGGTCCTCTATGGATGATATATGGGGAAATACCACAGGGATGGTACAGGATAAAAAAAAGCGGGGGGGGGGGGGGGGTGAAAGCTGTGTTAGTGGAAAGAGCAACCACGCTAACTGGACTACATATCCTTAAAGTATCTTATTAGGAAGAGCTAGGTGGCATAGAGGATAGAGCGCTGGACCTGGAGTCAGAAACACCTGAGTTCAAGTCTGACCTCAGGCACTTAATGGTTGTCTGCCTGAGTTTCCTTAATAGTATCACCTACATTCCAGGGTTGTTGAAGATCAAATGAGGTAGTATTTGTAAATTTTAAAGTGCTATATAAATGCTGGCTATAATTATTATTATTGTTGTTGCTGTTATTATTAGGACTGGGGAAGAAGCTGGGCTTTGAGTCACTGCTAACTTGGCTTAGACTTAAAAAAAAAACCTTTTGCTAAGAAAGAAAAATTAAGTTCTTTATCTTTCAAGAAAGGAAAAAAACTGTGAGTCCTAAAAAAGCATGGAGAATGGTAGAAAGCTAAGTCTCTCCTGACATAGAGATGAGGCTTTGCTCTCAGTGATCATGTAAAAAGCTAGTATTTTGGAAAAAGACTGATTTTTCAAGGATCCAACTAGGAAAACTGCTTCAAAGAAGCTTTCAATAGTACGGGAAATAGAGCAGAAACATTTCTCAGTAAAGAAATGAGACATTAAAAAGCAGTTTCTGTCTGTGATGATTATGACCCAGTTCCTTGTGATGTTAAGCACTACAAAATTCCGATTCTGGACAACAAGAATTATTCCATTCCTTAAGAATTTCTTTTCTTTTTTTTCTCTCTCATGATTTTTCCCTTTTGTTCTGATTCTCCTTTCACATGACTAATGTGGAAATATGTTTAATATGACTGTTCATGTACAGCCTGTATCAGATTGCATGCCGTTTTGGGGAGGGGAGAGGGGATGGAGGGGAAAAATTATAGGACTCAAAATCTTATAAAGGTGAATGCTGAAAACTAAAAATAAATAAATAAATTTAATATTAAAATAAATTTTTAAAAATTTACTTTTCTTCATATTGATTCTTCAAATCTCCTATAAAAGGAGATTTAATATGTAAAAAGTGTCTCAGTGACAGATTGAGAGAAAAAGGCAATAATTAAAAAGGGATGCTTACATTTATGATTTTGCTTTCAAGTCTTAAGGAAGCCCCTTTGAGGCAGATGAAGAAAGACCAGCCAGTAAATGCAGCCCCTGTTCACTGGTCAAACAGTTTCTCCAAGTACAGGGAGGGTACTGAAATCCCAAGCAAAGAGCTCTTGATGATCCAGCGAAATGAGACACAGATAAGGAAGCACAGCACACCAGAGGTCTCTGGGAATATGGGGACAGCACAAGGATACCAGGCAACCGTTGGGAGGTTAGGGCACTTAAAGGGGAGGGGAGTCTAACAGCAAAATGAACCTAAGTGGTAATGAAGACAACCTGACAAGGCGCCTTACTCATGAGGAACATCCTGGCATACCCGAAAGAGTTCTCCCTCTACAACTTACTAATTATGACATTACAGACAAATTACAAACTTGGAGAACCCTGATTTCCTCCTATGTGAAAAGAGGAAGAGTAATAGCTGTGGTATCTATCCCATAGCACTGTATTGGGGACCAAATGAAAAGCTGGATGAGAAGCACTTTACAAACCTGGACGCCCTATACAAACATCTACTCTAATTATTATCCAGAGCAGTATTTAGCATGTTGTAAGCACTTAATAAATGCTCACTCTCTCCCATCCACCTTTATGCTCCACCCCCATCCCCTTTTTCTTTTTTCTGTCTCACTCACTTCCATAGTTTCCCTCAGTTATTAGTTCTAGTGATTCCCCCTCAGAGTCTTCCTAAAATCTAATTCCTCTCATTGTAATAGAAATGTAACTCGTTTCCTCATGTCTTCTGCTGCTCTCCACCTTCTATGTAACACAGATCCTAGGCTGTTAAGAGCTAGAAAGGCCCTTAGAGTCATCCGTCCCCCTCCCCAGCCCCACAGCTCCCCCTTCCACTGTACTGACAAGAAGGTGGGGCCCAGAAAGATGTCAGTGACCTGTGCTGAGGCTTGAGAGCCTTTGTGCCTCTCCCCTTCTGCCAGTCTCTGTTTCCAGGCTGAATCATCCTTGCTCCTTCAGCCTTTACTCATGAATCTTCTTTTTCAGATGCTTTGTTTCACTAGCCAGTGTGCACAACAGCCCTCAGGCCTTTGCTGACTGTACTAGGCCCTGACAGAATGGAAGACAACAGTGTACTCCTTACCTGCTGAATCTTTGTTACTATGAGAAAAGAACCACTAACAGCTTCCTGCAACAGGGTGTCCTGTTAGCTCCAGAGTACAGGCAAACATAACCACAGAATGGAGTGGAGTGGGGGGAGGGAGCAAGGGTAGGGACAGAGGAACTGTTGCATAGCTTGCTCTGCAGCTGTTGACAGTTTATCAGATAAGAAATGAGTCTGAGGCTGGGGGGACCAGGACAGATGCTTCCCTGTGACTATGGGGGACTCCAAGGAAGTCCCCTGAACTCACTGCACACATATTTAGCAGGTTATAGTGGTGAGGAATACTTTTCTTCCTGAGAGTCTGAGGCCCTGGACTCTAACACAGATATCCTGTTTAAAAGACTCCTACTTTTAATGTCAGTTGCTACTAAGAACAGAGGAGATACCTGGTCAACAATGCCGTAGACCAGACTCATAATTTTGGTCAGTTTGGTTTGGTTGGCCTAGATGACCTCCAACATCCCTTCCAACTTAAACTCTAACTCTCTGTGATTACATGTCTCCCAGAGTCCTAATTTTGTATTCCATGCCTGACTTGGCTGCCTCCATTTAAAGCTCTTCAAAACTTTGCCTCTTCTATCTTAACAGTCTTCTCCTTTACTCCCCTACTTGTACTCCAGAATCCAGCCCCACGGGCTTTCTTACTTCTCAAGCATGCTACCATATCCTGATCCCAAGCCTTCTCCTTCACCTAGAATGTTCTACCTCCTCCTCCTTCTGCAGAAGGCCCTCCCTGGGCCTCCCACCCCCACCCACAGCCCTAACTCCGAGTGCCTTCTCTGAGATTACCTTCCATCCATTCTGTATGCACTGAGTATATACATGGTTGTTGCATGCTGTCTCTCCCATTAGAATGTAAGCTCCTTGAGGGAAAGGGATTGTGTTTTTGCCCCACTGCTTGGCCTACTTATTTGGCGCGTAGCAACTGCTTAATAAATGCTTGATGACTGATTATTACCCAAACCCATTCCTCAGGGATCCTGGATCTGGGCAGGACCTCAGGCCTTGGCACATAGTGGTTAAGCACCCAGATTCATACTCAGGCCTCACTTCATCTAAACACATGGCTACGAAGAGTCCTAAAATGGTGTTCCTGACCTGATGTAAAGAAAAGCTGGAACTCATTTTGTCTCCAACCAGAAGAATATTTCATTTGCTCCTGTTCATAAAAAACCAAAGACCAGGTCATTCTCTTTCCTGAGGTCAAAGATCCTGGGGTTCAAACCTCAAGGAGATGCAACCTCTCTCTAGGGTAGTGGTTCTCAACCTGTGGGTTGCAACCCCTTTGGGGGTCGAACGACCCTTTCATAGGGGTCGCCTAAGACCATCAGAAAACACTATTTCCGATGGTCTTAGGAACTGAGACACTGCTCCCCTATCCGTCTCCAGGCAGGTCTGCCCACATGCAGATATGCCCACATACGAGTATTAAAGGGTTGCAGCATTAGGAAGGTTGAGAATCACTGCTCTAGGGAAAGCCATCAGCACCCTGGCAGGCAAGTTCAGCTCTTCTCTCTGTTCCCTAGAAGCAGGTTATACTCAAATAAAATCAAATATCAAATGAAATACTGTGTAAAACACTTTAGAAATCTTAAAATACTATTATTAGCTATAATTATTATTATGTAGCTGCTCCTTAGGGAACTCAGAAAGTGAAGTTCCAATCCTCTCTCTCTCTCTCTCTCTCTCTCTCTCTCTCTCTCTCACACACACACACACACACACACACACACTGAAGTCCTCAATGTTTAGTTGATATTTAGCTTGTGTGGATCTTCTCCACCTCCAATGGTGGAACCATCCATGTCTGCCCATTTCTTGCATATCTTGTCCATGTGCTCCAATAAATTCTCTACAGAGGATCCATCTAATATCTTGGGTGGGGTGTCCTCCTTTGAAAATCATAACATTTCATGGATCCCAATGGAGCAGGAAAACTAGTCATTATAGGATGATTTCCAACTAGAAGGGACATCAGCAATTTTCTAGTCCAATCTTTTCATTTTACACATGAGAGAAGAGAGGTCCTGCTCTGTTTAAGTAACTTGTCCAAGGTCACAAAGGTACTAAGTGGCAGAGTTGGGATCTGAACCCAGGTCTTCTGAATTCAAATCCAGCACTCTTTCCACTGAATTGAACTGCCTCATTTATCTTTCACTGTTGCTATATGCCTAGCCCACTGCCTTTTCTGGTCATACGTCTCTCTATTGTAATCTGTTAGCCTGTTTTTCCTGTGCAATTCTTTATTAGTAATACGTTGTAACCTACTTAAGCCCACTCTGCACCATTCTATTGCCCTTTGGGTGACTTTCAACTTTAATTTTTTGGAGACTGTGGTATTCCATGATTCACTGCCACACAGCAGTAGCAGAGGAATAATGATATTACAATGATGTGACTTTGTTTCAGGGAGAAGCTTTGAGTCATTATAAGCACTGCACATTTTTCTAAAGGCATTCCAGACTGCTCCCCTTCTCTTGTTCAAATCTGGGCCCAGCTTACCCATCCACAGAGTATGTCCAAGGCATATGCATTGATGGGCCAGCTCTATGGGCTGTACACACGACTTTATATCATAGCCTGAACAACAGGCAATCTTCATCTACTCAGTTTTTCCTGTATGGATATGGATCAAGCTGAACATTCAAGTGACTGGCTCTCATTGATGAGGCTCCCAAATGTTTTGGGGTTTGATGAAATTGGAACAATGTCATCTGCAACAAGGGCATCTGGAGGTTCTAACCACATATGATGAACCCCTCTTCCAATTGAACTCTGTGCTGGATGTTCTCCATAATGATTTCAAACACTCTGGTTGATCATGTTGTCTTGTTTTATGCATCATTTGAAATTAATCATCAGAGGTTTGAACAGGGTTATCTCACTGTTACATCTTTTAAGGAAGCTTGAATGAGTTTGACATATGCATGGGAGGTATACCGTTGGAGTAGGGTCTTTCAGGTGGCATTTTATTGCACCAACTCAAACAGTAAGACGTGTGATCTTATATTTCCTACAGTCAGTTCTTGGTCATTTACCCTGTGTGTGTATGTGGGCACATGTGATCAGTGCCTACTTAGTCAGCTGTAAAGATGTAGTCTAGAAAATGTCATTGGTGAAAGTCAGACTGCGTCCTTTTCAAATCTTCCAAGATTCTCTTAGAATGTGTTGTTCTGTAGAACTGGTAACATAGGTAGAGTTACTGCCATTTTCTTGGATGTCTTTTTTGAGGTAATAAAGGCCAAGATTTTTTCCAAGCCTTTTATATCTGCCCTTTTACATAACTTGAGGACCAATCTCTCAATACTTCAAAATCATGTCATCCCCTGCACAGACATCCTTTCTAGTCTAGCTGTTCTGCTTTGTTTCTAGTACTATTTTTGCTTCTTCTTGTAGTAATTAATGTAATCAGGGACTGTGATATCAATAGTCCAAGTGTGGTCACTCCACTACCATTAAAGAAGAGTTACTAATGATAGAAATCTTAACAGTTTTTTTTTCATTTTTCGCCTATTCATTTTCTCTCTTTAAATTTCATACTTAATTGTTCTCAGTGTGATTGGTTTAGTTCAGCTTCTCGCCAACCTTTCTGTAAACATGCTTTCTTTTCACTATTTCTTCATGTTTTATGAAACAATATTGCTCACAATTATTTTATCATCTTTCTCTGTTTGATTTTATGAATGAGTTTAGGTTTTAAGCAGACATTACTCTGAGGTATAAGCTTTCTTTGCTTGGCAAAGAAATTACGGTTTGCTAGTTAAGGGAGCTTCTGGGAAGGAGCTCTTGCTCCCCTTGCTTTGGTAACTGATTTACATCAGTTAAACTTCTTAAGGAAACAGCGACAGCCAGTGTTGATGTCTGTCTCTAATTTATTATTGTTATTATTAATTTTCCATATCAACAGCTCATTTAACCAAGTCAGGTTAGACTTGGCCCAATTCTGTTACATCTTCTCTTTTCTTTTTCTTTCTTCTAACATGGTGCTGATTTCGACCTTTGCTTTAACAAATTAATTGTCTGGCTGTATACACTGATGACTTGGAAAAAACTCCCACACAGGTAACTTGTTTTCTGTCTGTTAAAATATAACCGATTCTATTTTTGCAATGTTATTTGGCATTCAACTTGTTCAGTATTTCCGGACTCTCTTCTCAATATTTGTGATATGTTAATATATGACTTCTATATTATAACCCTTTGGCTGCTTGCATTTCTCACTCTTAAGCCATGTTTTCCAACATTTTTTTCTACCTTTCCCATGCCCACTTTAGCACTAAAGTATCAAAGTATAAAAATATATGAAAATTAATTGAAAGGAGTTCTTAGTGAGTTGATAGTTTTTTTTCTATTTCATCAATATGTGTTGATACATAAACTATAATTATTTTAATATCTTCTTGCAAATGTTTATCATGAGTACAATATAAGAGATCAAATCTCATGAAACAAAGTTTCTTACTGTTTTTGTATGCATGCTACCTTTTTTATATACCTAAGGAGAGCGTATGAGCTACCCTTCCATCTAACTAGAAGGATAACCTTGTTCTTCTGGATTCATTTTTGGCAAGAAAGTTAAAACTGATTCAGTTCTTCCAGTAGTATGTCTACTTGCTAGTGACTGGACAAGGATTTCACGTTTAAAATGCCAATAACAGGTTAATGTTCATAGATGGTCTAAAAACTGTGTTATTCTTGGCATCTTCTCTCCTTTCAACCATTTTGTCACTGAAGAAGGAGGCCACAGGGAACTGAGGGACATTTCAAAATTTTTCTTCATTTCATGGGTTATGGCAAAAGGATTACCAAGTGGCTACCCTGCTGGTAATTAGCCTCTCTGAACTTAACTAGGTTGGTCCTTGGGAATAAGACAGTCGGTATTTAATGCCTTTCCAGGGTGAGTAGAACCTATCAGAACTTATGTTCTGCTGCCACAGCCTTTGAACTAACAAATGAAAAAGCATTTTTAAAGTACTTAATATGTGCAAAGCACTGTGCTAATGCTGGAGATACAGAAAAAGCCATTCCTTGTTCACATTCAAATGGGAGAAATAAGATATGTAGCAAATTCTAGCTGCAAGTCAGATGGAAAGGACCTATGGTTCTTAGGGTGTGATGACAAAGCAGAGTGTTGCACCTTCTTTAATCTCATTTCTACCGATAAAATCATATCCGTTTTGGGGGCAGAACCATTTGGTGACACCAAGAACTTTGGTGGTGAAACTTTCTTTCCCTGGTATGCAGGGGTTGTGGTTGCCAAGGAGGGATCAGTGGCACATTTGCTGAAGCACCTGTCAGGTCACAGCTCGAAGGGGCTGCTTCCCAGGCTGATGGCTGAGGGGCTGGGTCTGAGTGTGGGGTGGTGTTGGGAAGAAGCAGAATCAGTGGTTTGGGGTTGCTGCCACTCCTGAGGTTCTTGGGCTTACCTGCCTATTATTAGAGGCATCTATTATTAGCATTGATAGTGGGGAAGAAGTGGGGTCCCCTTTCCTCAGTTACTGTTTTCCTTCCATAGTGATAGCTGTAAAGCTGGGTTGGAGGTGAAGGTGGTGGACTGGGGAGCACTGCTATTATCAAGGCTCTTGGGTTCAGCGTCCTGGGCTATCTTCACTGGAGTCTCAGGGGAGGGGTGTGGTTTGACTTGCTTGGAACATGCCACCCCATCTCTTGCCCAGGGTGCCATGCTGTTTCAGTTAGGTTGGCCTGCCTGCCTTGGGAGGGTAGTTAGTCAGTAGCTGATGGGATGACTGGCCCCTTCTCCACAGGAATTGCTTCCCCAGTAACCTTGGTAACCTAGGGTTACCTCTATGCTGCCATAAGACTTTGAGGGCTAAGAAAATAGCCCTTGTGTGTGCTGTTCATCTCATTGTGAAAAAAACCTCTCTGCCATGTAGCCTCTTGGAGGCACAGGGGGTTATAAGCATTCATATGGGGATGATTATGCTTGTCTTGTGTAGACTCAGGAAAGTTTCCTTGAGGAGGTGAGGAAAAAGAGAATAGTCACCTGTTGGCCATCGTGTGTGTAGCGATGGCTTAGACTAGTTTTCCGCAGCCTCCGAGCCCATGTACAGGCTCCTCATTAACCAGTTCATTGATCATACAGTTAGCAAAAGCTAGCATTTCTATTGTGCTTTAAGGTTTTCAAAGTGCTTTACAAGTACGATCTCATTTTTGTCTTTGCAGCAACCATAGGAGGTAGGTGCTCTAATGATCCCCAGTTTATAGCTGAGGAAACTGAGGCAGACAGAAGTTAAATGACTTGCCCAGGGTCACACAGCTAAGAAGTATCTTAGGCAGGACTTGAACAGAGGTCTTCCTGATTCCAGGATCAGCACTCTATCCAGAGTCACTCACTTGTACCACAGAATGACCCTTGGCAAGCATCTAGACAACGGCGCTCATCCTTCAGAGGGGGGGAAGCCATTTATCCGAGTTCATCTGGCTAGATGTGGGACCAGAACACAGCTCTCCTGTGTGTCCTGACACTGCCAGGCCATTTTCTGGAGGCTGCCCTAAGACAAATGTCCTTGGGAAGGCTGGTCTCTCCTCCACTCTCCTCCCCCAGCTACCCCAGCCCCAGTCTAACAGTCTTCCAGACTGAGAGCTGCAAGGGCTTTTAACAAGAACCTCAGGCCAAGTCTCTCATTCTACAGAAGAAGTGGAGCCTAAGAGAGGGGTCTGGTCTGTCCAATTAGTCATATTCAGTTTATGTTGGGAGGTTTGAAAAGCACTTTTCTTACAACAATCCTGTGGGGGCCAGAGTATAGACCTTGTTATCCTTACCTGATTGAGGTTAACAGAGGGGAGGGGACTTGTTCGAGGCCATACAGACAATAAGAGGTCACAATTCTATAATGTTTAGTTTGCAAGTGCTTGACATGTATTATGTTATTTGAACCTCCCAACCTTGTGTGCATGTGTGTGTGTGTGGGGGGGGGGGTGATGCTATCATCCCCATTCTATGGATGAGGAAACTGAGGCTCAGAGTTTAACTGGGTTGCCCAGGACCATAAAGCTAGTGAATATGTGAGTTAGGACTTGAGTCTAGTTCTTCCTGACATCTCCATCTCATTTGTACATACTTGTTTTAATGCCGGCTCCCCCAGCAGACTAGGAGTTCCTTAAAAGCAGGGACTGTCTCTTGCCCTTTTTTCCCCTTTGGTAATCCCAGCACTTAGCCCAATTCTTGGCACACAGTCAGTGTTAACAAATGCTGTTGCCTGCCTAAGTCCCACACGCGATCTACTCTGTCATGAGCCTTAGTAGGCAGCAGAGATGGGATTTGAGTCCAAGCAGTCTGACTCCAAATTCAATGTTTTTTCTCCTAGCCTAGGGTGCCTAACTCGGCCCCTCTGGATGATCTGTATCATTGCTTTCTCCCTGGATCTACCTCCTCTTTGTGTATTGGGCTCAGAGGGACACACCAAGATATGTCACCTGTTCACATCTGCAGGGTCCCACAACCTTCAGGAGGCCGGCTTGCCAGGGGTAGTGCTGGCATCCCCTTCAGCTCCTTTTCCTCCCTGCCTCCCTGGCATCTGGGGCTTACCTGCTGTTCCTGGAGCTGCCTGATGGTGCTCTGAGCCTTCTGGAGGTTCTCGGTGGCTGAGCTGCACTGCTGTTTCACTACAGCTAACTCCCTTTTGATGACATAGTTCTCCTCAGCCTCTTGGGCTCGGGTGACCTGCCCCTAAAGGGGAAGGGAGGTCCAGTTATAGAGGGATTCTTTATGTTCCTGCCTCCCAGTCTACCCCTCCCAACTCTTGGTTCCCGCCCCATGCCACACGAAGTGTGAGACAAGAGGTGTGTTGGACATGGGCAGGGTGGTTAGGCTTCATGGTCAGGTGCTGGGAGATGGTGAAGGAGTAAGAAAAGAGAGGGAGAAAAGGTAGTAATCAAGAGCTTCGTGAGAAGGAAAAAGAAAAGCAGCAAACCAGCAGGAGTGGGGAAGAAAACAAGTCAAGTTTGCCAGGAGCCTAGAATCCCAATATCCTAATCCTCTTGGTACTTCTACTGTTCCTCTTAGGGACCTGGTTGTGCTGGTATTGAAGAAGGAATACACACTCTGTGGCTCAAATGCTCTACATGCAGGCCCCCAGGAGTCTTGCCCTGCCCCTGTTTAACTCTAACAAGAGGGTTCTGTTCTCCTGGATCCTCAGGGGAACACAGGGAGCTACAGAGTCAGTAAAGCATCTTCCCTCACCAACCTCAGGACTATTGGTTTGTGGCAAGGCTTCCCTCATAGGGGTGCTTTGAGGATCATATGAAATAATGGACAGGAAAATGCTTAAGTCACAGGATGTCAGCTGGAAGGAACTTTAGAGATGATCTAATTCACCCATCTCATTTTATAGATGACAAGGCATGGATGGCATAGAGATTGGGTGAAGGCTCTTGAAGGTTATACAAGCAGAACAAAAGTTCTGGCAGGTCCTAACCAAGCAATGGACTATGTCTTTCATCAAGGCACCAACTTAGCTCAAGTCAAAGAAGTTCAATACTAGAAGGCTGGCTGGCAGGCCATGATTTTTTCTTTTTTTAATGGTCACAGCAACTCATAATGCAGACTAGTAATACATGGAGAGGTTGTAACCTGCATCAGTAGAGGGAGTATCTACAGTGCTAAAATCAGTCTTTTTTTTTTTAAGCAGTCTTTTAGAGATAGCAAGGAGGATCTTAAATGTTTGCCAAACTCACCAAGGTAACTGAGTCCCCAAGAAGTCTTGGCAACATAGACCAAGAGCTGAAAGGCACCTCAGTGACTTCCCCAAGATCACATAGTAATTTAGTAGAAAGAGCTGAGATTGGCACCTAGGTCTCCTGACACATGATGCAAAGCTCTTTCCATTATCCCAAGCTGCATCGATAATTCTATTCAACAGACATTTACTGTACAACTAAGTACAAGGATTTTGAAGAGGTTAGAAAAATGAAGAAGATACACTCTTATATTTAAGGAACTTAAAATTCAGCAACAAGTGAAGCTGCAGAGAAACTGGGCTAGAAGTTTGGTCTCCAGGATCCTATAATTCATACAAATCACATCAGACATGAGGTCAGTCACTTCCCTGTCCTAGTCTGGATCATTGCTTTCTCCTTATGTCTTGTATGGCAAATAAATGAATGTTTTAAGGGCTCAGAAATTAAATGAGGTGACTCCTAACGGTCTATCCTAAAGACTCCACCATTCTACAAGTCTGTTATATGACCACACTACTGTCACCCCAGCCATCCCCATAACAGAATTAAAACCAAATATGGACTGTGCCCATCCAGGCTCAATGCAGAAAGTTTTTGGAAATGATGGTCTAGTGAAACACATAGGTGAGTTAGATTAGAAGCCAGACACTGGCACAAGCATTTTATATTTGTGATGGGATGACAGAAGGCAGACGGAGGAAAGAGAGTAGTGATTCAGGTACACACACACACACACACACACACACACACACACACCTTATCTTACAGAGAAAATCTTTGTCTCCATACGTCTCTCCTTCCTATCCCTCCCCACATGCACACACCTCAAGAACAGAAAACTATCCCCTCTCCCCAGATAAAGAGACACACACACACACAGATAATCACTACAGAGAAACTGATAAATGCATCATCATGCCCCCAATAACTCTACAAATGGCCACTTGGTTAGAACTGGGGAGACACATGCACTGTGTGAAACCCACCTCCTCCCCCATCCTTTATATGGGAACAGTTCCCACTTCTTGCCCAGAGAGCTGCCCACATACACACAAACCTAAGAAATGGCTGCAACCACTGGAGAGTTAGGCATTGGCAGAAGGAAGAAGCATGGAGTGCAGATGAAAATCAAAGATGGGTAGGAAGAAAAAAAAAAGTACTGTACCTGGATTAACCTATCAGCCAGAGCAGCACTCTCCTACCGAAACCCACAGGGAGATCCCGAAAGGGGGGAGAGGTAGAGCAGAAGGGATGGGACGTGGGGAAAGGGAGAGAAGAAAAACATGACAATAACCGGCAGTTACTAGCACAGTAGACTAGAGCTAAGAAGCAAGGTAGAAAGAAAGAGGCCATAGGCAGAAATCCAGAAGACAACCAAGGCCAATACTGCTTCAATTCCACAGAAATATACACGGGGTAGTAATTGGGAAAGGGAGGATGGGGTACATTGGAGTGTCTGATGAAGTAGGAATAGCAGGGCAGGCTGCTTCCTGTCCAATCCCACCCACTGTTTTCCAGCTTTATCATATTTGTTCACACATTAGTTCAAGGAGTTCTCTCGTAGAGACAAAATAGAGTAGCTATAGCAGCAGAGAGAACTTTTTATTCTCTACATAAGTTTTTTACTTTTTAAAATAATATTTGAGAGTTTTACTTTTGTTGTTTTGTTCTCACGTATATAAAAAAACAACAAAAACCCCTCACACATCATGACATATCTCTGGGCTATGTGACAAAGAAAACAGAATCCTAATGAAGTTCCCTCTCCCTAGCAAAGTGACCAAAGAGGGAAAAGGCTCCTAGTTGTGTCCAGAGCAAGCCTGGGCCCAGTTGCCCTCCTTAGCTCTTCTGCAGAAGTACTTCTGAATGCAGGCTGGGAGAAGAGGGAGAAGGTCACCAGCCTATGCCTCCCCTCCACCACAGACCTACCCCTCCACCTTCCCTTTTAATACCATCAAAGCTATGGAGTTTGTCAATCTGCTAGTAGCACCAAAGGGGCAGTGGTATAGTTTAAATAAGCATTTATTGGATTGTCAAAGTTATGGTGCTGGGCATATTGTCACATGAGTACATGGCAATCCAATTAAAACATCAACTAAACTCCTAATCTAATTGAGATAGAAGTTTTAGCATTATTCAGGGAAGTATTATTTCTCTCTCTCTCTCTCTGTATATATATGTATGTGTGTGTATACAATACATATGTTTATATATCTATGTTTATCTATCTAGACCTATGTCTATATCAAGATCATGGCATTTACAGTAACAGTTATGGCATAACCAGCCCAAAGGGTTAATTACAATGCCACTCAAGCACCAATGAAATTATATCACAGTTTCATTTTATATCACAATACAATTCACAGCATCACTGACAATGAAAGACAGTGGGGACTTTGTTACAAACCAACATGAAGTGCTGCCCATAGGACATGGTTACTCAGACCCTAGGCCTTGGTCTTGCAGGACACAGGGTAACATTCAGTTCAGGGTAATGACTGTCCCCTCCACCATAAAGGTGGTCTCTGCAATGCAACAATAAAAGGAGATGGGATCCTCAAGGAATGGAACTAGGTAATCCCAGAGAGCTCAAAGGGGAGGGTCCAATTAGCTTAGGATGCCAGGTGAGGCCTTCTGGGGACTGAGGTTCCTCTGGAAAAGGGAGAGCTGCTAGAGGTGGACAGGGACACCCCTTACCTTCTCTAGGGTTTCAATCCGCTGCTTCAGGAGCCGGTTCTCTGTCCGTAGCCTCTATATACCAAGGGAGGGATGGGAGAGAACCTGTTAGAGTAGATCTCTTTTCCCAATCTCACCTCAATTTCCCTGTGGTTAATCTAGGTCATCATCTAATTCTCTTCTCCTGAAGACTCCATCTCATTTTAAGGGCCTGACCTTAGATTTCTGCCCAACAGAATATTGGTCTAGTCCAGGGATTTGAAACCTTTCTGTGAGTCCTGAACCCCTGTGGTAGGCTGTCTGGTGAAACTTATCGACTGCTTAGAATGTTTTTAAGTGAATAAAACAAAATACGTAAACTTACAAGGAAACCAATTATACTGAAATATGTTTATCAAAAGTTCTGGTTTCCCCCCCACTCCAAATAGGTTCCTGGACTCCACGTAAAGAAATTCTGCAAAACTTTAGAATATATAGTTTTGGTTCATGTTCAAATGGCTATGGTATTTTTTTCTGAAAAGAAGACTTTCACTCAGTTAAAAAAAAAAGAGGGACTTGGCTTAGTTCAGAGATTGATTAGCAAGAACTCTTTCCATCTCCGTCGTTCACACAAGTTGTCTCCTGACACGTGGGATGCGCGTCCTCCTCAACTCCATACCTCTCTGTCCTCCTTCAAGGCTCAGCTCATGTGTCACATGCTCTATGACACCAGTGCTGATTTCTTCACTTGTCTTTCACTCTCTTACTCTTCCCTTTTCCTTGGATCATATTTGTCTGATACATGGTATAGTCCTTCCAGGAGAGTAGAAGAGCAGCTCCTTGAAGGCAAGGGACTCTCTACCCACCCCCCTGCATCTCTAGGGACTAGCCCAGATGTTTAACAAATGTTGGCTGAATTTTTATTTCTACATTAAGATTCACAAAACTGCCCCTTGCCTCTTTTGTCTTGCTCTGTCTGGGGCAGATGCCAGGGAGTTAGCTACACAATCAGGAGAATTTTAGGATTATAGAGCCCCAAGAGACCATGACCTTGAACTTGCCCCGAAGGCCAAAGGTCCATAAGCCCAGGCACATGAAGAACTCGGAAAAAGACCAGTCAAGAACAACTTGACAGATGAAAAGAATGGGATATAAAACAAATAGAAAGGTCAAAAGAACTGAATTATCATCACCTGTCAACCCTGTATCCTAATGGAAGGTACAACCCAAACTAGGAATAATAAAACACCATTTCTACTTGGCGTGGAAATAGATGCCCACATCTACATATCAGTAAATAGATTTCCCCACTCCCATTTTGCTCACTGAGATAAACATGCATTCCCTGTGTAGATGGGGTGGCAGGAGTTAACTTGGAAAGGGCTGTGGACAGAATGAACACGCCACCACATATGACCCCCAAAGAGTCCTCCCTCAGCAGGTTTGCAATCCAAGACAAAGCGTACTTGTGTGCCCTTCTCCTCACACAAAGGCAGTCCCAAAGCAGAAGAGAAGTCACGAGCCGAGAAGGTCTCTATAGGAATGGAGGAGGTGGCGGAGGGCGAGAGGGAAAGGAGTCTAACCATGCCTCCTTTCCACTTCCAATATAAAAGCCATGGAGTGTAATGGCACAGACAGTGGGCCTGGCCCCACCCTCTACCGGCTACCTGATTCTGAGGAAGTCTTTTTCATTTCCATGCCTCAGTCTTCTCATCTGTCAAAGGGGGATAATGACAAACCTATCTTTCTAGTTCTTGACACTCTCGAAGCCCTTCCACACACACCTGCTCTCAGATATCTGAGCCTCAAGATATGCCTAAGTTAGGGAGCGCAGGCTTCTCCATTTTACAGGTGGGGAAACGGAAGCTCAGCTATAATAAATGATTTGGTCAAAGACACACGACTATTGAGCGCCGGAGCACACACTTGGATTCCTAATTCCTAATTCAGAGATTTTTTTTTTTACTACCTATACCTCAAGGGTTTCTATGTGGGTCAAAAGAGATAATACAGGTGATAACAATTTGTAAAAGAATCTAAAAAGTGCTTTACAAGTTCAAGTTATTACTGCTGGTGATGGAGCTGAGGTGGTTTTGTGAAGAATGAATGTATAAACGTTTAATGTGTAAATGAACATGTAAACAAATGAATGTATAAACTTCAGGAATATATATGTATATAAGTGTGTATGTGTACATACATGTACACATGTGTGTCTATTTATTGCAGCAGCTGGTAAAAACCACTCACACCTTCCACGGCAGCTACCTCCCTAAGACCCCACAAAGCTGGGACTCAAATCTGTAGTATACACCCAGAAAGTAAGTTCCAAGACCTGTCTCTACTTTGCCATAAAAAATGTGGTTTAAGGCCCTTAAATGTCTCCAACTGATGAAGAGTGGAGCTGAAGAACTGTTTCACAGACTGGGTGAGTAAATGAGTAAACCAGGCAGGCTTTGCTGCATTATGGCAAGGGTTTCTATAGGTGAAAACTTTGTTTCGATTTTCAATTTTAAAAGTCATTCCCTTTTCATAATTTCATTATATATCTTCAACATTTCTAAACATAGATGACAGACATTATAAGAACATATCTATTGAATTTTCTTAGCCTCTCCTTTTGCTCCTCCATACAGAGGAAAGGGCTTGTTTTGAAAGCTACAACTGGATAGTTTGGGCAAGTGTGACTAAGCAAAACAGTATGTCAAAAATCTTATTACATGAGTCCAAACAGTTGGCATTTATATATAATGCTTTAAAGTTTGCAAAGTGTTTTCACAGAATCCTCCCAAGAAGCTGGTTAAGGATGTTGTAGTTACAGATGCGGAAGCTAAGGCTCAGAGAGATGTCTCCATTGCCACCTCACTTTCCCTGACTCTTCCTCCTTCCCAAATGTGAGGGATTATGTGAATGAGGGCTGAGTCATATTACTTTGGAAAGGCTATTAACCCTGCTCAATTAGACCATCTAACTGTCATAAAGCAGAGTTTATTACATTGCTATAAAATTAACAGAATAGAGAGTCCTTTTATGAACTCAGGGGATTTTAAAGTCCCTCTCCGTCATCAACTCTTACTCATGGTTAAATTGACCTTTCTGCTTCAGTTTAAACCCTTGTCCCAGTTACACAGTTCCAGAGGTAGAAGAAACCTCAAAGGTTACCTAGTCCAGTCCCTTATCCTAGTTTGTTGTTCAGTTGTTTCTGTCATGTCTAACTCTTCATGACCCCATCTAGGGTTTTCTTTTCTTTTCCTTGCTTCCTTCCTTTTCCTTCTTTCCTTCCTTTTTTTTTGTTTTCTTGGCAGAGATACAGCAATAGTTTGCTGTTTCCTTCATTTTATATATGAGGAAACTGAGGCAAAAAGGGTTATGTGACTTGTCCAGGATCACACAGCTAATAAGTGTCTGAGACCAGATTTAACTCATGTCTTTCTGACTCCACGCTTAGTGTTCTATCCTAACTCTAACCTAGTCGCCTGACCTTACCCCAGTAGGAATCTCTTTACTAGACAGTAAGACGGGAGGTCACCAGGACTGCCTTTTGCCTCGTTTTGTATCTCCAGCACTGAGTGCAATGATTGGCACATAGTTTAATAAAGGATTAAATAATGAATAAATGAATCAGTATAAGGAGAAGCTATAGTACAGTGGTCAATGTCCTGGGTTTAGAGTCAGAGTTAGGTTCAGGCCCTATTCCTGACAATTACCATCTGTGAAACCTTAGGCGGGTCACTTCCTTCTTCACAAACTCATTCAATTATTTTATTCCCATAAGGCTAGTGAGTAAAAGAATGAATTCAGGCAAGTTTGTTTATCTAGCATTCTCAGTTTCCTCATCTTCCAAACATAAATAATACCACCTCACAATCTACCTAACTCACAGGCTTGGTGAGAAGATCAAGTGGGAGAACATAGGCAGATTCATTTTTGTAAAGCCCTATAGAGACATGCAAAAATCACTATCCTTATAACTAAGAGCTGGGCTGTGGGTGCCCTCTAGTGGAAGGCTGATCAGTTTGGCAGCTGTAAAAGGGGTGAGGGCTCTGTGGCGATGGACAGTCCAAGGCAGAGGTGCCAATGAGTAGCACTTTGTTACTACCAGCACAGAACCCCAGAGCTGGAAGATAACCGTCACTTCTACAATATCACCAACTGACGGTTATCCAATCTTTGTCTAAAGACTTCCAGTGATGGGGAACACACTAGCCTTCAAGGCAAGGCTTTATCATTTGGACGGTGCTTTTAGGCAGGTTTTCCTGACCTGAGTCTAAGACTGCCTCTTTGTAACTTCCGCTACTGTTCCTAGTTTTGCACTCTGGAGCCAAGCAGAGCATATCCAAAGCCATCTTGCACGCAAAAGCTCTTCAACAATTGAAAACAATTGTCCTGTTTCCCTCCTAATCTTCCATCATCTAAACTCATTTCAGTTCCTTCAGATAACTTTTATGAGGCCTAGACTCTAAGGCCTTGCATCATCATGGTGGTCTGGCCTTACCCTGGATGTGCTCCAGTCTGTCAATGTCCTTTCTAAAATGTGGTGCCCAGGCGAAGAGGTATTCAGTACGCTTTCTATCTTGGGGTGGGGGGTAGGGGAAAGACGGGGAGAAATTTGTAACTCAAAATCTTGTGGAAATGAATGTTGAAAACAAAAAATAAATTTTAAAAAAATGAGTGGGGAAAAATTTTTAAAAATAAATTAAAAAAAAATAAAAGAAAAAAAAATGTGGTACCCAGAACAGAATGCAATCCTCCAGCAGGGGGCTGGCCAGAGCAGAGCAGAACCATCACCTCCCATTTTGGATCCTATGAAGTGAATATTTTGGGCCACATCACACTGTTCTTTATCTCCTTTCCCCTTGCATTACCCATTCTCCCCTACCTATTTGATAGGTCTGCCAGGGCCCTTCCTAAGTCCTACTGGGCTATAGGTTTCTGACCCTTGGGTTAGTGGGAAATGGGGAATTTAAGAGAGAACAGAACCAATGTGGATCTCAAAGTACTTTGGTAATCTCCAACTAGGGGCAGGCTGCTAATTCATGGTTGACACAGGACACTGACACATGACAAAGAGGAAGGAAGTTAGCAATCTCAGTCACTGAGGAGCTAGAAATAGTTCCAAACTTTGGCATTTTTATCTCTCCTCCCAAGGTCTGTTAATCAAATGGCTGAGGGTGATCCCTAGATCAAAGAAGAATCAATGCTACCACTGGGGGCTGCTAGGTAAGGCTCAATGTGTGTGTGAGGGGAAAGAAACAATCCTTGGGGCTGAGAACTTACTTTTATCTCTATCTGCTCCTCCATCTCTTTGTTTTTGATGGCAGCATATTCTTTCTCCAACCTATAAAGAAGGTCAACTCCAGTTCAACTCTAGTCAAGCATCCCCTCTCCTACCCCTCCTGCTGCACCTCATTTCTTTCTGAGAAACTCTTGATTAGGAGCTCCTGGCCCACCCCAACTACTCCCCAAGGACTGAGGGTCCCACATACTGACCTTTTCATCTTCTTGGGATTGTACTTCACCTGGTAGGCCTTGAGAATCAGCTTGTCAGGACAGCTATCAAACTGATGGGGTATCACCTTTTGGAAGTACTGTGGAGACACACGCAGTCACAGCTACCCCTTCACCTCAGGGTCCCTTCTGAGTAACAGTCACTAGTCATCCCCAACCCCTACCAATGCCTCCTATTTCTCTAGAGCAAGGGGGCTGCAATTTCATCCAGTGGGCAGATAAGAATGGCTTTTACATCTTTTCTTTTTAACACAATAAAACTTTGTTACAAATGTAAAAGCCATTCTTAACTTGCTGGGACCACACAAAAACAAGCCACAGCCCTAGAAGGTTAATGGCAGACAGCATCCTCATTCTTCCCCTTTCCAGTTCCCCAAACCCAAGATTACCACTCAATCCAGCTATTCTCTGGATCATGGCTCTGATTTAGGACACCGTATGGGTGAATCTGTCCTTCAAGAGACCAAGATCCATAAAGAAACCAAACAACTGATTGCCTAAGTTTGACAAGGGAAAGAAATGTAGGAGAAAGAATGATAAGATTCGTTAAATTACTCGAGGTTCCTATAGCTCTCTCAAGCTTCCTTCAGGCAGAGGGCCAAATTTTTCAAACACAGACATCAGGAGGAGAATAAAAGAAAAATGGGGATGGGTAGGCAGACTGAGAAAAAGGCTTTCATAAAGACAAGGAGGAAGGCAATAGGAGATAAGGCAAAAGACTGGAGGATGGTACTGGACAAACTATAGGAGTTCAAATGTTTAACTGAATCAAAGTGAAATTGAGCAAAATAGAAATCTGAGATTGCATACACCTGGAAAGAGCCTTGAAGCAAAGAGGGAGGAACTTTATCTTAATGAAGGCTAGAGTGAAGTGGGATTTGAGAAGGGGAACCTTCCTCCTCCAAAGTTATCTAGCCTACCTTGAGATGGCACGGCACTGAGACTAAGAGCCTTGGGGCCCATAAAGCCCCCAGAAAAAGGGTTAAATGTTAGAAACAACCCAGCACAGCTTAGGGTAGGCTGGCAACAGGAGGTGGGGGAGGGAAGGGATTCAAGGAGATTGGCTCCTGCTCTTCCACCACAAGCTGGCCTCTCAGGCTGAATACAACGGATCCCCCTGTGTCTGTGGACACAACTGCTGCCTTTGTGTATTCTTCCCTGAAACACCAGCTGGGAAACATTGGGGGAGTAGAGGGGGGGTGAGAGGTGGAAAATCAACCTCTTCCCCCAGTAAGGCTCTGTCCCAGGATTGTTGATTCTCTTTCTCCTGGGTCTGACCTATTGGCTAGGCCATCCGAGACAGAAACCATGCCCAATGCCATGTCGATTTGATTATTCTAATTTACCGTAAAGCACATTCTGCAGCATGTGGCTTCAGGGAACCCAAGCTGGAGGCAGAAGACAGAACAGTGTGTTCTACCCTCCTTTTCTATGCCCTCTGCATTCCCTTCTTGCCCTGTAGGCCAAGAATGGCCTGACTAGCAAATTCACTCTCTCACTCTTCCTTCAGATCTTTGTTCACTACCTCCATCGGGAAGGCCTCTGAAATGGTCTTCAGATTCCTAGATATGTTAGGGATGATCTCATTCCTCCTTTCTCCCAATCCAGGTTCCTGCCTCATTCTAATAGATTTTCCAAGTGTAAAATGTGTGTCTGGTCTGAGGCTCACAGCGCCTCCCTCCCCCCATTCACCTGGGACATGCCCTCCATGTCCAGCTGCATCAGCTCCATCTGGTTCACTTGCAGCAGGGCCAGACCCACCCGGAACACAATCTCCAGGCCCTGCAATGGGAAGAAGTTGCCTGTTTTTACAATGGGGGCCAGAGAGGCTGGCTCCACCTATTTCTCCCCTCTTAGTTCTAGGTCTGTATTACACTTGAAATATCAAACAGGTAGAAGTAGGATGGGAGGAAAGATGGTATTAAGTTGGAAGAAGACAAAAAAGGAGCAGAAGATGGCAGGCACAACAAGGGTAGAAAAACTCAAGGGAAAAAGAAAATCATGAATTAGTTAGCAAAGAAAAGAATTGAGCTGTTATTTTAGCGCCTGCAGACACGGATGTGGGTCATCGTGAATTCTCCCCTTCACCCAGTCCCAAGAAACCTTAGGCCTCACCTCATACATAAAGATGTCGAAGACTCGAGTGGCAATTGGCAAAGGGAAGGTTGTGAGGAAGAGTGTGAGGAACCAGGATGAGGCATACATGGAGGTATGGAAGCTCTGGGATCGAAAGTGGATGTTCAAGTCTGGAAGCTGCTCCTGCCAGAAAATAAAGACAACAAGAGAGGGCCTAGTGTTCCTCCCAACATTCCCTCAGACAGAGGGAATACAACCTGCCCTGAGCCCAACCAGAGCTCAACCATCAGCCTTGGTGTAAATGTTAAGTTTTAGCCACTCCATTGTCACCACAGAGGGAAGCTAATGTTCCAGTTAGTACCCAACTTCCTTAGGCATCTACATCAGTTTTTATTCTTTCTATCCAAAACCCTTTGGGCATCTCAATCCCATGTACCTCTTTCCAATGTTTTATGTTTAAATTTTCCCTTCTCTTCCCATGGTACTTCCTTCTCTCCCATTACATGATGTATACAAGTCCTCTTTTCACATCCCTACCCTTAATCACAGATTTTCAGGAAATTAGATGCCAAAGGAGGGAAACTAAGGCACGGAGTAGGGCATGGGAAAATTGTTAGGGTCCTTCAGGGTATCTTTGATGGAGCTGGAAACAGAGTCAGTCTAGTGCTCCAATCATCCAGCCCCTCAATGCCCCTCTCCCCGCCCCCAGCCCTGCCCTGGCTTCCCTGCCACCACCTTTGCAGACTCCCTCCCAGAACAGGGAGCTTTCTGACTCCTAGGATAACACTAAGTTACATATTCAGCTTTAGAACTTCTTGGTTAACTGACCTAAAAATCATGACATTCCTGGTAGAGAAGATAAAGGATAAAGTAATTTTTCATCAAGGGGGAAGAAATAGAAATCAATATAACTGGACCACCAGAAGCCTCAGTCCCTGGCGTGTTCAGATACCTGGATCAACAGAATCTTTCTATTTTCTCAGGACCAGTTCTAATGCTAGTCCTTGGGAGAGTAAGGCCTTCTCTTCTCCTTGTCACCCTCTTCTCCTCAGTCCTGAGGGGGCCTGACAGCCCCTTCCACCTGCATCTGGCTTCTTGAATGGGCCAACTTACATAGCTCTGTCTAGCAGCCATGAGCAGTGTGGGGCTGCTATTTATAAACAAAGACGTCTGCCGGCTCGCCTTTAATAAGCAGAGGCGGGTAGACATTTTTCTCTGTTACACATAGAAACAGTGGGAGGGGGGAGGGAGGAACGTCTGGGTCTCGGTCTCGGTCTCTGTTTCTCCCTGTCTTTCTCTTTTTCTCTTCCCCCTCACATATTTTTTAACCTTGTTTCCTAAAGACACACAGTAAAGAATCATTACTGGGCATTTCCTCAATCAACCCAGTCCAGTGCCTTCCTTTCAAAAGGCTTTGGAAACGAGGGTCAGGCAGAGTCAGACTCCCTCCTAAGGGAGAAATAAAAGGCTCAAAGCAATAGAGAGGGGGATACTTAGTATACTCAAAGCGACTTCCTTCAGAAAAGCAGTTTTTTACAATACGTTGCCAAGAAAAGGAGGAATAGAGGAGAAAAGGGAGACAGAACAGAGAGGGTGTAGTTAACTCATAGGTAAGGTTTCCCTTTATGATTAAGCCAGGCCACACAATCTGACATGGACGAGAAAGAGAGTTTCAAGTACTTCCTTCACTCTAAATTCTATAATCCTTAAAGAACTTCCAGAAATAAGGACAACAAGGCCTAAGAATCAGAGTCAGAGTGGCAGAGGAAGTAACTCTGGCTTCTCAGTAGTTATCTGAAGCCATAGCTCCTCCTGGATTTTCATCAGCCTGGCACTCAAATCTGGGCCCTTCTACATGGGACACCTGGGTAGGCTGTTCTTGGACTGGTGAAAGATCTAGCTAATAGGACTTGATGTAACTGACCAAACATAAGAACCAGGGACCCTCACCTTCACCAAAAAGACAAATCACCTCAGTTTATGTCCCAGACCTCACCTGTAACATGTACTCAAACTGGTATATACAGAGCCCCAGCTCAGCCATGCTAGGTTTAAAAAGTTCCCGGAGACGATATTCCTGCATCAACCGCACAAATACACAGAATGCCTCCTCTTCAGGCATCTGGGTTGAAAAGGAGAAAGACACCGTGTTGAACAGGGTTCCAGACAAGATTATATGTTTCTCACGGACAGGAGTAATGTACTATACTTCTCATATCTTTCATCGGGCCTCTGCTAATAAACAGGGATAGGGAAGAGCTATATTCGAGATCACCTATGCCAGCCAGGCATATGGAGTATCTGAAAGGCAGACATCAGGCTATGACCTATGGTCTGCCTTCCAAATTCCAGAGTGCTTATTTCTTTCCATCTTTTTGTTTCTTGTCCTACTGTTAGCTCTTCTTTCTCACCTAGAAGAACTTCCCATGGCCCAATGGTGCTCAACCCTCCTCCAGGTGCTCCCCTCAACACTGCCTCCAAAATGCCCTTCCTAAGTTACCTTCAAGCCCCTGGAAGAGGATGGAGAACGAATGACTGCTACTGGGCATTTCTGCCCTCTGTCCTTCCACTAGATTGTACAAGTTAGAAAATTCTTACACAGGGACCAGCTCAGTGCCATATTGTGTCTCAACATGCTATTGACGCTCAACCTGTGTTTCCATCAAAGAATGTCGAAGTGGACAAACAGGGTAGCTCTGTGGGGCCACCATCAGTAGGATAGAAGCACTGACATAATACAGTCAAACGCTTCCACCACTCCACCCCAGAGAAATCAAACAACTGACTAAAATAACAACAGAAGCCGGGGATTCCCAGGGTGAGAGCCACACACGATGCATAAACAGGGTAGAGTGGGGCAGTCAGCTGCCATAGGTTCAGGGGCCAGGTCACTAACCTGCATTAGAAGCAGGCCAACGATGAAAGCGCTGCCCTGACAGTAGCCCACCTCTCTGTCCACAAGCGAGTAAGCCTGGAAGAGAAGAGAATAGTAAGAATGCACGTGCCAGCGGCCCTGAGAGCTGGGCAGCAGAGACTGCTTGATTCCCTCTGTAGAGGTCAGTTTGGGATATAAGAAAATCAGGACATAAGATGTAAGAGCTTCAGGGTCTTTGTGAAAAAATGATTAAAAATAGACATCAGAAGCCAGCTACCTCCCATGACTCAATATCCCAAACTTACTACCATATACTGAAAAAAAAAATCTCTTCTCAGTGACACTTTGAAGGAAGTGAGGGTCCAGAAAGCTGATTGCTGAGATTTCTGTGGAAGAAACGATCCCCAAGGAGACTGCCTATCCCATGTTCTTTACCTTCATGACGTTGAAGAGGACCTCCTGGCCCAAACTGTCCTGCCCCTTGAAGAACTCATGTTCAGGGTAGGTCCGTGCAATGTCTCGACGGATCAGTTTCTCACAGGGAGATGACATTTTGAGTAGTTCTGAGTACTGGTTCTTTACCGGCATATCTGTGGCACTGCAGAGAAGCTGCCACACAATGGCACGGAAGTGGTGAGGGATGCCTTTCCGGATCAGCTCCTGGGGGGCAGAAGACCCAAAGTGATAGGATAGGCTACAATGGGGTTTCTGATCCTCTCCCAGTTTAGTAGAGAAAAGAAACTTCAGGCTCTGAAGCTCAGGTTGGGAACAATGAGTTATGGAGGAAAAGAACCTCAAACAGGCAAAAAGTATTTCTAGATTGGTGTCCCCACTCCTAATCTTTCCCTACTCAATACTACAGATCACAATGCCAGATTTTTTTCTTTTGGACTGCACCTGTGACTTCATCAGGGTAGGGGGCTCCCAGTGAGGAACTTCTTCCATCAATACAAGGCAGCACCTTCTCTACAATGCCTGCCACATAGCAGGTGCTTAATAATAATAGGTGCTTACTAACTTGACCCTTAGAGAGTTGTGTAGGGCATTGAAAGGAGAAGTGTCTTGCCCAGGGTTAAAGAACCAGCATATAGCAGAGGTGGGATATGAGTTCAGGTCTTCCTGAATCTGAGGTTCATTCTCTATTCACTAATCCTCGCTGCTTCTCCTAAAACAGGGCTTTTTGCTTGTGTGACTTCCCTGCTCAAACACTCTCAATGGTTCCTGTCTACTGAGTAGATTCTAAGCTTTCATATGTTAATCAAGATCTCCTATGATCTGACCCCACCTATCATTCTAATTTTATCTCCCACTAGAGCAGTGGTTCTCAACCTTCCTAATGCCACGACCCTTTAATACAGTTCCTCATGTTGTGGTGACCCCCAACCATAAAATTATTTTTGTTGCTACTTCATAACTGTAATTTTGCTACTGTTATGAATCGTAATGTAAATATCTGATATGCAGGATGTATTTTTCATTGTTACGAATTGAACATAATCCATAGGTTGAGAACTGCTGCACTAGAGTCATAGAATCTCAGAATCAGAAGGGCCCTCAGAGATCATCTGGAGAACCCTTATCCACAGCACGAATCCTTTGTACAACAAGGTCATCCAGTCTCTGCTCACATTACCTCCAGTATGGAGGCTGCATCTTATCATTTTAGGGCAGCACTAATTGTTGGAAAATTCTCATATTAAGCTAAAATATGCCTCCTTATGCCTTCTACCCCACTGGTCTTGGTTGTGCCCACTCAACAAGCCTGATCCTTCTTTCAGGACTGCTCTTCAAACATCTAAATAGCTTTGACAAGACCTCCCCACCAAATATTCTCTTCCAAAAGCTAGGTTCTTCAACAGATCTTCACACAAATATGGTTTTAAGGGTTCTCACCATTCTGGCCACTTTCCTTGACTTGAAAAGCTGTCACGTGGAAGAAGGATTAGACTTGTTCTGCTTGGTCCCAGAGGACAGAACTAGGAACAATGGGTGGAAGTTACAAAAAGGCAAATTTGGCTTACTGTCAAAAAACCTTCCTAACAATCTCAGCTTTGCAGAAGTGGAATGGGCTGCCTCAGGAGCTGGTAGGCTCCCCATCACTGGATAGTTTCAAGCAGAGGCAGGAGGTCCACTTGTATATTTTGGAGACTATTTTATGTATGAGTTGTATTAGATGGTCACTGAGGTCCCTTCCAATTCTGACATTCTATGATCCTAATATTTTAGACATGCTCTATCTTTCAGTTTTTTAAATTGTGGCATGCAAAACTAAATACATTGCTTTAGAACTGGATTATCACCTCCTTTGTTTTAGACCTTGTACTTCTATTAACGTAGCTCCAGACAACTGCATTAGTGTTTTGTGCTTTATGCCACGCTACTGAATTCTATATATTGAGCTTGCAGTCAACTAAAAACATCCAAGTCTTTGTCATAGGAACTGATATTCAGAAATCTCACAAAACTAAGCATAGGACTTAGCACTTACCCCTAATAAATTTTATCTTATTAAGATCTGGCTCACAGCATTCTGGTCAGGCAAGCCCTTTCTGGATCCTCATTCAGTCATCCCAGATATTAGGCTTTCCTTTCCATTTCCATGTTATCTGCAAATTTGGTAAGCATGTTATCTATGCTTTCAACTAAGCTGTTGATAAAAATATAGACCAGAACAAGGTAGAGGGCAGAGCCTTGCAGCATAACACTAGTGATACCTTCCTCTAAGTTGATACTGGATGAATATTCTTTACTAAATAGGGCTAGTCAATGACTTCTGATTCATCCTTCTTGACTTTTCTGCAGCTGTATACACTGCTGGCCACCCTCTACTTCTGGATGGATATTCAGGATACTATCTCTCTTGATTCTCCTTCTACATGGCTCACCACTCCTTTTCAGTCTCTTTTTGCTAGTTCTGCATCCAGGTAATGCCCCTTACTTGTGGGTTTACCCCAAGGCTCTGTCCTGGGACCTTTCCTCCTTTTTCTCTATACTACCTCAACAACTTTTTTGGCTCTTAAGGGTTTAATTATCAGTTCCATGCAGATACAACTCTCAGATCTATATGTTAGAATCCCAGTCTCTTTCCTGAACTCTTGTTTCACATCACAAATTACTGACTGGACATTTCAAACTGAATATCACAACGATATCTCTCTCCCTTTAAAAAAATCTTTAAAACATTTTATTCTGAATTTAACAAACTCCAAACAAAATGGTTATTTCCACAAACATAGTAGAATAGATAAAGAAGACTGTTGAGGAGACTGCAGATCTCTATGAAAAAGCTTATTTTTCTTTTAAAGTATAAAATACATTTCTGTAGATTTCAAAGCTGTCCTGCCTGTCAGTGCTTCCTTCTGTTCTCTGAATTAAAAAACAAAACAAAACAAACAATAACATCACACCTCAATGGGTCTCTTTTCTTTTCTTTTTTTTTTCCTGTCCCTTCCCAATTCTCCTTTATCCTCTATGACAAAGAAAAGTCATAGAAATATGTATAGTCAGCAAAACAAATTCCTATCCTGGCTGTGTATCAAGATACTTATTTTATTTTGCAGTTTGAGTCCACTGGCTCTTTATCAAGAGATGGGCAGCATAATTTATCCTCATTCCTCTAGAATCATAGTTTACAGTCATTTCACACTCAATACAACCAAAACAGAAATTACTGTCTTTTTCTACTGAACTTCCATCATTCTTCCGGTCTTGCAATTCACAACCCTGGTGTATCCTTGACTCATCACTTTCTCTCCAATCAGTTCCCAAATCTTGCCATTTTTGCTTCTCCAACATCTTTTGAATTCAACTCCTCTCTACGCACAACCACCTCTTTAACTCAGGTCTTCATTACTCTTCACCTAAACTGCTGCACGGGCCTCCTTACTGGTCTTCATACCTTACATCTCCCCATTCCAATGCATCCCCTTGTATCAGCAAGCACCCTAGCATACCCAGGATGGCTGCTAGCACAGGTTCTTAGATCTGCTTTTCTAAAGGAAAGCAATTCAAGATGGTTTAACAATCTTTAATCAATCAAACATATATCATTTACCTAGTTCTGGGGAAAAAGTCAGCACCCTGAACTTCTGAGAATACAAACAGAAGTTACAAGTAGACAAAGAAACACATCAGCAGATGGGCTTCTAGCCGTCTGACCATTACATCCACATCTAGTCAGTTACTAGAGAGGGAAGCACCCACATCTGGGTTTTCAAAGCTGGGGGGCTCAATGGCTACCCAGAGTCTCATCTCGCCAAATCACACAACTCTTTCCAAAGTGAGCCCCAAAGCAAAAACTCACATCAGGGCATATATAGCCTTCTTCTGGATCAGAGAATGTCACAACTCTCTTGACCCACTGCCCAATCACAAAGTAATAAGGTGTGGGCATTCCTGAAGAACAAGCCTCCCACCACAGGCTCCATTTGACCACATTCAGCCTATTAGGGGGCAGAGCATATTTTCAAATCAGGGAAGGTTCTCAGAGTCACTTAAGCCTATCAAAGGGCCTAGGGGCAGGGAAAATCTTCAGATTCCCATAACACCTCCATGCAACTGACACAATGATTTTCCTTAAGTGCAGATGTGACCATATTAAACTCTTATTCAAACTCCAGTGGCTCCTAATACCTACAAGATCAAATATAATTTCTCCTGGGTTTTAAACCCTTTCACAACTTGGACCCAAATTAGCATTCCAGGATTATTATGTATTACTCTTTCTCCTCTCTCTCCTATGGTCCAGCCAAATTAGTCATCTCTCTCTCTCTTCAAACATGGCATTCCATTTTCTGTCTCTTTCTTTGAGCCTTTGCACTATGTGTCTCCCTTCCTCCCAAAGCCCAGAATGCCATCTTCCCTATACCTCATAAAACTGAAGCCATTCCTGATTCCCTCAATTGTTGGTGGCCTCCCCCCGCCAACGACTGTGTATTTATTTTCTATTTTTTATCTGTTACATATATACATACATGTTATCTCCTGAAATAGAAGTAAGTTCATTGGAAGTGATGTGGATACAAATGATAGCCTAATAGTTAAAAGAATATTAAAGGTTGCTTTTCCAGGACTTTATGAAGCCCTTCCCAAGGGGATTCTGGTTCATTCTGTAGTTCTTAAGGGCATCCTAAAGTCTTTTCCCCCTTATCTTGACATACATAAAATTCTTCCTTATCTCAACCTGTGTCATAACATTTTTTCTTATCATGATTGGGGATTGATGGCAGACCCAGGAAAGGTACTGAAATAGGATGAGGGACAGGCTTTCACATACACTTTCCTTATCCTCTCTCCACTTGTCCCATTCTTCTCCTGGGCTGGGACCTCAATCCCACTCTTCCTTAATCAGAATTCCTTAACCCTATTAGTCACAACAGGCACACACCCCACATCCCTCACAAGGTAGCCTCACAAGGACAACAGAGTCCCTGGAAGGGCTGTATGTGTCACCCTTGTTCAGATCTGTCTGAGGGACCCAACCTTATCCCTATACTGGTAACAATATCCTACTGGACATGAAGTCCGCTTGAGGTTACAGCCTCTCATTGCTAAGTTTTTACAATATGGCTTACTGGTTTCCTGTCAGTCACCTTGTAACATGCCAATACTCCCCATTCTTAAGCCAAATGAAGAGTTTCACATGGTCCATCCACTTGGAATGAAACTGTTATCCTCATTCATCCTGTTGTTCTGAACCCTTATGCTACTTCAGCTCAGGTCTCAGAAGACAACCTGGGTTTCTGAACCATAAGTATTGAGGTCAGATTCAGGAGAGAGGTTTGGAGTGTGAAAGAATTCACTTAGATGTTCTCTGTAGCCAATGGGAGCTTTATTATGTAAAAGCCACATGGGCCTTGTTGGTAAGAAGCTAATGAAAGGCCATGATATTTGGGAGGACCAGGCTTATACAGACAGAAAATTATACAGCCTGTAGATAGTCAGGATGATAATGTAGTTTTAGGATTTTATGGTGGTTGAAGATTAAGGATAAGGAAGAATTTTTATGACATAGGATGAGGAAGATAATTGAAAGGATAAGAAGGACAGGGGGACACATGATAAGGGAGACGAAAGCAATTCTTTTGGTACAGGTGAAGGAGAAGTTCTATTGTATTTCAAGATAAGGGGAAAAAGAACCTTAGGACACCCTTAAGAGCTACAGAGTGAGCCCCAAACCCCCTAGGAGGAGCTTCACAAAGTACTGGAAAAGCAACCCTTAATATTCTTTTTAACCCTTGGGCTACCATTTGTAAACACATCAGAAGGAAGGATCTTTTAATTTCTTATCTTTTTATTGCTGGTACCTAGCACATTCCCTGGAACACACTAGATACTTAATAAATGTCTGTTGGTCAATTTGTCGCTCTAATAACACTCTTAAAAACAAGTGAGGTTAGTCTATCATGACTTGTTCTTAGTGAACCTATTTTGGTTCTTAGTAGCTAATATTTCTCTTCCTAAGTGCTCATAAAACTGCCACTAAGTAACATTACAGAATTTGTCTGAGACTGAGATTATGCAGACTTGTTTTTAGTTTATGGAATCCTCTTTCCCTTTAAAAAAAAAAAAGGCAACATTTCCCCCATCTCTAGCCTTCCAGTCTCTCTTCCATTTTCCCTAAGTCCAATTCCTCAGAATCACAATAAATAATCCTTTAAGTTCTTTTTCTTTTTAAACACTCGGAACAATTACTCTACATCTAGAGGCTTAGTCTTGTTTACAGAATCATAGACTCTCAGAACTGGAAGAGACCTCAGTGGTCATATAGTTCAACAGGAACCTGAACAAATTTCCCCTCTGAAACATCCCCAAGTGGTTATTCTTTCTCTGTATGAAAACCCCCAGAGAGAATAAAACTGTTCCTTTTGGATTTATCAGCTATTTTCCTTATGCACAGGTAATAAATTAAAAACAATTTGTGAGAAAAAAACCTCCAGACAGGAAGAATTAAAAATTTCCTAAGGTACTTCATTCCACTTTTGAAAAATTCTAATTTTAAGAAAATTTTCCTCATGTTGAACCTAAATCTGCTTTTGGATAGTTTCTTCCCAATGCTCCAAGGAGAACAAGTCTAATTTATTTTCCACATGACAGCTCCTCAAATGCGTGAGGACCAGGATCATGTCCCCTTCTCCTGCCCCTACACCTGTCACCTTCTGTTCCTGTGCCTGCTTTCCAGTGCCCTCCCCCATCATCCTTCTGCTCCTGTGATTTCTAACATTAGAATCTCTAGATACTCTCACTAGCTCCTTATCCATCTTTTTCTCCAATTCCCTTGTGACCATGTTAATCTTAGTCCTCTCAATAAAATGATCATTTCCTATAATAAAGGGGGTAAAACAGTCAGAATTTTTAAAAAGTGCTAAGTAGTTCCACTTTCTTCCTTGTCATCCATTGACATTATACCATCCTTCCTAAGCAGTAGGCCTATCCTTTCTCTGAAGAAAGCTTTTCTTAAAAAGCCCTTTGTTGTATCTCATTTCAGTTTCCCTGACACAATTCTGCCATGCTTCTGTGTTCTTTTGTTCCATGCCTTTTATTCCACCTTCTTCAGCAGCATATACTGCGGTCCTTTCCCCCCCCACCCCCAATTCCTGTATCTGACACCTTTTTTCTTCCAGGTTAACTATCCTTTACCAAGTTGTTACATGGACATTCTTCTTTGAATCTAAGAGAACTATCTGGGAAGCTGTATCAGACTCTTTCTCCTCCCAGTCTCCTTAAATGCCCCCCCTTCTTTCTTATTGGAAATATTAATAATCAGATTGTCAGAATTTCATTCTAAGAGCCTTCTAGCCAATCTAGAACTACCTTCCCTTTCAAGAGTCTCTGTTCTCAGGAACATAGCTCTTCTCTCTGACCTTTTCGAAATCTGTTCTCTGAACACAGGGAGCATCTGACTATGTTTGGCATTCTCCTAGTTGTTATAAACCCTAAGATAACGCTGTCCCCTTCTCCCATGTTCCAGTACTTCTACTTCACAAGCAGCTTCTCCCTGGTGGTCAAAATCAGGTTCAGAGTAGTAGTTTCCCTTGCCTACTGAGAAAATAAACAATTAACAAGACAAATTTACCAAATGCTCTGCTTTTAAGCCTAATGATTCTTCTACAGAATCACAGACTTAGAAAAGACCTCAGAGGCCATCTAGTCCAACCCTGACCCGAATAAGAATCTTCTACCAACTTGCCAGACAAATATTCTGTCTTTGCTTTAAACCCTCTAGTAAGGGGCAAAGTCATTACCTTACAGACAGCCTTACTTGCTAGGAAGTTTTACCTTGCATCAAATCTAACTCTGACTCTAACTTCTCCCCACTGCTTTTAGGTCCTTCCCTTTTGGGGCTGAGTAGAACAAGCCAATTCACCTTCTGCATTCCTTTGAATACATCAAGATTGTTACCATGTCACCACCCTATCTGCTTTCCTCTGGATACTCTCCAGCTTATCATGCCCTTCTTTATATGTGGTACTCAGAAGTGAACACAACACTAGTTAATACAGTCCAGACAAGGCCAAGTACCATGCAATGATAAGCTTCCACACTTAGGCTTCCTTAATAAAGTCTTATTTAGCATTAGGTTTTTCTTGGTTGCCATATCATTCTTGACTCATACTGAACTGGTAATTCACTAAAGATCCCACACCTTCTTATGATCTTCTTCTCATCTTATATGTATGAAGTTAATTTTGTTTTTCAACCCAAATGTAATACTTGATACTCTGGCCTAATGTTCTAGCTTGTCAAGGTCTTTTTGGATCCTGACTGCCTTATAAAATGTTAGCTATCCCTCATAGTGCTGTGTTTTCTGGAAACTGGATAAGCATGTTAACTATGGTTTTATCCAAGTTATTGATAAGAATATTATATAACACTGGCCAAGCACAGATCCCTGTAATCTCCTCCACTAGAAAGAGGCCCCATATCAAGTTAACATTAAACTACTGATAACTATTTTTTGGTCTGACCACCAGTGTCAAAGTCACTAATTACCTACATCTTTTTACCTCCACAAGAATAACATGACAAATGTTACCAAATGTTTTGCTAAAATCATGGTAAACTCAAGGAGATTAAAGACAAAGAAAATATTCATAGCCCCATTTTTTTTTGTGGTAGCAAAAACATGGAAACAAGCTGAGTGCCTATCAATTAGAGAATGACTGAATGAACTGTGGTATATGATTGTAATGGAATACTATTATACTATAAGAAATGATGAATTTGAGGAATTAAATGAAACAAATATTTATACGAACTGATGCAAAGGGAAGCAAGCAGATTGAGAGATCAATATATACCATGACACAACAATGCAAATTAAACCAACATTAAAAGGCATCCAGACACCGATTAATTATTATGATTGATACTGGTCCCAGAGAAAATATGATAAAACATTTCCCTCCTCTCTAGGATGAGGAACATCATATACGTCACATACAATATAAGATATGGCAACTGATTTTGCTTAACTGTTTTCCTTTGTTTTGAGGGAGGTTTCAACGTGGGACGGTCATAGCAGTCTGTGTGTATATAAGTATGTATGTAAATAATAGATTTCATATACACCAATGTATACAGGTGCACATGTACGTATAAACATGTGTACACACATCATTGTGTATACACAGTGTGCATATATATATACACATATGTAAAATATACATTATATATATAACGTGGGTGTATATATGTGTGTGTGTGTGTGTGTGTGTGTATAATTATACTGCTGAGGCAGCTTATTTGGGCATAACCTCGTTCAGTTCAACTCTCTGGGGCTCAGTTTTCTCAACTTCAAAGTGAAGGGATTGTAGTATATGACCACCAAGGCCATTCCAGCTTCAAATCTATGATCCTATTATCCTGTGACCTATTCTTGATAAAATCATATGTGCACTTTGTGATTACTATGTCCTCTTTCTAGATGTTCACCTTTAGTAATATATCATATAGTCTTGTCAGGACTCAAAGTTAAGCTCAACGGCCTCTAGTCAAGTTCCCCGGCCAGTGAAACTCTATTTTCTTCTTTAAAAAAAACTGGGACAATTGCCCTTCTCCAATTCACTCCCATTCTCTCCAGTCTGTCAAAGATCACTGATAATTACTTAACTGCCACAGCTACCAGTTCTCTGAGTACTCAGATATGTAGTTTATCTGAGTCTAGTGATAGTGATTTGAAATTAAAGGCAGTTTATAATATAGTCTAGAAAGCATTTATTAAGCACCTACTATATGCAAAGAAAAACGGAACAAAAATGTCCTCAAGAAGTTTATACCCTGCTGAGCTTTGAAGGAAACCAAAGATTCTAAGATGTGGAAGCAAGCAAGGAGCATGTTCCAGACAGGGGCAAAAATCTGTGCAAAAGCATAGGGGTGGAAGATGGAATAACGCATTTAAGGAATAGCCAGTAGACTAGTTTCACTGAAATATCAGGTCAGTATCAGGGAGTAATAAGCAATAGGCTCAGAAAGGTAGGCTGGTGCCAGGTTGTAAAGGGCTGTAAATGCCAAGCAGGGCATTTTTTTTACTTTATTCCAGAGGCAACATGCAACCACTGTTGAGCAAGAAAGTAACATTGTCAGGACTCGGGGTAGGGAGTGAAGAAAAGTGAGGAATAAAGGATGACAGAGCCCTGAACAAAATAGAGAAGTTTGGTGGAAAGGTGGGTTTAAGACTTTCAGTTGGAGATGCTCACTAGGTAGCTGGTGATGTGGAATATTCAGGAAGAGACTAGAGTTAGATATATAGATCTAGGATAACTGATGTTACAGGACCTGATGAAAGCACCAAGAAATTGTAAAGAGAAAGGAAAGAGAGTCCAGGACAGAGCTCTGAAGATTCCCATGGTTATACACTGAGACAGGGACAATGATTCAGCAAAGCAGAGTGAAAGGTAGTCAGAACAGCAGGAAGAAAACTAGGAGTGCAGAGTGTCACAAAAACCTAGGAGGGAGAAGGAATCTAAGAGGACAGTCTTACATTCTGGTAGAAAAAATGTTAGAGAGGTCAAGAAGGACAGGGACTTTTGGAAAAAGGACATTAGTTTTTGCAATAAAGAAACTGTAATCTTGTAAATAGCAATTTCAGAAAAGAGGTAAAGTTAGAAGGTACTTTGCAAGGAATTGAGAAACAAGTGGGAGAACAGGAAGTTGAATGAACAAGTGTAAAGCTTTTTTTCTAAGGATTTTACTGTGAAGAGAGGCAGGCTAGAACAGTACAAAGAGCTGGGTTCAAGTCCCCATTCTGACCCATGATGGCTGTGTGATCCTGGGCAAGTTGCTTAACCTCTCAGGGCTATGGACACCTCCTTAAGGTTAGAAGTTGCTGAGAGGATGTCAATCTGTGTTGGTAGATGGAGTTTCCTCACCTGGGTCATGTCTATACCGACGAAATTGGATCATAGGCCTGGTCCCCATCCCTTTGACTATGGAAGAGTTAAGAGATGTGGGGTCAATGACTTGAGAAGATGGAAGAGTCACATAATGGTTTTTCAAGGAGGGAGGAGACCTAACAATGTTTGTTAGCAGCAGGGAAGGAGGCAACTGATAGATAGACTGAAGCTCATAGAGCAAAGGAAATTGATAATCACTTATTTCTCCGACCTTTTACTGTTATCCAAAAGCTTCCTACCATGTTTCTAAACCTCAGGTAGTTCTAAGTCTCAGAATCTCAGGGCTGGAGGGGATCCCACCAGACATTTAGTCCAAACCATACCTATAAAAGAACTCTGTGTAGACTATCCCTGCCAAGAGTTCATTCAGTTTTGGATTGTGGAGCCCACTGATTCCCAAGGCAGCCCATTCCACATTCTCCATGTACAGTGCCATTCTAAAAGATGTCTCCTTTGACCTGAACAAGACATGTTCTTCCACTGCTACATTCTAGTTACATATTTTCAGTTTAGCTGTTTTTCAGGAGTGTCTGACTCTTCATAATCCCATTTTTGGGACTTTCTTGGCAAAGATACTAGAATGGTTTGCCACCTCCTTCTTCAGCTCATTTTATAGATAAGGAAACTGAGGTAAACTGGGTTAAATGACTTGCCCAGGGTTATACAGCTAGTAAGTGTCTGACGTTGGATTTGAATTCAGGTTTTCCGGACTCCAAGTCTGGTGCTTTATCCACTACATGACCTAGCTGCCCTAGTTATGCATCTACTAGAATGTAATTAGGGGCCACATTCCATTTATCACAAATTTATCCATTTATTCCCCCAGTGCCCAGTACAGTAAGATACAAGAGACACTTAATAAGTCTGTATTGAATAAATGAAAGTCTCTCCCAAGCCACTAAGTCTCGGGGATTCTTATGAAGTCATATTTACATATTTAAATTTCAAGTTCACCTTGTTTATCACCCACATCCTGTACAATGATATGCAGATATCTGAAGTTGTAAGCATTGTTTTTGGTCCTTTTACGTATCATTATCTCTTAATAATAAATAGGGTACATGTCTCTTTATTTCTAGGTATTCTCTATAGTGTCTCGTTTTGCAATTGTATCTATGAACTCTTCTCTCTCTGCCTCTAATTACAGTTCAATGCCCAGGTTGCTGAACATGTTTTTCCTTGTACTCATAAGACGCCCTCCATCCTTAGGCAAGCATCCATCATTCTGATACTGTGAATCATGAAATAGCAAATCTTATTTTTCAATACTATCTACATAGACAGCTGTTCACTTTCAGAACCCTCCTTTCTAAAAGCTTCATCATTTAATTAAAAGTAGTGGTTAAAATCCCACTTGTGGCCCCCAAGACCTTCATTTTGCTGTTCAGGGCTTTCCAGTCCCAACAGACGTTTTGTAGCAGCATAATTCATCCCCACCCAAATCATCACCGGGATTAGCAGATGAATTTTTTAAAGGTTCTTAGGTCCTAATACACATTCCAAAATGACAACATACCTCTTAAATGGCTGTCAAAAGTGGACAGTCACTGTCCATACCACCAAGCAGGGTTACACATCTCTTCCTTCTATGCCCAGTAAACTCTTTCCTCACACATCCTGGCATCCATACATCTTCTTTATTATTCCAAAGAGCACAAGACACTACTTTTGCCTCAACAGCTCCAGATCCATGAGCTACCAGTAGAACCTTACACGTGGCTCCAACAATTCAATTTTTTCCCTTTCTTCCCAGTGGCATGTTCTTCCATTTACCAACCTCATGGTTTATAGCTCTGATCTTGTCTAGAATTCTAGAATGATAGAGCTGGATGAGACAGAGTGCATCTAGACCAATCCTCTCTTTTTTTCAGATGAGAAAACAGGTCCAAAGAGGTTAATTGATTTAATAATAATAATAGCTAGCATTTATAAAGCTCTTTAAGGTTTACAAAGTGCTTTAGAAACATTATCTCATTTTTATCCTCAGAACAACCCTGGAAAATAGGTACCGTCATTTTAGAGAGGAGGAAACTGAGGAAGACAGAGGTTATCCAGGATCACACAGCTAGGAAATGTCTGGGGATGGATATTAACTCAGTACTTCTGGACTCCAGGCCTAGTGCTCTATCCACTATGCCACTGAACTGACCTGATTTATTATCTTCTTGTCTTTTCCCCCAAACCCACTCCTTTTCTGAACTTCCCTACTTCTATCTAGGATACCAAGTAAGGTTGACAAGTCAGCCATCCTTTGACTCACCCAGGTTTGTACCCTCAGCATTGTTTTTGCTACAGTGTATAAATGCAGATGCCTGGGTTAGTTACCTATATACTCCCTTAGGGAATTATCTCGCCTTGTTATTGCAGGGTCGGATAAACAACAAATTGCTTTCATTTGTCTTTAAATTTGCCTTCAAAGACTTGCTCCAATTTGCCTTTTTGGACAAATACACATCATTCCTCTATACTTGGGTGAGGTTTTGGCTTGCTCGCTATTCCCACGACACAAGATTCCATTTCCCTCCTCCAGGCCTTCGCACAGGCTCCCCCATACCAGAAATGCCCTGCCTCTCAGCCGTACCTCTTTAAACCCCTAACTTCCTCTAAGGTTCAGCTCACATGTCACCTTCTACTCAGCCCTTCTTGATCTCCCCAACTACTGATCTTTCTCCTCCTAACTGATTTCGCTTTGCATGTCTTTATCTGTGTACATGGTATATTCCCCAAGTAGAATGTGAGCTCCCTGAAAACACTTACTTTGGACTTCATATCCCTAGTGTCTAGAGACCATCATGTCCAACCTCCTCATTTTACAGAGGAACAAACTGAAGCAGAGGTAAATGAAAGGCCTTGCTCTGGGTCCCACAGCTAGTTAAGTCTCCAAGACAGGACTTGAACCTTGGTTTTCTGACTCCAAGTCTCAGGTATGACCCACTACACCCCCAATGCCTCTTCTGCTATTCCTTGAGCACACTCTGAACCAGAGAGTCTTAAGGGGTCCATGAACTTATTTCTTCAATATTCTAATAACTGTATTTTGATATAATTGTTTTATGCATTTAAAAACATTGTTCTGAGAATAATGCATTAGACCAACGTAAATGTTAACAAGCCTAAAACCCAAGTAGAATACTCAAAATCATTTGATTCTTCCTGCCTCTTCTCGTTGATGCTGGGCTCCTTCCACCCTACCAAAGCCTGCTGCTGAAACAAAACTGACCTCATCACTCTCCCATGAACACTAGATACACTTCTGACTCTGTCTTTGTTCATAGTGTTTGACTTGCACCTAGAATGTCCTTCCTCACTTCTCTTTTAATATAAGCCTTACACCATATTTCAGGACCAAATGTAGTCTTTTTTCTTCTCATATCCCAGCCAAGAGCAATCTCTCCCTGTGAACGCCATGACTGTGCAGCCTGCTCACTTGGCACTTACTAAAAGCTATTTTCTTTCTTCTCCTTGTCCTGTGATCTCATCAGTGTTGGGAACTCTTAGTGAAGAAACTCCTATCAATGCAGACTGGCACCTAATTATAGTCTTAAGACAATTGTCAGGGGGCAATGAGAAGTTAAATGACTTGCCCAGGGTCACACAGCTAATATGAATCAAAGGCAGCACTTGAACCCAGATCAATCCTGACTCTGAGGCCAGTTCTTGGTCTATTACACCACACTGGCTCTCATAGCCTCATTAGGAGGTTATATTTGATTCAAAAGTAATAGGAAGTCATTGCAATATATACAGCGGTGATGTGAGGAATGACCTATGCTTTAGGAAAATCTCTTTGGCCACTATGCAGAGGGTGGATTGGAGTCTAATTAGAAAATCTAATGAGGCTATGAGAGGCAGTGTGGGGTAGGGGTCATGGAGTGCTGAGGGAGATTGTTACTGGCTAGGGGGTTCGGAAAGGCTTTATAAACTCTCTGCCTCAAATCTCCCTCCTCCACTCCATCCTCAGCACAGCTGCCAAAGAGATTTTCCTAAAGCACAGGTCATTGCTCATGTCACCATTCAATGCACCGCAATGGCTCCCTATTACTTTTGAATCCAATATAATCTCCTTTGTTTAGCATTTAAAACCCTTTACAAACTTGCCCCTTGCTATCTTTCCAGTCTTTTAACACATTACTGCCCTCCACAAACTCTACAGTCTAGTCATAAAGAGCTCATTTGCCACTCTTCACAAAACACTCTATCTCTGGTCTTGGTTCCATTCCACACTAGAATGATTCCCCTCATAACCTCCGCCTCTTAGACTCTCCCTGGCTTCTTTTAAGACACAACTCTTGCAAGAGTCTTTCTGAATCCTCTCAGATGCTAGTTCCTTCTCCTGTAAGGTTATTTCTGATCTGCTCTGCATCGATCCTGTATGTACTGATTTACATAGATGTGGTCGGCCAGCCCCGTTAGAGTCTAAGCTCTTTGAAGGCAGGGACTGTTTTTATGCCTTTTTTGTATCCTTAATGTTTAGCACAGTGCCTGGCACAAAGAGGTGCTTAATAAATATATTACTTTATGTTTATGCTATATATCCTACTTCCTCAAGAATGAAACCTCAACAGGAATCATGTCTTGTTTATTTCTTAGAGGGCTTAGTAGAGTTTCCTGGAAATAGTGGCTGGCAGTGTTCAGTGGTGCCAACAATGATCATGAGGGAAGGACCAGTCATAACCAGTATAGTAAATGGACACTGCCACCCCCACCTCCCATCTGGTAGAGAGATGGCAGAAATGCTCATGCTGCTCCCCATGAGCCCTACCTTGAGCAACTTTTCTTTTTTGCGACGCCATTCTTCCCACTCATTAACAATTCGGCCCCAGAGAATCCAAGTGTCCTCCTCCAGGTGGCTGAGGTTGGAAGAGGCTGAGGAGCTGGAGACCAAAGAAGAACCGCTGTTTCGCCGCGAACCATTCATGGAACGCATGGACTTGGAGTCAGCCTCCAGAAGCCTGAGTGGGAAGGAGGACAAACAGAGCACAGAAACAACCATCACGGAAAAGCCAGCTGACTCCTCTCTCTTTCCAGGGCATTGGGTGCCATGTTCCTGGTGGTGGGCCTTGGGCCTCCATCAGTCTTGGTCCCTACCAGTCAGCCTTTGCCTGGGTGGGCCCTTATATGCAGCTCAATGACATTGAGTTTTAGGGACCTTGTTCAGCAGATAGAGGGTAAAAAGTGGGGAGAGCTGCAGTGGCTATTGCAAGAGCAGGGTCCCAAGGCCCCTAACATCAGGCCAGTTCAATACAAAACCAGGAAGGTTCCAGTCCTGTCCAATCTCCCAGTACTAATGCTCATTTCACACTTCCCCACAATCTGCCCTCATCCCAGGACTTTCTATCCCCTCTCCCTCAGTTCCTTGAGTCCTCCCCTTTCTTCATGTGTCTACCTTGAATAATTCATTTTTAAAGGGCAAGAAATGGATCCTTGCAGGGTTTTGTGTAATTCCTAATATAGCATCATGCACAATTTGACCCTTTAAGAAATACTTTAAGGCTGGTAAAAAATGACAGCTCTTTTTCCAGGCCTTATTTAGGAAGCAAATGTCCCTTTTACCACTCACCGATTCTGTTCCTCTAGTTTGGCCAACAACTCCAGTTCATCTGGGCTGAGGTTCTCAGAATCTGAGGTGGGGGAACAGGCAGGGCCTGAAAGGGCCTCATGGGAAGAGGAGTCAGGGCTGAGGGCTGGGCTCGCCATGCCGGGAAGGCTTAGGGTCTCAGGGATGTTCATCAGAAATGGTTATGGATGGGGGAAATTGAAGGGGAAGAGAAGAGGTTCACGGAAGGCCCAAATGAGGGAGGTTACAACTCCATCTGTAGTATGAGAAAAACATAGGTTTGGTTATATAAAACACTGACCACATTCAATAAATATCTGAGTGATTTTTATCTACATTCTCCTCTGCTTCCTTCAATTCTGTCTACATCAACAAGAGTTTACCAATCACCTCTTTTCGGCCCCACAAAAATTAAGAATGTTATTTTCCTTTACTTACTGACCAATTAACCATTTCTCCCTAATCCATCCCTGCCCCCTCGCTTCTAACCAAACCTACAAAGTTAGCCAGCATCCTTCTTATTTTCAGAACTTGACTCATCTACATGGTATCATTGAAAAGGGAAAGATCAGAATGGATCCTTAGGGAATAAGGAAGGTAATTTCCCTTGACACATAGGGTTATGGGTAAATTCCAAGAGAACAATAGGAAACAAGATTTGACTTTTGAATATTCAAATTGTACCCAAGTACCAAATACAACTCAACAGCATCCAAGAAACAGATACTCCCCAAGTCTTAACAATACCCCATAGTACTCCATACCAACCATATTTCATAGTACTTAGGGTTCCTGCCAGAACCCCACAATACACCACAGTGCTACAGAATGCTGAAAGAATTCGGGCGCAGTGCCTGGAGAATATGGGCCGTTAATGCTATGGATATTACTGTTTCTGCATTCCTTCCTGATCACCCTTGTCCCCCTCACAATCCTCTCCCACCATCCTGCCCTCCAAGCTGAGCATCTGATAGTTCTCATCTCATTTACTAGAGTGTACTATTGGCACTGACAGAGGCAATTACCACTCACCATTAATTATGTGGCTGTTTGTTAATGGGCCAAAAAGTCAGTTATTCCTTAGCAGGGAGCCCAGGAATTGATCAAAGCATTGGCAATTTGTCCTTTTGTTATATGGGCCAAAGTCAGATGGCTCCTGATCTCATTCCTCCCTCACCCTCCCACCCTACCCCCCCACACCCAGTGGAACTCTTGGGACTCTGCTTTGGCACTCCTAATGAGTACCAAGGTTCTCACCTACTTAGTACCTCAGGATACCCATCTACCTATCTTTAAAGATACTGCCTTCTCACCTCCTGCTGGGAGGCACTGGTAAAATGATCAAAATATACTTTTTACCAGACATAACACACATGAAGCACAGAGGACCAAGAGTCAAGATACGGGGGGCCTCGGCATCCTTGGTGCTGCTCAGCTAAACAATTCCTATCTCTTTTCAGTAGATAGGCTTAGGGATCAAAGCTTTAGAGTATGTGGCCAGATCCCACAGGTCAGATACAGCTCTGGGAAATGAACTGATATTACTGTTCCTGCTTAGCCATATTCACCATAACTGAGCAGGTGGCACACTTATTCAATATACCAGAAAGGGAATTGCTGAGGGCTACAAATAAGAACCTAGATTCCTGACTCCTTCACATGCTTCTTCCATTATACCACATACTGCTTTTTCCCACCCTAGTATTATGACAGAAAAGCCCTTGCCCTTCTCTGTGGGAAGAAAAGGAAATGGTCACACTTAGATGGCCACACCATGCTGAGGCTTCATCAATTCCCATTCACCTTGTAGGAAACTCAAGAAACTTCCTTCCATTCTCCCCACAGCCTCCAAATGACATGAACAACCTGTGAAACAGTTCCATTATCAACTTTCAAGCAAAGTAAATTAATTATGGAAATGCCCCCTCTCTCATATCCTCCTTCTAGCTGACAGTCCCAACCAACAGAGCCAACTTTCCTACTGTATCTACATCTTTGCCAGTATGCTGACCCTCCTGTCCCAGAAACAACCTACCGATGAGTCCAAGGGAGATGTTTTGACTCATTGAAGATGACTTCAGTCTAACTGGGGGTTAATCATTCTTAAGATTCTGAGAACGCAGTCCACTCAAGCGCTTCCTGAGAGAGTCAAAGTCTGCAGCTGGGCCTGGAAGGAATTGAATTGTGAACAGAAAATGCTGAGTCCAAAGGATTCACCCAAGAATTTGGGGGGAAGGGAGGGGAGGAGAAAGGGCAAAATAAGTGCACAAGGGAGATTTCCAAACTAGCTGGAATTATGAGATCATCATAATTACTGCCTAAATTTGTCCAAGAAGAGCATACAACAGACCACATGTGGCCAGTGGAGATGGAACTAGGACTCTTCTGCTCTTTTTTTGTTTTTTAAACAAGGAGGAGCATTGAAACTAAGAAGGTGGAATGAATAGGGAGGGGAGAAGAACTGTTCCAATATCCCTAATATCAGTTCTAGGAAGAAAACGTAGAAGTTCTGATTCCTTATTCCTCTCTCCCACTCCACTATATCAAATAAGATGAGGGAATAGCCTGGACTTGGGTTTCTAAAACAAAACTAGAGTGGGAAATTACTGGATATCAGCCAGGTGTTTCTCACACGAATGAGGAGTTTTTGCAGGGAGTTGAAATTATTAAGCCACATTAGTGTGAGATTTGTAAACTTAAGAGTAAGATGTTCATTAGATTAGCATGAAATTCACTTCCCCATCACTTCCCATAAAGTCCTTGCTGCTTCTGACCCCTTAGCAATTTTCTATTCTGCTTGGGCACAATGCCTGGGCACTGGAAAAGTCTTCTACTGGCTATGAGACACATCCCTTCTCAACACTCACTGCTATGACTAGCCCCATCCTGAAATGACATCACAACAACCTCACCCAGAAATACTTCAGAATAGAGTTTGGGCATAAGATTTCATCCTTCTTCAAAATGGCATCTTCTTTTCAGAAATATAGTTATTTTTCAAGATCTTTGTATACCCAACAAAGCAAGGAGAGTTCTCCCTGCCAAGAAGAATCAAGGAACCCAAATTTTCCTGTCTGTAGAAACATTTTTTTTAAGTTCATGCTCTCCAGTTTCACTACTCTCCCACCTGAATCCCCCGCCCCTCCTACCCCATCCTGAATTATGTTCCTGATCTCCCACTTAAGCCTATATAAAAGGTATATAGGTGCTTAAGAACACAGACTCCTTCCCAGTTCAAATATCTCAAAGGGAATCACATTTCCTAGATTGTCTAATAAAGCTATTAGCCTTTAGAGAATCAACATACACCAGGCATTTCCTGGATGATAACTGATTTCAATCTAGACAGAATAGTCAAGATGTGATGTTCTTTTTCCTGGGCACTACTTTTCCCAAGAAACAAAAACAAAGTTTTCCCATCTTCAGGATGGCACCGTTGGAAGCCCTCATCTGACAAAAACACAGTCATTTCAGAATTCAGTCATTGGTCAACAGGAACACTCTTAACAGTGTAACAACAGAAACCTTCCACTGGATTAACGTAACCTATTTCTATCACCTCAACTGTACTGCCTTTACCATCCTGTATCTATTCAATGTCTTTCCCTCTCATACCTTTTGGGAAAGGTGTAAAAACTTCCTTAGGATTTCCAGGGTTAAAGCCCAGGCTCTGTTTCCACAGTTTCTGACTTCTCTCATCCTAAGGATATGGTGAAGCAGGAAGGGAGTTTACAGGTCATCTGACTCCCTCATTTTGCAAATGGGGAAATGTACCCAGAAAGAAGGACAATAGTGATTAAAGAGATTAACATTTATATAGAGCTATAAGTTTACAAAATGCTTTACATACATTATCTCATTTGATTCTTGGAACAGCTCTGGGAGGCAGGCACTTTAGAAATAATAATTCCCATTTTACAGATAATTAGATTCACTTTAGAGAAGTGAAGTGACTTGCTGATAGTCAGACACCTAGTGTAAGAGGTGGAAGATCTCTCCTGACTTGAAATCCAGTACAATTCCTAATATATGGCAGCATCCCTTGGGAAGGAATTTGTCCAAGGCTACAAAGCAAGGAAGTAGCAGAGCTGGAACCTAAATCCATTAGAGTCGGCACTGCAAATTGCTCTTTCTCATCTTATTCAGGTTCTCAGCGCTCAACAGATGTTCCTTGTTTGATGATAGATGCTAGTTCACAGTAAGCTATTATTATTATTTATTATAACTATTAGTGGTATTAGTAACAATAGAAGCAACATATCTAAGGTCTCAATGCCTAAAGAGAAGGACTGTCATTACTGGAATATTCCTTCTGACCTGGAAAGTAGGTTTCGACCCATACCTTGCAGGTTTTCAGCCTTTATGACCAGTTTACTGTTAATTAATTAACCAGGTTAATTAATTCTCTGCTGCCTCAGTTTCTTTCTGAGCATGGGAGAAGGAACAAATTTGTTAAGCCATGAAAGAAACAGGGAGATGATGCATTGGTATCCAGAGCAAGGGTTCTTGGTTCCTTAAAAATCCAGAACCAAGGAGGTAGAAGAACAGGTGCTATTCTCTTTCATTTTTATGTTTTGGTTAGAACCATATGGAACTATAAGAGAAGCTTTCCTCAAAGCCTATAAAAGCTTTGACGGGAGAACAATGAAGAGGGCAGATCAACTCATTTCTTAAGCCTTCTCAGAGGAAAGGGACACAGATTAGTCTAAATGACATCTGGCCATCTGACCTGTCTGGTTTTTGACTTGAGTTATAGCTCTTAGGTCCCAATCTACACACTGAAACAGAACCCCTCCTACATGTCATGAGAGTCAAATTAAATAGCTGAGGTCATACGGTGTTCCAGAGTGAGCATAAGATTTGGAGTTAGAAGACCTGGGCTCAAACCCTCCTTTGCTTGGACTTGGGGGAATCACACCCCTTCTTGGAGCCTCAGTTTCCTAATTTATAAAAATTAAATGAAGGGAGTCTCTCCTCACTCTAAATCCTATGATCCTGTGATACATACTTGCCTCAGGAAAACTCACAGGGGTCCTGTCCACAAAGTAAACATCTTTTTTTTCTACTATGGACAGTTTTTCAATTTGGTGTCATCCTGAAGATGGTCCAGAATGCTTCTACTTTAACGAGGGAACTTCAAATCCTATTTCCAGGTGCTACTCTTTCTCAGTGGCACATTCATATTCTTAATTTCTACAGTCTTTGTGATTGCCCTTATCTCCTAATGGCTCTGGAGTTCTCCCCCAACTCTGCCTATGAAGGTAAAGCTATTAAGGATTCTATTGATCTTAGCTCCCTACTTCATACAGTGAAAAATAAAATACCCCAAGAGGCTGTTGTGCTGTCAAGGAAGCAAATGGAGATTCATCCTTTCTTAAGTGCTTAACAGCCCCTTTCCCAATCTCAACTTGTTCCAGATTTCCTTGTATTATCACTCAGGGCAGACTGACCTAATTCCTCAGTTACCTGTGATTCCCATCAGTTCCATTTCAGACAAGATTTATGATCAGCCCAAAGGGTTAATTAACTAAGGAGACCCCCATCTAAAGTACAGCAGCAATACTCAATTCATAGGCTTCTAATTTAGCTACCTAGCCACATCCCATGTGCGAAATTTCAATGACAGAACTGAAATGGCCCTCCTTCCAAACTCCTACTGATTCCCTCTATACTGAACATAGATAACCTGGAGGGAAGAGGGGACAACACATTGCCACCTTGGTTTTTATAACTCCCACTATCTGGTGTCCAAAATGGGTGAGAGGACCATAGAGATTACATTGCAACGGGCCTTAGAGCCATCAAGTCCAAGCCCCTCATTTTATAAGGAAACTAAGGCATGGAGAGGTTAAAATGACTTGGTCAAGGCTCTATAGCCAGTTGGTAGAAGAATTAGGATGATCTGCACCCAAGTCCTATCACTATAAACCTAGAACTCTTCCTCCTGTACCATGGAAGGAATAAGGAAAAGGGAAGAGTAAATATTTGTTGAACTGAACTAAATTTAGGGCAGGGCTCAGCCCTAGGAATTCTCAATACTTTTTTTTCCCCCATTTTTCTGATTGAGAAACTGAGGCACTCAGAGGAGACGGGTTTGCTCAGAGTTGTACAGAAAGTCAATAGATCAGTCACCAAAGGAGCCTCAGGTTCCTTCCTCTCTTGGTGCTTTATAGCTCTTTCCCAAGTACTAAGTATGTAAATCTGTTTCCTAGCCTGAATGATATGGTCAGAGCTCTAACAGTTTATCATGTTCATTCTCACAATGGCCCACCAGGAATGGGAAGCAGGGGAACCTTGCTGCTGTCAAACACTTCAAACTATCCCTTTCATCCTTCTTCATGCCACCTCACCAGTTCTATATGGCTGACTTGACTCTATCTAGTCAGCTTTCTATGCCAGCTGCTAATCCACATGGAATTCCTTCCAAACCACCCCACAGCTATCCACATGAGTTCATGGCAGGTCAAACCAACTGCTCTGGCACTGTCCTCTTGCCAGAAAGCAGAAACTGGGATAAAAGCAAAATGACAGACAGTTAATGCCACCTGGAAAGATGGAAACAGATAGCTTCTGACAGAACGGTAAGCTTTCTTCTGCTAAATCTCAATTCAGCCCAGAGGCAAGAGAAAAATGAAGTGACCTATTCACTAATTTTTTATCCAAGCCTTTTGGTATATTTTTCTTTCTAGAAAAAATGCCTTGACAAAGAAATGCCTGCTCTTGGCAGACTCATATCCAACCCCACTGTGCCCCAAGTGCCACAACCTATTGAAGATATTTCATTCTGACAAAACAATCCAATCAAAGGTGAGAGACTAGATTCTTGCTATCAAGGTGCTGCCCCAATTAAGAGCCATAGAAGGGGTGAGCAGACTAATGCCATCTGAAGGTCGGCATCATCAGATGGAGTCAGGATGCCACCCAACCAGTCTGGTCAGCTTTTAAGACTAGCAACTTATGCACCTCCTGCAGCTGAACAGACTGAGCTAGTGGGCTGGTTAAATGCTATAAACTGGGATATATGTATTGGAGGGGGAATAGCGCTGATTCATAGAATCTCTGCCTTCGAAGGAACCTTAGGCATGGACTGGACTAGATGACCTCTGAACAGAACTCTCTGCTACAACATTCCCAACAAGTCACCGTGGAGTTTTTTCTTTGGCTGACTTTGGTTGACAAAACCCCTCTGCTTGCTTCTCCTTGACCTCTGTCCTTTTCCACGTTTCTTCTCAATACTCTTTACTCTTGGAATGGCTCTCACCTCCCCGGGTACCAGTGTGGCCTTAGGTACTAGAGATCAGGTCACACCCCCTTCCCTGTACTGTACCTCACTTGTACTAGGATCAGCCTAGGAAGTCACTGGTCAGACTCCACCATAGCATAGGACTTCAAGACTGACTTCTACGGCAGATTTAATTCCTTATAATTCTGGGGTAAGGATGGGAGGAATTCTAATGACCGGAAAGAAATGGGGATGAGGAAAGAAAAGGATTTTGAGTAATATCAGCGCTGGAAAGAATCTCAGAGATTTTGATATCATAGGAACCTTAGAGAGCATCAAGTCCAATCCCTTTCTCTTACAGATAAGAAAACTGAGATGCAGAGAGGTTAAATTACTTGCCCAAGGACACACACAGGTGGTAGAGGCTGCAGAGCCTGCATCCCAAACCCGGGTCTTCCGACTCTCAGCCTGGAGTTTTGTCCTAACGACATTCTGTTTCCTCCTGAAACCCGCGGTGGGAGAAGTTGGGAGAGAAGGGAGAGCCCCTCCATGCCCTTTGGAAGGGCCAAGGGGAGGAAGGCGTGTGTGGGGCGGTGGACAGCCACGGGCCCGGCGGGTGCTGCGCCTACCCCAGCCCCCTTCTCTCCCAGGGCCCAGAAGCCAAACCAGCCCACAGGGCTGGGCTCTGCTGGAGATCGGCGGCCGGACTCCTGGGTCCCGCGCCCCCAAAGCCCGCGCCCGGGAATAGACGGGGAAGGGATTTTAGGCAACTTCCCAGGGCCTCCCCCTTCCGCGTTTTGCAGGAGGGAAGGAAGGAAGAAGGGGGGGGGGGGTTGGAGAGAGAAAAGAAGCCCTGGGTTCGAATCCCATCTCTGTCCCTGGCTCTCTATGTGACCTTGGACCAGCCCCTTCCTCTTTCTGAACCTCAGTTTCTTCCACCTGTCAGACGAACCCCACCGGTCTCCGGGGCCCCGGATGGGAGGGGGCCCAATGGAGGCGGAGGGCAGGAAGGCTGGGCAGGCAAGGGAAAGAAAGAGGGAGAGGTCCTAGCCCCTCCACCAGCCGGGCGGGGAGAGAGGCTGGGCCCGGGGCGGGGGTCCGGCCCGGCAGGTGCTCCGTGGGCGCGGGCCCGCGACCCGGGGTGGGGATGCTCGCTCCGTGGAGGCTCCCTGAGAAGACGCCCGCCTGCCTGCCGGCGCCCGGGAGCAGGGACAGCCCGGGCCCTACCTGCGCCGCCGCTGCTGCCGCCATGGTCTCGGTCTCCTCCGCCGCCGCCGCCGCCGCCGCCGCCGCCACCGCCGCCACAGCTGCCTTGTGTTCTCCGGCTCCGGCTCTAGCTTGGGCCGCCGCCCCCTTCCTCCCTCCCACCCGCCCCCCGACTCGTCCCGGCCCCCTCAGCCGCCCCCCGGGACCGCAGCCGCCGCCGGCACTGCCGCTGCCATTTCACCTCACTGACAGGAGCCTCCGCCCCGCCCTACGCCCGACGGCGGACCCAATCCAAGAGCTCGAAACTCCCCGGCGCCGGGCCTACTGACAAGAGTGACCGGGAGAATAGCCAACCAGAGGATACTCCGTGTTTACGTAAAAACATCACCGCCCCTTCAAAAAGGAGCGAATGGGAAGAAGGGAGACGGTAAAGGATAGGTATTTTTGCCTATGAGGATTTGGAGAGTAAATGAACGACATCTAGCACAGCCAATAGTAAGGAAAGAACAAAGGAGAGAGGTGTGTCCCCAGGGAGAGGCGGAGGCGCTGCGGAGGAGGCTCCGCCTGCGAGCTGTCTTTTAGTCCTGTGACTTGGGCACCTGAAATAGCCATCAATCTACACCAACCTCGAACCCCACCAAGGAGTCTGATAGGTGTAACCAGTAAAGACAGACAGCCGAAACAGCCAATACGGCGTGGGGAAGGAGGGGCGATGTGACCAACCTGCCTGGGTGTCTCAGAGGAAAGCGTTTGGAGTTGGAATCACAGGTCCTGGATTCAAATGCTAATCCTTCTACTCGCTAGTTTGCTGTGTGACCCCGAGCACACTACTTAACTCACCTGGGCTTCAAATTATTCATCTGTAAACTGAGGACGTTGGATTACATAAACTGTTCCATCTCCAGTCCTGTTACTCTGTGGTCGCCAGCACGTAGTAGGTGCTTTGTTCATTTGCCCAGGCCTCTCAGAGACCCCATATTGGGGGATTTTCTTGGCAAAGATTCTGGAGTGGTTTGCCATTTCCTCCTCCAGCTCATTTTACAGATGAGGAAACTGAGGCAAACAGGAATAAGTGACACAACTAGCATCTGAGGCTGAATTTGAACCCGTGAAGATGAGTCTTCCTGATTGCAAGCTCAGCGCTCTACCCACGGCATCACCTAGCTGTATTCATCTTCTTTGTACAGAATTACTGGCCTTGAGAACAAGAACTAGTCTTTTGCCTTTTTTTTTTGTATCCCCAGGGCAAATCATAGTGCCTGGTATATCGTAGGTGCTTAATAAATGCTTGCTGCTTGCCTGCCTTACGGACAGAGAGCTCCCCGGAACACAGGGAACAGAATCCTACATATAGAAAAGCCTTTGCCTTGTTTACCCCACCACAGTTCCACGAGCTGCTGTTGCAGCTCAAAACACTCTGATAGAAGTCACGAGCCAAGGTCAGGAAGATGGCTTGTTTTTGCCAGATCTGCAAAGTAAGGGAGGATGTGTCCCCTTGGATAGAGAGATTTATTTCCTTCCCGGAAATGTCTTCTGCCAGAACAATCCAGTAGTTGCAGTGGAAGGAAGCAAAGTGCCTGGGTTCTAGGATCTAGGGCCCCAAAGAAACAGCTGTGTGGTGTGAAAGAAAGAACAAGGATTTAGTTGGAACAGGAGGACTTGGGATCTAATCCTGCTCCAGTCTCCCCCTCTATCTCAAGTCACTTTTATGGGTTTCAGCTTTATCTTGTCTATAAAATAATGATGTTGCCCTAGGTCTGAGTTCTGTAACCCTCTTTGGGTCCTGATCTCCCTTGGTAGACTAGCCAAGACCCCTTCTCAGCAAAATCTCTTTCAGTAAATAAAGTAAAAGACGTAGGATGACAAAAGAAACCAATTATGTTGCAATGAAGTTCTAAAAAGGTTTTTTTTAAAAAGTTTATGGATTCTAGGTTAAGGATACCCCTAAATCTCTAAAAGTTCCTTGTGACTGTGAATTCTGTAATATTTTTTATTTTTATAATTTTTATTCAACCTTTTTATTCATTTGCTTCTTTTTCCAACATTCATTTTTTATGATATTTTGAGTAGCAAATTTTTCTCCTTCCCCTCTTTCCTCCCCAAGACAGCGAGCAATCTGATATAGCTTATACATGTACAATCATGTAGAATATATTTCCACATTAGTCATGTTATAAAAGAAGAAATAGAAGAAAAGAAAAAACCCTCTGTATTATTTTTATCAGATCATTGCCCACAGTGATCTCTCCTGCCTTGGAATGCACTAGATACTTTTTTCTCATTTTCAATTTTCATTCATTTATTCAATGGACCTACCCTAAGCAGAGCCCTGCACTGAGTTCTGGGCAAGACGCAAGACTTATAGAAGACACAGTCTTCATAGACCACTTGATATGAGAAGGGTGATAAGACATGAAAACTGATCACTCTAATTACATGATGGCATTATTAGAGCCATGGGTGGAGGTTGCAAAGAAGCAAGTTTAAGTAAGAAAAAACTTTGTTTTGCAAGAGAATCTACCTTGACCTTTCTGGGTCCAAGAAAATGATTCACTAGCCGAGAAAGCCTGGCAGAGCAAATTCTGAGATTCTGGTACAGAAAGGGATTGTCCTTCCCCTTCCCCCTTTTTGTCCAGCACCTTGATGATTTTCTCTTCGGTGACAGAGCAGGAGCAAATGTGACAGAATCAAAGAGATAATATCAGCATCCTGGCACCTTCTTTCCATGCACTCTTTTTCCTCCTTATTTTCTCAAATTGTCTCTGCTGGCAGGGGCGGTCTGAATGGTGAGCTTAACCAGTTTGCCAGAGAAGCTGAAGGCCAGCAAGACTAGAGTCAGAACCCATATCCTTCAGAACTGACTGAGCCCTGGTAGCTACTTTACTGACAAACTGGTGAGCCAGAAGGTATTTCTTTGTTTTTCCCTTTAATGTAGGAGATAGCAGGAAGAACACCCTTCTACCCATTTCTTTTCTTTTCTTTCCTTTTTTTAAAGAGCTGTGGGTAGGAAGACTTGGAGAGAGAATGACCATGCCAGGGGAAATGGTTTATGCAAGGTTGATGGAAGAAGGAATTGATCCAGCCATTCTGTGCATACCTTTTATGCCAATGATATCACTACTAGGAATATTTTCTAAAGAGATCGGCATAAGACAGAAAATATACAAAAAATACAAAAATATTTGGAGCAGCACTTTTTTGTTGTGGCAAAGGATTGGAAACAAAGTCATCAATTGACTAAAGAAATTATGGTACATGAATGTAATGCAACATTATTGTACCATAAGAAATGATGAAAGGGATGGAATCAGAGCAACATGGTAAGATTTATATAAACTGATGCAGAGTGAAGGGAGAGCTAGAAGGAACGGAATTCTAATTTGTTAAAAATGTGATTACAACATAATTAGTGTTTTAAACTATGAGCGCTAAGGAAATTAAGAGAGTAATATATACATGAGTGTGTTGGAGCCAGCCTTGGTTTGTTGTTGTTGGGGGTTGTTTTGCTTTGCAAGTTTCCAAGGTGTAAATGTTTATATTCAAATTTTAACAACACATTTTTTTCTAGAGTAGCCATGGTGAGGAGGAATACTGTGAAGCTGGCATCGACTAGTCTAATCAACAAGTTTGTATGCCTCCTGGAAGGAGTGAATGATAGGCTTATGAAAATATGACTGCCACTTGCAAAGGGTCATGCCACCACCATGAGTGAGTACACTCCCACCATAAAGAACCTTGATGAGGTCTAAGAAAAATTTTATGAAGACCTGGAGACCATCATCATCAAGGTGCTGAATGAAGACAAGCTTGTAATTCTGGGTGACCTTAATACTGAATAGGCACAGAGACTATCAGACATGGCATGGAGTCCTGGGGAAGAATGGAGTTAGAAATTGGAACTGTCACTTACTACTGAAGATTTGTGCATCTCATGACCTTCTTATCACCAAAACTGTCTTCTGTTTACCTAAACACAATAAAACTTTGTGGCTGTACCCTCACAGCAAACATTGGCATTTAATAGACATTATAAAGAAAAGACATAGACAGGATATGAGAGTAATGATGGTGATGTGTGGCACACAGTGCTGGAGTGATCACAGACTTATCCTCTCCATGCTAAACATTCACATTCAACAAAAGCAATAGCCCTACAGCGAGACAACTACCAGAAGACTGAATGTTAACAGAATAGAGTGCTTCTCTGTGCACAAACAGTTCGTTGCTAACTCGAAGAGAAAACTGAGCCAACATGTGGTTGGCAACAGTGGAGCAGAAAAAAAGTGGGCACCTTTCAGGGATTTGGTGTACGACAATACAGTGCTTTACTCATCTGGGCCAGAACACTCACAAACATCAAGACTGCTTTGATAAAAATGATGGGAAAATTCAGAAGCTGCTAAACAAAATGAGAACTTCACAGGGTTTATCAGAAGGATAGTTCTTCCATTTCTAAGAAGACAGCACTAGGGCAGCTATGTGGCACAGCTGATAGAGCACCAGCCTTGGAATCAGGAAGACTTGAGTTCAAATTTGACCTCAGACACTTGACACTTAACTAGCTGCATGACCTTGGGCAAGTCACTTAACCCTGATTGCCTCACCCTACCCCAAAAAAGAGGACAGCATTTAACTCCATCAAAAGTAAAATGCAAGTGAAGCTTAGAGAGATATGAGATTCTTGGCTCACTAAGAAGGCAGATGAAATTCAGTTTTACAATGATAGTAACAATCCAACACTTTTTTATACTGCCCTGAAGGCTTTTTGTAGGACAAAGACCTATGGTGCAGCTTAACTACTGATGTGGTGATAAGGTCATGATCCTGGAGAGATGAGCTGAACACCTCCATAATGTTATTAACAGACCACCGTCAATCAATGCTGAAGCCATTGATCATATACCTCAGATTGTAGTCAATCCTTCTTTAGCCAAACTTCCAACTGAAGAAGAGATTTTGAATGCTATTCAGCAACTCTTGTGTGGCAAAGTGCCTGGTGTTGATTCTATTTCTGCTCAGATTTACAAGGCAGAGGTTTACTGATAGAAAAGCTGACTGAAATCTTCCTGGATATATGGCAAGAGGAGGTTATCCTCCCCCTCTCCCCAGCTCCCTCCCTCCCCAAGACTCCATTGTCCATCTCAATAAAGGAAAAGGAAATAGGTTGTCCTCTGATAATCTTGCTGGCAAGATTTCTTTCCAGAGTCTTCCTTAATAGGCTAATTCTTCACCTAGAAGATGGTCATCTACCCAAGAGCCAGTGTGGCTTTGGAAAGAGCTGAGGAACAGTCAATATGGTGTTTGCTGCCTGACAACTCCAGGAGAAATTCCAAGAGGTCTGTACGAAATGTTCGTCAATCTGGCCAAGGTCTTTGATACTGTCAGTTGTGAGGACTGATGGAACATCATGGCAAAATTTGGTTGTCCAGAGAAGTTCATCAGTATTGTATGCCAGTTCCATGACTACATGCTTCCACAGGTTCTGGATAATGGATGATGTTCTTTCTCTTTCCCAGGCACCAATGGAGTGAAGCAGGGCTATGTGCTTGCTCCTATGCTTTTTAATATAATGTTTTCAGGGATGTTGTTGGATGCTTTCAATGAGGACAAAAACAGTTAAGGTTAGCTACCATAATGATGGTAAATTATTTAACTTGAAAAGGCAACAAGCCAAGACTAAACTGGAGGGAGAGTTGATGCACAACTTTTTGTTCACAGATGATTGTACACTCAATGCAGCCTCTGAAGCTGCATTGCAGCAAAGCATGACTCAATTCTCTGCTGCTTGTGCTAATTTCAGCCCAATATATTAACACCAAGAAAACCGAGCTTCTCCACCAGCCAGCACTACACCATCCATATGTGAAACCATTGGTTACAGCAAATGGAGAAATTTTGAATGCTTTGGATAAATTCACTTACCTTGGCTGTATATTTCCCAGGTATGTACACCTAGATGATGAGGTTGATACATGCATTCCCAGAGCTAGCTCAGTGTTTGGGAGGCTCTGAAGGAAAGTGTGGGAGAGAAAAGGTATTAGACTGACTACCAAACTGAAGGTCCATAGAGCCATTGTGCCAGCCTCATTATTGTATCTGTGAAACCTGTGGACAGTCTAGCAATGCCATGCTAGGAAACTGAATTACTTCCATTTGAATTTTCTTAGGAAGAGTCTAAAGACAACCTGGCAGGATAAGGTAGCAAACACAGGGGTCCTTTCTTAAGCTGAACTGCCAAGCATTCACACTCTACTGCAGAGAGCGCAACTCCAATGGGCTGGCCACATTGTTTGAATGACAAATGTAAATTTATTTGCCTAAAAGATTCTTTTACAGAGAAGTCACATAAGGCAAAGTACTCATTCAGAGGTCAGAAGAAGTGATACAAATACACTCTCAAAGTCACTCTGAAGAACTTTGGAATCAATTGTGAGACATGGGAGACACTGGTAAAGGATCACCCAGCATGGCATGTCCACATCAAAGAAGGCACTGCACTCTATGAGCAAAGCAGAATTCCAGTGGCTTAAAAGAAATGTGAGATGTGCAAATTTAGAGACATCTCCACTCCAAATGTTCATGTGGACTATTTGTGCCCAACTTCTGGTATAACCTTTTGAGCTCACATTGGTCTGATCAGCAACAACTGGACACACTGTACCTTGACTCCAACATAGTGATACCATTTTGATCCTCTTTGAGCATGAAGGACAGCAACCAACCGATTGACTGAAGAAGATTTCTTTTATCCTTTTGGCAATAGGGAGCCACTGAAGATCTTTCATCAGGGGAGGGACATGATCATATTTGTGCCTCAGAAATATTATTCTGGAAGCTGTATGAAGAATGACTTGAGCAGAGGAGAGACAAAAGGCA
>CM053580.1:550912114-550928081 GCA_028627135.1 Pseudochirops cupreus
AGTTCTTTTTTTGATCATGGCTTTCTGGTAGTCCAATAATTTTTAAGTTGTCTCTCCTGGATCTGTTTTCCAGGTCAGTGGTTTTTTCAAGGAGATATTTCACATTGCCTTCTATTTTTTCATTTGTTTGGATCTGTTTGATAGTATCTTGATTTCTGATGAAGTCATTTGCTTCCATTTGCTCCACTTTAATTTTGAAGGAGTTATTCTCTTCAGAGTGCTTTTGAGATTCTTTTCCCATCTGGCGAAATCGACTTTTTAAGGCATTCTTCTCCTCATTGGCTTTTTGGGCCTCTTTTGTCATTTGAGTGAATCTATTTTTTAAGGTGTTAATTCCTTCATTCAGGTTGTTGACTTTCTTTTCATGACTTTCTTGCATCATTCTTATTTCTCTTCCCAATTTTTCTTCTACTTCTTTCATTTGGTTTTCAAAATCTTTCTTCAGCTGATCTCTAGCTTTTTGGCAATCTTCGTGTTTCTTGGAAGCTTTTGGGGTGGGAGTTCTGACTGCGTTGTCTTCCTCCCTTTCCCTGCTTTGTTCCTTCTTTTCCCCGAAGAAGGAATCTAGGGTTTGGTTGCTGTTCTTACTTTGCTTCCTATGCTTATTCATGGTAGCCATTCAATGGTTGTTTTTGTTTGTTTGTTTTAGTTCTGTGGAACTCTGCTTCCAGAGGGAACAGCTCTGTCCCAAATCGCTGGGGTTTTCCCAGCTGCTGGGGCTTTTAGGAGGCTGCTGGGTCCCTCTCCAGCTCCAACTCACCCCCCCAAAAAAAACCTCAGGACCACCACCCAAGACCGCAATCTGGATCCAGGCCGCTCAACGTGAGAGCACTTGGCCTCTGAACAATTGCTTGGCCCCCCCTTCTGTCTGCAGGCCGGGAGCTCTGAAGCAGCAATATGGAGGCGGGTGCAGAACCTCCACTTTCTGCTTCTTTGCCCTGGAGGTGGCTTGGCTGCACCCGCTTTTCTTCCGTGGTTTTCCAAGTTCCACTAACCTTAGTCCTTTTATCTTATGGCTGGAAAATTCTGGATACTGCCACAGCTGTTGCAGATCCGCTCTCCTGAAGCTCCAGCCACTTCAGGGCTCAGCTTGTCCAGCCACCTCTGGGGCAAAAGCTGCCGTTTCAGGCTGGGCTGGTTTCTGCTCTCAGAGTTGAAATGGTCACTTTGAGCCGAGCTGCCTTCAGCAGGAAATATATCTGTGTGCGTTTTAGAGCCCTAGAATTTGTTTAGAGTCATATTTTTGGGGTATTTGACGTGGCTGTGTCAGCTCTGCCCCCACCCCCCCGAAAACTATATTTGTACCATAATTAGTTAATTATTTACTGATGAAGGTATCATTAAAGGATTTTTAGCATGAACCTCTTAGATTATCTTTGCAAACCTCTAAGGGTTTTTATAATAGGTGGGGATCACTGTTCTAGAAATAAAAAGTTGGTACCCACGAGTTCCAAAGATTTACTGGTACTTGCATGTTCCAAATATGGAGCACGAAAAGGTAGCATTATTCTCTGAACACATCGAGCACAGGTCTCACACATTTTCGTAGCATCTGCTACCATCTTGGAGCAGTAAACATGGTTTCTATCTAGTTCTGAGGTTCTCTCTTGAGCCTTGTATGAAAAATGTAATGCCTTCATGAGCATAGAGCACTATGCCTTGAGTAGTACCAACTTCCTTCTGGGAGCACAACTGGAACTGGTTAGAACATGTTACTACTGTTGCACAGTTCCAACTTCTACCATTGTCTTAACAGTAAGATGTTTTCTAGAGAATGGTACTTGGCTTCTTTAGGTTTGCTTCCTTGTTTCTTGATTTTTATCTGTTCTGAAAGACCTTCATCATCCACTTCTCTGTCTGCAGTCATCCAAGGATAACTGAAGAAGAGATGATTAGTTCAATGAAACAGGGTTTACATATGTTGCTGACATGCAGTCTAATAGAAGTCTCAAAGCCTAAGTTTTAGTTACATTTGACTCTGTTGAAGGTCCCTAGGTATACAGATAGCCTTCACCCCTTCTTGTGGTATTGCCAGGGGTTCATCAGATTAAGGACTTCATTGTAACTAGTTTGCATTTTTTATTCATTCATTTATTTGAAGTGTCTGGGCCTCCTGGGTCATATGGCCTCTGGATCAGAGCATCTACACTCACATTTGTTTTCCTTGGATGATACTGTATGTTGAATTCATGGCTGGCTAGTGCTGCTTCTCATCTCTGGCAAGGAGCATTCGACTTGGTGCTGGTCAAACTATATGGAAGTGTGGGACTAGAACTATTCCACCCCATTTTAGCTATTATGACTTAATTGAGACTGTGACTCCATCAACCAATCATGCACAGAGTTTAGACTGAGTGTTAAAAGACCTTCTGAACTAGAATAATATTGAGCAAGAATCATGTTCAGATAGGCTGAGGAAATCTTGCTGAATTATCACATGAGTTGAGAAAGGACTGGATCCCAGAGATTGAAGCAAGTTGACTTTCTAGTACATCCCTGAAGTGCAGCCACTATGTCTGTGTGTGGCGGTTGGGGTGGTATTGATTTTGGCCTTGGACAGATTTTCTCCCCATCTATATACTTTGACTGGAGGAGGACTTTTTGAACTTTAAAGGGTCTGAATGATGTCATTTCAGCTTTTCTTTGGTGTTCTAGTCATGTCCCTGGACTGATTAAGGTGGCAGTGTCTACATTGGGATCTAAAGGAAGACTGGACTCATGGCTCAGCAAAGAAATCCAGCAAAGAAACTATACCATGCCTACAGGCAGTTTCTTCAGCATCCTACAAATTGGAGCAATTTTTATTTTTTCCAAAAACTAGCCATTAGGAGTCGCCTCTTTATCAAATGTGCTCTCTAAGCATGAGTCCTTTTTCCTTTGGACTGGCTACATACCTTTAGTATAGTGTTCCAGACTCTGGCGAGATGTTTTGCACCAACTATTATTACTACACCTTAGAAAATATCTCTTTCTAAAACTTATTTAAAACTGCATGACTAAAAGGATTCTCAACTGATGGTCTTACATGGAAACACACTGGTGGGGGCTCAAGTGAATGGCATTAGAGAGACACTTCTGGCCCCTTGGGGATACCTCTAGAATCCTGAGGATGAGATATAGCCATACACTGGGGACCCAACTCAGCAGTGAGAGTGGGAGTTGGGAGTAGGGATCTTCAGATCCTAGTTGGAATACATATATTTCAGTGGATTATTATACAACTGTACTAGAAATTTAGCTGCATATCCATTGTTTCAACTTCTTAGTGACAGCCCATTTAGATGTCAAGTATTCCATTTTGTGTTTAATTTCACTATTAGTACATTCTCTACTAGAAAATGTGAGTGATTTCTTATGACCACAATTCTCTCATTACAAGACTGCTCTGATGCTTTCCTGGCTAGCATCTCCATACAGGATCAAGAAGTTGCTTAGATCTGCATAAGTAAACACTGATGTATGTATGAGGAGTTTACCAGGCCTTTGAAAGTTCTTTTGTCAGTCTTAACAATCTCCAAAGAGTTTAAATATGTTCAGGTTAAAATTATGTTTCTTGTCTTTCTGCTTCTAATTTCTTCAATCATCTACAAGGGAGATCACTCTGTGGATTAGCAATTGCCAAAGAGAGCTTTAAAAATTTTTTATTTAATAAGTCACCAAAGAGTTGTGAACTGATTCAGCCATTCTGGAGAGCAATTTGGAATTATGCCCAAAGGGCTATAAAACTGCATACCCTTTGACACAGCAATACCACTTCTAGGTCTGTATCCCAAAGAGACTATAAAAATGGGAAAAGGGCCCACATGTACAAAAATATTTATAGCAGCTCTTTTTGTGGTGGCCAAGAATTGGAAATTGAGATGTCCACCAATTGGGGAATGGCTAAACAAGTTGTGGTATATGAATGTAATGGAATATTATTGTGCTATAAGAAATAATAAGCAAGTGATCTTTAAAAAAACCTGGAAAGACTTATATGAACTGATGCTGAGTGAAGGGAGCAGAACCAGGCGAACTTTGTACACAGTACCAATCACACTGTGCAATGACTAACTTTGATAGACTTAGCTCTTCGCAGTAATTCAAGGATCTAAGACAACTCCAAAGGACTCATCAAAAATGCTGTTCACATCCAGCAAAAGAACTTTGGAGTTCAAATGTGAAGGGAAGCATACTATTTGCTCTCCTTTTCTTCTGTTGTTTTGTTTTGTTTCTTCTTTCTCATGGTTCCTCCCATTAGTTCTAATTCTTCTTTACATCATGACTAATGTGAAAATATGTTTAGTATAAGTGTGTAAGTGCAGCCTGTATCAGATTGCATGCCATCTTGGGAAGGTGAGGGAGGGGGAAAACATTTAAAACACAAAATCTCATGAAAGTGAATGTTGAAAACAAAGAATGAATTAACTAATTAAAAAATAACAGTCACCAAGTCTTTGAAAGACGTGCCAGTTGAGTAGCACTTCTATCTTGTCTTAGTCACTCTTGGCTGCTATACTAATGGGATCCCCCACCCGCTTGACAGACGTGCTGTAAAATGAGCACTTGTTAACCAATCATTTCAGACTACCTTCCACCAACCAATCCGATGCTTTCATCTCTCTCTCTTCATGCTCTTTTAGGGTCTTTCCAAAGACATCGAGGTTAGCAAATACACCAACACTTCCATGTCTTGAACTACTTTTTCCATCGGTGGCTTGGAAGTGGTAAGTGTTCCTTAGATGCCTTGGAGCCTATACTAAAACTAGTCAAATCCAGTTTGGTAGATAAAAGTTCTATTCTCTTTCTTTTCCTCTGCGATAGGACTTTTACAGTATCCACTGTGTGAATCCAACATCGAGAAGCACTGGCTGCTTAGCAAACAGACTGGGGGTCTTGAACTCTTGGCGTAGAGTACTGATCCACTTTAACTGTCTTGTTCAAAGTCTGGTAGTCTATGAACATTCCTATTTCCCCCAGTCTTCCCTACCTCCACTGTAGGTGATATACATGGACTGCTAAAATCTAGGATGATACCATGGAACAATATTCCTTTTAATGATTTCTAAGGAATCCCATCACAGGTAGAGGAATCTTCCTAGCTCTCTGTTGAAATGGTCAGGAGTCAATGAGGTAGAATCAGTGCTCATCCAGCATATCCCACACCTCACTTGGTTTGGCAGCAGTTCTGGAGCTAGAAACAAGGCCACTTGAGTTCCACCCTAGGGCTCTTGTCTTACTGTCTTGCTGGACTCAACGTCCACTTCCCTATGAATCAGGGAGATGCGAAATCCATAACTTCTCCTTCCTGGAAAGGAAAGCTGACTGCCCTGTGATGACTCACAAGCTTCCCAGAAACAAAGATGAAAGGGTGGACTTTTCATCACAATCTAGTCAGTTTACCCTACCCCTTTGGTTTCAGTTGGCACTTCTGTATTTTCACAGTGACATCTGAGGCCAGCAAGGCAGCTTCTCCCTTCCATACCACTACAGTACCTACCTACTGCTCACTCACTTTCTTCAGACCCCAATTGCAACCAGTTGAGGCTTAGAGACGAATCTCTCTGGATCCAGGAAGGTGGGGGATGAGGAGGCTCAATTTTGGACAGAGACATTGGGAAAGTGAGGATATACAAGGGAGAGCTGAAGGATTCTTGAATGGTAGTGTGGGGGCAAGAAGGTCATATCAAAAAGGGTTTAGACTTCTGCTTGGCTTGAGGGGCAGAAATAAGAACAGTGGGAAGAAGTTACAGGAAAGTGGATTTCACTTTAAGAAACAATCAGGAGGGAAGAGGCTGGATTCACAATTCTTTGACTTGGCCATGAGACTGGGTGGGGCGGGCTGGAAAATGGACAAATAGGCTCATGATCATCCTGTTCAGGACAAATAGAAAAAGAAAGGAGGACGACAAGAGGGTCAAGGTGAGAACACTGCTAACTACACAGTGCCCTCACCTGAAGCTATTGTGCAGGAGTTGTAAAAGACTTAGAAATCTAGTCAAGTTTTTTCCCCTCACCCAGACAACACCACCCTTGCCAAAGACAACACCAGGGTGTGCTCACTGGGATGGATAACACTCAGACACACCACCTCACTGGGATGTAATACCCACAGACAGAAGACTCACCATGGGCAATCTATTTCTAGGAGAACAAGACTGTCTGTCAAGATCTCACACTGAGAGAAAAACACCATGCTTGACAATTCACCCTCCCATCCCCAGGTCCCCAGCTAAGTGATGGTGGGAAGGGTTTTCCAGTCAAGTGGTATACCAGGTAGAGTGCTAGACCTGGAGTCAGGAAGATCTGAATTCAAATCCAACCATAGACACTTACTAGCTGTGTGATCTTGGGCCAGCCACTTTACCTCCATCTGTCTTGGTTTCCTCCTCTGTAAATTGGGGATAATAATAACATCTACCTCCTGGAGTTGTTGTGAGGATTAAATGAGATAATATTTATAATATTTATAAACTTCTTTGCTAACCTTAAACCCCTATATAAATGTTAGCTGTTATCATCTCCTACTCCTTTGTCTTCCTCATCATTCTACCCATCCATGCATCCATTCATCAAATATTAATGGGGTATGGGTGTTGAGAAAGATGGGGGAACAGTAACTCATTTCTGTGGCACCCTAAGGTCCACAAAGCACTTTGGACTTGCCCAACAATCTAAAACCCTTGTGAGGCAAAGTAAGAGGAATCTCATTAACCCCATCTTACAGATGGTTCTGAAGGGGTAAATGACTTGCCTTTGTCTTTCTTTTTGCCTCTATTTGTAACCTTGCCACTTAACACAGTGTCTAGCATAGAGTAAGTGCTTAATAAATGCTTGTTGACTGACTGACTTGCCCCTGATCATACGACCGATGTCTGAGGCAGTATTTGAAAGCTCTAAGCCTGGGGCTTTCACCATTAAACCAGAGGATGAGGAACAGGAAGGTTTCTGGTCTTTGCCCCATGAGGCAAAAAGACTTCAAGCAAATCCCAGATTTGGAAGGGATACCACAGGGGTATCTGCAGTCTGACCTATACTAAAGCAGCAATCTTTCCTATCCTATCCTATCCCTAACAATGAATGGGCAACCAAGCTCTCGTGAGAGAGAACTCACTATTTCATTCTACTTTTGGACAGCTCCAACTGGTAGGAATAGCTCTTCCCAGTGACTGGAATAAAGCAGTCGCTTAATAAATACTTATTAATTAGTTAATGGAAAGATGTACATTGGATGAAGCCCAAGTCTCTCTGTGTATCCTTCCCCCACTCACCCATTCCCACCCCCAACTTCTAGTTTTGTTCTCTAGGAAAAAAAATAGAACAAGTTTAATCTCTCTTTCCTATGAGAGCCCTCAAAATATGTTGACAACAATCAAGTCGCTGTCAAGTTTTCTCTTCCCAGGCCAAATGTAGTCCAATTTTAATCCTCATGTGGCTTGGTTTCTAATCTTTTTACCACCCTGGTTAATTGATGGCAGAGCCAGAAGGGATTTTCATGTATAACCCGTCTATAGCTTGCTTTGTATACATTTGTCTGCATGTTGTCTCCCCCATTAGATTGCAAGCTCCTTGAGGGTAGGAATGTCTTTTGTCTCTTTTTATATCCTTAGTCCTTAGCACAGTGCCTGGTATATAGTAGGCACTTAATGAATGCTTATTGATTGATTAATTGAAATGGAGTCATCTGTGTGTGTGTGTGTGTGTGGGTATGTGCATGTGCTCATGCAACTGTATACTTGACCCATCATTGAGTTCCCTGACACACCTGCTGGCAACTCAACATATGATCCACAGTTTATGAAATATAGCAAAGCAACTTAGACAAGAAAAGAAAAAAAGCCAAGAACCTCTAAGGTTCCTTCTAGCTATAAGTCTGTGGTCCTTGACCTGTGCAGATCATTAATAAGAGAAGGGAAGGAGGAAGTGGGAAACTTTTGGAAACTGAGGATATGAAAAATGTGGGGTCAAGAGTGTCAAGGCTTGACAAGAAGGGAACCGGATATCAGCCCTGCTTCCTCTAGGGAAGGGGGCTCAGTAACACAGCAAAGGGAGGAGAGGATCACAGATGGACTGGGTGGAAACCAACACATACCTGAGTGCTGGATTGGAAGTCAAAAGACTTGGGTCCCAACCCCAGCTTTGCCACTGACTAACTGCATGGCTTTGGGCAAGAAACTGCACCTTTCTGGGTTTCTCCATTTCCTGTTCTATAAAGTGAGGGGGTGGGAAGTTAGACAGAATGGCCTCTAAGGTCCCTTCTGGCTCCAAGTCTAGAAATGAGGGAAAGGGGGGCTTTGTCAGAGACTGAGAGGTCTCAGAGATGGACATAGATTGTGTGCTTGGGTCTAGTCCCCAAGGGGAAGGCAAAGGGCCGTCTGTCACAGAAAGTATGGTCCTTACTATCTCATTATGAGTAGGGACCGGGAAGAAGAAAGGAGGAGCAGAACGGAGGAGGAGGTGGCCAGAGTTTCCTTACTTGCTGACTTGACACCCAGAATCTGCATGATAATCTTAACAGGAAGGGAGGGTCTAATAAATGTGACGCATGCAAGGATTGTATGGGACAGGCTCATTCCTTCCCTATGGGTGGCCCAGCCTACATCCTCACCATGGACTCCTTAAGCTATCAAAAATGGGAAGACCAGGACCACCCTTCTTTGGGTAAGTCCCAATAAGCTGGGAGCTCACAGGGCACAGGTACCAGGCAAGGGTCCCCACTCTTCCCAAGAGCTTCATAGGATCGGGAGGCAGGATGTTAGGAGTCACTTGTGCTCTCAGGGGTCCAGCCTCTCCTTTTTTTTTATTTACCCAGCCCAGGGCCCCAAAGGGAAAGAGAACAAAGATTAGCATTACCACCAACTCCTATCCTGTTTGCTAGGATTGTCTCTAAGATTAAGGCATTCCCTCCCCCTCTCTACCAGTCCAGAAATGGGACCCAGGTGGCCTTGGGTCTCCTCTGATTGCACCAGGCTTGTGCCTTAGTATTCCTGTCAGGGGGTCTCTAGAGTACTCATTTCCTGGTCTCCCTCAGGCTGGTGGAGGAAACTGTTTCCCAGAGATCTGCCCTCAAAATCTGCCTCCTTGATGCTGGCTGTGATTCTCTTGTTGGGGATTCTCCTCATTGTGGTACTGGTCAAAGGTGAGGGGAACAGAGGGAGGGAAGCTAGATATTAGGGGGCCTCCACAGAGTTTGAGGCATGGGGAGAGGTGAGGAAGGGGAAGAGGAAGGAGGATAGCAACTCAACCAAGCTTCAGCATGGGGTTCTAGAGACCTTCAGAGCATTGCTCCCCTTTCTAGGCCCCTTTTCCTTCTCACCAGCTCACTCCTTCTGTCTCCATTCCCCTGCTCTTTGTAAGTCACACTGACCTTTGTAAGTCACAATGAGCAGGGATCCTATACAAGTGTGCATTTGTGAATGCATGTCTTTGTGTGTATTTGTACAAATATGTGTCCCTAGGCTCAAAGACCTCCCAGGAGCTGAATCAGTTAAAAGAGGAAATGAAAACCAATGGTAAGTGGGGCTGGATGCTTGGGGCAACCTGGTCCAGATGGTCCCTAAACCACTATTGGGCGGGGTACAACTCCATGAATCTGTGGGACTAAGGAGCTATGGGGGATCTTTCCAGCTTCTATCTGGACAAAGGATGTGAGGGAGCTAAGAAAGGACGTGGCTGCTGCCAGGAGAAATGGTGAGAAGGAACAGAGAGGGTTGAGGATGGGAGCTAAGAAGGACTGATTGGGGAGGTGCTGAGAGAGAGAGAGCTGGGGCCATGGAGGGAGAGGAACTCTGGCTCACCTCGTCCCAGATCCCTCTCCTGTCTCTGTGCCCAGGCTCTGTCTTGTGGACTGGCTTGGGGACCTGGGAGAATAAACTGGGTGAATCCCATGCCCGATTGCTCAAGCTGGAAAGTGAGCACAATGAGCTCAGCACCCAAAGTAAGTCCTCCCCACGGAAACAGAAGCCTCAGCCACCCCTCAAAGCCAAGGTTACCCCCAGTGCCTGCCCCCACTCTTTTGACACTGGTGTATCCATCCCTGCTGGATCTTCCCCCATTGACCCTGCTCTCTGTCACTATACCAGCCCTCTCAGACAGTCCAACACTGATCCTGCCAAGTACTTCCATAATAACCCACCCTGACCCCTTCTCAACAAACTTGCCAACTGTTCTCAGAATCAGTCCTCCCAGAAAGCCACCAGAGGGCTCACTAAATATCTTGACAGTGCCACAAGACATATCCCTACTCATTCTGCTGGACATACTCCCACTCTTTTCCCTCTGCTCTTCCAGTGACTCAGGCCCTGGCAGAGGCTGGGAAGGACCGACAAGACATTCGCAGTGAGATGTTCCGAGCTATAGCTGCTGTGAGAAGTGGGAACAGTGAGTTGATTCAGTCAGAGAGACACTTGGCTGTGGATTGGAGTGGTTCAGTCTGACGGAAGCTGGAGTAGGAAAAATGGGAGCCAGAGGGCTTCAAAGTGGCCTGGCCTCAGGCCTAGCTGTCCACTACTTGCTTAGATAGTTGCTTCTCATGGGTCCAAGGACAGGGCTGCAACCTCCATCCTGCATCTCCACCCCTCACCCCCACCTCCCACGACTGTCTTGTCAGGTGGTACCTCTCCATCCTGAGGACAGATCTCTCCACATACACAGGGCCCTGCTAGGGCCCTAGATTTATAGAACCTGGCTTAACAGCAAGGTTTACTGTGGGCTCTGGGGGCCTGGCAAAAGACCAAAGGCCCGTGGCAGCTCACAAGTCATCAGCCAGCATCCCTCCTTGACTTTGTCCTGGATTCTGGGACACAGCACAGGAAGAGAGACCCCTTTCTCAGAATAGAGATGGTCTGTCCTGTGCCTGCAGCAAACTCTAAGCACCATTCCCAGGCTCCTGCTCCCCGTGCCCTGATTCCTGGCTGGCCTTTGAGGGCTCGTGCTACTTCTTCTCCACCACCAAAGCTCACTGGGACCAGTCCCAACAGAGCTGTGCCCAGGAGCAGGCACACCTGGTTATTGTGAACAACCTTGAAGAACAGGTAGAAGCCTGGGGGGCAACAAGTGCTTGGGGGAGATCCCCCCAAGGCCAGGCTGAGAGGGAAAACATGGACTCTAGGGGAGTCTATGGTCTGGGGTGGGAGACATGACACCTAGGGGAGCCTATGGTCTGGAGGAGGGAGACATGACACCTGGGGGAGCCCATGATCTGGGTGGAGGGGAGACATGACACCTGGGGAAGTCTATGGTCTGGAGAGGGGAGAAACATGAACCCCAAAGGAACCTGTTGTCTGAGGGGGGAGACATAGCATCTGAGGGAGCCTCTGTCCTGAGTGGGGGGAGGTAAGCCATGTCCCTTGCCCTCAGGATGTCCTTGGTTTGAAGGGAGAGGGATGATACATGTCCTCTCAGTTCTCAATCTGAGGAGGTAAGGATTGCTCCAGAGAGCCCCTTATCCAATGGAGAGACCTGGCCTCTAGAGTAGTCACCAGTGTGAATGGGTGAAATATGTGTCCTGTGAAGGGTGGGGGTCATGATTTCACTGACAACTCTTACTCCTTGCTAAGACCTTCCTGACACAGAACACCAGAGGCTTGGGTTACTGGATTGGACTCACAGCAACTCGGGCCAGAGGAAGAGTTAATGGGTACATATGGATTGATGGTACCAAACTTACTTTCAGGTAAATGTCTTCCGCTGGGACACAGGGTGAAGCTTTCAAGGCACATGCTCAGGTACAGGTACTATCTGAGGCTGAAGCCCCAATAGATAGGCCAAAGAATGGCCAAGGTTGAAGGGTGCTTATTTAGAAAATCGAATATAAAAAATCCAAGTTGGAGGACCCTTCATATATAAATCAGAGTATCAGAGCTTGAGATGCCTGAGAGCAAAGATCATTGAAAAGAAGAGCTGAGAGGGAACTTAGAACATGCCATGGCATGTCAGCACTGATCAGGATGTGAAAACACATAACGTCGGATGTTAGAGGTAAATGAGATCTTAGAACATGGAGCACAGGACGCTAAGGCTAGGGTGGACCTTAGAACACAGAATGTCAGAGCTGGGAGGGCCCTTAGAACATAGGATGTCAGAGCTGGGATGGTCCTTAGAACCCAGGATGTCAGAGCTGGGAGGGTCCTTAGAACCCAGGATGTCAGAGCTGGGAGGGTCTTTAGAACACAGAGTGTCAGAACTGGGAGGGCCCTTAGAACTCAGGATGTCAGACCTGGGAAGGCCCTTAGAACACAGAGTGTCAGAGCTGGGAAGGCCCTTAGAACACAGAGTGTCAGAGCTGGGAAGGCCCTTAGAACCCAGGATGTCAGAGCTGGGAGGGCCCTTAGAACCCAGGATGTCAGAGCTGGGAGGGCCCTTAGGACACAGGATGTCAGAGCTGGGAGGGCCCTTAGAGCCCAAGATTCAGAGCTGGGAGGGCCACTCAAATATAAGCTAGTTTATTCAAGTTGTCAGGTCTAAACAAATGGCTTCCTCAGGCACTAAAAGAATGACCCGCTTGTTGAGCTGCTAGCAGTGACCTGGTATAGTAGACAAGATGTGAATTTAGATTCAGACAACTAGAGTTTGAATTTGGGTTCTGCCCCTCACTTCTTATGTGAAAATCCCTTCCTTTTCCTAGACTTTACTTTGATCATTGTTACGGGAAAGGGGTCAGCTCAGATTATCTCTTAGTTTCATTCTATAACACTATGACCATTGAGAGAATTGCTTTAGGACTGGAGAGGAACGAATGTCCTGATTTTTTTTTTTTTTAAGGAAAGAAGGTAGAGCCTGCAAATTATGATCTGGTGAACTTGACTGACTCCCAGCAAGATTCTAGCATATATTATTGAAGGGGTAGTTTGTGAGCTTATATAAAAAGAGAAGCAGTGAATTCCTAATGATAGCTCTTCTAGATGGTCTCTGAGGTCCTGTCCAAATTGGAAATTCAGTGATTTTGTGATGGTGAAGAAACTAGAAAGCAGAAGAACTGGGGCAAGGGGAGGGACAAGAGAGCTGCCTCCAAGTAGTCAAAGAGCTGTCATATGGAAGGGAGGCTGAACTTTTTTTTTTTTGCTTGGCTCCAAAGAACAGAACTAGGCTTAAAGGCAAAAAGGGGGCAGGGGTCCTAGTTTAAGAGAAAATTTCCTAATGATGAGAGTTCTCCCAAAGTAGAAGGGCTGAGAAACAGCTAAGTCCCAATTAGAGTGAATAATGATTCCTTGAAGTGCTTGATTAGATTAGTATTCACAGTTACAATTATGTAAAATATGGTTATTGGTTCCAGCCTGACGGAAATATGCTGTGGGAATCTGAATATGTGCCCATTTCAGGGGATTCTTTAATTTTATGAATTGAGATCTATCTGTAGGGAGAAGCCCAGCCCTGCAGGTCTTTAAGCAAAGGCTAGATGAATGTTTTTAAAGATATTGAAGAGAGGATGACTGCTCAGGTTGGACATTATGTCACAGCTTTGGGTTTCTTTCCTGGAGAGAAAGAGAAAGAGAAAGAGAGAGACAGACAGACAGACAGAGACAGAGAGAGAGAAGAGACCACACAGACAGACAGACAGACAGACAGACAGACACACACACACACACACACACACACACAGAAATTCTTAGTGAGGTATTCCAGGCAACCCTTGGGAATTGAGGACAAGAAGGGCAGATGGCTTTTTGCTTGTCCCTTTCTATTCTACCATTCCCTCCCAAGTGGGTAAGGTCCCCAAGTCTGGAAGCATCAGTAGGTGTCCTATATTATTTTTGAAAATTCCAGAGCACCACTCGCTTTTGGCTTGGTGTAAGTCTGGAACATGGTGTCTTCTGTTATCATGGTTATGGGACCTTCTGCTTCTACCCATACAGCTACTGGAATGAAGGGGAGCCTAATGATTCAAGAAGGAATGAGAACTGCGTCATGATACTTTACACGGGTCGATGGAATGATGCGCCCTGTAACAACCTCAATGACAACTGGATCTGCGAGAAGAGGCAGCAGTGTTGAGATGAAATCCACTGCTCAAGTCTGGTCTGGCACAGAGAAGGGACAATAAAAGACTTTCCCTTTCTCTTCGACATAGTGGATTATTTAAAGATCCTTGTCTTCTCTTCAAACTAGGGACTCCCTAAGGGGAGTGTTTGTTTTCCACCTCAAATTGCCCTGGAAGACAGATACTCTCTCTCTCTCTCTCTCTCTCTCTCTCTCTCTCTCTCTCTCTCTCTCTCTCTCTCTCCTCTCTTCTCTCTCTTTCTTTCTCTCTCTCTCTCTCTCTCAAATTTTGACAGGCAGGAATGAATGGTCACATCTAATAAGACAAAATTTAGCAGTGATGAATAACCTCAGGTTCAAAAAGTTAATTTGATAATGATGATCATCCTCATCATAATAGCTAGCATTTATAAAGTACCTACTATGTGCCAGGCACTGTGCTAGGCACTTTACAAATATTATTTCATTTGATCTTCACAACAACCCTGGGAGGTAGATGCCATGATGACTTCCATTTTACAGTTGAGGAAACTGAGGCAGGTAGTGGTTAAGTGACTTAGGTTAAGTGACTTAAACAAGGTCACACAACTAGTAAGTGTCTGAGGCCAGATTTCAACTCAGATCTTCCCGACTCCAGACTCAGGGCTTTACCCATTGTACCATCTGGCTGCCTTATGTGGTAGAAGATGAAATAGGTATGACTAAACAGCACTTCATCTGAAGAAAATCTGGGGGTTTTAGGGAACTGCAAGGTCAACATGAATCAACAATGCAGTATGATGACCCAAAAAGCTGATGATAACTAATATTTATGTAGCACTTAAAGCTTTGCAAATGTCATCTTATTTTATCCCTGCTGTTGTAGGGATCCACCAGCAAGACACCTGCGGCACCTAAAGTGACCATCTGACAGATTAGAATCACTCTCAGAAGCCATAATCTTAAATTACTTGAGAAGGTGTGTGCTAACCTACTTGGAGGAGCCAGAAGGATTTGAAATTGAAGGAAGCTGTGCATGTACTCACTAAGACACTTTAGAACACAACTAGAAAAAGGTTCAAAGACTTGGGATCAGTTCCAAATGAGAATCCACAAACATTTGATTTGCACAGTGCTCCTGAGATGGTTAAAAAGATTGCTTCTATCAATATTGAATCATAGCAATTGAAGTCATCATTGCAGGTGTCTAATTGTCCCTTTTAATAAATTGATCATTTACTAAATAAATTACTTTTTAAAGAAAGAAGAAAATAAAAGAAAAATGTTAAATTTAAGAGGGAAACTCGCAGGGCTAAGAAGGGGATAAGATTGTAAGAAGAAGAGGATTGTGAAATTTGGTGTTGTATCTGGGAGAGAAAAGACATAAGCAAACCAAACATCAACTTTAGAGAGTCAATTGTGAAGGGGAAGAGAAAAGGGAAAAAAGAGTAAGACCCAGGGATTAGGGTCTGGGAAAGGGAAGAGAAGAGAGGCAATGAAGCAAAAACAGACCATAACAATTATATATCACTAGAGTCTACCACATTTCTCTTTCATGATTGCCATCTTCTTTGTAAAGAGAGGGAAAAAGAGGCAGAGGAGGAAAAGTACAAGACGATAGGCTGGAGAGAAATATAAGAAATTAACCATCATAACTATTAATGTGAATGAGAACAACTAATCATAGGAGCATTCATTTAGAGATGGAAATGACCTTAGAAACCATCAAATTCAACTGCCTCATTTTACAGATGAGGAAATTGAGTCAAAATGGAGGGTAGGGACTTTCCTACTATCAAACAGCAAGTGTCTGAGACAGGACTTGAACTCAGGTCTGACTCCAAGTCCAGTGCCCTGTCCAGAATGGATCAGAAAGCAGAACTCACAACCTTACTCTCACGGAATTTGGCTTAGGGAAGGAATGACATAAACTCTAAACTGGGCATCTTACCACACAGAAGAGTAGGGGGATAGGGGATGAGAGGTGGGGTGATGTAGGGGAGGGCAGAGTGGGGGGGAGGGATGATGAATA
>CM053580.1:550928581-550953808 GCA_028627135.1 Pseudochirops cupreus
GGCACTGCAGTTGGGAGATCCATTCTGCCCTACCAAAAAGTGACATAGGAGAGAATAGACTGGGGGAGGGGGGAAACACTGGGATGGCTGTTTTGGGGTGGTGGGCGGGGGAAAGACGGGGAGAAAATATGTAACTCAAAAAAATTTTAATAAAATAAATTAAAAAAAAATATAAAGTGTATTTCCCAGGGCACCAGCTTTTTCAGGCCACAGACACTTGGGGGGGGGGGGCACATTAGAATCTTTATCTGAGTCCTGACCTCTGTTTCTGAGGCTCAGCTCAACAATTTATTGCAAAACTAAGCAACAGTGGAGCAGTTAGGTGGTGCAGTGAATAGAGCACCAGCCCTGGACTCAGGAGGAGCTGAGTTCAAATCCAGCCTCAGACACTTGACACTTAACTAGCTGTGTAACCTTGGGCAAGTCACTTAACCTCAATTGCTTTGCCTTCCCTCCTCCAAATTTTTTTTTTAAAGCAACGGAAATTCTATCCATACAGATAGGGTTCCCACATGAAATGAAGCTGTCTCAATGCGGCTTGCATGGAGGCTAGAAGAGATACAACTCTAGAGTCTCTTCCCCCCATTTTCTTCAAGGGAGACTTTAGTTCCTGCTTGGAGGGGAAGCAAGATACTGAGGCCAAAGGCTGGCGATTCTCAGAGACAGAAGATACTGGGTTAGAATTATATCTATCCCTTCTCTTAAATGTAGAAGATGTCATTTTTAGGTTCAAGCTAAAGTCTTGCTCTCTATTCCTTGATTGAATGTCCCAAGCTTCTTACCTAAGGTTTGACTCTATTTCCACCAAATATTGTACTCCTCAAATAATCCATTTATCCAAATTGAGAGTAAAACAAAACTCTAAGAAAGTATAAATATGAGAATGTATACTGGAAATACAAAGTGAAGGAATTCTCCCATTGGGAGTGAACTCAGCTAAACCAAGAGAGAATCCCAGGTGTAGAAAATTCTCCAGAGTATCTACTGTATCAAGGTGTGTATAGGGACATGATAGAGATTTTCAGCTCTTTTCATGCCTGCTTCTTCCAAAAGTCTTTCTCTCCTTTCAGCAACTTGATGAGAAAAGATGGAATAACCTGTCTTCTTTCTCAAAGCTGGAAGCCAGCAGCACTGGAAGAGACTAAAGAAACTAGATCTCTGGTCTCTCCTGAACGCTCTCATTCCATCCTGCCTCTCATGCAGGCTTGAGACATTGATCCCCCTACTGTCCATGCAATCTCGCTCTTCTCTTTATTCTCTCCACTTTCCCCCTCTTTCATATGGTTGCCCTAAAGCAGTGTTTTAAAAGCCCTGTTCAACATGGCACATAATGTCAGTACCCCTAGGCAATTAAATTTCAACTCTGCAGTTTCTATTCTTTTCTCTGGTGCCAAGAAATTCAGGAAACTTCAAACATAAAAACCCAAGTTATTTCCCCCCAAATGGGCCATGTTAGTAAATGATATTCAGCCATCACTGTGGTTGAAATGTTTTCATTCCGCGAGTACTCCAGTTATGATTCTTCCAGGTTTTGGTGGTCAGACAGAGCCCCCTCATAAATCATTTCTGCCTTTGTAGGACCAATTAGAACTTACTTTTTCTTGGTCTGTTCTCAAGAACCCAGGGTGAATTCCATGCTACTACAAGGAACCCATAAGCAGATTATTTGGCAGATGAATATAACCATTCAATTCGTACTTAAAGCTTTACAAAGTGCTCTCCTCTTAACTGAGCTGTGAAAGAGAGAGCAATGGTAGCTTTTTATAATTATGAATATTACACGTCTCCATATGTGACACAAACACATGTGGCACATACATGTCATAAGGAAATACCTGTACTATGATATTCACATGAAGTGTTGGCTAATAAATATTGTTACATAAGTAAGCATCCAGACAAAGAATTTGAATGAACCTGGCACATCGGAGTTGGCCACTAGGGGACACTCTGGTGGAATTGTGATTGCCCTTCATTTTCAAAGACGACCATGGCATCAGGGAAATGATGACATGACTTGCAGTTGACTTTGATTTGAGTGAGGGAGGGCTGTACAAGGTCACCAGCCTCACTTTCTCCTCCAGAACCATCTGGATCCAGTGACTTGATATTCATCAGGATGACTGGAGATGACCTAGGGCACAATGGGAGACTGGTCCTTTTAGGCTAAGCCCTTGCAGGTACTCACTTTGAGTGAGGTAATGCCCATTCAGTGAACAGGCCTCTTTAAGAACTGAATCAAGGGATGGCCCCTTTAATTAGAAAAAGAAAAAAAGCAAGCTGGGAGGGGAAGACTCTCATGGTTATTGCTCTAAAAAGAAATAGTTAGCACTGACATTCACTGTAAGCCAGAAGAGCCCATAATATAGTCATTTAAGTGGATCTTGGGCAGGGACCAATAGTGGTCCTGTCTATGAGCTTCAGAGTGAACTGGGTTGAAGGTTTTGGAAAGAAAGAACGAAAGAACGAAACACAGGAAGGAAGGAAGGAAGGAAGGAAGGAAAAAAGAAAGGAAGGAAGGAAGGAAGAAAGAAAGGAAGGAAGGAAGGAAGGAAGGAAAGAAGGAAGGAAGGAAGGTAAGAAGGAAAGAATCTAGCCAGTAAACCCTAAGTTAAGTGCACAGCTTCTGACCATCAAAATTTACTTTCCTTTGGAGAGGGAAGGAGTAGGAGAGGAAGAGGGAGAGGAAGAGGATGAGCTGAGTTCCCCAACTACCTGGGTCCTCATTCAGGCAGCTAGGTCTATTCACAGGCTGTGTTTGTCCTTCATTTTTGAAAAGCACCATGGCACCAGGGAAATGATGCCATAGTAGAATATTCCCTTTCTGTCTGCCATTGGTTATAAAAAGCCTGAACATCTCCTAGAAGAGATTTCAATGGTCAGAATTGTTAAGTCTTCCAAAGTTGTTCATCTTTACAGTGTTGAAGTTACCAGACAGTAAAGACAGTATTCTCCTGGTTCTGCTCACTTCACTACATCATTTCGTACAAGTCTCCCCAGATTTCTCTAAATCCATCCCTCCTGTCATTTTTGTGGCACAATATTCTGTTACTTCTATATACCATAATTTGTTCAGTCAATTGATGGTTACCTCCTTGGTCTCCAATTCTTTACTATAACAAAAGAACTCATATATACACACTTAAGTACATACATACATATATGTATATGTATATATGTATGTGTGTATACATACATACACACATACACACATACTTAAAGGTCCTTCCTTTCTTTTATCATTTTTGCATACTAGTGATTCTGCTGGTGGAAAGGCATGCAGAGTTTACTGATTTGGGGGAATGTGGTTCCTGTTTGCTCTACAAAATAGTAGGATAAGGAACTCATCAAAGGGTGCAGTGCAGGCAGACCCTTGGTAGCCTTTGATTTGTTGCTGCTGCTCTGATAAGACCACTTCTGCTTTGCTGCCAAGATAAGGAATTGGAAGTTGTTGTACTATTTAGCGGACATTTGTGAGCCTGCCCTGCAGCCAGAGGGTCAGTTAGAGGTAGACTGTCATGGGCCAGGAAACTATGCTACAGACTTTGGCCAGTTTGGGTTAACAACCCCTTTCACCATGGCTGATGTAAGTCAAGACACTGACTCAGATGATGAGGCACTTTGAGTTCATTTCAATCCCAGGTCCCAGTGGATTGGCCTGAAACCCAGATGTGAGTCCATTGAACAAAGAGAATATAAGAATTGATCTATGGATTGGAATATGAAGCTTCTGTGACCTCCCAGAATCCATTTGTAGGTTGTTTCATCCTGGGGAATCACTGAGTACATTTACAGTAAAGTAATTATTTCTCTGACTCCTCAGCTCCATGGTTAATCCATGGCACCAGTTGTGGAACCCTTCCTGGAACAGGTGTCAAAACTGCATTTATATCGTAGAAGAATCTCATCTTTTCCCATTTTTGTAAAAATGAGTTCATATAATATTGGAATTAATTGTTTTTTGAATGTTGGAATTCACTTACAAATCCATCTGTTCTGGGATTTTTCCACCTTTGAGAGTTAATTTATGGTTTAGTTAATTTATAGCTTGTTTGATTTCTTTTTCTAAAATTGGTTTATTCAAATTATCTATTTCTTTCATTAATAGGAGTCTTCATATTTTCTAAGTATTCATCTCCCGTAAGATTTTAGTTTTGCGGCATAATTGGGCAAAATTGTTTCTGATAATTTCCTTTATTTTATCTTCATCTGCTATGGATTCTCATTTTTTGCTTTTGATACTGATAATTTGATTTGATTTCTCTCTCTTCACAAGAAGGGAAATAAAATTACTAGTATTAGAGTTTTTTAAACTAGTTCCTAGGTTTGTTTGTTTTTTTTTATCAATTCAATTGGCTTTTTCCCCAATTTTTTTAGTTACTTTGATTTAGAATTTCTATTTTGTTATATAGTTGGGGGGGTTTTGTTTCCAATTTTTTAAAGTTACATTCTCAATTTGTTAATCATTCTTTCTCTTTTTTATGGAAGTATTTAGAGAACTATTTTTCCCCTTAAGGATTACTATGGTTACATCCCAAAAATTCTGATATATTATTTCACTGTTGTAATTTCTGTTTCCTAGTTGGGTATACATGGGCATACCTGGTGAAATGGTCAGTCACTATTAGGGTATGACATCTTCTAACTACTTCTTTCCAGAGATAAGAAAATCCAATGTTCCAATGTTCCAAAGGCTTTCTAGCACTTGCTCTCCAAATACATAGCATAAGTTGGTAGTACTCTCCTTTGGACCCATCAAGTACAAGTCTCACATCTTAGTGATATCTGTTGCCATCTTGAACCAGTAAAAACAGTGTCTTATCAGATCTAGGATTCTCTTTTGACCCGTATGACTGAAGTCCTTATGGAAGAAAGTCTTTATGGATGTAGAATGTGGCTTGAGTAGCATTAACTGCTTCCTGATACCATGAGTAATATCGGTTATAATTCCATACGGAACTCTATTGTACAGCACTAATTACTACCATTCTCCCAAAAGTAATGTTGGATGCCTTCTATGGAGGGAACCTTCACTTCTTTAGGTTTTTCCTCCTTGTTTCTTAGCTTGTATCACTTCCTAGAGACCTTCATCTCCCACTTGCTCTCACTGTTACTGTTTAGTAATTTTACAGTTGTACCCAACTCTTCGTGATTGCATTTGGAGTTTTCTCAGCCAAGATGCTGGAATGGTTTGCCATTTCCTTTTCCAGCTCATTTTATAGATAAGGAAACTGAGGCAAATATGGTTGAGTGACTTGACCAGGGCCATACAGTTAGTGTCTGAGGCCAGATTTGAACTTAGGAAAATAAGTCTTCCTGACTCCAGGCCTGGCACTCTATCCATTGCAGCACTCAGCTGCCTTTTCATCTAATGGATACCCATTCATCCAACGGCAATAGAGTCAATGAGGATGAGTTCAGAGAAACAGCAGAAATGTTACATCTTATGCACACTAAAAGCAGAAATGTTATTGTTTTAGAGCAGTGGTTCTCAACCTGTGGGTCGCGACCCCTTTTGGGGGTTGAATGACCCTTTCACAGGGGTCACCTAAGACCATCAGAAAACACATATTTCCGATGGTCTTAGGAACCGAGACACCGCTCCTCTATCTGTCTCCAGGTGGGTCCGCCCACATGCAGATACCCCCACATTTGAGTATTAAAGGGTTGCGGCATTAGGAAGGTTGAGAACCACTATTTTAGAGATAACCAAGATGCAAACCTAGAAAAAAGAATAACTCATTGACAACTACAAGCAGAGCCTTAGCTCCAGACTAGAGGGAAGTTCAGATACTCAGCATCATTTCGATTTGACTATGGCTCAGGTCTCTGGTTATAACAGCCTTCATTCACCTACTTCTTGGAGTACCAGAGCATCTGCATTCATGTTAATCTTCCCTGGCCAATAGTGTATCTAGGGGTGGGGAACCTGTGGCCACAAGGCCACATATGGCCCTCTAGATCCTCAGGTGTGGTCCTTTGACTGAATCCAAACTTCACAGTGAAATTTGAATTCAGTCAAAGGGCCACACTTGAGGACCTAGAGGGCTACATGTGGCCTCAAGCCAACAGGTTCCCCACCCTTATTGTTGGATTATTATTCATAACAAGCAACATCCAACTTGGCACTGGGCAACAGTCACTAAACATTTATTATGCACCTACTATGTGCCAGGCACTGTGAATTTGAATGAATAGGAATACAAACAAGAAAAAGAGAGTCCCTGCCCCCAAGGAGCTTACATTCTAATGAGAGTTCGGTGATGGGGGAGAAAAAGGTGCCTTTGTAAGGACATGATGACCAAGTATGGAAAGTAAGAACTACCAGAAGGGGAATGAAGTCTGGTTACCTGGCGGTATCTCCAAACATCAAACACCCTAGAAGGCACTCACCAATTGGAGAAAGGGAGCAGTACGGTGAAGGAATGAGAAAGTCCCTGGCACCACAAGAAGTTCCAGCACCAGAAAGCAACTGAGTCATGGTGGCGAAGTCTAAGTCAAAATTCTTTTTAGTTGCTGGTACTGCCTGTCCTAGAAGTTTTTCTCTCTTCATAGAGTCCCCTCACAACTCCCCTTGGGTGTGGTGTCATTGCTAGATGGACTCCTTGGGTGTGCTCTTTTCTTATGTCTATTTCCTGTTTAGGGTAGTTGACAAGTCTTTCAAAGTTTGCTCACAGTGATCAGTCTAAAAGAGTCTACCTGAGTTTGAATCTTGCCTCAGACACTTACTAGCTGTGAGACCCCAGACAAGTCACTTAACCTCTGTTGGCTTCAGTTTTCTCATCTGTAAAATGGGAATAATAATATATCTCCCTCCCAGGGTGGCTGTTAGTATCAAATGAGATGTTTTTTAAAGTGCTTAGCACAGCGCCTAATATATGATAGATCATTGCTTATTCCCCTTTCCCCTCCCCTGCCAATTGAGTTCTATCTTTTCTGGGTTAGTGCCCACTTCTTGGTGATCCATCCTTGACAGAAGCTTTGCCCAGCTGGTTCTTGTCAAATGGTAGGTTCTTCTAGCCAATCCAACACTTTCGTGAATCTTTCCTCAGGCTCTTTGGCATTTTTTCTTCAACTTTAAACATTTAATTGACACCTTTTTCTTTTCATTACATCTGTCACTTGCCAGGGATTCTCCTCTCCCCCTCCAACCCAACAGAATCCTCTTTTAAACAAATAAGATCTGCCAAACAAAGTAAATGAACACAATGGCCATGTCTACAGGTGTATGCCTCTCTCTGCTGGTAGGAGGGCTATGTTTCCACAGTCAATAAGATCATCCAGGTATAACACCACTTTTATGTAGTTCAGTGTTTCTAACTACGACTGAAAAGTGGCAGGTGCCAAGTGGGAAGGGTATATGGTAGGGGGAAGGAGAAAGATTGCTTAAAACTGGTAAGAATCCAAGTGAGCAGATGAAAGCTATCTTCTGTCTTTTCTCCTATAAGAATCTAATGGTGTCTGCTATGTCAATTTAACACATAGAAATTCAGGCTGCCTAGCACACATTTCAGGGCACTTTGAATTCATGGCATGGAAGTTCAGAGCTGAGACATTAGGATATATTTATACTACATATACTTATGTTATATATATGTATATTATATTCATTTGATCTTTATACTGAACCTATGAAGGAAATACAGTCAGGATTATTGGCCTCACTTTACAGATGCCTTTGATCTGTTTGGAATATTTCTCCTTCTTCCCTCTGTAAATATAATCCATCCATCAAATCCAATTCTTCCCCAAAAACCTGTCCTGACCAATCCAGGCCACACCTAATTTCTGAATTCCTATAGCACTTAAAGTCAGAACCATACAATTTAGGACTTAATGATATACCACTCTGTATTCTTTAATAATTATTCCATGGACTAGTCTACTTTTCTTGGCCAAACTGTCCTTTCCTCTGTCTCTTCCATAGAGCAGTAGGCTTGAAAAAAAAAACAACATCCTATAAAGGTTGTTGTTGGTTTTCTAATGGAATAAAGGAGTGAAGAAACACCATGGAAACACACCCTTTCTAACGTACAGATCTGTCAATGTCACTCTCCTACTCAAAACCTTCATTGGCTCACTATTTCTTCATCCTGGCATTGAAAGATCTCCACAATATGGCTCCCATCTACTTGTAATTGGGGCTGAACAGAACTGCCCTTCCTGTCTCCTGCCAAGCCTATGCCTGACTCATCACTGAAGGTCTTGGCACTTTGAGATGATAAAGCATCACCTTTGCACCCAATGACAGGAAGAACCAATCAGCTCAGGGGACCTTTAAAAGGCAGCAGCTCTGCCTCTTTTATCTTCCTTTGACCCTCCAGATGGCGTCACATAGCTGTTGAACTTGACAAGGTAAAGGCAGCTCACCTTATTCCTCCATCAACCACCATACAGTGGTGAAAAGCTGACAGCTAAAGCCCATGTCCTACTGAGGTAAACCCAATCCTAGGACTGAGGATGATATTTCTACATTCGCTCTTTTCCTGATCTGAATAGTCCAAAGATGGACACATCAAGGTTTAGTGGCCACCTTACGAGTTTAAAAAGTCTAGAGATTCTAGGTCTGTTGTTTGGAGTTGACTGAAAACAGAGTGAGGAATCCTTAACTCTAGTCATTCTTGGAGAAAATGACCACCGGCTGGAGGATGAACCCAATCCCCTGGTCAAGCTTGTTGGAAGATACGGCCATGAGGGAATAAAAGATTTGAGGTAAAATGTGGAATGCCTCTCTAGTCATCCCATAAAGTAATTTCTGTTCTTGGAATCTGGTCGCCTCTGGTCCCACTCAGGGCTACGACATTTTACATACCCCATCCCTCCCCAGTAGCCCAAAGAGGGTTAGGGAGTCTATTTCCTCTGCCATTGACTCAATCCCCCATTGATTGCCTCCTATCCTTTTTTTTCAGGGGTCCAGTGACTAGCACCCCCAGTTAACACCAAATTAACTTTTTTTTTTAGGGATATTTACTTCAAAGATATAGCAAGAACAAACATTTCATCCAACACCTCAAAGGCCTAATTCTCCCTTGTACCATCTCAATCTATGGAGAGTCCAATCTAGCTCAGTTCTTAATAGCATTAGTTTCACCAAATTCAATCCAAAACCCAGCTGGGCTGGCATCTCTAGACTCTTGCTCCTCAGGGCATTGCTTCTGAGTTGGTTACATTAGGCCAGATTGGAAACTCCAGTCCCAGTGGAAAAGAATGAATGAAAATGATCAAAACCTCACACCTATTTCTTGGAGCCACATGGGTGGGAAGGAGTCTTTTACCTTCAGACATGAATATAGGGAGAAAAACCAGAAGTGTTTAGTAAGGTGGTTTTATAAATACAAACTGTGTAGCTATGAAGTTACTAAGGAATCCATCTGCTCCGGACCTATGTTTTCAGACCAAACTGGATCCAATCCTAAAGAGTCTGATCACCTAGAAGAGAACAGATGAATTCCAGCTATGCGGCTGAAGGAAAAATGCTACTCTCAATCACAAAATTTGTTGTTAGTTGTTTTTTTGGTTATGTTTGACTCTTCGTGACTCTTTTTGGGGTTTTCTTGGCAAAGATACTGGAGTGGTTTGCCTTTTCCTTCTCCAGCTCATTTTACAGGTGAGTAAACTGAGGCAAACAGGGTTAAGTGACTTGCCCAGGTCACACAACTAATAAGTGTCTAAAGCTAGATTTGAACTCATAAAGATGAGTCTCCCTGACTCCAGGTCCAGCACTCTATCCATTGTGCCACCTACCTGCCTAGATAGTTAGAAATAGATATATCAGTACAGATATATTGATACATATATATCTGCATGGGTACGTATTTACACACATACATAAACATAATATATACATAACATATGTAACAGAATAGAGCCCCCACTTAGAGAAAGGAATCCACACATGGTGAGGGCTGTTGTGTGGGGCTAAAAGGAAGCTAAACTAGATATCTCTATTGGGTTTTGTTTGGTTTTGCTTTTGGGAGGGGGGAAGATAGGGCAATTGGGGCCAAGTGACTTGCCCAAGGTCACATGGCTATTTTTTTTGTGTTAAGTGTCTGAGGCTAGATTTTTACTCAGGTCCTCCTGACTCCAGGGCCGGTACTCTATTCACTGTGCCTCCTAGCTGCCCCCAACGAATGCTTTGCTTTGTTTTGGGGGGTTTTTTGCTTTTTTTGGAGGGTGGAGGGCAGGTCAATTGGGGTTAAGTGACTTGCCCAAGGTCACACAGCTAGTAAGTGTGAAGTGTCTGAGGTCAAATTTGAACTCAGGTCCTCCTGACTTCAGGGCTGGTGCTCTATTCACTGCGTTACCTAGCCACCCCTAAACTAGATATCTCTAGCCCTGTCTACTCTCTCTGTTTGTGTCTCTATCTCTCTCTCTCTCTCTCAGTCTCTCTCATATATATAAATATATATATATATATATACACATATATATGAATACATATACACATACACACATATACGATATGTATATATACATATGTGTATACATATACAATATGTATATATGTGTGTGTATATAGTATGTGCCTGTGTGTGTGTATAGTATGTATATGTGTATGTGTGTATATATACACACAGATACACACAAAGAAAATTTAGGGGGAGCCCTAACAAATGGGGGAGATTAGAACATGCCTTATGTAGAAAGTGCCACCTGAGCTAAGCCTTGAAGAGAACTTCAGATAATCAGAGGTAGATATAATAGAGGACATTCCTGGAATGGGGTTCAGCTTGTACAAAAGCTTGTAAAAAAGGAGACACAGAACATTATGTATAGGGGCAACATATAGTCCAGTTTGGCTGGAATGTAGAAGAGAAGGCATGTGACATGAGCCCTGAAAAACTGACAAGAGACAAATTTTGAAGAGCTTTAAATGCCAAATAAATAAGTGCGTTTTTCTTTCTTGGAGGCAATAGGGAGTCACTATAGCTTCTTTAGCAGAGGAGTGACAAAGTCTTAGCTGTGCTCTGGGACTATCAGTGGGACCAATGTGTGGAGGATGGTTTGGAGACATGGAAAGACCAGAATCAGAGAGATCACATGGCAATTGTTGTCAAACCCAAAGAGAAGTGCCAAGGGCCTGGGTTACCATGGCTAAGGCCATGGAAATGGAGTGAAGGGGACAGATCCACGAGATGCTGTGCAAGTAGAATTGATCAGACTTGCCGAATGATGTGGAGTAAAGGAGAGTGAAGACTTGAGTGTGATTCTGAGTATGAGCTTGAGTGACTAGGACTGTGGTGCTCTTGACCAGAATCAGGAAGTTAGGAAGAAGGGTGAGTTTAGGGGGAAGGTAAAGAGTTCCGTTTTGGACTTGGCACATTTGAGATCCTAATAGAACAGCCTAGGTGGAGATGCCCAACAGAGTTGGTAATGAGGGTCTAGGGCTCAGAAAAGTAGTGAGGATGACATATACATGTGTAGGAGTCATCTACAGAGATGATCTTGAACCTATGGGAGCTGATGACATTACTGGAATGTGTAGAGAAGGATGAGAAAGGAGCTCAGGACTAGGACACGGCAATGCACAGGAATCAAGGCACGATGATTGTAATAACAAATTATATTCATATTGACTTGCCAAGCGTTTGACATATGGCGTCTCATCTGATACTTCCAACGATTCTGTAAGGAAGGAGCTAACATCCGCATTTTACAGCTGAAGTAACTTTAAGTGACTTGCCCTGGGTCACTTGTCTGAGTTAGGATTTGAACTCAGACCTTCCTGATTTTAGACATGAATAATGATCCAGAAAAAGATTGAGAAGGAGAAGTTAAACTGGTAGGAGGAGAGCTAGTTAAAAACTGAGTAGGAATTTCCTGTAAACATCCCCTCCTAGTGTATGACTTCAGGCAATCCATTCTACTTTTGGATGATTTAATTGCTAGGTTTTTCTTTAGGATTCCTCTAGGATCAAAGGTCACCCCTCTACCTCCAGTTTGGTCAAATAGAATTAGTAGAGTGTCCACTACGGGAATATTCATTAGTGGAACCTTTCCTTTTCCCTAGAAGAGCAAGATTCCACAGCCTTCTAATGCCCTTATGCCTGTCTCTCCCCTCCTTTGCTTCTATCTTGTTTTCCCACAGCCTCCATTCATGTTGAGAGACTAAAGAAATAATTATTAATTCCCTGCTCAACCATGCACTGTACAGAAGTAAATCTCCAGCTCCTACTCCCCACTCCCCATTTGCTCAACTCTTCCCTCTGTCATTCCTCCAATAAAAGATATTGATTCACACATAAAAGATCATGGGATTTATTCCAGATTAATTCTGCTCTTCCTCCTTTTTTTCTGATTCTTTAAGTTTCCCTTAATTGAACATTTATCACTATTGACACATCTGTGATGTTCAGGCACTGTACAAAGCATTGGGAATAGAAAGACAAATGAAACATTTCCTGCCCGCAAGGAGCTTATATTCTGTTGAGGGATATATGTGTGTGTATACATACATACATATATATACATATATATGTACATATATATATATATGTACACATATACATATGAGGAGAGAGGGGCGGGGAGAGAGAGTTTTTTCAGGGGAGAGCATGAGCAGTAGGGAGAGAAGATAAACAAATATTTGTGAATTGCCTCCTATGAGGCCAACACTATACTAGGTACTGAGTGAAATCATTCCTGCCATCAAGAAGATGGTGAACTATCCAAAAACCTCGAAATAACACTTGAAGGGCTTCCTGCCAAGATGGCTAGCTACCTCAACAGGAGTCAGATCTCCCAGGTCTTACATACTTACTCTAGCAAAATTCTGAAGTTTGTTCCAGACCTAATAATGATTAAGAAATCCAATGAGAAATAAGAGTAAGGGATTTCTTCCATGCTAGAATTGTAAAATTTTTAAAAGTCATCTAGGCTGTGTCCAGAAAAGTCAGTGCCAGCTCCAGATAGCCTCCCATGGAGAACAGCAAAGGCCAGGAACCTGTTAAGCCCATAAGGCTCTGTGTCTAAAAGTTGTGGTTTTTGTCTTTCATTCTCAAACATCAGGAAGATGATGACATGACTTGCAAATGAATTGGATTTGAGAGAGGGAAAGTGGTTCAAAGTCACCAGCTTCACTTTCTCCTCTCTGTCTGGAAGGAGCCACCATAATAAAAGCAGAAGGCCTCTCTGAAAAAACCTTTGGGGATGGCAACCAGAGCTGTTGAGCAGTGTAGTACAACAGCACTCATACCAGGACAATCCAAGCACTGGGTCTCTGAGGTGATTCACTGTATCCTGAGATATCATAGAGAGCCCTGAATATCTAGTGCTCTGAACCTCAAAGATCTATGGACTATGAATGCTAGGAAGTAAAAGTCAGCCCAAGAACCCAGGTGACCAAGAGCAATGCATGGAAAAGCGAAGTATGAGAGGAGCCAGGTCCTGACACAAAGTTCAGGAACCAAAGCTGGAAAGATAAGCAAGTCAAAGAAAACTGCAACCAGTATAAAAATTTTCCTTCAAATTTAACTCCATAGTACCTGTAAGTAGAGACTCAAAGAAAAAAAATAGATTTTTCCACAAGGACTATAGAAAATACCTAGGAGAAATGAAGCAAGAGGGGAAAAAGGAACAGAAGCATTTGAGGCAATAAGTGGAAGTAAAATAAGTGGTGTAGAAGAGAAAGTGGTAAACCCTCCCCAAGAGGGATCCCATAAAACTTGAATAGACTGAGCAGAATCAATGACCCCATGAGATAGCAAGAAATAATAGAACAAAATCAAAGAATTGAAAAAATGGATGAAAATGTAAGATATATGATTTTTTTTTTAACTGGCCTAGTAAACAGGCTATGGGGAGATTATTTGGGAATAATTCATCTCCCCCAAAACCATGATTTTTAAAAAATGCTTAGAAACTGTTTCAAAAAATAAAAAAAATTGCAACTGGCCAGTTCTATTCAAAGCAGGGGGCAAAGTAAAGATAGGCTCTATTAATCACCTCCTGAAAGGAATCCTGAAAGGAAAAGTCTCAGGAATGTCATACATAATCCAGAGCTCCCATGTTCAGGGAAAAAATATCTAGAAAGAGTGATTCAAGTACTAATATCTAATATCAAGATCATTTAAGACCTAGAGTTCCTACTAAAAATGAGAGATCTTGGAATACAATATTCTAAAAGTCAAATAATATAGATTTACAATATTACAATACGGACAATATATTGTACGTGTAATACTATGATATGTAATATACACACATTGTATACATATGCACATATATACATATACACATATACATACACATTGTATATACTATATAAAATATCTACTGTAGATACTATACAATGTATAATATACACATAGTATATAGTATGATATTGTATATACTATATATATAATATACAATATTATTACAATAGGTTTACCCTATAAATCTGTGTGTATTCTTGAAGGAGGTATGTACCTTTAATGAAGTAGAGGACTTTTCAAACGTTCCTGATGAAAAGACCAGAGCTGAGTAGCAAGTTTGAAATATTAACACAAGAGTCCAGAAAAAATGAAGATATAACAAAGTATCCCTTCAGAACCTCAATGTCTTCTAAGGGCATTGAGGACATTAAATAATGAAAACAGAGGTCCTGAGGGTGAGAGGTGTGTGTGTGTGTGTGTGTGTGTGTGTGTGTGTGTGTGTGTGTGTGTGTGTGTGTGTGAATTGATTCTGTTCTAAGGGTTGGAAGAAGGGAAATAGAAGGAAGGGTCAATAGAGAAACACACTAGTGCACAAAGGAAGATGAGATAGAAATCGCTACTTCCCCTAACTGGGTTATACAATATACAATGAACAATATACAAACATGGAGCAAAGGATGAGAGAGAGGGCATCAGATAAACCTCAGTTTACCTGAAAAGGAAAAAGGGTTGAATGCACAGTTCCAACTCAATAGGGAAACAGGTAGGGATACAGAGAGATTGAGAGAAAAGATAATACTCAGCAGTGGACAGTTACAAACAGAACAAATTTCCTGACTGTGTAGTGAGAGTTAAAGTGGGTAGAAAGAAAAAGAAATAGAGGCAGCTAGGTGGCGCAGTGAATAGAGCACAAGCTCTGGAGTCAGGAGGACCTGAGTTCAAATCCTGCCTCAGACACTTAACACAAAAAAGACTAGCCATGTGACCTTGGGCAAGTCACTTAACCCCAATTGCCCTCCAAAAAGCAAAAAACAAACAAGCAAAAAGAGAAAAAAAAAAGAAATAACTAGAATCTAAGGGGGTGCTTTGGATCACCTCTTACACAATTAGGGAAGAGCCGGACAAATTGTAGCATGTAAATTGAATGGGTTGTGTTGTGACATCAAAATGGCGAGAGACCCTTTCTGAGAATCCTGGGTAGCATAAAGAGCTGCAGAGTAAATTGAGAAGAACCAGGAGAACAATTTATGCAAAAATGAGAACATTAGAAAGAAGAACATCTTTGCAGGATATAGGAGCTCTGATCAGCTGTGTCTCCAAGGGAGCTGTGATGAAGCATGACCCCCACCTTCTGACAGGAAGGTGACAAGGTTCAAAGATTCAAGCTATTTGGGCACACCGCTAAGTGGATTCCCTTTGCTTGGTGATGTTTACTTGTGCCAAGGGTTATTTTTTTCCTCTTGGTTACTTTGGGAAGACAGGGAGAGGTTAGCAATAATAATGCCAGGAAAAAAACCCAGCATAACATTTTTTTTTAACTCACAGAAGTTTAGAAGGGAGCACAGATAAGCAAGCCAGTTTTAAAAGTAATATGTAGGGGCAGCTAGGTGTTGCAATGAATAGAGCACCGGTCCTGGAATCAGGTGGACCTGAGTTCAAATCTGTCCTCAGACACTTAACACACTTACTAGCCATGTGACTTTGGGCAAGTCACTTAACCCCAGTTGCCCTCCAAAAAGCAAAAATAAAAAAATAAAATAATATGCAGAATTTTGTGTGTATATAGGTATGTGTGTATTTACTTATGCACATTACTTCTGTGTGCATACACCTCTTTAAAAAGCAAACAGTATTTAAAAAGCATATTTAAAACCTCTTTCTAGTTCAACTGCAAATATTTTCTCCAGCCTAAAATTTTTCCAGACTTCCTACTTAAGGAAAGTGTTAAAGAAAAAAAGCAAAGGCCTTTCTTAGGGAAAAGGAAGAAGGGAAAAAACCATTGATATAATAGCTACTATTTATGCATCTATTTATAGGTATTTATATAATAATTTATATATGTATATAATATTTATATATTTTATATAATACCTACCACAGTGCCAGGCACTGTGCTAAGCACTTTACAAATATTTTATCATTGAATCCTTATAACAATCCTGTAGGGGTAACTAGGTGCCATAATGACTCCCACTTTACAGTTGAGGAAACTGAGGCAAACAGAGTAAATGACTTGCCAAGGGTCACATACCTAAAAAGTATCTGAGGACAGATTTCAACTCAGATCCTACTAATTCTCAGGCCCTGTGCTCTATCTACTTAGCTGCCTTAATGGATTATGGGAAATGGAATATGAATGATAAGCAAATTTAGTTTGTGTCTAAATAAGATGAGGTCTCTCCCCACTCACTTGAAGAGACTAGGGCCCTGATCTACCCAAGGGCAGTGGTCTCTTTTGCATTCAAAGTTTAGATATTCATCACAAGATAGAGACTCTTTTTAATCCTTGAGTGATTAAATTTATAAATATCCTGTATTGCTTATTTCAAAGGCCTTCTTCAGGTTATATACAAAAAAGAAAAGAAAAGAGTAAAGAAAAATCAAGCTTCTTATCTCTGAAAGAAACTTGGTCCCTTCAGAATTTCCCATTTCTTCCCAGAACTCCTGGTATACACTCCTCATGTGGATTTAGGACCTGAGGCTGGCTTAAAGTCATCCCCTTACCCTCAGGGGAGAAGTCAAATTGAGTTGGTGTAGGCAACCACATTGGTATTTCCAGGATGGCTGCTAGCATAGGTTCTTAGATCTGCTTTACTAGGAAAGATAGCTGTTCAAAAAGCTTTTTAAATTATATTCACTAGTTCCAGGGGAAAGTCAGCACACTGAACTTCAGAGAAAATACAAGCAGAAAAATAAAGACCAACAGACAGGGCTTCTAATTATTTGAGAAATTAACATAGATCAACAGGCAAAACCAACCATCTGACCAAGGCAATACATACATAGAGAGAAGCATCAACATCTGGGTTTTTGTAATGGCAAGTAAAATAGTACTTTGCTGCTTGTTTACGCTATTCAAGTACCTTTGAGCCTCACCTTTGATTGTGTCAAGTCTTTGTTGGAAACAGTATACATTTGTGCTGCCCTTAATAGGTCTAAGGGAGTTTGGTGACCTTCCTAGCCCTTAATAGGCCTAATGTCATCACATGAAGCCCACAGTAGTAGAGGCTTACCAAAAGAGAGGAACAGGAAGGGTGGAAAAAGAAGGAGCAGAGCAGATAACAGGTTGAGTATGAGCTGGGACCAAGCAGAATTAGAGGAAAAATGTTTGTGATGTTGACACTCTGTCTGTTCTGTCTGTGTTGATGTTACTTTGTCATAAGAAAGTATTCTGTCTGTTGAAAGAGAACTTTACTGCTGTTTACAGAAGTCCTGGGACTTTACTGTTGATTTGTTTTTGATTTCTCAGACAGAAGCTTTGTCTGTTGGTTTGTGTTACTTTGTCAGAAAGAAAATGAATTGAGACGATAGTACTGATGATGTGTATAAATATTGTAGCTTTGTTAAGTTTTGTCTTCCTAGAAACAGAAACTGTGAAGAGCTTGAAGTGGAATAGTCCCTGTGGGCTGAGATATGGAACCAGAGTACAGAGTTGCCTGCACGTGAATCCAGGCAAGAGCTGGGAGTAGCTAGCTCGTGAAAGAGGAGCTGTGGGGTTTGGAAGTCAACCTTGAGTTAAGATGAGAGGACTTTCCTTGGATACTCTGCATTGACTGATGAAATTGTGACTTATCGTGACCTGGGGGTGGATGGTGTTTATACTTTCTGATATCCCTTAAGGATGATTGGAGACCAGCTTCTAGTTAAAGTGAAAGAAGACTTTACTTGGGTACTCAGTAGTGACTGATGATGTTGTAATTTATTGTAACCTAGGGATGGATGGTGTTTGTACTTTCTACTACCCCTTAAGGATGAGTGGAAGTCAACCTCGAGTCAAGATGAAAGAAGACTTGACTTGGGTACTCTGTATTGTTTGAGGAGATTGTGACTCACTGAATGATATGTTTTGTTTAAGACCATGTGGCCACCTTAGTATTAAGTTTGTTGTGATATATGGTTGTGAATGTTGTGCTTTAGTTTTTTGAATGTTTTACTTTAGTTTATTGCTGAATAAAAAGAGTTCACTATATTATCCAATTAGATCCTTAAGGTTTTCAATAGCAGCAGTCCTTGGGGGAGCTGCTCATCATTGGCTTTACAGTTTTTCAAAGGGGCTGGAGTTCCTTAATGGCTCCCCACTGTCTCATCTGGTCAAATCACAAGAACACTCTTCCAAAGAGTGAGCCCCAAAGCAAAATGCTAATATCACAGAAATATAGCCTTTTTAGAGCCAGAGGGCATCCCAACCCTCCTGACCCAGTGTCTAATTAGAAATGAACAAAAGGCCTGAAAACCTTACTGCAAGTAAACCTCCCCTAAGCAAGTTTCCTTTAGTGGACTCCACTTGAGGCCTATTAATGAGTGGGGAAGACCTTATTTCCCATTAACATTATGCTTGGTTCAGGGTGGCTAGGTGGTGTAGTGAATAGAGCACCAGCTCTCAGGAGTACCTGAGCTCAAATCTGGCCTCAGACACTTAACACATACACACACACACAAAACTAGCCATGTGACCTCGGGCAAGTCACTTAACCCCAATTGCCCTCCCTTCCCACTTCCAAAAAGCAAAAATGCATAAATAAATAAACTTAAAAAAAAAAAAACATTACGCTTGGTCCTGGAAGGAACTGAATAGGGATTTGTTTTGGGATTTAATCCCAAATTACATTTTAACATATTGTGATCTTGTTCAAGATTCCTATAAATGTTTCTTCAAATTGTCTTGGGATAGTGAAACATATTAGAGGGCATTTTGGACATCTCTCTGCTAGGCTAGACAAGTCTGAATCTAGAATAACGTTAAATTAAATAATATTTCTGGCAGACATGCCAAAAATGCAGATTACAATATTAGAATTTTTCTTTGACGGTGTGAAATGGAGATTCATAGCTTCATACAGAATCTAATTTTTGCATCCTGCTACATATAAGGAAATGTTCTGGGGTGGGGGAGGGGATATTTAAGTTTAGAATTTTTAAAAAATAGAACATTTAAACAAAACAAATGTATGTAAGGAGGATTTTGTTATCCTTCCTAGAGTTCGTTTCTCAGGATCCATGGCCATGGGAATGTTTATTTTCCAAGTGTTTGATAATAATTCTCAAAATAATCTCAAGGATCCTAGATAGTATTCCAGAATAGTTTCAAGGATCCTAGATAGTAATTCTTAGAATCATAGTGATAGACAGTTCTGCTGAGGCTGTGCCGTGGGATATGAGTTTCATAACTGATAGTTACTACACTTGCACAGAATGATGATATTGCTAAAGTTAACCTGTGAGCTTAATGTTGGCAAGATGCCTTCCTTGTTGCCCTTGCATGTGGACACTTGGTCAGTGAGGGGGGAAAACCATAGGGAACCTATAAGGAAGTCTGTATGTGCCTCAACTGGCCCCCATTGAGGCTTGAGGGGATTTAGGGTAGTGCACAAAGCTGTGTCTGTCTCAATTGACCCCATCGAGACATAGGGGCAGTTACCTCCCCTTCTTGCTGACCCCTGCAAGAAGAGTGATTAGGGAATGCTGTAGGGGCTGGTTCTCCCAGGAACCATCTGAGAAGACTAGATTAGAATAAAACTGATTATTAACCCCTGATTATTAACCTCTGCCTGTCTGACCAGATCGAGAATGAACCTGTTAGAGGCTGGAGACCAAGAACTCCAGCGCTTCCTGTGTGTTATCTGTGAAACAATAAGTCTTGAACAAGAACAAGTCTTCCTGACTTTGAAGACAGGAAGCACAAAAATAACTCAGGGATCATAGGTTTTCTGTCAAGAAAGAAGGAAATGAGCATTTACTAAGTGTTTACTGTGTGCCAGGCACTGTGCTACAAATATCACATTCAAACTCCCCCCGCCCAACAACTTCCTAAAAACTTTCTCTTTTTTTGTTTCTGTGGTACTATCTCCCTTGTTGATATTATCGGCTCTCATGGGTCCAATCATTTCCTCACAATCGACTCCCAGATCTCTATGTTTCCAACCCAAATCACCTCCCTTAATTCCAGTTCTATTTCTCCAACTGCAGGTGTCCTCTTATCCCCACACTGATGGACACCATTCCAGTTTAGGTCCAGGGCAGAATAGAAAAATCTGATTGTTTTCCTTGCCTATATTCTCTTGACTCAAACAATAAACAAGCATTTATTTATTTATTTGCTTTTTGTTTTGGAGGGGGAAGGTAGGGCAATTAGGGTTAAGTGACTTGCCCAAGGTCACATGGCTACTTTAGTGTTGAGCCTCTGAGGCCGGATTTGAACTCTGGTCCTCCCGACTCCAGAGCCTGTGCTCTATTCACTGAGTCACAATCAACAAGCATTTATTACATACCTACTATGTTGTACCCACTGTGCTAGGCATTAGGGGATACAAAAGACAAAAATGAAACAGTCTCTGCCGTCAAGAAACTTGGATTCTCATGGGGGAAATGACAATGTTGGTTTGTTGGAACAGCTGGTAGCTGACCGAGCATTGCTGAACAAGTACCAAACCAAATCAATTTGATTTTTCAGCTGAGGGTGATGGGCGACTTCTTGGGTAACCTCAGGTGCTAAATCAATTGCTGTAAAGAGAACACCAGGAGTTTGGTGAAGAAATCAGACGCTCTAGATTTCTTGCAGAGATAGGAATTTTAACTTTTCTTTATCTTTTTATTTTCTTTAATATCTAGAAACTGAGGAAGGCCTTCAAAATCAGCAAGACAGGTATTTGATAAGTTCTAGGCAAGTATTAATCTCTGATAAATTTTGGAAAATGACCTTTGAATATAGAATCTGAATAATTCTGTATTTAGAAGCAAGTAGGACTATATAAGATCTCTACCATAGTGATTATTCTGATGTTCTATTCCGTGTGACCCTGAGGAAGCAAGAGAAAGGACATTGCTTCAGCCTCCATGGAACCCCAGGGGATTTTTCTGAGGGACTAGATATAATAGCTAAAAATTACAGCAACACCTTTAGAGATTCTTAATGTCTTCAATGGAGAAGTCATTAACTAAAGAAAGTTAATGAAATTAACTCAGGTCTTGGAAAGAAGTAATGCTATTAGAACCAGAATTTTACCTTCCTTGGGCAAAATGTATCATATCATCCTAACCTTTTATCAAAACTTCTAATAATGAGCTAAAGTCTATTTTAAAACTAAAACAAAATAATAACAATTTTAACAACCACAAAAATGCATCCCAGTCAATTTGCTGAGGATAGAAAAAGTTTGTTAGAATTCTCATACGAATCTATCAGTAACAAGAGTTTTTTCTTTGGTAGTTCCTTTACAGCTGGATCTATGTCTTTTTTCTGAGATGGGGATTTTTAAGATCTCTACCTGGTCTTCTGAGAGTCCAGGTATTTTATATTTTTGAAGGTATTCCTCTATTTTGTTTTCTAGGTTTTGTTAGCATATATTGTATGTTTTTATGTTCTGATTATTCTTTATTTTCTTGTGGCTTCATGTGGTTTCATCTTACTCATTGACATTTATTTAATTTTCTTCTTTTTACTCAAATTACCTAAGGGTTTATAAATTTTTATTAGTCTTTTCAAAGAACCAGCTTTTCTGTCGATTATTTCTATGGGGGTTTTATTTCCTATTTATCTATTTTCTCTAATGTTCATATCTCCACTTTTGTACTTATTTTAGGTCTCCTTATTTGTTGGTTTTTAAATTTTTAAAAATGCATATTCAGTTTGCTAATGTTCTCTTTTTCTGTTTTGCTAATGTATTTTTACAAGGATAGGATTTTTTTTTCCTTCTGAAGATTACTTTAGCTGTATCCGAAAAATTTTGGTTGTTGTTTCATTCTCATTTTCTTTTACATAGTTACTAATTGTTTCTATGATATGTTCTTTTTTTTTGAGGGGGGAGGGCAGGGCAATTGGGGTTAAGTGACTTGCCCAAGGTCACACGGCTAGTAAGTGTTAAGTGTCTGAGGTCGGATTTGAACTCAGGTCCTCTTGATTCCAGGGCCACTGCTCTATTCTCTGCGCCACCTAGCCGCCCCTGTGATATGTTCTTTGACCCACTCATTTAGGATTTCATTTTTAAGTCTCCATTTGGTTTTTGTATCTTTTGTTTATGAGCCTCCAACTAATGCCTATTTTTATTGCATTGTGGTTTATAAAGGATGTAGTGATTATTTCTGCCTTGTTTCTAGATTGTTCTTCTCTTTGGTGTATTTGCATTCCTAATTTGTTGTTTTCTTTCATTTCTCTGGTGAAGCTTGCCATCACAGATTCTAATTTTTCTATTCTGCACGTTTTTTTTGCTGCGTAGGCCATAAGTTCTGCTCTCATCACTCTCATTTCTCATTTGATCCGCTCTGGATCAGCACATTCTGGTTTCATGTTCTCCTCACATTCCACAGGATCCTCTGTCTCATCAAATATTGGATCTTTTCCTTTGTTTTGCTGGATTTTTCACAGATGCTTGAATTCAATGACCAGATCCAGAGGCCATATTTCCTTCTGTTGTTGAAGATTTTCTTATTTATTTACCTATACATTCAAGGTCTTTGAACTTTATTCTTCCTGAGATTTTAGGCGATTTCAATATTTTTCTGACTCTCTGACTTTCTCCCCTCTGAATCTCAAAATGTCTCAACACACTGGACAATTCACAGTTCACCAGCTAAGATCCCTGCCCCAAGTGATTTTTGGTTAGACAGAATTGGCCTCACTTGGATGCTGAGCTCTTTCCCTCAGGCTTAGTAGAGTACTACACAATCCCCCCACCCCCAAACACACACACACACACACACACACACACACACACACACACACACACACACAGTGTCTTGTCCTGTTCCCTTTGTTTCTCAGTTCTCTGACCTAGTACCAGCAAATCAGAGCCACAGCACTGGTGCTATGGGGTTATACACCCAGGCACCAGCAGTTTAGAGCTGCCACATTGGTGCTATAGGGTTTTCTGGTCATCTTGGCTAACTGTCATGGCTCTCACAGACTTCCAAAGGGATCTCCATGGGCAGTGTTAAGAGGGAAGGAAGAACAGGATATATGGTTGAGTTTTGTTGTAAGCCCATGGTCTACTAGTGAAACCTCATTGAAGACAATGTGGGAGGCGAGAGAAGGGTGCTAAGTGAGCTCAGGAACAGTGAGCATCAGTTCCTCTGGTTAGGGACTGTTTAACCTTTTGAACTGTAGGTATCCTAGACCATGGAGACAGCTGAAATTATTTTATCTTTGGTGCATGATTTCTGTTTTGGAAAGGTTTGAGAGGGCATGGGGATCAGTCCACCATCTCTCACATGTCATTATTTGTCTTGGTTTTCTTTTCCAATCTTAAATGAATGAGTATCTGGAGATTGAATGCAATAGTGATGGCTTTATGAGCTTCAGAAGATCAGAAGAGCCATCAGACATTCCATCCACAACTAGAATCAATAGCAAAAATCACCAGAGCTGAGACCAGGAGTGGTTGAGTGAGTAAAAAAGTCAGCACTGGGGAGCAACCTGATTAACAGCCCAGCAATGGATTGACCTGCCACCTGATAAACCCACCATGTTTTGCAAGATCAGTGGGTGTGGTGGCCCATCTCATATATCCCAACCAGAAATTAACTTGATGGGGACCTCAGGAGGAGAGAAAAGGACTTCAGGGTCAGGATTCTCAAGGTACTCCTTGGCTCCATGTTTTCCCTACACGTGTGCTTTAATAACATTGTACCTCAAATTTAAACTCACTCTCCCTAGGGACTGGAGCAGCAGAGGGGAAAGTGCATCTCCATTCGGGGAGATGATTTTATTACTTGTCCTTGCCAAACTTTCTCAGTAAACATCTTTTTGCTTAAAAATTAATTGATGCTGGGGCAGCTAGGTGGCACAGTGAATAGAGCACCGGCCCTGGAGTCAGGAGGAACTGAGTTCAAACCCAGCCTCAGAAACTTAACACTTACTAGGCATGTAACTTTGGGCAAGTCACTTAATCCCAATTGCCCTCCAAAAAAAAAGCAAAAAAAAATTTAATTGATGCCAATTGGTTGATATTCGAGGGGGCAGCAATCTAGATGATAGATTATGAGTAATAGTATTAGAAAGCCCAAACCCTCAGGGTTAATAGATACTAGAACCCTGAGGAAACAGTCAGTCATTTGCTGGGGATCCAACCAGCTTGTGCAAGATATAGGAAAGTGAGTCCAGAGGTGGTGCTCCATGCAAAAATGAATATAAGGTAGCTATGGTAGAGAATATGCACATTTGCCAAAATAACCTTCCTAACACAGAGATCTGACCATGTCACTCCCCTTCTCAAAAACCTTCAGTGGTTCTCTATCACCTCTTTAATAAATTTCAAACTCTTCAGTCAAAAATTTGAGGCTTGCTACTTTTGATGCCAACCTACCTTTGCAGCTTTATTTCATGTTACTACCCTTCATGTACTCTCCATTTTAACCAAATCTGTCTAACATTTCATCTTCTTTCAATGTCTTTAAAATCTCATTTGGTTGATGAGAGTTCCCTGTGTATCCACATCAGTCTCTTTAGGGAGTTCTCTCCCTTCCCCATTTTGCATGTATCTCCAAAATGACATTCCTGAGAGCTTCCTTCCCATCCCTGTTGGGTTAACTTACTTCACCAAATATTAGGTGTCTGTATCTTACCTCCCCTTTCTCTGGAACCCTTTGAAATCTCTCCCAAAATCTAGGGTTCATATTAGACATGATCCAGCTTTATTTACTTTCACTGTCATGAATGCTATGATATCGTGGCCTCCAAGTTTCTCATTGTCTCTACACAGGCAAATAGTTCTTCCTTGTCTGTCAGAATAGGGTCCAGCTTCTACATTAAGGGATCGAAGGGCCTGGAATATGATATTCCAGAGATCAAGGGAGCTGGGATTAAAACCAAGAATCACCTACCCAGCAAAATTGAGTATAGTGTTCCAGGGGAAAATATGGTCATTCAGTGAGGTGGAGG
>CM053580.1:550954308-550977464 GCA_028627135.1 Pseudochirops cupreus
GAGCAGATTGGGGAGGGGTTATACAGTGGGATGGCTGTTTTGAGGTGTTGGGTAGGGGAAAGATGGGGAGAAAATTTGTAACTCAAAATCTCATGGAAATGAATGATGTAAACAAGAAAATAAATAAATAAATTTATTTTAAAAAAGACAAACAAACAAACAAAAAACCAAAAAAGAATAGGGTCCAGATTATAAATTCTCCTTGTTACTTCCTCTATTGTTGGAAGAATAAAATTAGCTGTGACGGGGTAGAGTGGGGGTACATGTGTATGCACTCGGGTATGCTGGTAAATATTTAGCAACTAGCTTTCCAAAATACACAATATACTTTTAAATTTAATCTGCAGCAATATTTTCTCCATCACTTTCTTAAGGCTAAACAATCAATCAAACAACCAATCAAACTCTGATTTGTACCATTTGCCAAATTCCAAGTTGTAAATGTTCACTCTGAAAATTTAATAACTGGCTCTCATGAGCTATATAAGCTGACTCCAGCATATCCCTGTAGGAAATCTGTTAAACCAACTCATATACTACCTCCCTTAAGCCCATAGGAAGACAAGGTGTCATTTACAATGCTGAAGAGTGTAGTTTATAATTGTCAGAGATGTGCTGCTAGATGCAAGCCACTAGCCCACTTATATCATCAAGAATCTTCTATCATACATGAAAGATTATTTTGTGTAAAAGTCTCCTGCCCCAGCCAGGTTATGCAGCTTCAACTGTCTGGACAAGATAGAAATTTATAGGAAAATTTATGTCTTCCCAAGTCTAGGAAATTTCCTAGCTTAGTCTTGATCTTCTACGTTGCCATTACACAAGTAAGTAACTTTTATTGACAACATGTTTATCAGACATAGGAAAGAATGCAAAGGGAATTTTTTAAGTTTTCCTCTCCTGGAACACTTCACCCAATCATCTCCTGGTACTTTGCCTCTTACCTACAGGATGCAGAAAGGGAATAAACAGTGGAGGGCATCAGGGACCTATGTGGTGCTGCTGTCCAGGGCCAGCCAGGCACAAGGTCCTAAACAGGGTCAGTGAAAACAACAAAGCAGGAGAGCAGTGCCTTGGGTCATATGGGTCTCCTGACCTCACCAGCTGATGAAGCTTTGCAGTAGCTGACTAAAGTCTAATCCTATTCTGTCTTGGCTTCTGCCTGCTGCTTCATTTTCTATACACAGTCATTTAGTCTTTTTAAAAATTATTTATTTAATAGTATTTTATTTTTTCAAATTATATGTAAAGCAATTTTCAACATTTAGTTTTTGAAAGATTTTGAGCTCCAGATTTTTCTCCCTCCCTCTCCCCCTTCCTGCCTCCCCAAGATGGAAAACAAGGCTATACATGTGCAATCATGTAAAATATATTTTTACATTAGTCATGTTGTGAAAGAAGAAATAGAACAAAAGGAAAATTTTTTAAACCAACAAAAAAGTGAAAACAGTTTGCTCTGGTCTGCATTCAAACTCCATCAGTTCTTTCTCTGGATGTGGATAGCATTTTCCATCATAAGTCTTTTGGAAATGTCTTGGATCATTGTATTGCTGAGAAGAGCTATCAGTCATAGTTGATCATTGCACAATGTGGCTGTTACTGGGTACAATGTTCTCCTGGTTTTGCTTACTTCACTCAGCATAATTCATGTAAGCCTTTCCAGGTTTTTCTGAAATTTGCTTGCTCATCATTTCTTATTGCACAATAGTATTCCATTATATTCGTATACCACAACTTGTTGAGTCATTCCCCAGTTGAAGGGCATCCCCTCAAATTTCAATTCTTTGCCATCACAAAAAAAGAGCTACTTTAAATATTTTTGTACATGTAGCTCCTTTTCAGACTACGTGACCCTGCAAGATGGTCCAATGGAAAGAATACTGGGCTGAAAATTCAAAACCTGGTTCCTCACTTGCTAGTTGTATGTCCTTAGACAAGTCACCTGACCTCATAGAATGTCAGATTTTTGAATGAACCACTGAAGTCATTTAATCTGAGAATTCCTTCTATAAAATTACCTATAATAATCATCCAAGCTCTGTTTTTTTGTGAACTCGTTGGGATACAGACCTAATAGTGGTATTGCTGGATCAAAGGGTATGCACAGTTTGATTGACCTTTGGAAATAGTTCCAAATTACTCTCCAGAATGGTTGGAGTAGTTTACAACTCCACCAACAATGCATTACAGTGGTTTAATCTTGTCTCTGTGCCAAGGTCTGTCCCAGTGCTTCCAGCTCAGATTGTAGTAGTCACCTGAAGCAACAGTAAATAGTGACCAGCAACAGCTACATGCCCACTCCCTCTCCCCTCCACAATTCTTCCTCTCTCTTCCCAGAATCTGAATCAAACAGCTAACCTGAGATCTTTTTCAAGGACAAAGGAAGGAAAAACCAAGGGGAAGGACTTACTTGCACACCCAGGTACAAAGCCCCAACACAAAGCCCCCAACCTCTCATGCACTTTTCCCACTGTTCCAAGTATGTATTCAGGCAGTCCCTCTTCCAATGTCTCATTAACTCAGTTTCCCCTTTTGAAACACTTGAGGTTCCTCAGGCTCTCACAGAGATGAAATGTATCTCAGACACCTGCTATAAACCATCAAGGAAAGTTGTTAACTTATCAGCTGCTTTCCTTTTCATAGAGTTAGCTCTTTACTGGATGAATGGCTACATTCAGCTAAAGGCTCTCATGGCTACATGTCATGTGTCAATGTCAGGTTCATGATCTATTTCCTTGAACCCCTCTAATTCCACCCTCTGTCCAGACAATCTATAATATACCCCCCTCCAATTAATATCACTTTGGTTTTCCCTCTTGATCTTTTAATCAAACCTCCCCATTTAGCTCCCATTTCAGATCAGTGGATGCCCTCAGGTACTTGTGCATGTATACGCATATTTTTAAAAAAAATATATAATACCACTACATTGCTCCTTCTTGTTCCTTTTGAATGGCATGCCCTTTTAGAACCACATTTCAGTCACATGTTCCATCCCACCAAGTCTCAGTGAAAGCTATGAGCTCAAATTGCCTCCTTGCATAAATATCTCTACTTCATTCAGTTTACCAGCCACGTCCTTGGCGCATTTCTATACAAAACACCTAAAGCTGTGGGCTTTATTGCAGGCTCTCCCCAGACAGGCAACTCGTACTTATTAAGCACTTACTGTATGCCAGGCTCTGTGCTGGACCTAGAGCTTCAAAGAAAGACAAAAACAACCCCTTCTCTCAAGGAGCTGGTCAACTGTTTATCTTATTTTTTTGCCTACTAATTTCCATGGTACCAAGCCTGGAAGACTGATGAGAGCAGTTTTCTCTCTTTCCCCCTTCCCTTTTCAGTTTGAAGCTATCTTGATCAGATTTACAAGACTTCAAGCAAGATAATTTCTAGTATTCTCTTTATCACTTGGCTATGTGACCCTGCAAGATGGTCCAATGGAAAGAATACTGGGCTGGAAACTGAAAACCTGGTTCCTCATTTACTAGGTGTGTGCCCTTAGACAAGTCACCTAACCTCATAGAATGTCAGATTTTTGAATGAACCTCATTTAATCCAACCCAGAATTCCTTCTATAAAAATTACCTATAATAATCATTCAAGCTCTGTTCCACTCATGAGGATCTGAAAATGAAGCTGTTGATATCTGTACTATATACTTCTCAGGAATGTTATGAAGAAGATGTTTTGTAAACCTTGAAATTCTACGGAAATGTTCAGTGTTACAGTGGGTGTGGCAGAGGCCAGCTGTAGAACCCATGATGGAGAGGAAGTGGGAAAGGAAGAAAGAGGGAACTTGGCATGCGGTTACCCACAAAATATCCCACAAACTGGTCCTGGAGGAGGCAAGAGCCAGTACTACAGGTTTGTAAGCAAGTTCAGGGTAGTGTAGGATCCAGGTCTTATCTGGAAGGGACTTCTCAAAAAAGTCCTAAGTGACCCTTTTCTTCTTAAGCTTAATCCTTAGTGGGAAGCTAAGAAGATAATGGAAAGAAGGAATTAAATATAATTCAGAACACTTTTATTTAAGGATCTGTTTATCTAAGCAAGGCACAATGCTGGGAGTACAAAGATGAAATCAAAACTTTAACTATCTTCAAAGAGTTGATGGATATTCTAATAGAGGCAGATTTACCATGTACTCAGATAATAAGATGGGAATGCTCTAGGTGGTTTGGGAACTAAGTGAAGATTTTGTGGTTCTGCCAAAGTTATATTCATCCACATTAGGTCCATTCCCCTGCTTTGTGCAACCTACAGAAAAGATGGCTATCACTTAACTAATTAGGGAATATAGATTATGTTTTGGACACCAAGTGGTGCTACCATCACTCTGCCATTCTATTGACTTCATTAAGGAGTATTTGGTGCACATGGATTGGGGGTCCCAATGGCTGCACTATCTCCACTCATCACCAGAGGGCACTTGCCTACAAGCTCTTACACTACTTTCCTTCTCTGAGGTTTTTAAGATGCTTAGGATAGAGGAGTAGGGCATTGCTGCTAGACCTGACCCAATAGTGATCTGGAGGGATGAAAATAGAATACCATTATGAAATGTTAAAATGATGGAAACTTTGCTTTGCCTCATCTTGACCTCTTATCCAGGAGATTATCTTCAATTCAACCAACTCAATATTTCATATCATTCCACAAGTCAATTCACACTGTATCTGCACACATTTTTATTGTACAGTGAAGATGAATAAGGTCCTTGTTAAGAGGTATTCCACAAAGTGCTTAGTCAAATCACCAGTCACACCTACCTGCACCACCAGTTCTTCCAATCATTTTCTGAAGTATAATTCTTCTTCCCAATCTCCATTCCTTTTCTACAGGTGGTTAAAAGGTTGGGGCAAGAGTCTTGAATTTGGGACTTTTCAGAGGTTGGAGATTTCAATCAACCCTGCAGACAAATGTTGTTAGAAGGGAGAATTAATCCTCCCTCCTCACCAGTTAATGTTCTTCTGAGAGCTTCATTCAGGTATCCCGGAACCTGTCTAGACTCTGTCTCAGATCTTCCTCTGTACTGCTGAAGGCAGTAGCAATGGTTGCAGTGCCTAGTGATATCAGTGTGAGGACAGGGGTCACTACTTTTCTGTGGCAGACATAGCCCACAGAACATATACCTATACCTAGAGAGTCCTTATGAGTAGAGGTTATTTCCTTAATTTGTACCCCCAATACCTTGTCACAGCACCTCACATATAGTAGGTATTTGATAAATGCTTTTTGGTTGATTTCCTGTACCCTAAAAGTCATGAAAGATTTTCTTTCCAAGAGCAAAGAGAACAGAAACTTGAGGAAATATAAGCCCATGCACATTCCCTACTTTTCCTAAGATCTCACTGATCTGTCCCAGACTAATGTCCAACGTGAAAGTATTTGCAGATCCTATACTTGATAGTATGCCACCATGGAGGGGTAGGGTAGAGGGAGGAGAGAAAATTTGAAACTCAAGAGATTATGGAACTGAATCTTGTAAACTAAAAGTAAATAAACAAACCAAATTTAAAAAAAAAAGAAAAAAGAAATGTTCCACCCTCCTCCACACATACACACTTGAATAATGTGTTAATATTGGGTCAAGCCTCTCAAAGAAGAGATGAGAAAATGTACCTCCCTTCTTTCTCTGCAGAAGTGAGGGACTATGAGTGTGAATAACATATACTATCAGACTGGGTTCCATGTATTGGTTAGTTTCCCTGAACTATTTTTTCTTTTGTTTTAAAAAATTCTTTATTATAAGAATATGAAGGATATGATTAATATGATGAAGGAAGAATATTTTTGGTCATAAAGGCAATTAAAAAAGAGAGGTTAATTAAAATGTTAAATTTAATTAATTTAATTAATTTAAAATTTTAAAAAATGTTCCAAGGCAAAAGAGAGATATAGACAAAAGTCTCCAAGAATATCTGAGAAGAGAGTGCTAACTGGAGAAATCAAAGAAGGCTTCATAGAGGAGACAATGGTATCTGAGATGAATTTGGAAAGAAAATTAGATAGAAATGAGAAGGGAATGCATGGGGGGCAGTTTGTACAAATGGACAGAGGTGGGAGATAGGGTGCTAAAGGAGAAGGCATGGACAGCCCTTTTGATAGCTCTGTTAATTTTATCAGGTTAAAAGATAAAGGCTTGATTCTGCCTTTAAACAAAGATATAGCTAGAATTTTTAAAAATTTAATTATTTTTGCAATTAGCAAATATTTGTTTTTTCTTTGTCCTGCCTCTTCCCCAATTTGGGGGAAAAGTTCTCGTAACAAATATGCGTAGTCAAGCAAAAGAAATTTCCACATTGGCCATGTATGTCTCATTCCATATCATGAGTCCATCACCTTTCTACCAGAAGATAGGTAGCAAAATGGCCAATATGAAATTCATTTACATGATTGTAGATGTATAACATATCTGATTGCTTACCAACTCAGGGCATGGGGAGGAAAGAGAATGAGGGATAGAATTTGGCAATCAAAACTTTTAAAAAATATAAATGTTTAAAATTATTTTAAAATGTAATTGGGGGAAAGTAAAATATTATTTTTTGAAGATGATAGGTAGCAAGCTTCAACATCAGTCCTCTAGAATTGTGGTTGGTCATTATGTTGAACAGAGTTCTTAAGTCTTTCAAAGTTGTTTGTCTTCACAATGTTGTTTTTGTATAAATTGTTCTGCTGGTTCTGCTCATTTTCTTCTGAAGCAGTTCATACAAGTCTTCCCAAGTTTCTCTGAAAGCATTTCTTTTGAAATTTCTTACAGCACATTTCATTCCATTCATTTCATTCCATTCCATTTGTTCAGCCATTCCCCAATGGAGAGGCATCCCTCAATTGCTATTCCTTCATCAATAAAAAAGAGCAGTTCTAATTTCTTTTCGTTTGATCTCTTTGAAGTATAGTCCTAACATCAGAGTTGCTGGAACCATGACTGGGGCAAAGGTGGCTACAAAGTATTCAGCCTGCCAACTTCACTTCTGAATGCAGTATGGCCAATGGACAAAGTTGCTCCCTTGCATGTAGGATCTAGGGTCTTGACTTCAGGGTCAGTCTAATACTAGGCTAGTTACCAATTCCATTTCAGGGCTATACTGGAAGACTGGGCTCGATTATCTGCAGACTATGGCATAGACTCCACTTCTTGGACTTCTGGTGGCTCTCCTGACCTTTAAAGACTATTCTATTTCATTTCCAATACTACTTCTCCTAAGGCAGGAAAGAAGAGATTGGATCAACATCAGGTCATATGTTCCCTGACCACATGTTGATCCAGGTACAGAGAATAAACTTGTAGCTCTCTGTCTTTCTCTGTCTCTCTGTCTTTCTCTCTCTCCCTCTCTCTTCTCTCTCTCCCACTTTCCTTCCCTCCTTTCCCCAACCTCTCCTCTGCAACCAGAGACTGACATCAGTTCTTACTTCCTCATTCTATCAACCAGGCAGGAAAGAGGGAGAGATCCTCACTTTGGCTGGTTAGTGCTTTCAAATGCAAACCCAGTTCTGGTTCATCAATCTATCAAAAACCTGTTTCTCCACCACATGATTAGCTAATCTCAAACAGTCATAGAATGCCTGTGCATTTTCTGAAGTAGAGATCAGGGCTCCTCCATTCTACATCATCAAGCACTTCTAGAAGCAGACTCTCCAAATATGTGTGTTCCCAGGGCTAATCCCTCACTGGCCAGCCCCTGTTACAATATTTTAATATCTGACTAATCTTTCATTTCCTAAGCCAGTAGTCCCCAATTTTTTTTGTTCTACAAACCTTTTCTAAAATATATTATGAACCCCTATAATAATTTAATATACTATTAGTGATAAACTTTTGATTTGTTTATCAAATGTTTACAATAATCACAATGATTACTTTTGCTATAAAAAAAACTCCAAATTAAAATTTATATCATATGATTATCAAATATTAAATTTTGTTCTACCTACCTTTATGAAAACTAAACACAAAATTATAAAATTAATTATAAAATTAGCAGCTAGGTATCACAGTGGAGAGAGCACTGGACCTGGAGTCAGGAAGACCTGACGTCAACTCTAGCCTCACATACTTTCTAGCTGTGTGGCCCTGGCAAGTCACTTAACCCTGTTTGCCTCAGTTTCCTCATCTGTAAAATGAGATGGAGAAGGAAATAAAAAAATACTCCAATATCTTTGCCAAGAAATCCCCAAATGGGATCACAAAGAATTGGACATGACTGCAAAGACTGAACAACAATAACAAAAATATTATAAAATAATTACAAATATTTTATATGGGACATACTATAGAAATTAAAAGAAGTGATCTAGAAAGACCTCATATACTTGCTATTATCTGGAAGGCTTCATATTAAATTTCTTTATTTTATATATTTTATTGAATGTGATAAAATTCAAATTAAATAATTTACCAACTTAGAAAGTATTCAGCATAACATAGTAGTTGTATGCAAACCTAATTTTGATGGTGAACTTTTAAATTTGAACAAAAACTTACCATATTTGGCTCAACAAAGATAAACAGTCTTAAATCAGGTTCTCCATTGAATTTGTCTCTGTATTTTTATTTAAAACAAGACAAAATAAAATGCTTGTTCATATAAATGTGATAAAAGATGGCAGAATTTTATAAGCTCTCTTGCTGAGAGGTGGAAATTCATTTTTCATTTTTAGCCACAACCAGTGAAAACAAATAGCTAATTATGATACAGAATATTTACTTTTCCAATCACTAATGTCAAATGCTGTATTAAGTGATAAAAGTACTTAAAGTCCAATTGCATGTATTGTTCCATTTTTAGCAATGCTTACGTATAACCTAATCTTCGTAAGGAAAGGATCTCTTCAGATGTGATTCATTATCTTTCTCCCTAAGCCATTCACACTTGCTACCTTCCCTGTTACTATAAACAGCAATACCATCCTCCCAGTCGCTAGGGGTCCCAACCTAAGAGCTATCCTGCATTCCTCACTATCTCTCTCCCCCTATATCCAAGATGTTGCCAGGGTCTGTCAATTTCACCTTTTCAACATCTCTCAAATATGCCGCCTTCTCTTCTCTGATACCACCACCCACCCACCCCTAGTATAGGCTCTTATCACCTGACACCCGGACTATTGCAGTGGGCCCCTATTGGGGGATAACTGCCTGCCCCAAGTTTCTCTTCACTCCAATTCATTCTCCATTCAGCCACCAAAGAGATTTTCCTAAAGCACCAAAAGATTTTCCAACCATGTCACTCTACTCTACAAACTCCAGTGGCTCCCTATTGCCTCCAGGATCAAATACAAAAATTCTGTTTGGGATTCAGAGCCCTTCATCATTAGTCCCCTCCTACCTTTTCAGTCTTCTCACACCTTATACTCTGCCATATAGTCTTTGATCCAATGACTCTACCCTCCTTGCTATTTCACAAGCAAGATACTCCATCTGGGAGCTCTGGGCATTCTCTTTGGAAATCTGCCCTGCTTGAAATGTTCTTCCTCCTTATGTCCAACTACCAACCTCCCTGACTTCTTTTAAGTCCCAACTAAAATCCCACCTTCTCCAAGAAACCTTTCCCAACCCCACTTCATTCAAGTGCCTACTCTCTTTTCATCATCTCCTATTTATCCTGTACATAGCTTGTTTGGGCAGCTAGGTGGTTGGATAGAGGACCAGGTTTGGAGTCAGGATGATTCATCTTCCTGAGTTCAAATCCAGCCTCAGACGCTTAGTAGCTGTGTAACCTTGGGAAAGTCACTTAATTAACCCTGTTTGCCTCAGTTTTCTCATCTGTAAAATGAGCTGGAAAAGGAAATAAAAAAACCGAGCCAGTATCTTTGCCAAGAAAACCCCAAATGGGGTCACGGAGAATTGGACAGAACTGAAAGGACTGAACAATAACCAATTAACTAGTTTGTATAGATTTATTAGTTTGCGGTCTCCCCCATCAGACTGTAAGCCCTTTGAGGATAGGGACTGTCTTTTGCCTTTTTTGTATCTCAGCACTTTAGCACAGTGCCTAGCACAAAGTAGACACTTAATAAATGTCTATTGACTGACTCTCTCCTCTTTTACCATTAGCACACCAGCTATACTTTCACAAAATCTCTGAAGAATGATTAACTAGTATTACCAGTTCATTTGAAAATCAGCTAGATAGAACAGTAATATAAGCAAAAGATGATTTTTTTCTTCTCAATTTTTTATCATTTATTTTTAGCATTCTTTTCTTTCCAGATTTTGAGTTCCAGATTCTCTCCCTTCCTATCACCCCTGATTCCTTTGTCATTGAAAACCCTTCATAATCTTGCTACTTTTTCAGTAGGATACTTTTTACCTTCCTGTATGCACCCTGCAGTCTAGCCAAAGTGACCTGCTTTCTGTTCTCCATGGATGACATATCACTGACTTTGTACCTTTGCACAGACTGTCCCTCATACCTGTGTAACCCTTATGGGCTGTAGGTAGAGCCTTATCCCAACTCATACTCACTCTGACAAATTGGGTTCCCAGATGAAGGCTGGCTACGTGTCCCTCTCAAGGTTCATTTACCTGAATGGGTGGGAATATCTTTCTAAAACGATTTTTTTTTCTAATTAACTTTTGTTTATTTTGAGTTTACATCATTGATTTCCACAAGACATTGAGTTACAAATTTTCTCCTGGTCTTTCCCCTACCCATCCCCCCAAAACAGCCATACCACTGTAGAGCCCCTCCCCCATCACCCCTCTGACTTTCTGGTAGAGCAAGATGGATCTCCATATCCCAGTGCCTGTATATCTTATTTCCCAGTTTCTTTCTAAAACTATTAACTTAAACCCTCATTCTGGTGCGTCCCTTGCAATATCAAGGTCAGAATTTCTTTATATATACTTTCTATTTACTTACCTCTGTGCATGTTATTCCTTCAATAGATTGTAAGCTCCTTTAGGGCAGGGACTCTTGTTTCTGTATCCTCAAAGCCTAACCCTTGATTAACAAGGTCAATAATTAGTGTCTCAGTATTATTTAACCAATTAACAGCAATTAGCATTTATGAAGAAACATTTTACTGCAAAGCAATAGCAAAAATGATAGTACAAACACATTCCTGAGCCAGGGGCACATTCTGTACCCTCTACCTCCTCAGGCCCTGGGGAGAAGGGGCGCAAGCAGTTTTTACAAAGCATTCACTCCACTTCCAAAGTTGGCAAAACCAGTAGATGCAATCATTCCCTTGCATAAAGGACATAGCTTGTCCACAATTATAACATTGCTACAGTGAGTCAAGCGGGGACTTCAGAGACCCAAAAGGACATTGGACTAGGTTGTAAGCAACTCTGGTATGGACTCTGGAATTCTGATGACTCACAAGATCATTGCCCTTCCCGAAACTCCTTCACCTAAGAGAAGAACAGATACAACAGGGATGGAAGTGGCATGGGGCTGCCCCACCCAAAGGCTTACAGAATTTCTTCCTATTCACTCAAGCTCCCAAGCTGTGTGAGAAGTAATTTGGCCATGTAGTATCTTTTGCACATATCCTCAATTCTAGCTCAGCAGCCAACTAAAAGGCTTTTCTTCATCACACAGTGAGTGGACAGGAAAGAATCATAAAGTATTCATGCACGCTCTGAAGGGGAGAACCAGACCCCTACATTCTGCATCATATACTTCCAGAAGCTAGTCCAACAGACATCTCTAAGAGTCCTCTGAACATACTCCTGGGACTGTGCCCTCATTGTCCAGAGCCTCATTACACCTGCTGGCAATTAACCAATTAATTACCAACTAACCTCAATGAAGTTTAACAAAGTGATATTTGCTGTGAAGATATAGCAAGAACAGAAATTACAAACCTGGGACCACACTCTCCCCTAGATCTCTTTTCTCACCCATACTTCTTGCTTCTTTCTAAGCTCAGTTCAAATGCCTCTTCCTTCAGGAAGCCCACCTTAATCCATCCTTGCTAGTGCCTTCTCCCCCAGAATTTCTTTATATGAGCTTCTTATTTACTTATCTGTGTACATGTTATTCCTCCAACAGAATGTAAGCTCCTTTAGGGCAGGGACTCTTTTGTTTCTATATCCTCAAAGCCTAACCTGGGGTCTAACACATAGGAGTTGCTTAACAAATATCTTGCATTTATGCAGCATTTTAATGTTTGCAAAAATGCTACATATATATACATATATATTTGTCTCGTTTAATCCTTCCAATAACCCTGTGAAATATGGGCTGTTGCCCCTCTTTTATAGATGATGAAACTGAGAGGTAAGGTCACCCAGCTAATGTCTCTGAGGTGAAATCTGAATTCAGGTCATTCTGACTTCAAGTCCAGCATGCTTACCCATAGTGCCACCTAGCTGCTGCCCTTACCAATGCTTATTGAATTCAACTCTACTGTTCCTCAGGCCATCACTCAGCAAAACTACAGAGCACAGCCTGAAGCCTACTACAGAGCACAGCCTGAAGCCTACCACAGGCCTATACAGGCACAATTCATCATTTAGTATATAAATCTGAGTACTTCAATGATGAGAAGACTCCTTAGTCCTGGCCTACTTCCCTCTGGAGTATCCTTGCTGTTCTGCTTTTGCTTCTAGGTGCCCCCAACTATGTGATCTCCCATAACCATAGATTGGCTGAGTAATACCTCACTCTATTCAGCCCTCTAAACTTCATCTTCCACCCTCTTCCTTCTCAGACCTCTACTTGGGGCATCCAGTTCTCAGGCTAACTTTATCATGAGGCTCCTCTTGTGGAGCCTGCCTTCTCCTCCAACATCACTCCCTGCAATCGATGGATGACCATGAGACTGATCTTCAGTACTTCCTTAACTAGTGTGTTTTACAACACCTCCATGCCTTAGTAAATCATTTTTGGGAGTTGCAGTGGTTCAAAACAAAAGTTCATTATATAGCCATTCCGATAAGCTAGTCTGATCCTCAGAGGACAAACATCTTTTGCTGATGGAATTCATATGAGATTTCGTGACTACAGAGCCCAGCACCATGGCCTAATGGGATATCCTGAGGGACCCAACCTCAAATGAGCTGAATAGGGACTCATCCAGATGGGGACTCATCTAGGAGTGCTGTCACATTTGGAGATGAACATGGTGGAATGAATGCTATGTAGAAACCATGTTAACTCTGAATTAACTCTTCCTACACAATGAGGTGATCTAGGGGAGAATGTGATCCCAAGTTGGTAACTTCTGTTCAATATCTTCACAGCAGATATAACTTTGTAAAAGTTCACTGATGTTAATTGGTTAATTGGTGATTAATTGCTATCAGCTAATATATTGGCACAGGGGTTCTATTCGATAGCATTCAGAAAGCCACAGCACTGTCTCTTAGAGGTAATCCCTAGAACCCTGAGGGGGAAATGTAACTAGCCTTTCCCTGGGAGAGTACGGTCAGAGTATTACTACATGTAGAGCCTCGCCTGAGAAAAAATTAGGTCCTTCACATTTGTGAAAACCCCACTGGAGAGATTCTTCACTTGGGATGTTATTAATTACTGGATATGCTAGTTTTCAGGATCGAGCTGAGGGAAAAGGGTCACGTTTTTAATCTTTTTTTTAAACTGTCAACTCTACAAGTTTTTTTTCTTTTTGGTGTGTTTCCTTTAAAAGTCAGTTCTTTTTGAGATAATTTTGGTAGGCTTTCATATTTGTTGGTTCAGTCCGTGCTTAATTACTGATATCAATTTGCCATATTACCAAATCCTGGCTAAGTACTGATATTGATACTAATACGAGACTTTGTACCACTAAAATGCTGGTGCTTAGTAGATAAATGCTTGAGGTTCTTCTTTCGAGTTTAAACAGATTATTGGCCTTATCGTGACGTCTTCATGATCAAGTCCCTAGGATAAGGTTTGCCTGCTAGGCTAGAAATTCCTGAGGGATCAACTCTTAGTGGTTAATCCTTCTTCCTGGGAGCCTCATCCTAGTTCAAGGCTTGTTTGACCTTATTTTCTATTATCTCAAACTTCACCTACTCATCCTCTCATTGGATGAGTTTGGAAATCTAGTAGGAGTATCCTTGTAATGTCAAAGATCCTTTGGGGAAAATTTGGATTTTGGAATAGAGACCCAGAGAAATTTGCCGGAGCCTCAAAAGGATTGCCTATAGTACAGGGCCCATCAAGAAATTTTGGCATTCCCCACTTAGAAACTTTTGTGCAGACCCCAGTTAAGTGACTTTATTCACTGAGGCAATCATGGAAGAATTTTCACCAAAAATAGTTTGGTCTTTCACCTAAAGGTAAAAGGTCAGGGAGTGACCTTCAGTCAACCTCTGGTTCTTAATCTCTGTGGAGAGAGTTTCATGTTGTGGTAGAGCAATATCCTAACCCCTCCCCCCATGAAGGCAGGGCTAGTTTTTCCTCAAAAAGCTATTGAGACCTTCTTCCAGACTCGGTTGGCTCAGGGGTCTAATGGCTTAGGCTGCGGACATCACTTCCTTATCATCCAAGTACAAAGTGACAAAGTCACATGGAAGCTTGGCGGGTGGGTTTTGATGGGCCAGCAAGCTTTACCCAGCTGAATTAACTCAAGGAGTCCTCAATGCCTACACATTAGATTATGAACTGTTCAAAGGCTCCTTTTTAATCCCCAAGATTTAGCAGTGTCTGATACATAATAGCAGTTTAATAAATATCTGTTGACTGATTAGGTGATAGATTGTTAAATGTCCTTTTCCTGCTATGGCTAAGTAAATATCTTTGTGTTAATCATTGAATGACCTAGAAGAAGCTCATTTTGTTCCATTATGGAACCTAAACTACCAAGGGACTGACCCAACCCAGAACATACATGCTTTGGGATTGCTATAGGGACTAAGCATTCTGTATGAGATGGGAAGCTTGGTTTTCTTTGTCTTTTCCTTTTCTTTATTACCTTTGGGTTAGGAAAGGCTGTTTAGAATACTAAAATGGCCCTTGCTGAGTACCAAGTATTAAGTTTTTGGCTCTACCATTCCTTCTAACTCCATTAGAAATGGCTATGACCTTGGGAGCTTCAGAAGGTTGGAAAGGCGAACCACCCAGATAATGCTTTCCTTACAATCAACCTGCAGAGGTGACAATGCAAGTATTATTATCTCCACTTTACACATGAGGAAACTGAGGCCCATAGAGATGAAGTTAGTTGCCCAGTATCACAATGTGCTATGAAAGCCTGGATTCAAACACAGGCCCCTGACTCCAAATCCAATGCTCTTCCCATCCTATGTCCTTTCTGGTTCCCCCATCACAATGAATCAGCCAACAAGCATTTATTAGGCACCAATTATGTGTCAGACACTGTACATGCAGGAAACCTTTACAAAACTATACATATGATGGAGAAGGAGTCATTTATTACAGTGAAACAGAACCTCCAGGTGGGGATGGATGGTCAGCCACAGACAGATGGATGCCTAGAGTTCAGAACTTAAGGAAGCAAGCATGTAAGAGATATCGATGTGGGGGTTAGCTAGACAGAGGTGACAGCCAAAGCCATGGGGATTAGGATAGGAGATAGTATAAGGGAAAGGTTTATTTGGGGTAATCTCAGGGAACTTTGGCTTTCATGACAGAAAAGAAAGGCCAGGATTCACAAAAGGATAAACTGAGATACAAGAGTGGGGATAGGGCAGAATGACTTGGGTTCAGACCCCAGAGTCCTGGCCCCCAGCCTCATCTACTCTTCTCTCCTATCCAGATGCAGTAACCAACATTACCAACTCCCATGCCCCCAATTCCTGGAGTTTCTCAGAGGTTGGTACAAGGAGAAGCTTTCTTCTCACAGACCCAATAGTTCTCCTTGCTGCAGGGTGCATCATTCCAGCCTTGAGAGGTCACCTCACAACAATCCTCATCACCAGCATTGTTGGGTTCTCCCACATTCCAAAAGCTGTGAACATTAACCTTTTAGTGAGAAGTCCTCCCCTCTCCCCCACTGGAGCAGTCACTCAGCCCCAGTGGTCGCTCCCTTGTCCCCAGCTCCATCATTCTCTCCACCTAGACAAAAGCTGGTCTGTGCCTCAGATGAGGCACCAAGCTCCCCACTCACTCCTTCTGACTCTCCCCACCACAACAAGACACACACACACACACACACACACACACACTCTCATACACAACATACACTCATAGCCTTGGAAGGGGACCTTCTAATTCTGGGGAGGGCCCTATCCATTCCCCCTCCCAATCTTGCTTTCTGCCATCCCTGCCTCTGTCTCAAATAGGCCTTCTCTGGGAAGTCCCAGAAGTTTAGTGTGTCTGGACCCCAAAGATCCCCAAACTTCCCAGACATATGGAGGTCTGAACAGCTGAGAATAGCTAAAGAAATGCTTATTTGGACACATAGATGGGTTTGGGAAGGAAGGAAAGGACAGTTTTTTTCAAGGTTCCAGGGCATCCCCAGACTAAAGGTCCTCAAGGATCCAATGTGAGTTCCCCCTTCCCCACCACCTCCCCAAGGGGGAGCTGGGTTTTCCCATATGACAAAGCTCTGAGCTTTGGAGTTTCCAAGGCATTGTTCCCTTCTGAAGGGTCAGAAAGTCAGTAGAATCCTATGGTCATAAATCTAGAGTTAGAAGGCAGAGTTCATCTAATCCAACATCCTCTTTTACAGATGCAACCCTGGTTTTAGACTTATGCACTTTGTGTAAGACTCTCCTCACTGGTGGAGAGAATGATGACATGACCCTGCATAACTGAGAAAGGCGAAATTGATGCAAAAGCTTTGGAGAGTCAAGACATTTTTCTATCCTGCTTGGAGAGACACGTGTGGTTCCATATTCTCTTTAAGACCAGCTGCAAGGAGAAAAATATACTTTGAAAGTGGCAAACAGGCAGGGGATGCCAGTACATCAACATATCCCTAAATTTCAGCCTGATACCCTAGAGATTTCAAGAATTTCCCTTTGACTAAGACTGGAGCCTCTTTCTTGGTTGAGTGAGATCTCTGCTTACTCCCATCCAAGAGCTTTTTTGCTCTTGCGTATCTTCTGGTACAGTTAAATCTGTAGAATTCTGATTTCTGTTTGTTATCTGCTTAGATAAATGGAATTACTCACTATTCACTATTTGTGATGGGCATTTGTGTAATTAGCATTTGGTGGGAAAGAACCAACCCAGTGGGTGTAAGCTTGGGGCACCTTCCCCCTTTAAGGGATAGTGACCAAGGAAACTAGTGGCCTTTTTCCTTATGAACCTAAAAAACCAACCACGTTGGGCACCTAAGCCAGCAATATTGGGGGGTGCCAAAGAGATAAAATTCTAGTCTGGTACATCCTTTCAGAGAACAAAGAAGCCATCCTCATGGCCCTTTCTCCTGTACATTTCCAGGCAGGAATCAAAATCTCCCTTGGAGAGGGGTGGGTAAAATTCCAGGATTTTCTATCAGTGCCTTCCCATGAACCACATTTAGACAATTCACACAAGCACACTCATCTTGCACAGGCAACACACACCTTACACAGAAAAGCATGCAGAGGCTGAGAGAGGTAAAATGACCTGTCCAGGGTCTACACAAGGTCTAAGGTAGTAAGTGTTGGTGGTAGAATTTGAACACAAGATACCTGACCCCAGAGTCCATGTTCTTCCCACTGAACCTTGAGGGATCAAGACTCTAAACAAGCTTGGGAAGAGAGCACTGATTTGGGAGAAAGATGTTGATGAGTATGGGCATAGGAGATCCTGCTGGGGAAGATGCTGATTCTGGGGCTGGATGTTGACAGGGGTGGTGAGGGAAGACGTTGACTGGGGAGAGAACGATTGTGGTAGAGGGAAGGGGATGGTGGAGACACTGAGTGAAAAGAGCAATCTAATTTGATTGGAAGGAGAACTGGGACCCTTACAGTCAAAGGGAATGGGGAGGGGGGCTTGATTGTGACTTCCCTTCATCCCCACAACAAAGAGACTGGGGGCCATTGGTTTCTGGTGCCTGAACTCAGTTCTGATGCTAGAATTTGGGGCATCATTTGAAAGGGAATGGGGTCGTCCTGTTTTGCTCTTAGAGAAAGGCATAGCCCTTGTTTCCTCCTCCCTCCTGGGTCTCTGGACTGCTGCCAGTGACTTACGCCTGCTTCAGAGTCGTTCCATCTACCCAGTGCCAGGTCCCTTCTTTCTTCTTGTCACTGAGTCCCACCCACCACCGTTGGTTGGAGCTGGCCTTCTGCTTCAGGTAGTTCTGGGAAGCAGAGAGTGTGGTGGGTGTTGGAATGCTCATCCCTCACCCCTAGGGGCCAAACAAAGCCTCACCCCTCATCAAGCTTGGCACTATTGAGGCATTTCCTTCATTCCTCTGCCCCTATACCTCAAGGATTCTTCTCTCCTCAGAGATCCAGCCTTCTCACCACTCAGTCTGATATCTGAGGGCACTCACTGGAAGAAAATTCTTCCTCGTGCCAAACTATTGGAGAGACAGCAGCAGCAGCTAGCATTTACATAGTACTTTTAGGTTTATAACTACGTCCCGTGTTACCTCATGTATACACATCCTCTTCTTTGAGACTCCAGGTAATCTTATAAGGCAGATCTCATTATTTCTATTTTATAGATAAAGAACCAGTTTGAGAGAGTCTAAATGTTTTAGCCAGCATCAAAAAGCTAAGGATGTGTCCAAGGTGGGCTCTGAACCCCATTGTTCCTTCCGAGTGCACAAACTGCCTCTCTGAGTGAAAACACCTGGGTTCAAATCTTAGCTCTCCTAATTACTACTCCTGTGATCGTGGGGGAACTCCTTTCCCTTCTCTGGCCCTTGGGATCCTCGAATGTACAATGATAAGATTGGCCTAGCTCATCTCTAAGGTGTTTTTCAGCTCTGATCTCTGCAGCCCACGACCATCTGCTTTCTCCTGAGGAGACAGCCTGGTTCCAGCATCCATGTGTAAATTCCTGTTGGTACCAGGAGGTTGCGTCTCCAATATGGGTCCAGTGACCCTCTCTGATTCTCAAGCTCCTTGGAGCTCCCCTACCTCTCACCATGGGCTATCCTAACTAAATGTGTCTATGGTGAGCACAGTAATGGCTTGTGCCATGTAAAGATTATCTGCCACTGCAGCCACACTCCTGGTTGTGACTTTTTGCTTCTTCTTGTCACTGGGTGGGGGAGGAGGATAGTATGGATCATGGGAGTGGCATCAAGAAGAGGAGAGAACCAGGGAGAGAACCTTTCACACCCCATCCAGACATATGTGTTTTGTCGGTCTCTTTAGGCATGTGTGGTTTGTGTTTCTGTTTTGGTTTTTAAATAAAAAAGAAATGTATGTATTTTTGAAAATGACAAAAAAAAATACTGGAGCAATTTGCCATTTCCTTCTCTAGAAAGGATGACCTAGGGGGCATAGTTTCAGAATTAAAAGGGACCTTGAAGACCAAGTCCAAGCTCTTTTGATTGTCCAAAGTCACCCGGGTAGCAAATGGCACAGCCAGAATTCACACCCAGCTCCCTTGACTTCAGATCCAGCACTTTGTCTACTGAACCACCCTGCCTCCTTCATTTGTCTGGTTCCCATGGTATGTCTATTACTCCAATCCCCAAATCACAGAATCTCAATCGGAAAGGATCTTGGAACCCATCCCATCTAACCTAATCCTGAATAATTGCCTCTGAAATATCAGGACATCACAGACAGAGCACCAGAAGGGACATTTTGCCAGCTTGTCCAACCTCATTTTACAGATGATGTACTGAGTTCTAGAGGTCGTCTCCAGTCTTTTCTCAAAGGTGTCCAAACAAGGGAGAACCTGCCACCTCTCAAGGCTGTCCAGTCTACTTTTTTGTAACTCATTCTTAGGAAGTTTTTACCCTGGGATCAAACCTAAATTTATCTGTTGGCAGTTTCCCTCATGATTCCTTACTTTGCCCTCTGGCATCAGGCACAAGGCTGACGAACCTGTCTTCCACATGCCAGCCTTTCTAGTACTTGAAGACAACAGCCATGCCCTTCCCTGGCTATATAACCCTAGCTCCTATAGAGATTGCTTGAAGTAGAATCCCCTCCTCAGCCTGAAGCATTCTCAGGCAAAGCTCATCACCTCATTACTCCTCAGACTCGATCCCTGTGCCCCATTCCTGCCTTTCCATCCAGAACACCTATTCCTTTGCCCCTCGTGGCCCTCAGCAACTTCAAAACTTGGTGTACACACCCCTTCCTGGCAGGCATATCTATTTAACCATGCCTGACTACTCATTTTTTTTGCTCTAGGTGCCTCTGGCCCTCTAGACTCATTAGGGTTCATTTCTAAGCATCCTTTATCCACTTAACCCATGTCTCCTAAAACTGAACTAAGCTCCCCAAGGGGAGCTTCTTTCTACTCCCTTGTTGGTAACAGGTCTTTGAAAAAAGGACGTGAGCCCTTTCCCCATCTCTTTAGGAGGTAGAGAAGAACAGAATTTCCTGAAGAATCCAAGGGGATATCTAGACCAAAGTCATCCATTTTACAGCATCACCCTCCCGCTATGATCTTACACACCATGAAACTAAGAACTGAAGGGGGTGAGGACCTTGCCCAAGTCAGTATATAGCAGAGGAAGGAAGGATTTGAACCCAGGTCCTTAGATTTCAAATACAGTCTCTTCTTCTATACTACCTCCCACTTGGAGGAGAGAATTGTCAGGGCTTAACTATAAGTGACTGGGCATAACCTAACAGTCCCAGTTGGAGGGGGAAAAGGGAGGTGAAAGAAAAGCAGTAAGAAAAAAATTTTCTAAGGAAACTTTCCAGCTAATTACTCAGTCATCCCCTCTGTGGCCTCTACAATCCTCCACACTTACCTTGTTACTGTTCCTCATCCTCAACACCCCATTGGCCATGTCTGTGCCTTTGTACTGTATCCTTATGCCTGAAAAACCCTCCTGCCTCACCTCTACCCCACTGGGGTGCCAAGTTTCCTTCAAAACTCAGCTTAAGCACCATCTTCTATAGAAAGCCTGTCCCAGGGCCGCAGCTACTAGTTGACCCAAATCTATTTTGTGCACTGTTCTAGCCTGTTAGAATGCAAGCTTCTTGAGGGCAGGAGCTGTTTCTCTTTTACCTTTATATAACCAGTGCTTAACACAACGTCTGCATCAAGTCACTGCTTTAAAAAGCATTGTTGAGTAAATAACTGAGTGACAAATGGAGACTGGAAGGTTTAAGTGTGAAGAGGGAATGGGACAGGATGGGGGCCTCACTTCTACTGGGTCCTAAAGCTCTGAGGGACAAGAGTAGCAATGAAGAGAAAAGAAACTCGGGTTCATAGGATTCAGAACCGGCATGGATCTTATGGCTCACCTAACCCCTTCCCACAATTTTGTAGCTGAAGGCAATGAAGCCCAGAGCAGTGAAAGGAGGCTTGCCCCGAGTCACACAGCACAGAGAGCAAAGATTCTGGAACCAGGTGGTCCTCTGACCCCAAACCCAATTCTCATTTCAGTCTACCAACCAGTACATTCTCATGGGGGATCTAAGAGCTGGGGGGGGGACCCTAGAGATCAGCTAGTCCTTCACTCCTCATGGAAGACACAACATCCCTGACAGGGGTCTCCCAGCCCCTCTGGACACTCCCAGGGCTCACTGTTTCATGTCACAGTTGGTTCCACGGCTACATAGGCAGATTGTGAACAAGTTCTCTCTTGCAGCTGGCCAAAAATGATTTCCCATAGCTTATTTGCACCCCTGATTCATCTAATCTTGTTCTGTTTTCTGGAGTTTTGCAAAAGAAACAAAATCTAACCCCTGTTTCATGTCACAGATGACATAAATCTAGAGTTAAAAGATCTTAGGCTTAGAGCCAATCCAACCCAACCTCCTCATTTTACAGGTAAGAAAACAGATGAGGCCCAAGGAAGGAGAATGATTCCCCTAAAGGCACATAGATAGGAGGGATCCTGGGATCCGGGAATTTGGACCTGGGAAAGCAACTCACCTGCTCCTCAGAAGAGCTGATGATGACCAGGTGGGAATCATCTGCCTCGCAGGCCTCTCTGGCTGCCTCCCACCCCTTGCGGTACACAGAAAAGGAGTAACAGCTGTCTTTATAGAATTTCCAGTCACAGGGACATGGATGGCAAAGGGTACCTGTGGGTAATGGGGAGGACTAGGCAAGGAGCCCAGGGGGGCCTGGCTCCCCCTCCTGACCCATGAACTCAGACCGTTTTAGATAAGCCCCACTATTATTCCTGCTCTCTTTAGTTCCCCGATCTCCCCCAGGAGCCCAGCTGTCCTTACTCAGGGTTTTGTTCAGTTGTTGGATGACCTGTGAGGCTTCAAATTGTTCTTTGGCCTTCAGGTCTAGGGGGGAAGAATAGAGAAGTCAGAAAGAAGAACACCTTTGATCTCTGAAGAGCCTAGATGTCCTGCGCCGAGCTGAATCTTGTTCCTGGCAGTCTCCCCTTCCTTGGAGAACCCAGTGGTCCTGCTTCTCCTCTCTCCTCTGGATCCCCAGAGACTCTGAGTTGTGAGGGATTTTAAGGGCCATCTGGTCCAAGCCACACCTCAAGAAGTCCCTTCCCTAGAGAACCTTGGGATCTTTCCTGTGTCGCTCTCTGCTGCCAATCTCTTAGCCCTCCCCTAAGCGATGCTCTCTTCCCACAAGCCCCAGGTATCTCTCCCCCAGTTTGTGGCTTCACCTCCATCATTTTTCAGCTGGGCAGAGAGCTGGTTCAGTTTCTCCAGTATTGCTTCACGATCCTTGTTATACTGACTTTGACTCTGCAACACTGGAAGGCAAAGTAATGAGTCTAGGCCAATAGGAATAGTACCCATCCAGTGGAGGTCTGGGAAGTTAGGGAGGGAGGAAAAGAACCTCGGGATCTTTCCTGCACCCCTCCCTGCTGCCAATCTCTGAGCCCTCCACCTGGTGATATTCTCTTCCCACAAGCCCCAGGTATCTTTCCCCCAGTTTGTGGCTTCACCTTCATTTTTCAGCTGGGCAGAGAGCTGGTTCAGTTTCTCCAGTATTGCTTCATGATCCTTGTTATATTGACTTTGACTCTGCAGGACTGGAAGGCAAAATAATGAGTCTAGAAATAGTGCCCATCCAGTGGAGGTCTGGGGAGTTGTGGAGGGAGGGAGGAAGAGAACCTGGGATCTTTCCTGAGCCCCTCCCTGCTGCAAATCTCTGAGCCCTCCACCTGGTGATGTTCTCTTCCCACTAGGCCAGGTATCTTTCCCCCAGATTGTGGCTTCACCTCCATCATCTTTCAGCTGGGCAGAG
>CM053580.1:550977564-551000810 GCA_028627135.1 Pseudochirops cupreus
GGGAGGGAGGAAGAGAACCTCGGGATCTTTCCTGTACCCCTCCCTGCTGCAAATCTCTGAGCTCTCCACCTGGTGATGTTCTCTTCCCACTAGGCCAGGTATCTTTCCCCCAGTTTGTGGCCTCACCTCCATAATCTTTCAGCTGGGCAGGGAATTGGTTCAGTGTCTCCAGGATTGTTTCATGCTCCAACTTATATTGACTTTGATTCTGGAAGACTGGAAGGCAAAGTGATAAGTCTAGGCCAATAGGAATAGTACCCATCCAATGGAAGTCTGGGGAGTTGGGGGGAGAGGGAGGGAGAGAGCCCGATTTTTAAAAAAGCTTCCCTTTCTCTGGTACCTGTGGCAGGATTGGCACCTAACCCCTGATCTCTCTTTGATGTTGCCTTCTCTAATAGTATAGCAACCCAGGACATAGGGCTCAGACCTGGCCCCCCAACTCAGTCTGACTTCAGAGACCCAACCCTGCTTCCACTCTTTGCAGAGTCACCCCAGAAACCAAAAAGCAGCCCAGATCCCTAAATTAGTATAGTCTATAAAGCTGCCTTCAAAATCATGTAATCCAATTGCTTCATTTTAGCTTCATTTAAGCTGAAGACCAGAGAACGGAAGAGACTAGCTCCAGGTCACACAGCTAATACATAGCAGTAGTGAGGCGAGAACTCAGATTCTCTTACTCCTGTTCCCAATGCTCTTTCACATATCAAACTATTTCCCTCTTCCCCATCTCCTGAGTCCCATGAGAGAGACCAGAAACAAAACCTCTCCTTCCCCCAGCCCTGGACCTGGGCCTTACCTTGGGATAAGATAATGATGTTGAAGATGAAGGAAAGGGCAAAGAAGACTATCACCATCAGGAAACCCAGGCGACTCAGCCAGGGAGCTGCAAGGATGGAGTATCGGGGGAAGCCTGGGCCTCCTGGCCCCCAGACCCAGAAGGAAGCCTTCCCTAAGCATCATGTTACCCAGACCCAGAATAGGGAGCATCACATTTTGGAGCTAGAAAGAACTTTCAAGATCCACTATGTTAGAAGCAGCTGGATGTTGCAGCAGATAGAGTATTCCAACTGGCCTCGGGAAGTTCTGCATTCAGATCTAGCCATAGACACTTACTGGTTAGCTATGGGACCCTGGGCAAGTCACTTTACCTCCCCTAGGTTCAGTTCCCTCATCTGTAAAATGAGGATAATATCCCCAAGTTATTGTGAGGATCAAATGAGACAATATATGTAAGACTCTGCACACCTTATGGTACTATGGCTGTGCTAGCCATAATGGCTATTTTTATTAAAGCCTCGGATATCCTCATCAGCTCTAGCCTGTCTCCCAAGGGCACGTCCACTCACCAGGAGCTGGCCCCCTGCCCTACCAGGAAATAGACATGTGTATATGTATATACACATATACCCATATGTGTGTATACACGTGTGTATGTGTGTTAATACAGGCACATCTATGCACATATACATATGGACATTGTGTGTGTTGTACACACATGCATGCACACACACGTATATACACACACTGTGTATGTATATGCACACATACATTGAATAAGCCAAATAAATACACTGTCATTTCAGAGAGCAACGTACTAGCAGTCAGGGAAACAGGAAAGGTTACATGGAGAAGATGGCAACTGAGCTAAGCTTTGAAGGGAATTTGGGATTGAAAAAGGGGAAATGAAGGGGAATGAATTCGAGTTGAATCAGATTAATTTGAATTGAATTACTTTCCTGACAGGGTGTGCTCCCTGCAAACTGCCGGTGGAGGAAGCCTGGAAGGCCAGCTCGTAGCCCCCTACCACCTGTGCCCCTCTCCTAGGCCCAGGAAGTCCTGTCTCTTGGTCCTGCCCCAGGTTACTATGGCCTCAGCAGGCCTCTCTTCACTCCTCACTGCTCCCACATACCTGGAAAGCTCCTTAGGCTCTGACTTCTTTGGCTTCCGAAGTTGAAGTTTTTCCATCCAGAGGGCATCAGCACATCCTCATCTAAACAGAATGATCAGACACCATTCCCCCCATCTCCCATCAATACAAGAGGTATTGAAGGTAGGCAGTGGGCGGATGACTGCCTGGTCCTCCTGGCCCAGGGACAGTCTCGATCATTCAAGTCTACCTTTCATGCCACTCCTGGACTCCCCCTTGTCCAGCATGAGCAGAACCCCAGTGCTCTGGACTGGAACCTGAAGACCCTCCCCACCAGCACCTGTCCACTTCCTCTGTGGCCTTGGCTCCTAGGCCACCTGATAGCACCCTTGGCCTCATGTCTACCCACCCAATCCTGCCAGCTCAGTGCACTTCGGATCCTCAGGGTCACACATCTCTGTTGCCCCTTCTGAAGACTCCTCCTGTTCTGCTTAGGGATTGTATCCGCTTCTCTACAACTAAGCAGTTTTTCTTCCTTTCTCAGAAACACCCTCCCCGACTCCCACCCTCCCACCCTCTAGCTGAACAAAATATGAACGGAAGGGAAAAATGAACTTGCCCTGCTCTCCCATTGGTTAAAACAGAATTGGGGGGGGGGGAATAAAAAGAAAGGGGATAAAAGACGATGTGGAGGGCAGCCCAGAGAGGAGTGGGCCAGGGTAATGGAGTGAATCAGATAGGGGAGAACCACTGGAGTAACAGGCCCCAAAGAGGGCCTGAGTACAATGTGGATTTGGGGAGATAGGGAGGAGAAGGGACCTAGATCCCAGTACCAGTAAGGGTAGCTAGGTGTCAAAGTGGATTGCACACTGAAGACCCTAATCACACAGAGGTCCAAGATGTGCATTGTGGGTAGTCAGCATCTACTTACAGCCCCAAACATGTTTCTTTTACTGGGCCAGTCAAAGTTAGTGTTATTTCAAAGCCAGAGCCATTTAATCAAATTTGTTGTTCAGTCATATCCCCATTTGGGGTTTTCCTGGCAGAGATACTAGAGGGGTTCGCCATTTCCTTCTCCAGCTCATTGTATAGATCAGGAAACTGAGGCAAACAAGGTTAAGCCACGTGCCCAGGGTTGGTCACACAGGTAGTAATTGTGTGAGGTCAGATTTGAACTCAGATTTTTCTGACTCCAGGCCCAGTCCTCTATCCACTGTTAAATATGTGATAAAAAACAACTCCTATCACTAATAGACACAAGGGCACCCTCTCCTGCAGATTAGCACATCACCAGTGGAGGAAAGGATACAAACATAGAACGAGTGTGGAACATAAATGTAGGAGGCATTTGTTGGGATCTCATATGGTCAGAAAGAGACCAGAGAGCTCACTGAACCCCATTTGTACTGGCTGTCCCCTGTGCCTGGAATGTTCTCCCTTCTCCCCTCTGATTCCTAGTTTCTTCCCTGGCTTTCTCCAAGACTCAAATCCCATTTTCTACTAAGAAAGGGGCCTTTCTCCGCCTTATTTCTTCACCCCCTCCCCTCTAAGATTACTATTTACACTGTATGTATCTTGAGAGAGAGAGATGTATGTGTATGTATATGTATGTATATATATGTACATGTATATATGTATATATGTATAAGTGTGCGTTTGCTTAAATGTTGTCTCCCACATTACAATGTAAGCCCTCAGGGACAGAAAATGCTCTTTTGTCTTTCTTCGTAACCCCAGTAGTATAGTGCCTAGCACATGGTAAAAGCACAAGACAGTCAGTTCTCAAATGGGGAGGGGTAACATTCCTAAAAAATGGTGTAAGGTAAAAAAAAGCAAATGTTTATACATTAAACCTATGGAAAATAGAGGATTAGGTTCCTGCAACCAATAAAAACTGTAATCTTTCACTAAACATCATTGAAAATACCTTTTCCTGCATGCATTTTTATAACAAAACATTAATTTTGATAGTATGCACTTTTCCTAACACAGAAACCATGAAATAACCCATGAGATACAGTACACAAAATAAAATTGGCACTATGCAAAACATTTTTTCTCACTAGTGATTCCTTAGAAATTCTGTGATCTTTTGTGCTACCATCTCAATTTTTTAAAAAAAAAGCCCATTGATTTCAGACTATTTTCACTTTTTTTTTAAAGCGTGAAATTTGTAGTACCGTAAATACTGTAGAGCAAATAAAATTCTTAAAACTCAAATATTTTTAACCTTCATCTTACCTTTCACTGTGTCAGATGGCAGTATGAGGGCATTATACTATACACTAAACTGTTATTTTTTAAAAGTTTGATATAACTTATTAACACTGTCTCATTTTTACTGGAAAAACTTATCTTGCCTATGTAATAGTAAGAATAATAAATGATAATAGCTAATATTTACATAGCTAATGCCAGCATGAACATTTTCAAGACGTATTTCAATTTATTAGGTTCCACATTAACTGTAGCTAAAGCATTCATATGAAGCAAATAAGTAGTCTTTTCTTTCCGTCATTTAACAGTAATTCTGAATCCCAATAATGATACAATGGATTAAATTTTCTGGATTTGGACTTTTTTACTTTACATTTCATCATTTTTGCTACCTTAAATGGTCTTTCTTTTTTCTTTTTGGAGGGGGTAGGCAAGGCAATTGGGGTTAAGTGTAGGGATCAGTGTGAGTCTAAAAGCACCTGTGGTGCTGAAGGTCACAGCCCAGTTGGTAAGCTCACAGAGAAGTCTTTTGTGAGACCACTCGCTTGATGAGCAGCAGCTGAGATGACTGGCTGGGCTTGTCCTCCACTGGCCCATTCCTCCAGTGCACGAGGAGATCATGCTCTAATCATGTCACCCCTAGGGTATTTAAGGAGGATGCTACAATACAATAAAGAACAGCTGCTGGATGCTTCTCTCTCACCTCTGGTTTCTTCAGTCCCTCCTGAGAATACAGCCTAAGGCTGGCCCTTAGGCTACTGAGTTAAGAAGCAGCAGCAACAGTTAAGTGACTTGCCCAAGGTCACATGGCTAGTAAGTGTTAAGTGTCTGAGGCTGGATTTGAACTCAGGTCCTTCTGACTCCAGGGTCAGTACTCTATTCACCATGCTACCTAGCTGCTCTGTGGTCTATTATTTTTGCTTGTACTAACTTCAGTCACACCATTCAGTTTTCTCTTCAAATCAGTTGTCTAGTTCTCCATCATGATAAGATATGATTTCACTTTTTTAAAACCAAGCGATAAAAATTTTGACAATTAAATTTAATTGTTAAAAATTGTAAATTGTTAGCATTAAAGATCCTCAGGTTATCTCAATGGTTAGGTTAAATTGCAGTTTATTTGTAAACCAGATTTTTATATGGTAGTGATATTTTGTACTTATCAAAATCAGCCAATCAATATACATTTGTTAAGAGGCGAAGTCAAGATGGTGGAGTAGCAGGAAGAAATACGATGATCTCCTTCCTCTGCATCACTCTACAAACAGATCTTGAAAACATGCCAGACTAAATTCTGATCAGGAAGTTCAGGGAAAAGAAATCATAGTAAATATTTTTCCAGTCCAGGTCAGTCGAGACAGACAGAGAGGTCTTCAGACAATGGGGATAGAGACTGACCAGTCTCCATCATAGTCTCCATTCTGAAAGCATTCCAGTGGAGAGATAGGCTGTACACCACAACAAGAAGAGGTCCTAGATATAGCATGTATAGAGGGGTCTAAAGTTGCATAAGGTGCAGGAACAGGTACCAACTAGCAGCTCTGTCCAGGGCAGACTCACTATCCAGGGCAGACTAACTGTCCAGGTCCTAATGGTGGCATTCCAGGGTAAGGAGCAGTCAGGGGCTATAGGATAAGTATCAAGCAAGGAAAAAGGTCAGGAACAAGTAGCTACCATGTTGCTTGAATCCCCAGGAGATGAGTGAGTCTCAGCTGAAGCTTTAAATCCTATCTGAAGCTTACAGGGGAATAGCCAGGGCAGAAGTCTTAGACCAAAGGAAAACTTACAGTTCTGATACTCAAACCAGAATTTTTCCAGCTGGTTGATAATGACAGAGTCCAGCACAATCTACTCAAACTACAAATGGACAAGTTCCACAGACCTGTTTTTCAGACCCAAACCCAGGTCAGGAACTTGCAGAGCTCAGGTCAGGAAGGCAGCAATTAGATTTAAGAAAGGAGCCTAGATTTCACATTTCAAGCATTTATCACATTACAAAATGGGACAGTATGTAGGAGGGAGGGGGGAGCAAGGGGATAGGAAGGAGTGAATGATGCACCAAGGTCAAATCAAGGACTAGCAATGAGAGGAAGGTGACTTCTGTGGTCTCAGAAAGAGTCCACGCAGACTGGGTGAGAAGAAGGTAGGATAAAATGAAAAGAGGAAGAAAGGAAGGAGGCCTTCCTTCGCAGCTGGGAGGGAGTTCCTTGAAAAAATACTCCTATGGGTGAAGAGAGATGGTTGATGAAAGCGTGCAAAGTTAGTCTAAGGGACTACTATTTTAACCTTGCTTGACTTTTAGAGACGTGCTCAGTCAGTCTGCGGAGAACGGAGGTCTGGAGATACCCTTGCACATGCATGTTTAGACATTGGGGAAAGGCTGAGGTGGCATAAAAACTGATCTCCTTATCATACGTGTACTGATCAGCATTTTCTTATCCTTATATGGAAGTCATTTACTCTTGTCTATAAAAACTGCATACAGTTCGAAAATCAGCACCAGCTGTGCTCCAGCTGCTTGCTGCCTTGGTATGCTAATAAAATACCTTTGCCTTTTTCCCCCCCAGAGTTTGATTTACTGATTAGGGCAAGGCATGAACCTAGATTTCTTTTAACTTTTGGTAACCATGAAGGGGCCCTTCATCTGCATGACTATCACTGGAAGAGCCCCCTGTCTAGTTCCACAGCTGGCACTCAGACCTTTGTCCAACAGAGGGTTGGCGTTGGCACAAGTCAAATTTAACAAAAAGGTAAAGTGAGGCACATTTCTCCAAGAAAGATAACATTTTATTCACAGGGTATGAACCTGGGAACAAGATGGGTCAATGGCTATCTCAGTTTCCAGTCAAAGATTCAGAATTGGAGGTATAAATCATTTTTATAAGCATGGAACAAAGAACAAAACAAAAATCTTATAATTGGTTATGGAACTGACAACATCATGAGGTTGAAGGATCATGATTGGTTACATTAAAGAAAGTGGGCACACACACACGTGGGATGAAGACCTCCTCTTTCTGTCTTAAAGGAATGCTTTATGACTTTATGGGACTCAGTTGCATCCTAAGGCCCCTGAAAGTGAACAAGACATAGCAGATTCACAGGTAGATGGGAAGGAGATAGATTTTGCCTTTAATTGGCAAAAATGAGATTAAGAAAAGACATCAGCTTGTTTTCGCTCCTAAGAACAGCACAAATGCCTTGATGTTTCTCAGGAGCTGAGGTTATGAGGGATAACAGATTTTCAAATCACAATTCAAATCACAAAGTGATTTATTTGCAGGTACTGCTGCAATAAAAATCCCTTAGAATTAAGATGTTTCGTGAGTGTATTGAACTTGTAAGCTGTAGCTCAGATTTCTTTTTAATTAAAAGTGATAAAGAAGGAAATTAAACTTTTGGCATCTAACTTTGAGAGAGAAAAATATTGAACTTTTGAACTCATGAACTTCTTCACTTAAAGACAAAGAGACGGTAGGTTTGTTGCTTGGGCTTACAGAATAAAATCACAGAATAGAATAATACATATATAAAACAATATATGGAAAATATAGAAACATAAATAATATATAATATATGACAAGGTGCTTCTGTATCATTTTGGTGGGGCTTTTGTACCCCTGTCTGTAAAAATCTCTCTTGTGGTTGGCTAACTATGTGTTCACATCAGTTTGTAACAAACCTGTGCCATTAAGCTGTAAAAGTCACACTTTCCTTCAGCCATAAAGACATTCACTCCGCTTCTCCCCCTGCCCCCAGCCTCAAAGTCTTTTCCCTAAGTCTGCTAGATAGTTTCCCATGAATCAATCACTCAAGTATTCTTAGAGAAATACAGAACGCCTTTGTTCTTAGGCCAGCTGCGCTTTAGAAACCTTGAGCAACTTTATCAAGGAGATAACTCCCTCCTGAGATGGTCTCTAATCAGTCTAGCTTCCAAACTTGGCACCTCCTGAAACAATCAAGCCTATACTCCCAGCAGCTATGTTGGACCTATGTCATTCATCCTTGACCAAAAAGTTACCTAGTGACGTGTCACAAGGCAAAAACCTCACCCCTCCCTCCCTAACTCATTGGAATCTCTAAATGAATTATGGGTAATTCACCTGCGCAGTTGATATTAAAAATGTATGGCCCTGTAAGCACTTAACCACTCCCAGACTCCTCCCTAATCCTGCCTTTGCCCACCTAGTTAGTATAATGAGCCTCTGACTGACAGTTCTATGCCTTTAAAATGGCACCTCTATCCCCCAGCAACTTGCAGGTCTTTTTCTCTCTCTCTCTCTCTCCCCCTGCCCCCCCGCCCGCTGAAAAAGCATAACTTTATAACTCTGCCTTAAATCCCTTTCAGCTTGCAGCCCTTGCCTCAGTGAAACAATAAACTTTTATGACTCTACCAAAGGACAGCTGGGTCCAGTAAATTCTTTTTCTGACAACGAACCCAAAACAGATTTCATTAGAAATCCCACACCCCTTCTCCCTCATCAATATATAAATAAAATATAAAATACAGGATCAATACTTAATTCTCACAGAATGAACTCTCATGACAGTCAGCTGTAAAGTTGATTAGAGAACTAAACTCCCCAAACTCAGGAAGCATAAGGAGAAACCAGTCCTTGGCCTAAAATTTCATTCTCTCACTGTGCACGAAGCCATGCAAAGGAAAAGGCAGGGGTAAGTAACTGGTCTTGATCCAACACTAGGTCACCAACAGTCAAGGGATACTGGAATAATTATTGAATTGGGACAGAGGAAATCAGTAGCCAACTCCCCATTAGTAAGGCTGTTAAAAGCTTGGGATAAGGGAAAACTACCAGTTCAACTGGGAATGTCCAAAATGTGAGTGGCAAAGCTCAGCTCCGAATGAACTCAATACTCAGATCATTTCAGGGGGAAAATTTGGCCAGATAAATACAGGGTCTTTGATTATTGTCAATTGTGCGTGCTAAAAGCCAAATTTAAGATCTTAAACCCAGGCAAATGGATTATTGCTACTATTGGGCAGAACTTTCAAACCAAAACTGCCCCTCATTACCATGTCCATTCAAGGAACCAGTCTGAACTACTGGACCACCAGATTCCTCAGAACCAAAGACTATGGCACTCTTAAGAACCACATTTGTAGGGAATAATCAGAGGAGAGGACATGTCCCCTTTCCACCAGAAGACATTGTATTATGGCAGCAATCCACTCTACCTTTTCAGATAGACCCAGTCACCATCATTAAGAAAATTAAGACCATTAGAAGGAGTCATAACCCCACTTGGAAGGATATTGATGAGTTACTAGATGCCCTTCTCACAAAGAATGAAAAGGCAAAAATCCTGTCCTATGCTGTAAAATTGAGGATGAACCTAATAGGACCACATGGCCCAGAACAGCTCTCAGTTGGAACTATAATAATGAGGGGGACTGGGAAACATTCAGTGATGCAGAAACGACCTTCTATGATGCTCTAGAGCAGGCAGCACAACAAAAAAATAGATTGAGAAAAAATCCATACACTATACAAAATGTAGATGAATATTCTCATGCTTTCTGTATTCATTTGTGTGCTGCCACCCAGAAATTTGCTCAGTGGGATCCAGAAAATGAATGTGATCTAAAAGCAATTGCTTCAGGTTAGGTTAATAAATAGGCAGTAGACATTTGCAACTACTTTCATAAATTCTGCCCCAGCTGGCATGGAAAAACTATTAGTGAGCTCAGGAGAATTGTGTCATATGTGTTTGAAGGGTGGAAGGAGAAGGAACTTGGGAAGAGAAAGAAGGTAAGGAAAAGGAAGTGAAGATTTTGGCAGCCATCACAAAGTGGGTGAAGACCATCTTGAGCCCCCTCCCCAACACTCACAGAGGGCCAACACCTGAACTGACCACTCTGAGTGGGCATATCCACCATGCTTTGCAAATGAACCCGGAACTCTCCTGCTGGCTTTAGCTGACTAGAAACATTCTTCTTTTTGACTGATGAAGACCAGAGACCTTGGACTGGACATTTCCTCATCCCTCTATGATCCTCCCTTGTTAAAGGCACTATCTTGACATCTCCTGTTTTATGACACCCTATGTTTATCGTTGACAGAAAACCAGACATCCTGGGACCACTCTATTTTTATGAAAACTGTAATTTTAGCTAATGAAGGACACTGTTGTCATAGGGGTTCCTCTATGTGTACAAAAACTTCTTCAACTAACCTTTCTTTGAGTTCAGAATTATTTTCTGACTTCCATGCATGCATGTTTTCTGCTAGCTTAAACAATAGACTCTCTCTCTCTCTCTCTCTCTCTCTCTCTCTCTCTCTCTCTCTCTCTCTCCATATACACACACACACACACACACACACACACACACATACACACACATGTACATATGTATTTCTGAATTTTTTGCCTCCTTTTAACCAAACTCTGAAGGGGTGATGCAAGAAGAGATGAAGGACCAGAAAGGGAAATTAGCATGGGGGAAGGGGGGACTGTGCTTTTCCTTTAAAAAGGAAGGGCACCGTAAAAGAAATTGAAGGAAACTCAAGGGGTACAAGGCCTCAGACAGAGGGCAACATCCTCCAGGTTACCCAAAAGGGGTCCCCATGAAGATACACGGACCACAATCCCCCCATCTCTATGGTGTTTGGAACCACCACAAACCCCAAATAGTCCATACCCTGTTGTGGATGCTAGGGGCGAATATTTGCAATGACAGGAGGAGGGGGGTAGTTGGAAACTTGGGATGTATAATGTTAATGGAATAGAAATATCTTCCCTGTTCATTAATAGGCCTGTGTGACCACATGTGTTCAATCACTGATGTCTTGCTGCTTCAAACTCTGGCACAGCTGTAATACATCCTGAGTCACACAGAGCCCATTGGGGGAGGAACTTGCCTAGGGGAACTTGCTTGTAGTAAGGCTTTCACACCTTTTGGTACTAAGCTAAGTAGGCACTGAGTCAGGAGGGTTGTGATGCCTTCTGGTTCTAAGCCTATTAGCCAAAAGTGTGTATGTGTGTGTGTGTGTGTGTGTATGTACATTTTTACTTATAAAGACTTTCAGGAAACAACTGAATTAGTTCAGGAGGGGAAGGCTGTGGGCCATTCTATACCTGGGGAACCTGATGACTCAGAAGTCTTCTACATTGCTAAACAAAGGGGGCAAGGTAGCAGCTCTCTTATTTCATGAAGGAGTGGAGCTCCAAAGATGGAAAATCAGGGCTCTGAGGTTTCTGCTCTCCTGGTCTGATGGTGTAGGTAGTTGGTACTTTATTCAGACAGGTGGAGCCCTGTCTGTTGAATCTCTGTGCTAATTTCTCTGCTTGCATTTTCTACTTATCTGTAATTAAAGTAAGATTGCTGACCCCCTTTAAAGTTATCTTTCTTTTAGAAAAGCAGATCCAAGAACCTGTGCTAGCAGGCCATCCTGGGTATGCTAGGGTGCTTGCTACTACAGGGTGTTTCTTGGGAATGTGAAAGGGGGACTAGGATATGGTGAAGGAGCCCTTACTTGAGATTACCATTAATGGGACACCCTTTGTTTCCTTGGTAAACATGACTTTTTAAGCAATTAAGTGCTCTGGAAAAGGTTTCTTGCTGTTAAAGTCTGAAAGGGTAATGGACTTCTTGGGGGAAAGTGAGATATATGCTTTAAGCATCCCTCTTAAAGTAGCAATTGAACTTTTGACATGTTTTCATTCCCTTTATTAATGCCTAACTCCCCTATCTCATTGTGTGAAAGTGACCTGCTATGTAAACCTGAGGCCATTATTCACTATGATCCTGAAGAGGTTAGGTTAGAATACAAAGGAACTGTTTTGACTCATTGGGCAATTTTAAAGGAATCTAAACTGTTTGTAGGACCCCTAGTGTCTGATTTGCCTCCCATGTTATGAAACTTACCCACCACTTTATAGGGTTCATGAGGTCAGTCGAACCAGACTAAGGAAGGACTGTCCTCTTGTGTGTAACAATATATTGATTTAGAGGCTGCTGAACCTCTTAAAAACTCAGCAGAGGTGATAGGGGCATGCCAGTCACCTTGCAATGCCCCTGCAGTACCAATGAGGATAAACCAAGGCGAATGACGGACTGCCTGTCTACCATTTTGTCCAGGATCTGAGGGCTAGAAATAATTTTGTCATCCTAAGAGCCCCAGTAGTTCCAAATCTGGTTTCTATTATCACCAACATTCCTCACAACATGAAAGCATATGGTGTGCTACTTTTTTTTTCAGTGTTCCAGTTGACCCAGAACTACAGGATCTCTTATTTGAGAGGGCCAGTGATACACTTGGAGGAGGGTGCCCCAGAGTTATTGTCAATCTCTCACTTTATTCACTCAAGTGCTTGTGCCTACTATGCAGTGCCTACTGCCAAGGATCTGCTTTGATTCAACATGTCAATAGACTTCAAGTCTAATCTTGGATTTTTTAAGATGGCCCCCTTAGGATAACACTACCTGTGGCATCTACCATACTATGTGTGTGATGGTAAAGCCTATTATTGGCTGCCCTCAACTGTGACCAGTCAATTAGACCTAGGAAAGGTCATCCCCACCCTCTTGGTGATTTTTCATCTTTGGAGCTACACTCCTTCATGAAATAAGAGAGCTGCTACCTTGCCCCCTTTGTTCAGCAATGTGGAAGACTTTTGAGTCATCAGGTTCCCCCAGGTATGGAATAGCCCACAGCCTTCCCCTCCTGAACTAATTCAGTTGCTTCCTGAAGGTCTTTATAAGTAAAAATGTAGACGCCATTGAGGCACTCATCACTGAGGTCTATGCTTATGACTTTAGCCTTATAGAAGAGATTGGCCCTTGGTTTCTTACTTGCTGAAAAGGGAAGAGTCTGTGCTTTTGTAGATCAAAAATGCTGCACATGGGTCCTGGACTCAGCAGGCACCATGCATGCACACATGTCATCCATTCACCAAGCCTTACAGGAGTTCCAAAAGATGGCGAGAGGCCCAGAGACTTCTTAGTCTGCATGGAAGTGACTAACAACATGGTGACCCAATTTTTCATGGCTGAAGTATTTGTTTTGGGGTTTTTTATTAGTCTTCATTATAGAAATCATTTGCCGCATGTGTTTGCAATGTCTCCCTGGTGTAAGAAACTATTCCCAAGACCTAGCCTGACATTACAAGCATCCAGAATTGACATGATACAGTTGAGTTTAGAGTAATAATATATGTCAAAGTATGTTGCTGCACCATAGGGGGATCAAGGTGGTCCAGTGGATAGAGTTCTGGACCTGGAGTCAGGAAAACTCATCTTCCTCAATTCAAATCTGGGCTCAGACACTTATTAGCTGGGTGACCCTGGGTAAATCACTTCAATTCTGTTTGCCTCAGTTTCCTCAACCGTAAAATGAGCTGGAGAAGGAAATGGCAAACTGTTCTAGCTCTCTGCCAAGAAAAGCCCAAATGGTGTCACGAAGAGTCAGACATGACTGAAACAACACAACTGTGAGTACGGTTAACTCCAAAGAGGGGATTGTGCAAAGTTAGCCCATCTTGACTGATCTTTGGGTATATGCTCAGCCAGATTACAGAGAAAGGTGGCCTAGAGATATCCTTGCACATGCACATTTTGATTTTGGGGAGAAGCTGAGGTGGCACAAAATCTCTCTCCTCATCATATGTGTACCAATCCGCATTTTCTTGTCTTTATATGGAAGTCATTTACTCCTGTCTATAAAGACTGTACTCAGTTTGAAAATCAGTGCCAATTGCAGCATTCCAACTGTTTTTTGCTTTGGTGTGCTAATAAAATACTTTTGCCTTTTTTCCCCCCTGAGTGGGCCTCATTGATCAGAGTGAGTTCCAAATGAAGATTTCTTTTTAACAAAGTGAGACAAGGACCTTATATGGTTGAGGGCTGGGGAATATGGTACTTGAAAAGTCTACTTGTCCTGGGAGGAAGAGGGGATGAGGGAATTGGAGCCCCTGAGGCCAACTGGGACCTGGAAGAATGATAGAGCATGGACACAGGGAGGAGATTTCCAGGCAAGTGTAGGAAAAAAAGTACACAAGAGAGAGTATAGATAATAGTGGCCTGCATAATCCAGGATATGATGGGCAAGGGACCCAACTATATATCATTGTCCTCTCAGACAATTGCAATAATTGGCATCGTTCTGGGAGTGAGATACAATGGAAAAAGGGAATCCATGGAGTAAGCCCTACAAGGCAGCTGCAGAAAGTACCTAGAAGGGAGAGCTTAGAATGGAGACCATGGAAGAATTGATTGCGTGAAAAATCCAAAGGAAAGAAAGAGACCAGATAATTATAGGGGCCATGAACCAGAGAATAAGAGTCTCAAGTAAACAGAAAGAAAAGATAATGAAACAGGTGAAAGAAATCTTTTTATTTTTGGAAAGGGGTGCAAAAAATGAAATTTTAAAAAATTAGTGAATAGGACTAGCTGAAGAAGAGGAGAGAAAGGGGTAAATCTACTTGACTGAGAGGAAAAAAGAGTGAGAAGAAATATATAATCAGATAAGAGCTGGGGAGAAAAAGGAACTGATCAAACCCTAAAGGGAACAGGGAAACAAGAAAAGAAGGTCAGAGGTGAGGGGAAGAGAGCCAGTGGGAACAAAGACACCCAAAAGGAAGTAACTGAAGCAACAAAACACTGTATTTACACTAGAAGTAGGAGGGAGAATCATACCTTGAAAAAAATTTAAAGACAGATGGAGGAAAATATAAACCCAACTCCTGACTTTATTTTTATAATAATTATACTTTATTTTAACATTCATTTTTAAAAATTTTGAGTTCCAAATTTTCTTCCTCCCTCCAATCCCTCCTCTCCCCATTGAGAAGGGAAGCAACATGATATCAATTATATATTATATATATATATATAAAACATATTTCCATGTTAGCCACGTAGCCAAAAATAAAGTTAACTATAAAAATATATGCTTTAATCTACACTCAGAACTCATCAGTTCTCTCTCTGAAGATGGGTAACATTTTTTTATCCTGAGTCCTTCAAAACTGTCTTTGATCACTGTATTGAGTAGAGTACCTAAGTCTTTCATGGTTGATCATCATTACAATATTGTTGTTCCTGTGTACAATGTTCCCCTGGTTCTGCTCACTTCACTTTGCATCAGTTCATATATGTCTTTCCAGGTTTTTCTGAAACCATTTTCCTCAGCATTTCTCATAGTACAGTAATATTCCATCACAATCATATGCCACAACTTGTTCAGTTGTGCAGTTCAGTACCACCTTCAGGGCAGCCTGTCTCTTCAAATCATGCCTGGGATTTCAAGGAATAGAGATATCGCCATACATATCTTCCAATCTAACTACTGGAGCTGTTGATAGAATATGAACCCCACTTGTCCAACACTCATTCATACCAAAAGATAAAATGAGACACTTTTCTGGGCTTTACGTGACACTAATGAGTCTAAGTCTTCATTTCCAACTAGAAAGTGAAAATGAAATGAAAACAAATCCCTGCCGGCCACAATATTGACTTAGAAAACCATAAATTATCATTGTCTATGTTGCATTGTATTTTTCTTTATTTTGTTAAGCATTTCCCAATCATATTACATTAATCTGGTTCTGCCATAGTGATTTTGCAGGCCATAACAGAAAATTTGACACCTCTGATTTAAACTCAAAGCCCTCAAACTTAGACTAAATCTGCCTTTTAAATCCAACCCTTCTCCTACTGCTTAGACCCCCTATCCGACTAGGGTCTGATTGCTTCAGGGTCAGAAAATTCCTTTCAGCTACAGGCTACCTCTAATTACCAACCTGGGTCCTCACAAATCAACCCAGGAATTCCACTTAACAAAAATGGAAAAGAATTGGTTGAAACTGTGAGGAGGAGATTCCTTCCATCTCCCATCATGCTCCTGGTCACTGCTATGAGGAACATAAAACCTTTGTCCAGCTTCTCCCCAGTAAAAAGATCACTATTCATTGTACATTTTCTAACAATTAGGTCCATCCACAGTGGGAAGGCAGCACCATGCAATGGAAACAACACCGAATTTGAAGGCAAAGGACCTAGGTTCAAGCTTTAGCCTTTGCCACGCAATACCTGAATTGCTGTGCACAACAAAACAAGCACTTATTAAGCAAGCACTGTATGCCGGGCTCTGTGATAAGTACTTTACAAATGTTAGCTCATTGAACCTCACAGTAACTCTTGGGGGTAAGTGCTATTATTTTTCCCTAATTTGCAGTTGAGGAAACTGAAGCAGGTAGACAAGTCACTTAACCTTTCTAAGTCTTGGGTTTCCTTATCTATAAATTAAGGTGACTGGAACTCAATGACCTCTAATGTATTTTTTTAAGTTCTAAGTCTATGGTCCTATGATTTGGAGTCAAAGGATTAGAGTCCAAATCCCAGTTCTGCTGCTAACTGCCTGGATAACCTGGTACCTCAGCCAGGAAGAGGCAATCATTTGGTCATTTTAAGAGGCCAAAGTCTCCCCATTCCTCTCTCTTCCCCTCTTTTAAATATGTATCTTGGGACTCCAACTGCTTTTTCTTGGACTTTCCAAAGGAAAAACATCCCTTTCCCCTCCCAAGCAGCAGCTATGGCAACTACATACCAGTAGTCCTGAGATGGATGCTTCCAATAACCTGGGTGGCCACCTCGTGAGCTTGGGAGTTCTAAAGCTCCAGATTCGGGGTGCTGGCTGGCATCCATTCTTGGAGGAGGGGGTGACCACCAACAGGATCCTTCTGGAACATGAAAGTCCAGCCTATTACCTGGGCTGGGCACAAAATCTGGACCTAGCATTGCTGCTCAGATAGTGAAGTCTGAGGGGGAAATGAAGTTTGCTCTGCATTCCCATAAGGCTCCCAGGAGGCTTTACTTCCCCAAAAAGATGAGTAGAAGAGATGGGTTATGTGTGCTTGTGTAGCTGTTCATGGGCTCTTCTGAGGCCTCTGAGATGGGTGTATGTACCATGTTCTTAAGTATTTCTCAATGACAGCTCATGAGTCTTTTGCGTTTTCAACATTTCTTTTGGGGTGAAAAAAAACTGCCCTTTACTTGATATGCACAATGTTGTACACTGAATAACTCTTCTAGAGGGGATATTGTTCATCTAAAAGCAGGTAGTGAATAGAACACTGGGGTTGGAGACAGGAAGACCTGAGTTCAAATCCTGCCTCAGACATTTACTAGCTATGTGACCCTGGGTGAGTCACCTCGCCTCTGCCTGCTTCCATATACCCAACTGTAAGATGAGGATAAAAACAGGATTATTATGAGGTTTAAGTGAAATAATATTTGTAAAGTGCTTAGAACAGCACCAGGCATATAGTAGGTGCTTAACAAATGCTCATTTCCCTGCCTTCCTTTGGGGGAGATCCTAGACATAAGTGATACTTAAATTTTTTTTTCCTTCTTCGATGCTTAAATTTTTATGAGATTTTCCTGGAATAATTCCAAGTAAGAGGCAAAATGAGCCAGAGAGTATAGCATCCTCCAGAGCATAGCATCCTCTAGAACTGAGCTTGGTTTACTGGATCCAGAATAGTGGCTTCTTTCTGGAAAGAGGACTCCCCCTCCCACACTATCTGTGATGCATTCGCTCATTCAACAAACATTTATTCAGTCCTAATACTCAGTGTCTCATGGAATAGTAATGAGAAAAGGTCATCCCTTGTCCTCAGAGCAGCCTGCTTCTTCAAATCAAGCCTGGGATTTCCAGGAACAGAGAAGCAGGCACACAACCCTCCAATCTAACTACTGGGTTTGTTGACAGAATATGAACCCCACTCTTCAAACAGTCATTCATATCAAAAGACATAATGAGATGCATTTCTGGACACTAATGAGTCCAAGTCTTCATCTCCAACTACAAAGTGAAACTGCACAGCTAATTCTCAAAGGAAATCAGCTCTATTCAGATATATGCAGATTCTGAATGGCCGCCACATGTTAGGGGCTAGTTGGGGGATTTTAGACTGGAGTGACACTGGACTCTTTTATAAGTGAGTTTATCTCAGGTAAGCAGACCTCAAGCAGAAATCAAGTGTCAGATAAGGATACACCCAGGAGATGGTAGAATTCCTTAGGTATCAGAGACTGCATTTATGGATTCATCAGTCATTCCAAGAAAGAAGCAAGGCACACTGAAGGAGAAATAAGAAGCAGTGTGTGCCATGCAAATCTAATCACTGTCACCTATCTCTTTCCCAGACCCTGATGAAGACAACCTTAGGATCCTGACAGAATTAATATTATAGTGTATATATATGTATGTGTGTGTATATGTGTATGTATGTATGTATATGTATATATGTATATATATGTGTGTATATATGTATATATGCTATTTCATATAATACATATTATATTATATTAGTAATATATTATACTATTATATTATATTAGTAATATATATATACTACATAGTTATTAATACCTAAGCATTAATTGTGATCTATCTCTTTTTTCCTTCATTTTCTGTAAAAGTCAAAATCCGGTTAAGTTCTCTGAAGGGCATGACTGATTGATAAGATTGATTCTAGCTCTCAAAGAACATGTTCATTGATTTTTGGCAGGACCCCATCCAACTAGGTGACCTAATTTCTGTTTAGAATAAAAACAGAACCCAGTCTGAGTCAGTCCTTACCAAAAGGAAAGGAACTCTCATCCTTGGTCCTCTCCTTTAGAGTTTATAGGGTGACCCAGTTCACAAATGAGAAAACTAACCAGAAAGGTCTGGATGGAATTGGCTTCCCCTTGGTCCAGACTGCTAGAAGCTGCTGAGTCTCATGATCAAGCCACATGCTCAGAAGATGTTGAAAATTTTCAGTCCATCTCCTCATTAAATGTCCACCAATCAAGGTTGATTTTCACTTGTCATGGAAATTCCTTTTCAGAAGTATTCAAGGCATCTAGGGGTCTCCCTTGGCATCTTTGGTTACTGAGTGAAAGCACTGACCATCAATTTATTGATTACTGGCTAGCTTAATTAATAATTCATTATTAATTATCCAGAAATTCTATCTCTTGGAGTTTTCATTCACCTCAACCCTGAAATCAGGAAACAAGGGAATAACACTGCTCCCCAAGACCACTAGCACTATTTTGAGCCTGGCCCTTGAAGTGGCCATCGAGGGATCCCTATGGAAACACAACTTCCCTCACCACCATGAACACTAACTGGCAATAAATTGCTATCAGTGGACAGGTGAACCTAAAAGCATGAGGAATAGCAATATTCCCAAGACAACTTGCCCTGCTTCTAGCCCAACTCCAAGAACCACTCTCTAGGGAAGCCTTATGATAAAGGGGCTGATCAACCCCACCAACTACCACCCATGGGTCAAGCAAGTCAATCCACAGAGCACAAGGCACCCTAAGGGGAGATATGAGGTGGTCTGTGCCAGACCAGACACACCACAACCACTACGTTGACCACCACCTCCTCTCAGACACTGAAGTATCATAGCCCAGGACTCTGAGCCCAAGAATCCATCAGACTATTGGCCCTGCTTTCAGTCCAGTCCCCAAAGCCATCATCCAGAGAATCAATCATTGTGGACATTTGACCTAGCTACTACCTCTGGTGCTCCCACATAGCCCCTACCTCCTCATTGACCACAGCTACTAATTAGACCTAGGAAAGAAAATTCTTAACACCAAAGTCCTTGGCATCATCAAATGGCCTAACTTTAGAAATATATATCGTGATTCCAAAGGACCATTGATGATGCATTCTACCCACCTCCTGAGAGAGAGATGATGGGCTCAGGGTGCAGGAGACACACATTTTGGGACAAAGCCAATATGGGAATTTGCTTTGCTTGACTGCATATGTGTTGTGAAAGTTGTTTTTCATTTTTTCCCCCAGGAGAAAGAGAAGGTGGGAGGAAGGAAATAAATGTGTGTTTATTGAAGGGGGAAAAAGGAACACACAATTTCATCAGTATAAATGACAATAAAAAATGCATTATGATCTGCTTTGTAACTGAACCCCAAGGACCGCTGGGCTTTTTCATCAACTCTGCAGAGAAGTTCATCTACTTGTCTCCCCATTAAAGGGTAAACTTCTGGAGAGCAGGGAGTGTCCTACAATTCTAGTTGTATCCCTTAGCACTTAGCACAATGCCTGGCACACAGTAAACGCTTAATAAATTATTTTTAAAAATTTATTCCTACTCCTTTTATGATTCTCCCTCCCTTCCCCTCTCTCTCTCTTTCTCTCCCTCTTTCTCTTTCTCCCTCATCTGTCATTTCTATCTTTGAATCTCTGTCTTGCCTGTCTTTCTGTCTGTTTCTCTCTCTCTCTCTCTCTCTCTCTCTCTCTCTCTCTCTCTCTCTCTCTCTGTCTTAATAGGTTGTAATAGTAATGAAATTTGAAGGTCCCTTTGTATTGCCAAGCTAACAGGTACTTAGCACCTAGTTTCAAATTAAGCCTCTGTAAAGAAACAGAAGGTATGAACCCCTGTTGCTGACATAACAGGAAAAGGCTGAACAGGGAGGAGCTAATACCATATATAAGGAAAAGTCCCAGCTGGGAGAGTCAGAACTTCTTGGGGCATACATCATGGAGGCAGAGCGGCTATTGCTGGAGAGACAGACAGACAATTTCTCTCAGCAAGCATCTGGAGGCTGGGCTGCTACTGCTGGACTGAAGACTGAACTGAAAATTGAGAAGAGAAATGAGAATTGAGAACTGAGACAGAATTTCTTGGAGCACACTGTGTGGATGCTGGATAAAGTGATGTTAATTTTGAGAATGGAGCTGGATAAAGGGATTTTTATTTTGAGGACAGAGCTGGAGAAAGTAATTTTGATTTTGAAAACAGAACTTGTGGTGGTGAAGCTTCTTTGGAGATCCAGCCAAACTCCTGCTGAGAGCTTCTAGAACCAGCCAGAGCTGCCAAAGACTTCCAAGGGCCAGCCAAGCTGCTGAGAACTTCTGAGGGCCAGCCAGAGCTGCCAGAGGAAGCATGACTATGGTGTCAGTACTTTGTCTGTCTTTTTTTTTGGTCTATGTTGATTTCGCAGACAGAAAGTGAATTGAGATAATAATGCCAGCCATGTGTGTGAATATTGTTGTAATTCTGCTAAGTTTGATATGTGTAGATACTGTTGTGGCTCTGTTAAGTTTTCTCTTCCCAGGAACAGAAACTGTGAAGGACTTGAGGTGGACTGGACACTGTGAGCTCCAATGTGGAGCAGAAACTGCATGGAAAGCTGAACAAGGAACTGGGAGCTGTCTGCCTTTGAACTCAGGTAGCAATTGGTTAGATTTGGGCAGGATCTAGGACCATGGAAGAGGAACCATGGAAGCCAAAAGCCTGCCTTAAATCAAGATGAAAAGACCTCTCCATGGGTACTGAGTAGTGACTGATGAAATATGGTACTGAGTAGTAACTGATGAAATAGGGTACCGAGTAGTGACTGATGACCTAGGGGTGGATGGCTTGTGACCTAGGGGTGGACGGCTCTTGTACTTTCTACTACCCCTTAAGAGGGTACTGAGTAGTGACTGATGAAATTGTAACTTAATTGCACCCCATGGGTGGAGGACTTTTACTTTTGTATTTTGTGTCCCTTAAGGAGGCAATCCTCCTTAAGGATGATTGAATGATTGAGTTACTAAATGATTGTACTTTGTTTAAAACTATGTGACCACTTTGGTGATACCCATGTGACTATTTTAGTGATAAGTGATTTTAGTTATATTTTTAGTGATTGTGAATGCTGTACCTTGACTTTCTTTGAATGTTTTGTCTTAGTTTATTAGTATACTGTGTAATCATAACCTTGAAAGCTGTTCACAGCAGCAGTCTTCTCGAAAGCTGCTCATGCTTGGCTTTACTCAGGTTCAACATTGTCTATTAGAATGAAGGAGATGGAAATGGATGATTTTACTATAAGGCAGGACATAAATGAGATGTAAAAGGAGTATGAAAGGGGGGGCAGAGCTAAGATGGCAGAGTAAAAGTAGGAACTTGCTTCAGCTCCCGCACCAACCACCTCCAATATCTGTACAATACAACTCTAAACAAATTTTAGAGCTATAGAACCCACAAAGTGACAGAGAGAAACAAACCTCCTGCTTAAGGCAGCCTGGCAGTCCAACAGGGAGGGTCTGTTTCACCTGGCTTGGGGCTGAGCAGTCCCCATGAGCTGCGGAGGCCCAGACTCAGAGTGGCCCCAATCAGTGGCACAGACTGGCCAGAGCAGACTTCAGGAGAGTGAATCACCAGCAGCTGCAGCAGTTTCCAGACTTCTCAACCCATAAATGCCAAAGAGAAAGTAAAAGGTCAGTAGGGAACTCTGTTGGAATTGGGTTGAGAAGAGCATGGTCCAGCCCCTGCCCTGGGGGTGAGAGGTTGCAGAGGCATGGTGGCTACAGCTGCTGCCACATGGCTCCCTCCAGAGCTCCTGGCCTGCAGATTGTAGGGGAACCAAGTGACCATTCAGAGGGTAATTGGTCTTGCTTTGACCAGCTTGGATCTGGGCTGCTGTCTTGGGCGGTAGTTCTGGGGTGAGAAACATCAGTGTGCCAGAGTTTGTGGTGGCTGTAGAGAGGGTGGTCTCCTCATAGCCCTGGCAACTGCGAAAACCCCAGCAATTTGGGGCATAGCTCTCTCCACTCTGGAAGCAGAGTTCTACTGTGGCAAAGAGCTCAAAAGTCAAGTAATTGGCTGGCAAGATGAGTAAGCAGAGGAAGTGCAATCAGACTATAGAATCCTTTTTGGGGGACAAAAAGGATCAAAAATGGAAGCAGAAGAAGACAACAAAGTCAAAACTCCTGCATCAAAAGCTTCCAAGAAAAACATGAACTGGTTACAGGCCATGGAGAAGCTCAAGAAGGATTTTGAAAATCAAGTAAGAGAATTGGAGGAAAAATTGGGAAGAGAAATGAGAATGATGCAATAAAATCATGAAAAGAGAGTCAATAGTCTGCTAAAGGAGGCCCAAAAAAATACTGAAGAAAATAACACCTTAAAAAAATAGACTAACTCAAATGGCAAAAGAGGCCCAAAAAGCCAATGAGGAGAAGAATGCCTTAAAAAGTTGAATTGGCCAGATGGAAAAGAAATTTCAAAAACTCACTGAAGAGAATAATTCCTTCAAAATTAGATTGGAGCAAATGGAAGCTAATGACTTTACAAGAAACTGAGATACTATACAACAGATCAAAACAAATGGAAAAAATAGAAG
>CM053580.1:551001310-551018005 GCA_028627135.1 Pseudochirops cupreus
GTTTGGATCTGTTTGATAGTATCTTGATTTCTGATGAAGTCATTTGCTTCCATTTGCTCCACTCTAATTTTGAAGGAGTTATTCTCTTCAGAATGCTTTTGAGATTCTTTTCCCATCTGGCAACGTTGACTTTTTAAGGCATTCTTCTCCTCATTGGCTTTTTGGGCCTCTTTTGTCATTTGAGTCAATCTATTTTTTAAGGTGTTAATTTCTTCATTCAGGTTGTTGACTCTCTTTTCATGATTTTCTTGCATCATTCTTAGTTCTCTTCCCAATTTTTCTTCCACTTCTCTCATTTGGTTTTCAAAATCTTTCTTCAGCTGATCTCTAGCTTTTTGGCAATCTTCATGTTTCTTGGAAGCTTTTGGGGTGGGAGTTCTGACTGCGTTGTCTTCCTCCCTTTCCCTGCTTTGTTCCTTTTTTTCCCTGAAGTAGAAATCTAGGGTTTGGTTGCTGTTCTTACTTTGCTTCCTATGCTTATTATTGGTTGCCATTCAATGGCTTTTTGTTTTTGGTTTTTTTTTTAGTTCTGTGGAACTCTGCTTCCGGAGGGAACAGCTCTGTCCCAAATTGCTGGGGTTTTCCCAGCTGCTGGGGCTTTTAGGAGGCTGCTGGGTCCCTCCCCCAGCTCCGGCTCACTGAAAAAAAACCTCAGGACCCCCACCCAAGACCTCAATCCAGATCCAGGCTGCTAAAGGCAAGAGCACTTGGCCTTTGAACGATCGCTTGGCCCCCCTTCTGTCTGCAGGCCAGGAGCTCTGAAGTGGTAATGTGGAGGCAGGTGCAGAACCTCCGCTTTCTGCTTCTTTGCCCTGGAGGTGGCTTGGCCGCACCGCTTTTCTTCCCCCGTTTTTAGCCAAGTTCCACTAACCTGAGTCCTTTTTTCTTATGGCTGGATAATTCTGGATCCTGCTGCAGCTGTTGCAGATCCGCTCTCCTGAAGCTCCAGCCATGGCGGGGCTTGGCCTGTCCAGCTGCCCCCGGGACAAAACTGCTGTTTCAGGCTGGGCTGGTTTCTGCTCTCAGAGTTGAAATGGTTGCTTTGAGCCGAGCTGCCTTCAGCAGGAAATATATCTGTGTGAGTTTTAGAGCCCTAGAATTTGTTTAGAGTCATATTTTATGGGTATTTGATGTGGCTATGTCAGAGTTGTGATTTCTTGCTGCTCCTACCAGAAAATTTGACTTTCAAATACAAGATGCAAGAGAAGCATGAGAAGGCAAACAAGAAAAAGAAATCATAAGAAACTTCTTAAAGTTGAACTATTTATATTCCTACATGGAAAAAATGATAATTATAACTCATGAGACTATTCTCAGTATGAGGATAGTTAAAGGGAATATATATGTATGTATAGCAAGGTGTATATGTGTATAAATACATATGTGAGTGTGAGTATATGTGTGTAAATGTACATAGACAGAGGGCACAGGATCAGTTGAATAGGAAGGGATGATATCTAAAAAATAAAATCAAGAGGTGAAAGAGGAATATGATGAGAGAAGGAGAAAGGAAGAGATAGAATAGGGTAAATTATCTCATATAAAAGAGGCAAGAGAAAACTGTCACAATGGAGAGGAAGAGCAGGAAGGTGAAAGGGAATGAGTCAATCTTACTCTCATTGAATTTGGCTTAAGAAAGGAATAACATACACTCAATTGGTTATCTTACCCTATAAGAAAGTAGGGGGGAAGGGGATAAGAGGGGGGATGATAGAAGGGAGGGCAGATTGGGAGAAAGGGTAGTTAGAAGCAATCACTTTTGAAAAAGGACAGGGTCAAAGTAGAAAACAGAATAAATGGGGGGCGGGATAGTATGGAGGGAAATACAGTTAGTCTTTCACAATATAACTACTATGGAAATGTTTTGCATAACTACACATGTACAACCTACATTGAATTGCTTGTCTTCCCAGTGGGGGTGGGTGAGGAGGGAAGAAGGGAAAGAATCTGGAAATCAGAGTTTTAAAAACAAATGTTAAAAAAAATTGTTTTTTACATGTAGCTGGTAAATAAGACATACTGGCACTGGGGTATAGAAATCCATCTTGCCCTACTAGAAATCTGGGGAGTAGGGAAGGATATAAGAGAGAGCAGATTGGGGGAAGGGGTATTCAGTAGGTTTGCTATCTTGGGGGAAAGACGGGGAGAAAATTTGTAGCTCAAAATCTTGTGTAAATGAATGTTGAAAATTAAAAGTAAATAAAGCATTAATTTTTTAAAGGGGAGGGGGGATGAAAGGAGGAAGGCTACGTTAAGGGAGGTGCAGAAAACAGAGAGATCACTTCCAGCTGAGGATGGAGGTTCCTAGAGGAGGTAGTGTTGAAACTAGGCCTTTAAGCCAGTGAATATGGGGACAGGAATAGGGCATGAAAACTTCCATGCCCATTGAAGGACTGCCTGGAGCTTGGGTCTGCGTGTTGGGGAGCCATGGTTCAGGCCAGGGACTTTCAGAGTGTGAATTCACCTTCATAGCTGCCTGCCCTGCCCTGTCTCAGGACTCTTCAGGACCTCACCCAGTTTTCTGCTTTGAATTTAGTTACCAAATATACCCCTGTGCCCTCATGGTACCATGAATTAAATGGCAGCTTTCAGAGAAAAGGCTAGCAGCTTTCAGAGATTCTCTACTCTCTAAAGAATCTTATAATCACAGAATTACCAAGCTAGGAGAAATCTCATAAATCATCTCACCCATCCTGTCAATGTCCTTCCTAAGTCTGTCCCTGTAATTGGATAAGATGCTTTTGATACGATCTGACCCTGGCAGAGAACTATGGGACTAACACAAACCTTGCTACAGATATTAGGCTTCTCTGCATGTGGATCCCCCAGTATACTCCTTTCCTCTCACATGCAGGGTCCCCAGAAGAGCTTCTTCATGGTCGTAGGACTCTGTGGGTCTGCATTCACATAGAACCATAATTCATGAGCATCCTCCCAACATCTTTTATTAGTCAGCAAGAGGAAATAGCTTATTCAAAGCAAAAGCATTTAATAAAAGGGCAGAATAAGAAAAGGAGTAATGGGAAATTATTGCCTATAATGGAAAATTCTCTCTACAAACCTGGAACACACTCCCTCACAAATGCACTCACCATCAGTAGGAAAGCAGACATATATAACAATCACAGATGGGAGCACACGCTTAAGGAACACATATGGCCAGAAAACACAAATGAAGAGGCGACTCAGATCTCTGATACTACAGAGTACCCAGTATCTTTATTTTAATAGTAATTTTTCCAATTATATGTACAGATAGTTTTTAGCATTCATTTTTACAAGACTTTGAGATCCAAATTTTTCCTCCTCTCCTCTCTCCTCCTCCTAAAATGGTGAGCAATTTGATATAGGTTATATATGTGCAATTGTGTAAAACATAATTCCATATTAGTCATAGTTGTGAATCAGTATCTTTAAATGGGTCAATGAGCTCTCTCTAGATCTGATCCCTGCTGAGCCTCAACCTAGGCCATCACCTAAAGTTTCACTGCTCCCTACTGAGTATCACAGCTCTAGTGATTCCCATTTCCCTCATTTTATTGGCTTCTCTGCTGGACATTCTACTGGTTTCATGGTTGCTGCTAGATATCACCCTTGATACAAGCTTCTGAGTTTCATCTCTTTAGAGCAATCTATTGGCCATCTATGCTATAATCTGCATGGATGTAGGGACCAGTAAATTTCTTCATAGAAAGCTCCTCAGTCATAACTAAAGGCTGTGAACCCCACACAAAGCTTACAGAAGTTAAGCAGAGCGCTCCCTAGCTAAAATTAAGCATTTTTCAATCAAACCCTGTGCTTCAGGTTAGACAGATCTTTGTAATAGACAATCCTATGATCTAGGATTACTTATTTCCAAGAGCCTCTTGGACTTGAAATGAATTTGAGCCAAAACAAGAGGTAAAAAAAGAGGCAACGTCATTGTTTACACTTAGCCAGAATTCTTGACTTTATTATATATGTGTAATACATTTCATATGCATATAACTCATATACACATAGATATATCCATATCTACATAAATACCTTTAGCTTTGGTGCTCTATTTCGGTCAATAAAAAGCCTTGTTATCTCCCTAGCCAATGTAGCTCATGATCTGTAAAATATTTGTTAAGTCTCCCTTATTCTAATTGTACCAGGTACCAGGATGTTGTCCTGGGTTTGTATCCTAGACCTGAGGCAACCTAAACAGATCATTAACATTTACAACACAGAAACAAAGTCTTATACTTCCATCTTTACAAGTCCCTGTAGTTGGGTTGGTTTTTTTTTTTGGCTGCCCCATTTCATTTACAAATCTGATATATACTCTGAGTTTGCAGTCACTGGAGGCTCAAGGTCTTTTTCTCATGAACTGCCATCTGACTAGATGTCTCCAGGCTCATGTGATATTGGGCACTACTTCCTCAAAGAGAATGGAAGTTATCATCATCCCATGGGTAACATATTTCCTTTTTATAGCCTAACATGGGACCCTCTGCAGTATAGATTCTCCTTAGCACTGACAAGATACTCATTCATCTTTGCAACTTCAAAGGCCATTTATCCTAGAACTCAAATGCATATGTCTCATTCCTGTCTCCTATTCTGCCCAATACAAAGGATATTCTCCATGAAGCTTGACAATGGTGATAATTACAGGTTTAAAACTGAAAAAGATCTTAGAGATTATATAGTTCAACTTCTCATTTCACAAATGAGGAACCTAATTCCCAGTATACACTTAAGTGACTTGCCAAAGGTTATTTTTAGCACAATTAAAAATAATATTAGCAGAGTTGGATTTTGAACCTAGGTCTTTTAAATTCAAATCCAGAGCATTTTCCATTCCACTTTACTAATGATGACAGCAGTAGTGACTTTGATAGTACAATATGCATCACTAAGGAAACGCTCCTAGGACTTCATTTTCTATGATACTTGGGGCCCAGAAAGCATCTCTCTTGGGAGAAATTTCTTGTATTCCATTCCCTGGGAGGCTGTAGGACAGTCCACAAAGTGATTGTGTCAACAGACAAGGACTCTAAGAGTTTGGGGTTTTCTGGGAGGCAGAAGATTTAGGAAAGCAGAGCTTCCAGGTTCTTCAGCCAAGATAAAGACAGGTTAAGTTGGAGGCTGTGGAAAAAGAGAGGAGACAACATATGAGAATGGCAATATTGCCACGGTGTCCCCAAGCCCAAGAATCAGCAGAAGACTGATGACCCCAACCAAAGCCAACAGGAGAGATTTAACTTTTATCTGGGAAAGAAATCCTTAGATTTCCATGTGGTAGGTGGCACTGAACCCTAAGTTTTTATTTCATGGCTGTGAGCTTGGAGACAACTATGCCCCACCCCAATATAATAAGAAGGTTTGTGAAGACTGAATGAGGGGAGTGGGGAGATTGGATGACAATCCTAGAACCTGGAAAGAACAGCACATGTGCATACAAGGAACTGAGAATGGTTCTGTTGTCCCATTATTTTTCCTTGTTATTTAGTCTGTTACTATGTCATAATGAAATGACTCATGGGTTCCTCCTGGTGTGCACTGGAATGAGGACTCAAGCCAAAATCCACATAATTATGATTATGCAAAACAGTTCATACTGAAACTGGGAAATCTAGGGATTCTAGAATGAGTGGGACCCAAGCTACCACAGTGATATTTATGGGGGTGATGATAATGATAACGGTGGTGATGGTGATGATCATAGGACTTAGAGGCGTAAGGAAGATTAAAAATCAGTCCTTTGAGAGTTGACTACTCTTTAAAAATCAGGAAGTAGAGACTCAGGAAGATTAAGTTATTTGTCTAAGGACAAAGAGGTGGTCAGTAAGAGTCAGAGTGTAAACCTTAGGTCATCTCTCTACAAATCCAGCGTTCTCAACATTATATCGTGGCTTAACTTCAGACAATTCATTGGGGTTTGTTGCAATGGTGATAACAGTGATGCTTATGGTGGTTCACAATCTCTCTATTCCATTATTCCTTGTCTTCATCCCTATTGACTCCAAGATTAATGTTGATAACCCTTCTGCCTCTGGTTTCCCAGTTCCTTAAGTGAGCTCTTTAACTCCCATGACCTCTGGCTCCACTCTGTCTCACTTATCAAAAAAAAAGAGGACATACACTAAATCTCACCATTACCCTAAGTATCTTTTCCCAAGGTCCTGAACTCTCAAATTCCCCTTTCTGGTCACAGACTCCTATTCTTCTAGCACTCTTGTTGCCTTCTTTCTCTCAGACCTCTGCAATGACTTCCCATCTGTCATTCTCTCCCTGTTCCTTTAGTCTATAATCTCTCTTCTAGCTTCATTGCTGTCCCTCCCTTCCCTTTTTGATCTGTTGTTCTTGTTCTGCTAATCTTTAACCTTCGGTCACCTCCACCATCTTCTTTCTCTACCTCTATTCTCTGCTGTTGGCCATTCCTTCCTCCATTCTAGTAACTCTGAACCCCTAGCAGTCATCATTTAAATCTGGTTCCCTCTCACCCACTGCCTGATTCCCATTCCCCTCAACCCACCCTCCCTTCCAGCGTCTCATTGCAAAGTTACCCATACTGTGCCTTCTGGAATGCCTGTTCCATAGGCAACACAACTGCTTTCATCTTAAATTTTTTTCTTTCCCATTCCTTCAATCTTCTGGTTCTCACTGAAACCTGGTTCCTTCCTGACAACACAGCCTCCCTGTTCTCCCTTTCTTACACTAGCTACATTTTGATTCATTCTCCTCAGCTCAATGGTTGGAGGGGCATTTGGAATACTCCTTGCTCCCCATTGCCACCTCCAGACTCTCCTTCTCCCTCCATTACTAAGTACCCTCTCTTCCTTTGTAGTTCTTTCCCTACCACCCACTCAAAATTCTGGCAGTTATTGTCTACTCACCTCTAGGACATTCTCCTTCTTTCCTCAATGAGTTAAATGCCTTATTCATGGTTTTTCTGTCCCCCTCAACTCCTACCCCCATACTAGAAGACAGCAATATACATATTATTCCCCCCTCAAACATTCCAATCTCCTTAGTTCCTCAAACTACTTATTTCCCATGACCTACTGTTCCACCTCACCTCACACACAAAGATAGTCATATCCTTGATCTTGTCATCACCCACAAATATATCACTTTCATGTTCATGAACTCTAAAATTTCCTTATCTGTTGACAATCTATTGTCATCCTATTTCTCCCTCAAAATCCCAAACCATGTTCATCGTCAGCGATTCTCAACCTGTGGGTTATGTTCAATTTGTAACAATGAAAATACATCCTGCATATCAGATATTTACATTACAATTCATAACAGTAGCAAAATTACAGTTATGAAGTAGCAACGAAAATAATTTTATGGTTGGGGGTCACCACAACATGAGGAACTGTATTAAAAGGTCATGGCATTAGGAAGGTTGAGAACCACTGCATGTTCATCATCTATACCATGACTTCCAATCCTTCCACACTGCAGTTATTTCCCAGGTCATCACCCTTGTACTAGCTACACTTTCCTCCCTCTCCATCTAAACCCCTTGATAAACTAGTAAAACTCTACTCTGTCCTCTTCTTTTGGGTCCCTCACCCCTTTGTACCATCAAACTTGCCCTTCCAATCCTCAGTCTTGGATCATTCCCACCATCTGCTGCCTTTCACTCCTAGACATGCACTGCTTTAAAAAAAAAAAAAGATGGAAAAAACCATGAAACCATGCTGATGAGGTTCACTACGAATATATGTTACATAAGGTCAACTGTACCTTCACTGCTGAAAGACAATTCTTTTACATCTCCCTAATTAACTCACTATTTTCCTCAACACAGTAGCTCTTCCAAACCTTTTCATGTCTCCTCAAACTTTCCATGGTTCCCCTACACCTGGCCCTTTCATCTGAGAATTTTGCCTATCATTTCACTGAAAAAAACTGAGGTCATTCACCATGAGCTCTTTCTTCACTCTCATATATAACCAGGTGACCCTCCTTAACTAGACCAACTCCTCTACATACACAAGTGATTCTATCCCATCCAATAGTCTCCAGCAGATTGACCTCTTTATCACCCCACCCTCCCACTTATCTTCAATCTTTCCCTGTGTACTAGCTACTTTCCTACTGCCTACATACATACCTATGTCTCTCTCTTCCTCACTTCATCCATCCAACCCCAATAAGCATCTTCCCATATCTTTCCTGCCTTTTGTGGCTAAAATCCTTGAGAGATTTCTACAAAAGGTGCTTCTACTTCCTTTCCTCTCACTATCTTCTTAACTCTTCAGTTGGTTTCTGACCTCATCACTGAACTGAGAGTGCTCTCTCCAAAGTTCTGGTTCCTTTTAAGTCCCAGTTAAATCCCCCCTTCTCCAGGAAACCTTTTCATTCTGATCCCTCTTAATTTTCATGCCTACCTTGTGTTGATTATTTTCAGTTTATCCTGTATACAGCTTGTTTGTACATAATTGTTTGCATGTCGTCTCCCCCATTAGAGTGAACGCCTTAAGGGCAGAGACTGTCTTTTGTCTTTCTTTGTATTTCTAACACTTAGCCTAGTGCCTGGCACATAGTGGGCTCTTAATAAATGTTCAATGGACTAACTATTGCCTACAAACATGTTCACATCTAATCTAATCTTTAAAAAAAATTCTTCCCTTTATCCTGCCATCCTTCACTCTGTTATCCTATATCTTGCCTGCGAGGAAGCTCGGTGGCACAGTAGATAGAGTACCATGCCCAGAGTCAGGAAGACCTGAGTTTAAATCTAGTCTTGGACGCTTACTAGTTGTGGGATCTTGGGCAAGTCGTTTAATGGCTGTCTGCTTCAGTTTCCCCAATGGTAGAATGAGGGCAATAAAATTCCCTACCTCACAAGTTGTGAAGATGAAATGAGATATGTGTAAAGAGCTTAGCTCAGCATCTGGCACTTAATAGATGTTTATTCCCTTCCCTCCCCTTAGCTACCAAACCTCTAGAAAGAGTTGTCTATGGTCATATGGTCACTTCCTTCACTTCCTCATTCCCCAATCACTCCTTGCAATCCAGATTCTGCACCCAACACTGAGTGAAACTTCTCTCTCTGAAGTCTTTAGTGACCCTTTAAATTGCTCAGTCCAATGACCTCTTCTTGTCCTCATCTTTCTTGATCTTTCTGTAGTACTTTACTCTGATGACCATTCCTTCTTCCTTCCTTCTCTCCTTGACTTTTGTGACACTTTGCTTTCTTGGTATTCCTTCTAACTCTCTGATTGTTCTTTCTTGATCTGTAGTTCTGCTTCCTCCTGCCACTTTCTAAATATGAGTAGTCCCCAAGGCTCTATCCTCAGCCTTTTTCTTCTCTTCTCTCTTTCTTAATAATTTAATGATTTAACCACTGCCTCTACTGCTAATGACTCTCAAAGCTATTATCAAAAGTCCTGAGTGCTCTCCTGAGCTCCAGACTTTCATCTCCCCTTGGCTACAAGATATCCCTGCCAGCACATCCAACACTGAACCACTCATCTTTCCCACTAAATCCATTTCTCCTCCTAACTTTACTGTTATTTCTATTGATCCAAGTCACCCCAGGCTTAAAATTTTGGACCCATCTTTGACTTTTCCCTCTCCCTCATCCCACACATCCAATCAGCCACCTAATCTTATGGATTCTACTTTTTTTGGAAACCATTCCCCTTCTCTTCAAACACACAGCTAACACTCTAACCCAGGCCCTCATTTTATCTGGCCTTCAGTCTCTCACCTCTCCAAGTCATTTTTCACATGGGTGCCAAAATCGTCTTCCCAAGACACAGGGTGTGGTCATGTCATCTCATTCCCCTACTCAAAGACCACCAGCATCACTCTATTGTCTAGCAGATAAAATATAAACTCCTTAGTCTGGATATAAATATATAATATAATATAATATAATATAATATAATATAATATAATATAATATAATATGAATAATATAATATATAATATGAATATAAACTTCCCCACAATCACTTGCAAACCCATGTCTTTGCTTTATTTCACACATATCATTTAGGTAATTAGGGTCCAGTGAGCAGATGTCAGCATGCTCAGCTGATGCAATCTCCCTTGTGCAAGAGTTGGGGGGGGCCTATTTCCAGAGAGGCATGATTATATGTTATGGGAATACCTCAGAGGGTTTTGGAACATATGTAGGCATTCTGTGACTGGTTACAGGCAGCTAGGTGGCACAGTGAATTGGGGTCATGAAAAACTGAGTTCAAATCCTGCTTTAGATACTTACTGACTATGTGACCCTGGGCAAGTCACTTGATCTCTGCTTCAATTTCTTCAACTGTAAAATGGGTTAATAATTGTACCTACCTCCCAAAGTTGTTGTGAGGATCAAATAAGATAATATTTGCAAGAGCAGGGCCTGGCACATACTCGGTACTTAACAAATACTTGTTTCTGTCCTTCTAGTCTGTTACCTTCTGCCTCTTTGGTTGGTTGCACAGTAGAAGCTGGAAAGCCTTCAAATGGACCTAGTCCTCCAGACTAATCACTTTGATCTGACTTCTTCCTACCTGGCTGTGTTCCAATGAAAGAACAGAGATAATACTCTAAGAAGGGGAGAGACCTCAGGCCCTTCTGATCATAGACCAACATGTGGCTCATTCCTTCCTCTTTCAGGTGGAAATTGAAGATGGTCATGACCCTGGCAGTTCTGAAAACTAAAGGAGAGCATGCCACCAAGACGTTCTGGAGCAGGATTTAGAGCCAGCCAGTCTTAAATCAAGTCAGGAGCCACCTTCAGAACCCAGCCCTGCAGTAGCGGAGAGGAAGACTCACTCAGCATCAATGCCACATTTGCACATTTACTTGGTGGGACCAACACTGTGTAGCACTTAAGTCTGAACCCACAGTAATGTATATATATATATTTTAACTTAGATTTTGTTTTGTGTTTGGTCATTTTAGTCATGTCCAACTCTTTGTGACTCCATCTGGGGTTTTCTTTTTTCTTTTTTTTTTTTTTTGGAAGGGGGAAGGCAAGGCAATTGGGGTTAAGTGACTTGCCCAAGGTCACACAACTAGTTAAGTGTCAAGTGTCTGAGGCCGGATTTGAACTCAGGTCCTCCTGACTTCAGAGCCAGTGACCTATTCGCTGCGCCACCTAGCAGCCCCATGGGGTTTTCTTGACAAAGATACTGGAGTGTTTGCCATTTCCTTCTCCAGTTCATTTTACAGATAAGGAAACAGGGTAAAATGACTTGCCCAGGGTCACCAAGCTGGTTAGTATCTGAGGCTAGTTTTGAAATCAGGAAGATGAGTCTTGTTGACTTTAGGCTCAGCACTCTATCCACTGCACCACCCAGCTGCCCCAGGGCTCAAGTAATATAAGAGGGAGTAGTAAATGTTTGGTTTTTTGTTCTTGTTATATAGTCAAAGTAAATATCCCTCTGTAAAAAGCTAATTGACATTAATAAGTACTTAGGGCAGTGCCTGATACATAGGAGATGTTTAATAAATGCTTATTTCCTTCCTTCTTCCTTTCTTCTTTTCCTTCCTTCCTTTCCTATCAACTTCATGCATCCTGATAGACCACACTCAAAAACATCACCTCTTCATCAGGGATAAAATGCAAACTCTCCTATTTAGCACTTAAAATCATTCTTGGTTAGCCATCACCTAATTTTTTAGGCTTTTGCATTTGTTTTGGGGGGTTTTGGAGCAGGGCAGTCCCGTGGTCAGACTGGGCTTTAGGACTATGATTTTGGCAACTATGCAGAGGTTGAGTCAGAGAGGAGAGAGTCTTGGTGTGGGGATCTCAATCAAGGGCTTATTGTAACAGTAAAGGTAAGATTTCATAAGAAGATAGACTGGGATAATTGCAGTGTAAATTAAGAGAAGGGGGCAGATAAAAGGAGAGGCATGCTGAATAGAGCCAGTCAGAATAGGCTCACAAAACCCAATTATTCAGTTTTCTAGGTGAGTATTTGTACCTTGGTAAATTGGCCAACATCAGAAATCAGGCCTTGATACATTGTTTTACTAATTTTCTAGATTTTTTAAATTGAGAAAGAAAATGTTATTAATGCAGTTAAAACTTAAAGATGTGTGGTATGTTTGTTTCTTTACCAGAGAATCAGTTGTTAAACATTTACCAGAACACTGCTGGATATGAGAGGTGTTGAGGATGTGGAACTGATAAAACTTGACAAATGACTGGTTTTTGGTGTATAGAGAATGGAGGATGAATCCAAGGTTTCGAACCTGATTAACTGGAAGGATGGTGGTATCCTCAATGGAAGTAGGAAAGTTAGGTAGAAAACTGGGTCCAAAGAAAAGATAAACAGTTCTATTTGGACATTTGGTGTTTAAGATGCCTCAGATACATCCTGAGTATTCAATAGAAGTATTCAATAGACAATTGGTGGAATGGAAGTGGAGAGAGACTGGGGCTAAATTTATAGATTTGGGAAAATCATCTCCACAGAGATGATAATTGAATTTATAGGAGCTGATAAGATCACTGAAAGAGGAAGAAAAGAGAGGCCAGGATAGGGCTTTGGGGTCTACTCATATTTACGGGATAGGATACGGCTGATGATCTAGTAAAGGCAGCTAAGAAAGAATGACCAGACAAGCAGGAAAAGAACAATAAGAAAGGGTTGAGCTGTTAACCAAAGACCCCTTGGCCCAAAAAGAGAGTCCAATCACAGATTCCAAAAGCATATACTGTCTGAGAAGACCTTGCAAGGGAGAGGTTGCAAGGGGGCAGGGGTGGGGAAGGAGGGAGAGAGGGAGACAAAGAGGTGGGGAAAGAAGGAGGGAGGGAGAGAGGGAAGGGGAAAAGAGTGAGATAATGCAGTTTCTACAGGCTTTCAGGCAGGCAGCAGGGGGTTAGGGGAGAAAACATCTGTTGACACAATAAGCCAAGGCAGTATGAGGTTTAGAAAGTCCTGAGCAAGGTGTCAAGGCTGCAGCTACTGTTCAAGGTTGCCCTTGAGCTAGTCAAGGCTGGTTCTGTGGTTTCTGGCAGCTACAGGCATCTCCAAATTTGGCTAGAGTTTACTCGCAAAGGATCACTGGTATGTCAGGCGTCTCTGACCTCAGAAATCCTTCTAATTGGCTGGTTCTTGTGTAACTCCATTGTCCTGCTCCCCTGTGATGAAGAGAAGTATAATCATTACAGGGCCCATGTTAACAGAAGAATGAAGAGACCATGGCTAACTCTGGAGAGAGCCGTTTCAGTTAAGAGTTGAGGTTGGAAGCAAATTGCTAAGAGTTGAGAAGTGAGCAAGAGAGAAGTTGAAACCACAAATGTGCACTTTTTTCCCTAGAAATTTGGCTATGAAAAGAAGGAAAGATATAGGATAAGAGCAAGGGAAAGTCATTGTTTATTTTTTGGTAAACATATTTGTAGGCAACAAGGAAGGCACCCATAGATACACAGCTGTCTGCAGAGTGAGCCTAGTGGATCAAACTATCCAGCAGAGACACTACACCCTGAAAAGAACCCAGAAGCAAAGAAACCCATCTGCCCAGTCTAGCAATAGCAGCCCAGCAGTCTGACTCTGTCCAGTGGCGGCTGCCCAGTGATAGAGCCGCCTAACTCACTCCATCAAGAATACTAAGACAGGGGCAGGTGGGTGATACAGTGAATAGAGCACTGGCCCTAGAGTCAGGAGGACCTGAGTTCAAATCCAGCCTCAGACACTTGACACTTACTAGCTGTGTGACCTTAGGCAAGTCACTTAACCCCAATTGCCTTGCCTTCCCCTCTCAAAAAAAAAAAAATACCAGGACAGCTCTCACTGTCCAGTAGTAGACCAGCCTGCCTGACCTAGTCCATCAGCAGCCAAGTTCTTTGAGGACCTAGCATGCCACTGAGAGATCTACCTGACTCAGTTTCCCCTCCCTCTCCCAGTGGATTGGCCCATCCTACTAAGATGGCATGCACTTTTGAAGAGTCAGCCCAGATGAGTGGCAAAGTGAGTCACCCATCACCAACACCATGCTCTGCAGCAAACAATATGAGAACTCTCTAGAGAGAACCCTCCAGACATCAGTCTCTGAAATTTCAGAGTTATGAGTTGCCTGGGCCACACATGCCTCATTACCACCATACTTTACATTCATACCCATTCTTCTTCCCACAGATTCTCTGTGTATTCATGGGAGAGTGTGCCCCTGATATTGGGGAATATGCTTTGTTACTACATCTCTTGGTATTCCACTTGAATAAATGCCTTTGCTAAAGAACTATCCGATGATACTCACTGATTTTTAAGGATGACACTAGTGGAGGCTCATGAACTAGTTTTAAAAGGATAACTACCCACAGGGAAACTCCAAAAACCCTGAAAATACTATAAGCTATCCATCTTGAGACCCAACAGACCAGTGCCAGTATGAGGTAGATATAAACAAACATACATACACAACACACACGCTGCTAATATCATTCATACATCATTGGAAATTAAATAATACAACAAGAATTGGCTGTAGTAATACAATGAAAATATCACCCACATTTCATTGAAAAGCTATCGAGAGATCTTTCATATGATTTCAGAAAGCTCACATGATAGTGAAGATACCACTCACAGTTATAATTCCTCAGACAAGGATTCCTGTGACACTCTCTCTGAACTCCAGTCTACCTGTTTCTAAAGATCCTTTGGATTCAAGGTCAGGCATCACCTAAACCCACGACCACTGGCTAAATGGCTTCCTAAGACTTAAGAAAACAACTGTTTATAGTCTTCCTGGAGACCGTGGCCACACCCTTTCAAGCACTGTGTTTTATCCTTTTATCCATTTTATCCATCCCTATTGATGTCAAGTTTGTGAAATATCCTTACTGGGGCAAAACTGAAAGATATCTGCAAGAACTCCCAATGATAAGTCCGGATCAAGCCAAATGGGGGAAAGATGCCTGGATGAGATTCCCCTACCGATCAAACTAAACACTTAAATGTTACATGAAGAGCAACAGCTGAGTCTATGTTGTGTTCAATATATTGCAAACCCAGGTTCAGGCTAAGTGTTCCCTTAAAGGGTATCTCATGGTGATATGAGATGCTCTAACAGCACTATACTCCCCTACAATATCATCTCATCAATTAACCAACAGAATGCAACACATAAGTTGACCACCAGATGGCACTATATTAAACCGTTACCTTCTTGACGTCCTTGGCAAAGTCTCTCGGAAAACCCCTAAGGTAAACTGGTGCAAACCTTCTTCATCCACCAAGATGCACAAATTTAAATAGCTAGGCTAGAAAGAAACCCTCATAAAATAGGTTCTGAATTCTAGCAGGAAGGGACAGGGGAGGAAAGGATGGTAAATATTGCTCCAAAATAAACAAACAAAAAAATCTTTGCATCAAACATTGTGAGTAGGGTCTGATTAAATGAATGAAGGTATGATAAAAAAAAATTTATTAAGCATCTAATACATGCCAGACGCTGTGGGAAGTGCTGGAAATACAGAGGGGCTCGAGAAAACCAGGGATTTGGAAGGGGTAGGAATCCAATGGCACAGTTAGGCAATAAAATGGAAACCTGATTCCAGGCAAAATAAGGTGACAGCTCACCTATGTGGAAGAAAATTCCACACTCTGTTTTAGGCGCTAACCTTCCAGAAACTATTTTATCACTTTATATTAAAAATGATTCTAAACCCTTCTGTATAGAAAGGTTTAAAGACAGATGGGATTTCCCTCGTGCCTTTAAGAATCTAAAACAAGCCATTCTGAAGTTGTAATTTATGATATTCTCAAACAATAGATAAAATCCCATAGTCAAGATTAAACCAGGAGTCTCCACCCTAATTCTATGTTCAGAAAGTTACCTCTTGAAATTTTTACCCATTTTTCTCAAAGAAAGGGGTTAGACCTTTGGTAAGGGGTGAAAGGGATTTGGTGAAGAGTGTTGTTTGGAGGTTAATAATTAAAGAAAGACTGATAAGGGTTTCTCCTATGGGTGGGATGAAAGACTTCAGACTAAAACATTGGCCTGATATCATTTTGTAATATTTAGTCTAAAGAGGCAAGGGAGGGAAGGTTGGAGAAAGCAAGGTTGCTTCCATACCTTTCAGAGCCCAGAGCTGGAACAGATATACAAGACCAAAAGCCCGAACAAACAGGTCTCAAAAAAAGAATTGCAAACTATTAACAACCATAAGAAACAATGCTCCAAATCATTAATAATAAGATAAATGCACATCAAAACAAGTCTGAGATTTCATCTCAGATCCAGTGAATTGGTAAAGATGACAAAGAATGGGAATAAAATATGTTAGAAGGGTTGTAGCGAGGTTGCTAATGCACTTTTGATGGACCTGTGAATTAATACAACCATTCTAAAAAGCAATTTAAAATGAAGAAATTATTAATATAGTGAAGCATGGGAAAAATTTACATGAACTAAAAAGCAGAGTGAAGTAAGCAGAACCAAGAAATAATATACACAATGATTACAACAAGGAAAAAACCAATTACTACAAAACAACTGAAAATGAATGTTTCAAAATTACACAGAACATATTTGACCCAAAAAAGAGAGAGGAGAAAACACTTCTCCATCATGATCCTTTGCCCAGGTGAGATCATGGAGGGGGGGGGGGGGCATACAATGCCCATTTTTTTTCCCTTTTCTTCCTCTTTTTATTTTTCATTTCTTTTGAATTCTTTATCTTGTAAGGAATGGCTTCCTGGGAGGGAGAGAAGAAAAAGAGGAATACATGGAGAAATCTAAGCAATG
>CM053580.1:551018105-551068780 GCA_028627135.1 Pseudochirops cupreus
ACAGTCTTAGGAAAGATTGCCATATAACTAAGAATACGATATATACAAATCCAGATCAACTATGGTATTTCAGCTCACACTCCGTATTTGACAAAGATGATAAAAAAAATGGCACAGTCAATGTTGGAAGAGTTGTGGAAAGGTAGGAAGACAAGTAATACATTGTTGATGGAGCTATGAACTGCTTCAGCCATCTGGGGAAGCATTTTGGAATTATACTAAGAAAGTGATTAAAATGTCCATACCCTTTGATTCAGAGATCCCATTGCCAGGCATATGCTTCTAGGAAACCAATGACAAAGAGAAAATCCCCTTATAAGCCAAAAATATTTACAGTAGCATTTTGTGTAGCAGCATGAATTTGTGGTTTGCCCCTCATTCTCAAATGTGACATCAGGGACTAGAAACAAAGTGGATGCCCCACGATTGGGGAATGGTGAAACAAACAGTGGGACGTGAATGTAATGGAATATGACTGTTTCAGAAGGAATACAGGAGAAGACTTATAAGAATTGATGCAAAGTGAAGTAAGCAGACCCAGCAAAACCATATGCATAATGACAACCACAATGTAAATGGAAAAAACAATCAAAGATATGAAATTGAATGTTATAAAATTATGACGGTGGGAGGGCATTGGAGGGAGTGGAGCCAAGATGGTGGCATGAGAGCAGGAACTTGACTGAGCTCTTCCCCCAATCATTTCCAATCACCTCCAAATACCTGTAAAAAATTACTCTAAACAAATTTTAGAACCCACTAAGTGGCAGAGTGGAACACAACTCCAGTTGAAGACAGCCTGGCAGGCTGACTGGGCTAGGAATGTAGCACAGTCCTGCATGGGCTGTGCCAGCACAGACCAGGTCCAAGCAGACCTCAGGGGAATGGATCACTGGCAGCTGTGGCAGTTTCCAGACTTCTCAACCCCCAAATGCCAAAGACAAAGTAAAAGGTCAGTGGGGAAACTCTGTCGGACCTTGGTGAGAGAACAGCATGGTCTGGCCCAAGCCCCTGGGGTGGCAGCAGCTTCAGTGGCTGCTTTTGGAACTCCAGACCCACAGACGGTGGGGGGAATTAAGCAGCTGACCAGAAAACTATTGCAGGGATCTTGTTGCTGGAACTGAGGCAGGATTCTCTTACTTTGCCCTACTTAGATCTGGGTCTCAGTCTTGGGTGGTGGTCCTGGGGTAAGGAGGAACACTGGTGTGGCAGAGCTTGTAGAGGCTGTGGAGAAGGAGTCCTCCTCACAGTTCCAAGGCAGAAAAGAGTGCTTGTGGTCACTCATAAACCAGACCACAGGCCAGGAGAGGAGTAAATATCTCTCTTTTGATCATACCACCTTAGAAGAACTGAAAATTTATAGGTGCCTATAAATAGCTCTGACAATAGCTGCACAAAACCCCGGAAATTTAGGACACAGAGCTCTCCACTGTGGAAGCAGAGTCCTACCTTGGCAAAGAGCTCAAAAGTCAAGTAATTGGATGGGGAAATGAGCAAACGGAGGGTGAAAAAAATCAGACTATAGAATCTTTCTTTGGTGACAAAGAAGGTCAAAACACACAACCAGAAGAAGACAACAAAATCAGAACTCCTGCATCAAAAGCCTCCAAGAAAAACATGAATTGGTTACAGGCCACGGTGAATCCCAAAAAGAATTTTGAAAATCAAGTAAGAGAAGTAGAGGAAAAATTGAGAAGAGAAATGAGAGTAATGCAAGAAAATAATGAAAAATGAGTCAACAGCTTGCTAAAGGAGACCCAAAAAAATACTGAAGAAAATGACACCTTAAAAAATAGACTAACTCAAATGGCAAAAGAGGCCACAAAAGCCAGTTAGGAGAAGAATGCCTTAAAAAACAGAATTGACCAACTGGAAAAGGAGGTCCAAATGCTCACTGAAGAAAATAATTCCTTCAAAATTAGATTGGAGCAAATGGAAGCTAATAACTTTATGAGAAATTGAGATATTATAAAACAAATTCAAAAGAATTAAAAAATGGAAGACAATGTGAAATAGCACATTGGAAAAACCACTGACCTGGAAAACAGATTCAGAAAAAATAACTTAAAAATTATTGGACTACCTGAAAGCCATGATCAAAAAAAGAGCCTAGACATCATCTTTCAAGAAAATATCAAGGAAAACTGTCCTGATATTCTAGGGTAAAATAGAAATTGAAAGAATCTAACAATTGCCCCTTGAAAAGGATCCCAAAAAGAAAACCCCTAGGAATGTTGTAGTCAAATTCCAGAGTTCCCAGGTCAAGGAGAAAATATTACAAGCAATCAGAAAGAAACAATTCAAGTATTGTTGAAATGCAAACAGAATAATAACACAAGACCCAGCAGCTTCTACATTAAGGGATCAAAGGGCTTGGAATACAATATTCCAGAGGTCAAAGGAGCTAGGATTAAAGCCAAACATCACCTATCCAGCAAAACTGAGTATAATACTTCAGGAGGAAATAGAAATTCAATGAAATAGAGGACTTTCAAGCATTCTTGATGTAAAGACCAAAGCTGAACAGAAAATTTGACTTTCAAACACAAGAATCAAGAGAAGCATGAAAAGACTTTTCTCAGTATTAGAATAGCTGAAAGGAAAAAATATATATGTGTGTATGTACGTATGTATGTATGTAAGTATAGACAAAGGGGATAGGGTGAGTTGAATAGAAGGGATGATATTTTTAAAATAAAATTAAAGGATGAGAAAGGGATATATTTGGAGGAGAAAGGGAGAGATAGAATAGGGCAAATTATCTCACATAAAAGAGGCAAAAGAAAGCTGTTATAAGGGAGGGGAAGAACAGAGAGGCTAAAGGAAATGGGTCAACCTTACTCTCATTGAATTTGGCTTAAGGAGAGAATAACATACACACTCAATTGGGTATCTTACCCTACAGGAATTAGAGGGAAGAGGATGGGGGGGGGAGGGTGGTGCAATAGAAGGGAGGGCAGATTGGGGGAGGGGATAGTCAGAAGCAAATACTTTTGAAAAAGGACAGGGTCAACGGAGAAAATAGAATGAATGAGTGGTGGGAGAGGACGGAGGGAAATACAGTTAATCTTTCATAACATGACTACTATGGAGATGTTTTGAATAACTACACATGTATAACCTATATTGAATTGCTTGTCTTCCCAGCAGGGGTGCCTGAGGAGGGAAGAAAGGAGAAAATCTGCAACTCAGAGGTTTTCGTTGTTGTTGTTGTTTTGTGGGTTAGTTTGTTTTGGGGTTTTTTTTTTTGCTTTTTGGAGGGGGGGATGCAGGACAATTGGGTTTAAGTGACTTGCCCAAGGTCATACAGTTAGTAAGTGTTAAGTGTCTGAGGCCAGATTTGAACTCAGATCTCCTGACTCCAGAGCCAATGTTCTATTCACTGCACCACCTAGCCGCCCCTGAAACTCAAAGTTTTAAAAACAAATGTCAAAAAAAATTGTTTTACATGCAGACAGGTAAGAGGAGAACCAGGAAAGAGTGATGGCATAAAAACTCAGAGAGGAGAGAGTATCTAAGAAGAGAAGAGGACCAGCAGGTATTGGGTGCATCAGAGAGATGGAAAAGATGAAGACCTAATACAGAACATCAGACTTAGCAATTGGGAGACCACTGGTAACTTTGAGAGCAACACTTCAGTTGAAGGATGAGGTTGGAAGACGAACTTCAGAGGGCTCAGGAGGGAGTGAGAGATAGAGTCACTTGTATCAGCATTTAGCACAGTGCCTGGAACCTGGAAGGAGCTCAATGAATTTGTGTTGACTGGAAGCAGTGAATGTAGCCAGCTTTTTCTAGGATTTTGGCTGAAAAAAGGAGGAGAAATGCTAGCTTGAGGGGATGGTAGAATCTAATCAAGGTTTTTGGTTTCTAAATGGGAGAAGGTCAAGCATGTCTTTGAAGATAGTAGGAAATGATCCAGGAGATAGGGAGAATTGAAAGATTAGAAATAGGGGGTATGACTGAGAGAAGACAGGAGGGGCTGGGATCAATCGCACATATAGAGAAGCTGAGGGGCAGCTAGGTGGCTCAACAAAGACAGCACCAGTCCTGGAGTCAGGAGGACCTGGGTTCAAATCCGACCTCAGACACTTAACACTTACTAGACATGTGACCTTGGGCAAGTCACTTAACTCCAAATGCCCTGCTTTCCCCCCTCCAAAAAAAAAAAAGAAGAAGTAGAGAGGCTGGCCTTCACAAGGACAATGGACACCTCATATCAGAGACTGGGGAAAATGAGGATACAGTAGGAGAGAATGTCAAGGGATTTTTACATGAAAAGGGGAGAAAAGGAAGCTCTTGGCAAATGAGCTCAATTTGCTCAAAAAAGTAAGAGTCAAGGTCCTTAGCTAAGAGGGTAGAGAGAAGAAAAATTGTGAAGGTCAGAGAAGGTTTGGAGTTGCTTCTATGGGGCCTGATACAGGAAACCAGTTAGGAAGAAAAGGATTGCCTTGTTGTAGTAAGGGCCCATATCAGATCAGCTAAAAAAAATGGTAATATATCCATTCTGCGCAGTTGTGTGATTTCCTCCAACTCTATTCAGTAGCACATGAGTAGGAAATGAAGAGGTAGATTGTGGAAGTAACCCTGGGACTGGGGTTTGACAAGTGATAGGACTAGGGGGTAAGGGATTTGAGATGTGGGGTTGAATTGCAAACTACAGGATCAAGATTAGGAAGGGAGTGAAGTCAGAGTAGGGATAATGGCCTGGGACAGTCTTGGGGGAAGAACACATTAAAGGTCTCAAAGAAAGAAAAGAACAAGTTTAGGAAGGGCGAGGCATTGAGAGAGACACAGTGATAGGAGGTTTTATGGTCAGAGAGAGAGGAACATCCAGTTTTCAATCAAGGAAGTGAAACCACTGTGGGATCTGAGATGACACCATGGGGCCATCACTGTGCATGACTGAGGTGGAAAAAAGAAAGTAAGTCATGACATTTCAGGAAATGGAGAAGGTTGGGAAGTTAGGATGTTCAAGAGGGACTCAACATGTTATGTTACAGTCCCTAGTGTCAGGGCAGGAACTGGGAAGAACAGGAAGACAGTGAACCAGATACCACGCTAACTCCCCCAGGTGAACACAGGAAAAGTAAGACAGGAAGAGTTATCTGGGGCAGAGTCATGGGGACACAAAGTAGATGCTTCCTCCTGGAAAGACCAGGGATCCAACTGAGGGACTGAGCCCTCTTCAATCCCATCATGATTCAAGATCTGTGTCCAGTGAGTCCAGAAGCCAGGACTTTGTAGTTTTGGTTGGTTATGTTTGGTAGTCTTCATCTCAACCCTTGGAGGCACTAGATGGGAAAAGTCTGATGGCTGTAGAACTGCCCCCAAGACAGGAAGAGAGGAAAGGCTGCTTCGGATTTCGGATTAAGCTAGTAATGACTCCTTCCCAAGAGGAAGATGTCATGGGGGTCCCAGAAAAGGTAGAGGATTATGCTTTACTTGGAGTCCACAACTTGGGATTCCTTCCCAGATTTGGGGTCTCTAGATGAGGAAAGTAGGGATGGTGAGTACATAGCAGATGTATCCCTGCTTCCCCAGGATCCTGCCCATTCTGGAAATTCTGGGGAATCACAGAAGGGAATTACCAGGATCTCCCAGGCCAGACCGCAGGATTCTCTAGGTAAGTCCAGCTGGTGATCCATTGCCCTCTGGAAAAATTCCATGGAAGTCTGAGCCATAGTCACAGGGTACCTATGGAGATGAAGCAGGAAGCTGGATAACACGACCTCTCAGGTATGTTCTGACCACACATTCAGTCTCATCCAGTCCTAGTTTCAGAGCAAGGCTGCATTAGTCACTGCCTCCTCCACTCACCACCTGCCTCTCTGCCCTAGGCCCTGTTGAACCTTACTCCCATGGCCCCTCAGCCTCAAGTCACTGCCACCCTCAGGCCCTACTTTGCATTTAGTGTCCAGACCCAAAGGCTCCAGGAAACTCAAATTGCAGAACTAGCTCTCTTCTAGCTCCTGACCGTCCCTATTTCCTGTTTATCTGCTAAAACAGGAGGGTGGACTCTGCCTTCCCCATAGCCCTCAACTCTCATGCCTTCCCTATAGCCCTCAACTCTCATCCCTTCCCTGCCTGTTATACCTCCCCAATTCCATCCTGAGTAAGTCAGGGTACTTGAGAGCTAGTCCCAGATCTCTCCTTGACTTGTGACCTTCAGCAGGACTCTTCCTCTGTCTGGACTCAGTTTCTCCATCTGTAAAAATTACAGGTTTGAACATAACAATCTGAAATCTTTTCCAGCTCTGATCTTTTATATTCTATAAAAAACCCCAGCAATCCTTTGCTATATGCTCAGCATCGTTTACACTCTTTGTCTTCTGTTATATTTCTTTGCACACATGCCATATGCCTCCTCTTAGACTGGAAGCCCCTTGATGGCAAGGAGTGTGCTGTTCTTCACCTTTATATACACAGTGCAACACACATCTAGTAAATGTTGGTTGAATTGAATTGAAAAACAGCTGCCACTTCTAGCGTTCACCCCTAGAAGAAGGCACTGCAAGAGGCCTCACTAACTACAAGCTCTGGCATCCCAGGACAAGATCCACAAAATACACTTCTCCCCTCCCCAGGGTGTCAGTGAAGAAGATCTTCAAGTCCTCATTCTTGCTTTTTATTCTTGTTCAGTCATTTTCAGTCATGTCTGACTCTTCACAACCCCATTTAGGCTCTTCTTGGCAAAAATACTGGAGTGGTTTGCCATTTACTTCTCCAGCTCATTTTACAGATAAGGAAACTGAGGCAAACAGAGTTTAGTGACTTGCCCCGGGTCACCCAACTGGTAAGTGGCTGAAACAGATTTGAACTCAGGAAGATGATCCTTCCTGTCTCTAAGATCAGCTCTCTATCCACTGTGCCACCCAGCTACCCATTGTTTTTGCTAAGTAAGTACTAAAGAAAGTAGTTTCTATCTCCTGTAGTCCTGTAAGTGCACTGACCTCTAAAATTTAGTGCCCCCCACCTAGGCAAAGCCCTGGTCACCTCATCTCAGCGATAGTTCTTGTATAAGGGCCATTTTCCCATTTTCCCCATTTCACAGATGAGGAAACTGACATGCAACTTGGGAAAGGGACACAGTAAGTCAATAGCACAACTGGGACCCAAACCTAGGTCTCTTGACTCCTAGTGTGGGGTTTTTTCCTAGTCTAGCACCAGCCTCCTGAGGTCTAACATTCATTCAGTGTTATAAGTGACAAAATGAAAAGGCTGAAGCTCTCAGGGACTTCAAAAATTGAATCCGATTCCCTCATTTTACAGATGATAAAAATAAAGTCCAGAGAGGTTCACTGATGTGACCAAAGTTATGTAAGAAGTCAGGGGCAGAGCCAGAAATGGAACCCAGGCATTCTGTGCCCAAATCCAGATAGAGTAGAAGCTTCTTGAGACAGGAACTGCTTCATTTTTGTGTTTGTAACCCAGCACCTGGCACCTAGTAGGTGCTTCATAAATTCTTACTGATCTTTTATTACAAAAGCCTCCTAATTGGTCTTCCTCCCTCAGGTCTCTCCACACCACACTCTGCTGCCAAAGTGACTTTCCTTAAAGACAGACCTGGTCGTGTGACTTCCCTATTCAATCAATTTCAGTGGTTTCCTGTTGCCTCTAGGATAAAATAGAAAACCTTCTGTTTAGATTTTAAAATCCTATGCTATTTACAAACTGATGCTAAGAGAAAAGAGCAGAACCAGGAAAAATTTGTACACAATCACAGACACGTCATATGTGTGACAACCAACCTTGATAAACTGGACTCTTCTCAGCAACGCACAGCTATAAGACAACTCTACAAGTCTCAGGATGGAAGGAGATACCTACATTCAGAGAGAGATCTAGAAAGAACAGAGTTTAAATGGAGACTGAAGCAACCTACATGCTATCGTTCTTTTCCACGTTTGGTTTCATTTCCTTTTTCCCATTGTTCACTCCATTGGTTACAACCCTTCTATACAACCAGACTAATATCCAACGTGAAAGTATTTGCAGATCTGTACTTGATTGTATGCCGCCATAGGGGGGAGGGAGGGGAGAAAATTTGAAACTCAAGGGTCTCTGGAACTGAATCTTGTGAACTAAAAGTAAATAAACAAATCTATAACTAGCCTAACAAAAAATAAAGTAAAATAAAATCCTATGCAACCTGTTCCCAACCTATCTTGCTAGCCTTGATGGACATTACTCCCCTGTCCACCCTCAGCAATCCAACCAAACTCTCTCCCTCTTGCTCACACACCAGACCTTCCATCTCCTAACTCCATGATATGGTATTGGCCATTCCCCCTGCTCAGAGTGGGCTGACTCCTTATCTCTGTGGTCAGAGCCCCCTTTTCCTGTAAGATATAACTCAAGCAGCATCTTCTACAAAGCCATCCTCCCACGCTATCTCGGATTAACTCCTTCAAATACATTTCTATTTATTCATTTTATATCCACACTGTGTGTATGTTTATATGTCTACATACATGTATTTTTTCATATGTGCTTGTCTTCCCCATTAGAGTATAAGTTCATTGGGAATAGTGTCCTTCTATCCCCAGTACCTAGAACGTAGTGATCAACAAATGCTTGTTGATTGATCTCCACTACGACAGACTGCAAATAAGAAAAATCAACGAAATGGGGGAAGGGAGACAGATAGTTAAAGGGATGAAGAGAAAGGGGGAAAGCAGACAAGGGGGAAGAGACAGACCCACAAGAGGAAATGGGGAGGGGTGAAGAAGGAGGAGGAGGGAGAGGTACAGAGTGGTCAACATTGAGAAAGAATGGCTTTTATGGAGTAACATCCCCAGTCTGTGGCCTGTCCCACAGGTTCAATGAGGACTCTGAAAGCTACATTTCATTTCTGTAGCTTTAGACACAAATGAAGAGGTCACCACTAGTTCCTGGACCCAAAGGGCAATATGAGGAGGCATGGTTATCTGCTGTGGGGCTCCCTTCTCCCCCACTGGAAGTCTCTCTTAGACATGACAGGAATGGAACCATGAAGACATGGAATCATGAGACCTGAGGGGTAGTCTGGTCCAGGGGATTTTAACCTTTTTAGGCAGGAGCATGGGGGTGGATCCTGGACACCTTTGGCAGTTAGTCTCATGAAACCTACGGACCCCCTTCTCAGAATAAGGCTGCTAAGTGCATAAAACAAAGTGCACAGAATTAGAAAGAAAGCCAATTATATGGAAATAAGGTTATCAAAAATAGTGAAACATACACACACAAGTTCACAGACCCCAAGCAAATTCCAACATCTTCATTTTACGGCAAGGAAACTGAAGAATGGGATTATAAAGGCCCTAAGTATCAGGACTTCAGACCGACATCCTGTGACTTCAGACCTTCGCAGTATCCCACCCTGTCCGGCCTCAACAAGGCATGAGACAGCCATTATCCTTCTGCCTTAAGATTTGCTAAGTACCTTCCTCAAAACAACCCTGTGAGGTAAACAGGACGAATGCTATGTTGTTGTTGAGTTGTTTTAGTCACGTCCAACTGTTTGTGACCCTATTTGGGGTTTTCTTGGCAAAGATGCTACAGTGTTTTGCCATTTCCTCCTCCAACTCATTTTACAGTTGAGGAAACAGAAGCAAACAGAATAACGTGACTTGCCCATACACTAGTAAGTTTCTGAGGCTGAATTTGAACTCAGGTTTGAGTTCAATTTGAGTTCCAGGGCCAGCACTCTATCCACTGAGCCACTTAGCTGCCCCTATGAGGTGAAGTGGGTAGTAAAGACAATAACCTTGACCCCTGGGCTTAGATTGTCTCTATGTCTTTCCCCATTTACATCAGATAATAATAAAGACGTGATCTGACAATTTGGGAACTCTGAATCCCAAGCTTTTTAGTATGTCCTGGGCAAATTACCGCTATCTGGAACACAGCTTGGCTTTCAGAGACTAAAATTGGGGAGGTTTATTGAATGCTCATCATAAACTAAGCGTTCAAGTCCCCAGACCAGAAAGAGCAGTCCATTTACAAAGCTTTTTAAAAGGTCTAAATCTATGGGCATTTGTTAGCAGAGAGAACCCAGCTTTCCATTCTAAGGAATTTGGTACCCGAGCCTAAGAACTTCTTGCTGGAAAGATAAACAGCCTCAGGAACCAAGACGAAGGAGGAATCATGCTGAGGCAAGACTTTTGCTGGTTCCCAGGCAAGGATTTCTGCTTTTTCTAACAGAGCTAGAAAATGTCTATAGCAGTGGTTCTCAACCTTCCTAATGCCACAACCCTTTAATACTCGTATGTGGGCGTATCTGCATGTGGGCAGACCCGCCTGGAGACGGATAGAGGAGCGGTGTCTCGGTTCCTAAGACCATCGGAAATATGTTTTCCAATGGTCTTAGGCGACCCCCAAAGGGGTTGCGACCCACAGGTTGAGAACCGCTTGTCTATAGGCTTTATGCTATAAAAGTATCGTAGCACCCACCCTTCCCTGAGGAAGAGACAACCAAACATGACAACTGAGCTAGAGGCTGGAGATGGGAGAGACTATAATGGAAATCTTCTAGCAAGGCCATCTCTAGAGAAAGAGCGCCCATCAGAGACTTGAAACCAGACCCTTGGAGCAGGCCCAGCAGAAGCAGAGCAATGCCATCAAGAAACATCAACTGGACTTTAGACGCATGGGTTATTGATTCCCCGTGCTTACCTCTGTGTCTCTTCACACCAGTTCCCTACATATCCACTCTTCCAAACAATGGGATTTTGTGGTGGAGCAAGTCAGGTTTATGGGGAAAGTGATTTGTTGCTACTTTCTCACTATGTTACTTCATTAAATGCCTTTGTCTTTAAACCATCTTTGTTAATTGGCTATTAAAGTTAAAAACACAGGTGGGGGGTTGTGAGTGATGGTTTTAGGGGTTGCAGACAATGTACCTAAAAAGTAGAGTCTACCCATTGGACGACCAGCCCAGTGAGTAAGGAGGATTCCTCCAGGTACTACATGTAAAATGGGGATTAAAATATCTGTAGTAACCACCTCAAAAGGCCCATCTTCACTATTCCCCTCCCCCGTCCCATGTGGACACAGAACTCATTTATTGTCATGAAGATTTTCATGTCCACATGCCTTAAATCCTTGTATAAGAAGTAATGTCCCTATGCCCTAGATTGAAACCTGCAGAGAGAACTGTGGAGAAACCAGGTCAGTCTCCTAGACTCTCTCTGAACCTCAAGTTTCAGGGATATCTGGGCCCTACATAGAAGAGGGGGACCAAGCAAAAAGAAGTCCAGGAATAGATTCTAGTGTTCTGGTAAAGGGATGGACTGGGAGTGACTTCTCCTTTCTTCAGATCCCTCTAAGTGGCAAAGAATTTCACAAGAGAATTAGCAAGGGGGAGGGGAAAGAAAGGGAAACGTTTTGAGTCAGACTTTAGATCAGTCTTAGGATAGCCACCCTGGAGTTCCAAGGAATTCTTCTTCCTCTTTCCCCAGAGGAAACTGGGATTGTTGTTTGTCGTTCATTCTCTAAGAGGACTATGACATCAGGGAGGTGATCCCATGGCATGCAAGTGAATTGGATTTAAGCGAGGGAGGACTGTGCAAAGTCACCAGCCTCACTTTCTCCTCTGGAGTCATATGGGTCCAGTGGCCAGATATAGGACAACTGGAGACCTTGGCCTTTTTAAGCTAAGGTCTTTCCCAGGTCTCGTTCTGACTGAGGCAACACTCATTTAGTGATTAAGGTTAGGTAAGAAATGAGACAAGAGAAGGATCACTTTTACCCAGTCAAAAAAAGAAAAAAAAATCAATCTGGGAGGGGAAGACCCTCAGGGTTTCTGGCCAAAACAGGAACAATTGCTACTCACATTAACTCTGAGCCAATCCAGGCCCAAGTTAACCAAGTAGGGCAATTGGGACTGGGAGAAGAAGGAAAGGATTTCCCATTTCTGAGCCTCCTGGCCTTGCCAAGGTTCCCACCCACCCCCCCCACGTCCCCTTGGGCTGCTGGCTCAGACCCCGAGGTTGCTTAAGCTTCAGTTACCAACCCTTGAACTTGGAGAGAGAAGCAGTAGCATGGGAGAATGCTGGAGGCAACTTAAGAAGAGTTCCATGGATCCGCCTTCCAATGACTTTTACGATTCACGGAAATGATATAGTGAATGGAGGGAGCTGTTCATTCCTTGCTTCCACAGCAGCAGGATGGATTTACGTTACTCTGGATGGAGCTCACCCTCCCAAACCCATACTGGCACTATCAGGAGAAACGGAACTTGGAGTCTAGAAGACCTGAGTTTAAGCCCCCTCAGACAAGGCAAGGAAAAATGAAGGATGGGTTTGTAGCTGTGTGACTCTGGGCTACTCATTTAACCTCTCTGTCTCCTTTGTAAAATAATACCAGGCAACCAGGTAGCACAGTGCATAGTGTACCAGGCCTGAGTCAACAAGATTCATCTTCCTGAGTTCAAATCTACTTTCAGACACTTACTAGCTATGTGACCTTGGGCAAGTCACTTAACCCTGTTTGCCTCAGTTTCCTCATCTTTGAAATGAGCTGGAGAAGTAAATGGTGAACCGATCTAGTATCTCCGCCGAGAAAACCCCAAATGGGGTCATGAAGAATCAGACACAACTGAACAACCTCAAAATAACACCCATCTCATAGTGTTGTTCTGAAGATCCAAATGAGTTCATATACGTCAAGGGCGTGGCAAACGTTAAGTACTACATAGATGCTAGCTTAAAGTGCCATATAAACGATAGCGATGGTTATAATCTTCTCAGCAAGGTGGGGCAGTGTCTGCAGTCAGGAAGGCCTGCGTTCAGACACTTCCTAAGCAAGCCATTTAACCCTGATTGCCTCAGTTTCCTCATCTGTAAAACGGGAATAAACAATAGCCCCTACTTCCCTGGGTTTTCATGAGGATCAGACGAGATAATAATTGTGCCTGACACACAGCGAGTGCCACAGAAACGTTAGTTATTATGATCATCATTCGCCCCAAGCTGTCTCCTATACCCTTTTTTGGGCTCCCTCCTTTCCCCAGTATAACTTACCAAAAAGCCCAGCCACTCCTTTACTGGCCCTCACTTTCCTGCTCGGCCTCGGACTCTGAGATCTCTACTCTGTGTGTATCTTCTATGTCCGTGGGCATTGGCGTATTGTCCCCCTTCCTCTCCCCCCTCCTCCCCCGCAGAGTGGGGGCTCCTTGAGGACAGGCCTGCTTTTTTCTTTCTCTGTATCTGCAGTATTTGGGACACAATAAATGGTTTTAACTGACTGAACTCATTCTGAGCAATGTCCTTTTGGACATTATTATGACATTCTCGCATTCCCTTACAAAATTAACCTATTACCTGCCCTTGCTTCCATCTTACATACGTCTTTTTAAAAATCCAAGTTCCTCACGTGTCTGCATTATTCCCTTTTGTCAACAATCTTTTTTCCCCCTCATTAGAATTTTTCTCTCAATAATAACAGCAACATCATGCAAAGAATTACTTTGATAGACTTAGTTCTTCTCAGCAAAGCAAGGAACCAAGACAACTCCAAAAGACTCATGAAGGAAAATGCTACCCACATCCAGAGAAAACTCTGGAGTCTGAAAGCAGATGAATTTTCTTTCTCTTGGTTCTTCCCTTTTGTTCTGATTCTTCTTTATAATATGACTAATGTAGAAATATGCTTAATATGATTGTACATGTATAGCCTATACATGACATCTTGGGGAGTGGGGAGCAGAGGGAGGGGGAGAAAATTTGGAATTCAAAATCTTATAGAAGTGAATGTTGAAAACTAAAAATAGATATATTAAAAAAAAAAAACAATTGCTTCTCATTCTTTGTGTCTTCAGAATTTCATTCTTGAGAGTTTCTGGTCCCTTCTAGGCTCTAGATTCCTCAACAGACTCTCAGGTCATGGTATTCTACCTATCCTTTCTCTGATTTCTTTGAAAAATGTTCTAAAACCTAGGGTACAAATTAGATTTCTTCCTAAATTTCCTCCTTTTTTTTAAATCACAAATTCTAAGAAGGCGTAATCACTTCCTTTCAAGGTTCCATCATTCCCACCCCAGCAGTTAATTATTTGCTTCTTGGTGAGAATGTCCAGAATGTCACCCTCTATTTTTGAAGGACTGAATTTTCATTAAGGCAACTCCAAAAATTATCAACCCTCTTCTTTTTTCAGGGGGGGGCAGAATAGAGAGGAAGAGAGAGAGAGAGAGAATGAGAGTTCCAGCTATGTTCAGATAATTCATGTCCCCCAATATGACAGTCTCAGGTTTCTGTGCTAGGTTTGTGATCTGTCCACTGAATGCCCCAGTTAGCTCCTTTCTCTCCAGGCAGTCTCTGGTATATTATGTCCACTTCCCTTGATGTTCCTCACCATGCGTTACTCCTCTGTTTCCTGAATTACATCACATGAGTATGTCTTCTGAATATACAATGTTAGAGACAGAGCTAGGGACCATACAAATGCCCTGATCTTCAAAAAGAGTAAGAGAACAAAGTCTTAAAACTATGGGTCTTGGAGAATGACTTTGATTCTCTGGAAAATCTGAGAAGAGATAATTAAAGAGATGATTGGAGAACACCTCGGAAAGGAGATTACAGAGGACCAGCCTGGCCACACCAAACACAGGTCTTCAAGGCAAAGCAGAGGCTGGAGGGCCTCTGCGGATCCATTGGACACCAGCTGAAGTAGACAGCTGCTGAGGTCCTTTCCAATTCTCAAAGTCTACAATTCTCTAGGAAAAACCAAAGGACATCCCATTCTCAGCACGGCCGACCATGTATCAGAAAGCAGAACCAGATCTCCACATCTGGCCATGGTTTCCTGTTTTTCTGCTCAAAGAATGGGAACCTCTTGGAGAAGTCAAGATAACCCTGTGAAAACAGTACTCCCAGTTCTAGAACTGAAACCTGATGTCTCCTGGGGTCAAAAGCTAGTCCTAAGTCCTCCTCAGAAACAACCTTCCCTCAATGAGGGAGAGAAGGAAAAGCCATGCCCCCGATGCCAGTATGAAACTCTGGGATTATCAGGGCCCTAATCTGAGAGTGAGCCAGAAGAGAAAGGCCTGGGTTCCATGCTAACATCGTGGCCTGTTGTGAGGCTGACCCATTAAGAATAAGGAGCCAAAAGAAAACACAGCTTGCTTTCCTGGGCTCAAGCTACCCAGTCTTAACTATGCTCATGGTCAGTTTTTTTCTTCACAACTGGGACAAAGGAAAAAAGACATAATTATTGATTTATACAATAAATCTGACAATAATTTTCACCTTTAAAAAAAGCTTCTAATACAGTGGTTCTCAACCTTCCTAATGCCGCAACCCTTTAACACTCATATGTGGGCATACCTGCATGTGGGCAGACCTGCCTGGAGACAGAGGAGCGGTGTCTCGGTTCCTAAAAGCATTGGAAATATGTGTTTTCCGATGGTCTTAGGTGACCCCTGTGAAAGGGTCGTTCAAAAGGGGTCGCAACCACAGGTTGAGAACCACTGTTCTAATATATGATACTTCCTCCTTCTGCTATAATCACTTGTTTTACATGATTTGACGTTCACAAGATTTTGGTACCTATTATTTCTTAATTCTACATCATGAAGTCTTTTATCACACTTAATTCTACATCATGAACACTTTTATCACACTGAATATTAAAAGCATGAGTCTGACGATCAATCCACTTTCCACGTCTAGCCTTGATTAGGTCAGATAGGTAGTCCCTTTTTCCCCCTTTGTTGCTATTTTTTTAAAATTAATCTATCTCTCACATTACCCCCTGCCTTGAGGAAACGAAAACAAACCAAAAATAAAGTCCTCAATCCATAGCTGCGCGGTCCAGCATAACAAATTTCCACATCGGCTGTGTCTATAACAATGTGTTTCGCTCTACGTTTTAAGTTCATCATCTTTCTGTCAAGAGGTGAGGGGCATATGGGTCATCTTCAGTCTCTTGGAGTCACGGTTTCTCATTGATCAGATCGTAGTTCTAAAATCTTTCAGAGTGTGTTTCCTCTAAAATGTTTTCACTGTATTTTTTCTCCTGGTTCTGTTCACTTTGCTCTGTATCAGTTCAGAGGTCTTCATAGGTTTCTCCGGAGCTATCCATTTCACCATTTATTATGGTAAAACAGCATTCCACCCTATTCATGTGCCACATTTTATTCAGCCATTCCCCCAGAGGAGGACCAAAAAAAGAGCTGATTGCATTCTTGTTCCTATTCATTCTTTGCCCTCCTCATGGTGGTTACATGCGGTTATGTGGTGGTTACAACATGTGCCTTTGACTCAGCTTTCCCATCATTTCCCCCTTTCCTCCCCTCCTCAACCCACCAGTGCAACTCAGCAAAACATCAGCAGAAGGGGTGTCAGGTTCCCCCCTTCCTTTAAATTACCCCCCAAACTCCTATCAACTTCCCCTCTCCAACAACAATAACCAGGAAACTTGGACTGTGCCCAGATAAATAGCATCCTATAGGGAAACTTGGGGGTTAAGGAGAAGGTGTGATGGATACCAACCCCCACCGCCCAGTTCTTTCTGTGGTCCCCTCCTTCCACTCAAATCCCCATGCTCTTGCCTAGCCTACTGGAGAAAATTGGAGAGATCTGGGAGCCACCATAGGAGACCCAGGAGGGATGGATCTACCCCAAACACTATTGACTGGGAAAAAGATCAGGTCCCAGAAAGTTCAATACTAACCTTAAATCTGACCTTAAGCACTGACACCAAACTTTAACCCTCACTCTAAACTTAAAGTTGACCTTAAATGTCAACTTAAATTCTAAACCCTGACCTAGTCTTACACATAGTAGGTACTTTATAAATGGTGAACTATTTTTATTAAGGGACTCCTTCCCATTCTTAACCTCTTTGGTTCAAAGAGGTTGAAAATCTTGGAAGTCATTGTTCACTTTTCTTTCTCTCTCACTTACCATATTCAATCAGTTGCCGAATCCTTCCAATTCTATCTCCACAACATATCTTATCATATGCCGCTTTCCTCTCTACCCACACAGCCACCACCCTACAAAGCCCTCATTAGCTTTCACTTAGACAGTTGCAATAGCCTCCCAGTTGTTTCTCATCATTCCTTCTCCCACAGATACTCCACACAGCTCCCAAATTGGTCTTCTTAAAATACAGAGCTATTCAAGATTCAAGAATCTTTAGGGGCTCCCCTTGGTCTTTAGAATTACAGCTAGGTGGAGCTGTGAAATTCCTGGAGTCAGGAAAACAAGTTCAAATTCTGCCTCAGATGTTAGCTGTGTAACCGTCGGCAAGTCACTTCAACTCTCTCTCAAGTTTCCTCATCTGTAAAATGGGAATAAAAAGGGCATCTACCTCCCAGGGTTTCTATGAAGAATAAATAAGACAACAAAGGGAATGCACTTTGGGCTCTAAACAAATGTTCTTGATTATTATTATTTTAAAAAAAATACAAAGTCATCAGGCTGACATTTAAAGTTCTCCAAATCTGACTCTAGTCTGCTTTTCCCATCTCATTTTATTTTACTCCTCTCCTATGCCCTCTGTTCTGGTCAGACTTATCTGATAGCCATACGTCCCCGTTGCACAACATTCCAGCCCTGATTTTGTGCCTTGGCACAGGTGTTCCCTCATGCCTGGAATGCACTCACTCCGGACCTCTGTCTCACCATCTTCAAGTCCCCAAGTTCTTCCAAAGCCCAGCTGGGAGCCACCTCTTTTGACATGAGGTTTTTCCCAATTCTCCCTCCTCCCCCAATTGTCGGTGCTCTCTTTCTAGTGACATGACTTCATATGATTGTTGCATTTACTTTATATATTGTATTACCTTAGAAAAGTAGGAGTTCTTTGAGGGCAGGGTCATTTCCCCTTCTGTTGTTTGCTTCCTCGTTGCTTAGCATATTGCCTGACACAAAGTAGTTGCTTGAGAAATGTCGGTTAATAATCAACAAGCATTTAATAAACCTCTATGATGTGCCAAGTACTGTGCTAAATGCTGGGAATATGAAAAAAGGCAAAAAACAGTCCTTGCTTCCAAAGAGCTCACAGTCTAATGGGGATAACACATAAATGACTAGGTACAAACAAGATATAAACAGGGCAAATCGAAGATAATCAACTCAGGGAAGGGACTAGAATTAAAGGAGATCAGGAAAGGCTTCTCATACAATGTGGAACTTTAGCTGAAATTTGAAGGAAGCTAGGGAAGATGGGAGGCAGAGACAAAGAGGGAGAGAAGTCCAGGCATGGGGCACAGCAAGCAGAATTGCCTGGAGTAAGGAGATAGAGTATCTAATGCTAAGAACAGCAAGGAGACCTTTGTCATTGCATCACAGAGTCTATGGAAGAGGAAATAAGAATATTCGAAAGGTAAGAAGGGACCAGGTTATGAAAAGCTTTAAAGTGAAGCAGAAGACTTTATATCTGATCGTGGAGATTGCTTGCAGCCAGTGGAGTTGATTGAATTTGGGGAGAGGGGAAGCGGCTGGTGCACGGTCACATTTGCGCTTTAAGATCTTTAAGTATCACTGCTGTTTTGCTGGTTTGAACTAAATTGTTGACTCCTGACATTTACTCAAACCTCCCTCTAACCCTAACCTAACCCTTCTACCCTTAACCAAGGACCTGACCCTTACTCATGCCCTAATAATGGAATGGATTGCCACAGCAGGCTCTTTGGCAGATGCTAGAGGCCTCCTGTCAGAGGAAGATATAGAAGGAAAGCTAAGCAAGGTCACTACCACCTCTGCAAGACCCTAAGACTGAATGGTGTCTCTAATACCCTTGGCCCTAACGGACACAGGAGAACTGGGAAGTAGGGTAAACTTGGGAGGAGGAGAGAACTCACATGCATTTTTTTTATGCTCAATCCAAATTCTTTTAGGGCTCACTCTCCTATGCCTGAGCATGACGGACAGAAGAGGAGCAGGGAGATCACTCAGAGAGCCCTGAGTTTTCTCCTCTTTCCTAATCCTGGGGATTTCTAGGAAAAGTGTGAGTGCAGGAAGAAGAGGAAGAGAAGGAAGAAGAAAGCCTTATGGTGGCTTTCCAGGCAAAGGCCCCGCCCTCCCTCCTTTTAGTCATTCCCCACTACAAAACCAGGCTGTAACCTCCAGAGTTCTGATGGAGCCAGAGGCCAAGTGGAACGGCAGCTCAGAGCAAGTGGAATTCAGCAGGATGTCCCCAAGAAGCCAGGGTGAGGGTTCATATGTGGAGGGGGGAATGGGGTAGGGGACAAGAGGGATTGGGAGTACTGGAGATAACTAAAAGTTAGCTATGCTATACCTCCTGCCTTCCTCTCTCCCCACAGTAAACCCCAGACTCTTGGCATTCAGTGGGCTTTCTAGGGCCTGATGACTGCCAGAGTATGAGGTGACTGAGCCCCATGGAATGGCATTCTTTCAAGGCTCATGTTCCCTGACCAGACTATCTAAGCCTAGGTCAGACCTTCCCCAGGTACCTCATCTTCTGATTCTGCCAAAGGATCATGGATTCAGAGTTGGAAGAGTCCTTAGAGGTCATCAGTTCCAACCTCCTTCACTTTACAGATGAGGAAACCAAGGCACAGGGAAGTTAAGCAATTTGCCCAAGGTCCTAGATCTAGTATCTGAGGCAGAATTCAAAACCAATTCTTTCTGACTCCAAGTTCATTTCTCTGCTGTAATGCTAGTGATTAGGAAGGGTGCAGGAGAAGAGAGGAGAGAATAAAGAAGTCCATCCCTTCACATATACATAAAATGAGAGGTTTTTACTAGAATAATCCATATAGCTCCAGTCCCTAGGATCCTATGGCCAGAACAAAGGCTCCAGCCATGGGGAGTTAAGGGGGCAGAGGAGAATTGAGGATGTGGAAATGGAGAGACAGGGAGGTATGCTCTTAGAGAACGGGATTTGGGATATGGAAAGACAGGGAAATGAGGCCATAGAATCACAGATTTAGGGCTGAAAGGATCCTCAGAGGTCATCTAGTCCAACCAGTGCATTTTATAGATGAGTAAACTGAGACCCATGGAGGCGAACTGGCATAATAATAAACATTAGTATAGTCCAGCAAGACTTGGAAAGCACTTGATAAATATTATCTCATTTGATTCTCACAACAACTTGGTGAGGTAGGTGCTATTATTATCCTCATTTCACAGATTAAAAAGATGAGTCAGACAGAGTTATGGTGGCTAACCCTAGGAAAGGTGCAAGGGCAGGATTTGAACTTGGAACTTCCTGACGCCTAGTCTGTCATTCTACCCACTAAGTCACCTAGCTAGTGCAAGGTCCCCCCGGTGATAAGTAGTAGCACAGACACTAGAGATAGGCACATGGCAATAATGGAGAGATAGTATTAAAGGACATTAAAGACCAAAATATGGAAAGATGCAGAACATGCAGATGAAGCTGAGCACGTGTGTGAGCAGAGTTTGAGATGGTGCATGCTTGTAACCCTTGCTACTGAGGAGGCTGAGGATGGTGAACAGCTTGAATTTAGGAGTTCTGAGCTACAGGGGGCCAAACCTTTAGAGGTCTAGACCAGGGGTGGGGGAGCTGTGGCCACAAGGCCACATGTGGCCCTCTAGGTCCTCAAGGAAGCCCTTTGACTGAAGACTTCACAGAACAAATCCCCCCCCCCCTTAATAAAAGGATTTGTTCTGTAAAATTTAGACTCAGTCAGAGGGCCACACTTGAGGACCTAGAGGGCCACATGTGGTCTCGAGGCTGCAGGTCTCCCACCACTGGTCTAGACTAAGTCCTGTAGCAATGGTAAGCCCCCAGTAGCAAAGGGCTACCAGGCTGCCTAAGGAAGGTGGAACAGGCTCAGATCAGAAAAGGAGCAGGTCAAAGCTCCCATATCCATCAGAACAGAGTTAGATTCATGAGTGGCCACAGTACTTCCAGCCTGGGTGAGGTCGGGAAAGCCAGTTTCCCTATCCCCCTAAAAAAAAAAACAACTATACATACATACACATCTATATTTGTATATCTCTGAATATAGATATCTATGTGCATGTGTGTATATATATATATATATATGTACATGTGTATATGTGTATGTATATATACATATACATGCACACACACATATTCTTATCTATATGAATGGGGGAATATAGATGATTAGATAGACATACAAACAGTATAGATAAAGATGACATAGATATAAACAGATGAGAATGGGGAGATTCAGGTATGGGAGACAGAGGCAAGGACAGATCCAGGGTTGGAGAACAGAGGGCTAGACACTCCTAAATGGAAGGGGCTACTGCTTCCCTGGAGGTCTCCAAGCAGAGGTGTCAGAGGACCACTTGTCTAGTATACGATAGTATAGATAGCAGAAATCCTTATCTCAGTGTGGGTTGCAATAGATGGCCTCGGGGGTCCCTTCCAATCCCAACATTCTGTGATTCCATGATTCTAATTGTACTACTAAAGGTAGCAATGGGTTCAAGTTGGGAACCAGTCAATGAAGGCAGGATCAGAATCACAGGCAATAGTGAAAAAGTGGCGAGGGGAGAATCATCAGGGGATTTAGGGAACCAGCCTCAGGGAGGTTGGAAGGACCAGAGACTGGGGTTCCAGTGATGGGGACAGAAAAGGGCAGGAAGGAATGTGACCATGTTACGGTCAGGAAACAGTTAAGTAAAACCTTATGAACTTGGGAAGCCGGCCTAGGGTAATTTATCTTGCTCAGTCGTCATGCCCTGTGCCCCTCCGCTTACCCTACAACCCCCCCTTGCCTTAGTAACCGCTTGCTTGCATCTATATGGTAACTTGCTTAGGAACCAAATTGTATTAGTTAGATACGTAAACCAAAGAATGTATAAAAGATTCTTCACCCCTGAACCCGAGGATGCTCCCCCTTTAATTAGTACGGAGTAGCCCTAGCTGGCAAATTAAAGCTCCTTCAAACCTTTTAATTCGAACTCTGTGGTCACTTTGTTAAGACTCATCATTTCAGCCACTCCAGGTCTTTACCTCAGAACCCCTGAGTTCCTTCCTGCCCTGAGCCAATAACTAAGGAGCTGTCAAACAACGACCATCTCTCCGACTCAAGGGCATGGGACCACATGGCCAAGCTGACAGGGTCACATGATAGAGTATGGTATTTGATGTCAGAGGCGGTTGCTGTTCAATCGTCTAGTCATGTACAGTTCCGTAACCCCCTGGACCACAGCATACCAGCACCTTCTATCCTCCACTGTCTCCCAAAGTCTGTCCCAGTTCTTGTTCTTTGTTGCCATGACACTATCTACCCATCTCATTCTCTGCCATCTTCTTGTCCTTTTGCCTTCAATCTTTCCCACCATCAGCATCTCTTCCAGTGGACTCAGAGTATTTGGATTCAAATCTTACCCCGACAGACATTTTAATACTTACATTACCATGAACAAATCACTTTCTTCATCTGCAAACCGTGTGTGTATTTTTATTTCTATATCCTCATGGTCTAATGTAGTTCCTGGCACACAGTAAGGGCGTGACAAATGCTGGCTGAATTGAATTCTATCCTAAAGGAATCTTTCGAATGGGCCCTCCCTGGCCTGCTTGCCTCGCTCAGGGTCCCTTCCCCTGCCTAAGGTACTGTGAGTCTTGGACTCAAGAGGAAAGAGGCTGAGGTCAGGCCTTCCATGGCCCAAGATGAAGGCCCAGTGCCAGACTAAGTCACAGGACAGAGAGCCAGAGTCTTACTTCTCCAAATCCACTGTGTCTGGACCATGTTCCCCCAAACCCATATTTCACCTCTTCCTCCTATTTTCTTCCCCTGACTCACAGGATTCACTAAACTGCCTGGCCAGAAGACCTGTGGGAAGAGTGTACTTCTCTTCACCTTTGTGCTGCTGATCTCCGTGGCCCTGTGGGCAGCACTCCTATTCTTGTTCCTAACTCGGTGTAAGAATCTCCCCACCCCTAACCCTTTGACCCCTACATCTTACTCCAGGACCCATTCTTCAAAACCTTAACCAGAAAACCCAATGAAAAGGGTTCAGAAGCTATGGGGCTGGGGGCTGGGGTGGGGAAGAAAGTTGGGCCAGGGAAGGGGGATATAAAAAAGGTGAGAACTCATATTGTCATGATTCCTCTAGTCAAAGAGATAGCCCAGGACTTGGAGAAGCTTCGAGAGTCCTGTGTGTATCACAATGGTATGTATATCACCCAATGAGACCCTAAGATGTTGTATGCCCCTCCTCCATCCTAGACCCAAAGATCTCGACTGCCTCTCAGCTTCACGCCATGATTCTCCTTTATTTCCCAGTACCAGCCCCTCTACCTCCCAGAATCACAGAGCACAAAACCAATACATTTTGCAGATGAGGAACCTTGGGCCCTGGAGAGGAACATGACTCATCCAAGGCTACATGACTAATTAGTGGCAAAGTTTAGAACTAGAACTCAAGTCTCTGGACTCTTCAGCTCTGGGTGCTTTTCATGTTCCTCTTACCTAGGCTTGTAGAACTCAGAATGACTGTGCCCTTGTAAGGAATGACCTACTGATCCTGAAATAATCCTTGATCCATAAATATCACACACACACACACACACACACACACACACACACACACACACACACACACACACACACACACCCCGGACCACAGAATGACTTCTTGAGTAGATAGTCTCCTAGAATGTCACCCCACCTCTTATCTTCTGGAATGACTCTTTTGGCCCAACCCCTGACTTTCTCCTCTCTCTTCTTTCAGACTCTGGAATTGTGACTGTCATCAGGCGGCTACAGGTGGATCAGTGGAACCTCAAAAACGATGGTGAATCTCAGGCTGGGTGTATCTGGGGTCATGCTGGAGGAATGGGTCTCAGTCAGAGCCCTGAGGGTTTATGGAAGAACAGGAGAGACAGCTCCATGACAACATGAAGGCCAGGATGACCATATTAACACCAGGCTGAGGAGATGGCACATGAGAGCTGGGGGAGAGCGTAGTGTGGAGAAACTGTGTGACTTTGAGGAAATCCCTTCCCCTCTCTGAGCCCATATGACAAGGATAGGTCATTCTGCCCTACCAGGCCCTGGGACATACCTAGGGATAATGGGTTGACACACAGGATATGACTTCACCAATCTCCTTCCATACCAAGACGACCTGTGAAGAGAGACCTGACTCCCTCCCCCTCTCTCTTCAAAAAAAGATCTAGAGATTTAGTGGACTATTGTTCAACAGTGTGATATGACAGCCAAAACAATTAACATGTTCTTAAGCTGCATTAAGAGAGCTCTAGAGTCCAGGGTTGGTGGTGGTAGTGGTAAAGGCAACGTCCCATTGTGCCATCCTGGTCAGACCTCATCACTATCATGTTCCGTCAGGGGTACCACCATTTGGGAAAGACACTGTCTTTCTGGAAACTGTCTTAGAGAGCAGCAAGGATAGTGAAAGGCCTCAGTTTATGCCCATGAGGATTAATTGATGCAAGTAGGGATATCCTAACATGGTGAAGAGAAGAGGGAAATTAAGGACTCTCTTCAAGCATTTGTAGAGTTGTCAAAAATAGAAAAGATTTACTCCGCTTGATCCCAGAAGGCAGAACCAGTAGTGGGAGCTAGAAATTACAGAGGCAAATTTAAACTCGATAGAAGGAAAAGTCTCCTAACAAATATAGTTGTTCCAAACTGAAATGGATTACCCTTAGAAGTCCTCTAGAGGTCTTCCACCAGAGATGAGATGACCACTTATTGGAGAGAGAGGTGGCGGAACCATTTCTGTTCAAGTAAAGAGATGGACTCTGAGGTCCCTTCCAAATCCCTGGCCCTGGGTTGGAACTAGGACTACCTACCCTCTGTTCTGAAGGCAGCAGCCATCCCCATGACCAACCTTGTTCTCACTTTCCCTTGAAGTCCCTCAGCTCTCCAAGGCCCTGAACAAACTCCAGGAAGACCAAACAACCCTGAAATCTAAAGGTAAGAAAGTTCCGTGATGGGAGGGTGGCCTTTGGCTGACGATAAAGTATGAGGAATCTCTGCCTTCCTTGGTAGCAAAAGCAAACACCTGAGCTTTCCCTAAACTCCTAGATTGACTTTATGCCTTTGGGCCCCAAAGCCTGGCACTAGCCTCTGAGCTGGTTCAGTCTCTCAATGGGGTGGGGCAAAGGTATAGAATAGCAGAGGTCCAGAGGCATCAGCCCAGGAGAAGGGAGGAACCATGAATCAATCCAGAGAAATGTGTTTAGGAGCTCACCTGTGGTAGTAGCCTCTAGGCTCCACACGAGATCACAGGACCAGAAACTGGGGACAGGGCAACTCAAAGACCTTCTGCCCAGAAAGGAAAATCTGCCCCCACAAACTGACTCTGTTCTTCAAAGGTCAGTTTTCCAAGACCCTGAAGGAACCACCAGCTGAACAGACAGCCTTGAGATTTCTGGGCTTAGAGACATGGTGGATGTCAAATAGGGGAATGGATAATATAGGGGAATATAAATGAGGAGCAATGGACATGGGAAATGAGGGCCCTAGGTAACATAAGATATATGGGAGGAAGCCGTTGGAGAAGGGGAATATGAGGGGAGGTTGTCCTGAGGGATATGAGGGATGGAGGTCCTAAGAGGATGGTGGTTTGGTGGATTACCCCTTTGCCTAAAATGAACAGTTCTCCCCTCTTCCCTTCCCTCACCCCAGCCTCTCAGATCAATCAACAATTGGACAGACTTGAACAAGAGAGAACAGCCTTCAAGTCCCAGGGTGAGAAGACAGGGATAGATGAGAAGGGTTGTGGGAACATAAGCTTGTGGGAACACAGAACCAAGTCCAAAAGGAAGGGGACAGAAGATATCAATCCTAAAGACTGCTCTCTCATCCCCAATGTCCTCAATATCCACAGTGTTGAATGAGAAGAACGCTGCTACTCAGGCTCGGGGAAAACTGCAGGAAGAGATTGAGAAGCTTTGGATTGAATTCCAAAGGGCAAATGGTGAGAGGGCAAATGGTGAGGGTGGAATCTTCCCCTCTAAGTTTCCCCCACTCAGTTCCCTTTTACTCTTCCATGTAGCCCTTTCCTCAAAGCTGAATAATCAGACCCAGCAGATTCCCCAGACCCTAGGGAATGAGGCCAAAGCTTCATCTCTTTCTTCAGCCTTTCTGGATTCATCAATACTTTCTGTGTTCCCATCTCTATCTTCCTTTCTCATCTTCTACCACACCTCACCCTGCTATCCTCCTTACTCATAGATCCCAGTCTCAGACCCCAAGGGTAGAACCTTTCAACGTTTCTAATCCAAACTCCCTTTCAGGATACAGATCACTTCTACAAGCTCCCCCAACAAGGGGTTGTCTAGCCACTGTTCAAATAAACTCATCCACACTTAATACTTTAGTGATGATGGTAGTAGTTGGTGGTGGTGATGGTGATAATGGTAATGATGGTGATGGCTCCTCTGCCTAGGATGGACAGTTCTCCCCTCTTCCCCCTCCCCAAACTCCACTGCTTCTCAGCTCTCCCAAGGACTGGACGGGCTTGAAGAAGACCACACAGTCATGCCAACCCAGGGTGAGAAATTGAGAACAAAGATTGATGATGTTGGTGGTAGCCATGATCATGACAATGTTGGTGATGATGATGTTGATGGTGGTGATGTTAATAGAGACACTGGGTCATGATATGGTGGAGTGATAATGATGCTGGTGATGGTGATGGTGGTGGTGACATTGATGTTGGTAAAGAGGTTGAAAGAATGATGGTGGTGCTATTACTGGAGATAATGGTGAAGATGAGGAAGTTAATGCCTGTGATATAGGTGATGATGGAACTGGTAGTGGTGGTAACGATGGCCACACCTTTGGTGATGTTGACAATGAGAGTGGTGGAGATAATGGCGGTTATAATGATGATGGCATCAGTGAGGTTAACAGTGGTTTTAGAAAATGGTGGGTAGTAGTGGTAGTGATTGTTGGTGATGGTGGAAGGGCAAAAGGGAACAACAAGCATTGATATAGCACATACTATGTGCCAGGCACTGTCGTAAGCCCTTTACAAATATTATCTCACTTGCTCTTCATAACAATACTGGGGGGTAGGTCCTATCACCCCCATTTTACAGTTGAGGCAAACAGTGACTTACCCAGTGTCCCACAGCTAGTGAGTGTCTGAGGCTGGATTTGAACTCAGGTCTTCCTGACTACAGATCCAGCTCTCTATCCGCTGTACCATCTAGCCACCTGGTGGAAGCAGTGGTGGTGAAGGTAATAAAAACAAGGATGATGGTGGCAGTGACTGAGGTTGGTGATGACAGTGGTGATATTAATAGTGACTATCGTGATGGTGGAGATGATAATGTGAATAATGGTGATGGTGAGAGTGGTGATGACAGTGGAAGTGAGGAAGTTAATGGCCATCAACGGTACTGATGGGAGTGATGTGATGGGAGTGATGATGGTGATGGCCTCCAAGATCCCTTCCAATCTTAAGATTCTGTGCTTCTCTCCTTATCTTAGGGACCATTTGCTCACCAGAAAAAATCCTGACATTGGCCATGAGTGGTGGCTGGAAGCTTCCTATGCCCTGACCCCTTTGCTTAACTCTTTCTTTCTCTTGGTATAGGTTCTGTCTGCACAAATTGCCCAGAAAACTGGCAACTGTTCCAGAAAAAGTGCTACTTTTTTGGGAAGGATCCCAAGACATGGTCCCAGGCCAAGTTTGCCTGCATCGACCTTCAGAGTCAGCTGGTCAGCATCAAAAGCAAAGAGGAGCAGGTAGGACATTTCAGGGCCTGAGATTCAAGGAGGTTGAACAGAGCTGAAAAAGGTAAGCTGAGTGACCAGAGTAGGCTCCAGGCTAGGTCCCTAGCTGGATCCCTCCTAGAATGTAGAGGGTTTTAGTAGAGATTAAGGACCCAGCCCTGGGAAGAAGCTCCAGGGATGCTTCCCTCAGTTTTCAGGGGGCTAGACTGATGGGGTTAGGATGAAATGGCTCTACTTAGGGGAAAAGATTGAGTGGGTCTGTAAAAAGGATGTCTGATGCCCCAGGAGGTTATGGGTCCTAAAGGAGGCAAGTCTAGGGACCCAGACATCTTGGCCAATTGCTTGACCTTTCTTCAGGCCTTCCTAACCCAGAAGGCCAACAAGAAGGGTTCCTGGATTGGCCTCCGAGACCTGGACGTAGAAGGCGAGTTCTTATGGATGGATGGGAGTCCCCTGAACTACAGGTGAGTTGGGGGAGGATCCAAGAAAGTGGGATGGAGTGGAAGCTCAAAGCCAGGACTGTAGGGCAATTACAGTGTCTCTTTCTCTCTTTCTCTCTCTCTCACACACACACACACACACACACTCTCACTCTTACTCTCTTCCTCTCTGGAAATTATCTGCTTTTCAGCAACTGGAGCCCAGGGGAGCCCAACAACCAGGGTCAGGGGGAGGACTGCGTGGCAATGCGTGCCAACAATGGCCGTTGGAATGATGCCAACTGCCGAGGACAACAAGAGAGCTGGATCTGTGAGAAGTTAGCCACATGCTGACCACTGACCGTGGCCCAAGGCCTACAACCTAAGGCTACCACCCAGCTTTAGCCCTGACATGGCAGGGTTAAAAGCCTTCTTATTTCTCATTGAGAAGGAATGGGAAGGAATTCCCCTCCTAATCCGGGACCTGAAATCTTATGTCCCTGATCCTACATGTTGTCCCAGCTTCTGGCCTTCCCATTCCCTTGGTTCCCAGCTCTATTCCAGGCCTTCCTATTCCTGGACTAGGACTCAAACTCCCAACCCTCAGTCTCCAGTCCCTTCCCTGAACTGGGAAGGAAAGGCAACCCTCCCCCCAGCACTCACTTTCCCTGAGGTAGAAGGAAAGGTCAAACCTCCAGTCCCAACCTTCCCTAAACTCTCAGCCTTCCATCCCAAGATGTCCTGATGCTCACACTCTTCTTACCTGCTTCCTCACCCACCAAAGACTCTTGGATAGAGTTTCCAAGGTATGCCAGGGAAGGATGACTTTGTCCTGACACTTCGCTTACTCCCACTCTGCCCCAATGGGTCAAAGAATGAGGCCAACTTCATACTGTTCTCTCAAAAGAGGAATCGTGTCAGAGAGGAATTGTGTTCACAGGCCAAGTCAACAGCAGTCCACCACTGACCTTGGCGGCTAGAGATTTTTTCTGTTCTTCTGCAACCAGAAGCTTCCTGGGTTTCCCTCACCATCTCTGGTCCTGATCTGGCCAGGCTCAGACCTAGGTTCAAAAGCAGCCACCCCATTTATAGACGGGAGCACTAAGGCTTCTAGCCTAGCCTATAGCACACTAAGAGTCTAGGACTGCACATCCACCTGAACCACAGCCAAATCTAGCTCTCTTATAGGCCACATTCCAAGTTCCCTACCTGTTCCCTACTCCCACCCCATGAGACCTCAATTCCCCAAGCCTCACTTTTGCTCTCCATTCCTCAGCTCCACTCCTACACACACAAGAGGTTGAAGGTTTTCTGGAGTTATCATCAAATCCTGGTCCGTGGTACCTCCAGGAAGTTTGAAAGAACACACACACACATTATATACATACATACACACATGTATGTATGCATGTATGTATTATGTATTTATGTGTGTGTGCATGTATGTATCGAATAGTCAGTTATCTGCCTCCCATAGGATTTGGAGATGGACAAGCCCCTAAAGATCAATTAGTTCAATCTCCTCATCTTACATTCGGGGAAAATGTGGCCCACAGATAAGTGATTCACTCAGGATCAGTAGGTAGAAATAAGTAGCAGAGGTGAGATTAGAGCCTAGTTCTTCTAACTCCAGATCTAAGGCTTTCTCCCCAAAGCCTGTGCAGATCCTCTCTTCACTAGTCTGGTCCAGATTCTGTCAGTCCGTGTCCTCCCTCCCCCAACAATGCGTGAGGTTCAGAAGCTCACAAGCCCTTTAGCTTGCTAGCCAGGGCAGCCTGCCAGGGTCCACCAGAGCCTTGCTGGACAAGTCTCTCTGCTTCTCTGACCCTCATTTTCCTCTTGTATAAAAATGCAAGTTGGCCAGAAGATTTTTAAAGGCCCCTTCTGGTTCTAAATCCTATAATGCAGCACTTTATGGGACCTTCCCATAATGATAGTGCAGGCTGGGTCTGGACTAACAAACCACCACCCTTATCCCTCCCTCATCCCTTAAAGAATTAGTGACAGCTTCTCTGGGAACTCTTCCAGGACTGATCACAGAAGAGCTGCTTTGCTGTCGTCCTGGCCCCCCTGGACAGCCCTTGAACTCCCATGGCTACTTTCCCAGGCTGTTTTTGCCCAAATGAAGTACTGACCCTTTCTCTTGACACTCTCTCCTCCCAGCCCCAGAATGTAGCACATTCCCAGTACGAACTACAGTCTCATTTCTGCATCTACTGACAAAAGCCTCCTGTTGTTCTATCCCAAATTCTCCTCAGCTCATTGATTCAACAAATGTTCATCAAGGACATCCTCTGTGTAGAGCACAGTACCCTTCTCTAATGAGATACTCAGAGTTGGGATTTCATTAATAGGGCTTGGTGCCCTCACTCCTCAGGCCTCCAGCTGCCCAGACATATCCAAAGAATAAGAGCTGTCATAAAGGCCCACAATCTAACAGAACTACTGACTGGGGATCCTTCCAAGCTGCCTATGTCCATGCTGATACAGGGGGACCTTCCCCACAGGCACATAAGGGCCTAATCCTCAGCTTAGAAGTTCTATCCACTCTCCTGTTCCCCATTCATTCTTCAAGGTGGCTCACTGGCATATGGCCAGGAGCAAATGCAAGAGTCCTTGGACTCTATCAGCAAAGGGCATCCCCCTTGGCTGGGAGAGAACTACAGGAGAGTAAATAAGTAGGTAAAGGAAAAATAATCAAAGGCATCAGAACTCTGTATCCCAGGGATCTGTCCTCACCCTGACCATCCTCTTCTCCTTTCTCACTATCCACTATCTAAATTCTTGATTGACTCATCAGCTCCAATAAGTTCTGTTATCTACAAGCACATGGCTCCCAAATCTACCTATTAAGTTCTCATCTATCTCCTCAGCTCCAATCCTAACCAAAGACCCACAGGATATCCGGCAACCTTAACGAACCATCACAGTCTCCAACTCAACAAGTCCTAAACAGAATTCATCTTTCCCCCTAAGCACACCCAAGCCTTCTAATTCCCCTCCTTGTATCCAGAGCACCAACAAACTTCCAGGCATACAGGCTCACAAATGGAAGTCATTCTCAATTGTTCATGCTCCCTCAGGCCCTCATCACCTCTCTCCTCAACTACTGCAATAGCCTCCAAATTGGCCTTCCTGCCTCAAGTCTCTTGTTGCTCCAATCCATCTTCCAAATGTTAGCAAACAGAATAAACCCTAAGGCACAGATCTGACTATGTCACTGCCTGCTTAATAAGCCTCAGTGGCTCCCTACTGCTTCTACAACCAAATACAGACCCTTCCCCTTGGCATCAAAGGCCCTTCCTAATCTACCTCCAGCCCCCTTTCCAGAAAGAGTCATTACACCCTCTCATGTGCTATGTTCCCACACAACTAGCCTTCTGGTCCCACGCCCTTTTCTTTACCTTTTCACAGGTGGCCCAGAACATTTTCTCCATACCTCCACTTCTTCACATCACTTTAAGGCTCTGCTCCTATAAGGGCTTTTTCCAGGTTCGCCCAGTTGTTTGGGTCCCCCCACCCCTGAAAAAAGAATTGTCTTGTACTTTTGTATATATTCTGTATTTAATTACCAGTATACGTGTTGTCTCCTCCATTCCACTCCCCCACCCCCAGCTCCTTGAGGGCAAAGGTTATTCTTTGTCTTTGTGCCAAGCTTATCACAGAGCCTGCTACAAAGATGATTTTAATAAATGTTTAATAAATGCTTATTGAACTGAACTTAGTCGAATCACCTTAACAAACCAGGAAATTCAGACTCCAAAGGACTAATAATGAGACACCCCTCCCTCCTCTGGCAGAGAGGTGGTGGACTATAGGAACAGAATCAGACATAATTTCTCAGACACAGTCAATGTGTTGATTTGCTTTGATTAAATTTCTTTGTTACAAGGACAGCTTCTATTATGGGGTAGGGAGGGTTCCTTGGGAAACTATAGTTTTGGAGTTTTTTTTAAGTCCCCTCCAGTTCTGAGAGTTTTTTAAGTGACAACCAGAGTCTTTAATCCGGGCCAGCCCTTTTCACTAAATACACAATTAGTTTGGTAAATTAAGCATAAATGGAATGATTATGAGTCACAGGATTCAAAGTTGGCCAGAACCGCAGAGATCATCTACTTCAGACCCTTCATTTTACTGACTAAAGGGAGGTCCAGAGAGGGAAAGGGATTTGTACAAAGGCACAAAGATAGAAAAGAGCAGAGCGAGGATTCAGACCCAGCTCCTCCAACTCATGAGCTCACCAGGCTGCTTCCTGGCAGTAACTACACACAGACAGTAGAAGGCTCGATGTCCTCTGTCTACTTACTCAATCAATGTGCTTTGAGAAGACCAAAGTCCAGCCTAAATGGCTCTCTCCAAATGGTGCTAAGCTTGGCATCACAAAGAGGGCATCCAAAAAAGGTTTTGTGAAATGAAGATGGCAGGACCAGTCCTTGACTTCTTGGCCAAAACTAACCTACCCTAACCCTCTACTCCCCAAGGGAAACTCAACTATCACACCCAAAGTTGTGGAGATGGCAATCACAAGAGATGGTTGAGCCCCTCTTCCCCTCCACATGGCCCATGACCACTAGGAATCTGGGCTGGAATGCCACCCCTGAGCTCTCAGGCTCAAAACTCAGGAAAGAGAGAAAAGAAAAGGAGGGGAGGGAAGGGAAGAAGAGAAGAGAGAAGAGGAACCAGGGGAGGCAATGGGAAGTTCTGCTCTGGGTGAGGTGACCAAAGAAAGAAAAGGAAAACAGATTATCTCCAGGAACACTTAGCTTTAATGTATATCACACTGTTCTAGCAGCAATTCACTGTCTTCAGAGCCTCAAAAGAAATTATGAGGACTGAACTATCACCCAAGACTCAGATGGGTAAGCAGGAAAGGGGCAGGAACTGAGAAAGGACAGAGGAATCCTGGGGTGAGACAGGGATTAAACATTTGATCATACTCCTTCCCTACAACTGGAACAGAAACCCAAACCTACCTCTGACTGTATAATAGCTACTAAAATGCCAGGTTTGGGGCTGATCAAGGGAACTACCCCTACTCAGGACAGCTCAGTTTCTGGTCCATAGCCAGTGTGTCATGGGATAGAACCATGTGGGACCCTCCCTCCACCCCCCAAGTAGATATAAAGCCACTGGATCCTCCAAACAGATATTCCCCAGAGTATTCTCTAGAGGGTCCGGGCAAGAAGATTGCAAAATTTCTTCAAGGGAAACAGCCTGTCTTCCCTAGCTTGTCTCAGTGACTAATCCTTCCTCAACTGACAATATACAGAAGCCCCTACACTGAGTTTCCCAAGAAATCAGGCAGAGAAGAGTCAAGGATTAAGAAAACCCTCCCCTCTTTCCACCCCCACTCATCTCCATACCATCCAGGAGATGACACACAAAAAATAAAAAAGAAAAAAATAAAAACAGGCCAAACCCAGACCATGGAGGTTGGCCTGATCAAGCCTAGAGGAACCTGAGTCCCTTGTCCCTGAGCACACCAGGGAATATACTCCTAGACACCAGAAACTGACAAGGCCTGGTGACTGAATGCAGAGAGAGCCGAGAGTCAGGAGAAGTGATCAGAGTTCACATCGTGGTAGGATGGGGGCAGGGGCAGCAGGGTGGGTGAGTGAGTGGAGAGAAGGTTGTTCATATGGCAATGGGAACAATCCAGGGGTACAAAGAACCATGGCTCAAAAATACAAAGAAGGGCCTGGCCCTCTCATTCCCTAGGCTGTCCTCAGTTCAGCGGCCATCCAGGGCCCGGTCCCGGGCAATGACAGCCTCGTCGAACTTGATCATGAGTGTGGTACCCTTGTGCCAGTGGGCAGTAACTTTGGCGGGGAAGCCACTATGGGTGAGTACAGCTTCAACTACACCTGCTGTGAAGCTGGCACAGTTGAGCGTGCTGTTCTCCTTCGGCACAGAGATGTAGGTGTTGATGAGCGGCTCACGCTCGATGATGTAGTAGGTTTTGTCGTCATCATTGGCTTGTTCCAGCTTGTCTGCCTCCTTGCCGAAGAGCGCCCGCCACACTGCACCCTTGACAAAGAGCAGTGCGCCCAGTACTCGAGTCTCCCGTCGGCCGCCCTTCTCCCGAGTGGCCAGGCCATCCAGCACTCGGGCACCCACCTGCTGACCCAGTTCTGCCAGCCGTGCCTGCAGCTCTGCCACAGAGTACACACGATTCTGGCAATACTGAACCAGCTCCGAGAACAGCAGGGAGAAAGCACTCAGGCTCACTTCTGTCTTGGGCCTCACTAGTGACCGCTCCAGGATGGCTGACTTCCCCCTTGTGAATCGTGCATCCATGGCCTCTAGGCAGTGGGAACAACCTTGGGGAGAGAAGCAATAGTATAAGAGAAAAAGCGCTGAGTGGGGAGTCAGATGTCTGCATTCTAGCTCCAGCTCTACCATTAATGCCCTATGTGACCTAGAACAAGTCCCTTTCACATAATCATAGACCAAATGGTCATCTAGTCCAACCCATTCCTGAACAAGGCTCCCTAGGACATCCTATCAAGTAAATGGTCATCTGGACTCTACTGAAGATCTACATGTGGGAAACATATTATCTTCCAAATAAAGGCAGCCCAGGCTACTTCTGGACAGCTCTTATCATTAGATAGTTTTTCCTTACATTGAAGCTAAATCTGCCTCTCTGAGACTTCCACCCCCTCTTCCTCATTCTGTACTCTGGAGCCAAAAAGAGTGTTACTCTTTTTTCTCATGACACAAATACACAAAGTACCAGTTCTTCTGAACACCAAAGTGCCTCCATCAATTCGCTGACCTTGGCCCCAGCCCACCTTGGACTTAGGAGGAAGGCACACAGAGGGGAGAAGACTGAGCCAGGATCACACAGCTAGTACTGGAGGCCAGATCTGAACATGGCTGATCTCCTTGGATTTAATCCCAGCTCTCCAGCCACCACCTCATGCTGTCTCTTTGTATGCTCAAAGCCAGGCACTCCACCAACCCAAGTCTCCTCTTTTCCAGGCCAAACGTGGCCAGCTCTTTCCTCTAGTTCCCTCACTGCCACAGTCACTTTCTCTGGACATGCTCCCACTTGTTACAAGTATCTGCAACTGTGTCAGTGGGAGGGACTTACAGTGCTAGGAATATGATCAAATAAGGTCATCATCAAATAGGAATATCATCAAATATGGCTTTGGTCAATCTGCCAATGTCTTTCCTAAAAAGTAGCCCCAAAATATTTGGGGACACAGCACTGCAGATATGGACTGACTAGAGCAGGACTATATGCTTTTTTGTGTTTCTCCAGTCTCTAGCATACAGTAGATGTTGAATAAATGCTTATTGCCTGGATCTGAATTGAACTGAATTCTGGACACTAAGCCTCTCAATGAACTCACTTCTGGCTGTCAAGTCAGACTGCTGCCTCACACTGAACTTTCAGTTTACTTAAATTCCCATACAAACTACTATCCAACCACATACATCTTTCTGGGCCTCAGTTTCATTCTCTGTAAAATCAAGCTACCTGTAGGTGACACAGGGCAAAAAGTATAGGATGTGGAGTCAGGAAAACTTGATATCAAATCCTGCCTCAGACACTTACCAGCCATGCGACCCTGGGTGACTGAATCAAGAGTTAACAACTTAACTCTGTCTCAATTTCATCTGTAAAACAGGGTGCTGTAAAACAGCACCTACTTCTCTGGTTTGTTGTAAGGATCACACCATATGTAAAGGTCTTTGTAAAATTCCATAAATGTAGCTATTAAATTATTATCTATTTCCCAGGATTCTTGTAAAGAAAGCGCTGAGTGGCCATTCATTTTTGAAATGTGAACTCTGCTCATCATTATTATGACCTTCATCGTGTGGAGATGTCTCTGAGCTCTCAAATGTTATGCCAATAAATCGTGCACGCTCTGGCAAGTCCTCCCGGCTCAACAGGCTTGGACTGTGGGGTCAGGGATGGATGGACTGTATGTTTGTGCATAAAAGACCAACCCAGCTAAACATAAGGAGGCTCAGGGACAATGGGAATGACTTTCTTTCCAGCCTCGTGGCTGCTCAAGAGACTCTCCACAAAGACCTGATCTCCAGGACAAATGTTTTGATAAGTTCAATTAACACTGGACCATTCAAGACCACTTCAGATCAGATCAGATCAATACAAACCCGTCCAAGATCAATCACAAATCCTCGAAGGCCAACAGTAATATGAGTAGCATTTAAGGTTTGCACAGGGCTTCACAAAACAGTATTTCATTTGATCCTCACAACAAGCCGGGAGATGGGGGCTATTCTCATCTTCATTTTACAGATGAGGAAACTGAGACACAAAGTGTTTAAGTGATCGGCTTAGAGTCTGACAGCAAGCAAATGCCAGGGGGCAGGATTTGAACTCTCGTCTTCCGGACTCCAAAACGGGAGGCTGAGGGGGACCCAGAGAAGAGGGTGGTGAAGGGAGGGGCTTTCACAGATTCAAAGTCCAATAGGGTCTGGGACCTGAGAGACTTGGTAGACCCCCACGTCTCGGGTTCCCCAGTCCTGGCCAAGAACAGGATGACGCTTCCAACCCACTTCCTTCCCCAAGGAAGCCCCAGATTCAAATCTTAACTCTGCCACTTGCTTCCTGTGTGACCTTGGATAAGTCCTTTAACCTGTTTAGGCCTCAGTTTCTTCATTTGTAAAATAAGGGGAGGTGGGCTCAATGAGCTCTCCTTTCAGCTCCAAATCCAATGCTGACCTCCGTAGGGCTGTCCCCCCGCTGCAGGGCCCAGCAATGGCCCCTAGACACCGCACATGAACCCACCCACACTCCCAGCCCCTCCCCCCACGCCCCGACGGCCCCGTCTGGGAGGAGGCCGGTAGCGACATCCCTAGAGGTGCTAGGAGATCGCCTCGCTGGGCGGACGCTCAGAGACGGGCAGCACAGGACGGGCCAGAGCCCAGAGGCCTCGGCCTTCCCACACTCCAGCTCCCAGGCCCCGGAAACCCTGCCTGGCTTCGCATGGGGACGAGGCTAGGGGGCAGAGGAGGGCGGGGGACCGAGGAGACTCACCAGGCCCTTCGAAGCTGCAGCCGAAGGCAGAGCCTCTTTACGGCGGCCGTAAAAGACCAGGGGCGCAGGCGCAAACAGAGCTGTCAGCTCGTGCCCAGACCCGCCCAGACCCGAGTGAGGGGGCGGGTCTCGGCAGGAATTACCCTGATCTGAGAGCGCATGCGCAGAAAGGAGGGGACGTGTCCCCAAAGGGAGCTGCCCTGACCGGAGAGCGCAGGCGCGAGGGGGCAGGGCGAGCGCCGACTCTGAGATGGCTTAGGAAGCTGGGGCACACGAACATAAAAGAACGGTAGATGTAAAGTTATCTAGACACATGCTTCCTTCTGGCCCTCAGTTTCCTACTCTGCAAAATCTCGATAACAAAATTTGTATTACCTACTCCCCGGACTGTTGAGAAGAAAGCGCTTTATAAAAAAGCATGTCACTTTTGAAATGTGAACTCTGGTTATGACGATCTCGTCCAGCCTACACGCACACAATTCACAGATGAGAAAATGAAGACGCAGGGAAGTTTAATGATATGGAAGGTAAAAGAAGTAGCAGAAGCAGAATTCGAACCCAGTTCTCCGATCCCCGAGTCATACCCTTTCTGCCACACCACACCTCCTTCAGTGTACCTTTAGTAGGACTCGCTACATTGTCAGGACTTAAAAGTTTAGAACTTTGCAAATCTTAAAAATACACACATACATGCATTTATGTATGTATATGTGTATATGCCAACTACTATTATTGATAACACCAATTATAACCTGTGCATGTATTGCCTAGTTAGTATGGTATGTAAACCCCTTGAGGGTAGGGACTATCATTTTTTATCTTTATAACCCCAGCACCCAGTACAACACCTGGCAAACAGCAGGAGCTTAATAAATGTTTGTCCAACTGTCCGGATAACTTTTTTGGACAGATTTATAATTTCATTGGTGGAATGAACTCCCCTTGAGAAAACTGCCTCTACTGATGCAAATCACCACCTGTTTTGCAGCTGGTTAGTATTTATTAAGTCTCTAACACGAGTCAGAGGCAGAGCATTCCCTGTCTTGAGCACAGCTGTTTACATCCCATGCCAATTATTATCATCATCTTATTCTTTTCATCTTTTTTTACTGGCTTCAGAGAGAAATAGTCTTCAGACAAGTTACCAGTGTACTATTATACTTTTCTACTTAATATTCTATAAACTATTGCATAGAGGGATAAAATAATTACTTTTGTAGCTTAATGAAAGTATTAGGATATAAGTTCATCATCTGTAAGCTCACCAAAAGCATCCTCAGCTCAATACCCCGTGGAGACAGGAGGACAGAAGATCTCAGAGACCATCTGGTCTGATGTTCTCCTTCATTTTATAAGTGAGGAAACTGAGACCCAGAGAAATTATCTTGTTCCCACAGGATTCTGATCTCCTCTCCAAGGTCTCTATATTTTGAAGGTTTTCGTCCCAAATAGTTTGGAGATGATGAATATTTGATATGGTGACATCTACTAAGAATGTTGCTCATGAAGTTTTATGAATCACTCCATTTACTGGTTGGGATTAATTGCCTTTGGGAAATTGTAAAAACTCCTTTTAATGACTCCAAACTTCTCATGGAAACAAAGGCCAATCTTTTTAGTACCAACATCCTACCAATGTTGCAGTATGACAGTGAGACACGGACTATAACAATCTCAGAAGTATTAAAAGTCGTGATATGGAGGACAATAGAGAGACGTACAGTGTATACGAGCAGGTTGCAACATATAGCCAATTCTTCAAAGAAGACTGAGAATAAAAGACATGTCATCAGGGAAATTTATAATATGAAGAGAAGATGGACTGGTCACATGCCAAGGGGAAAGATGAAGTGGACAACTAGACAGAGTGCTCCACGTCACCCTTGGGTATCAAGAGGAACAAGTTGAATGGACACCCAGTGGAAAACTCACGAGAGAAGATGGCCAAGAACTATATATGATGGTCAGGCCTTGGACGGATTCCAGTCTGCATCATCAGAGGGAACTTTCATACTGGCGAGATCACAGGTCCATTTCAGTAAGTGAGTATTCTTATCCTTAATTGTTGATACGAAGTTAGGTGATGTAATAGATAGAGCACTGGTCTTGGAGTCAGGAAGACCTTACCAGGTGTGTGACCTTGGGTAAGTCACTTAACCTTCATCTGCCTCAGTTTCCTCATCTGCAAAATGAAGATAATAGAATCTGGCTCACAGGGTTGTTGTGAGACTCCAATGAGATTGCAAATCTTTAAAGTGCCACATAAATGCTACTAATAATGCTAATAAATGGCATAGTCCCAAGGCAGCCTTTTTTGCGCAAAGAAGTCTTAGGGATTTATCTACCTGACTGCCTAAGGAGGGGTAAGCCAGCCCAGATCAGAAACCGATCAGATTAGAGATTCCATGTCAAGCAGCAGCAATTGTCTATTGCACTTCTAACCCAGTCTCAAGAAGAAAAAAAAATTTCCTCTAAATTTTTAAAAGCAAGTTTATTTTTTTTAATTTGAATTTATTTATTTATTAGTTTTCTATATTCATTTCCACAAGATTGGAAACTAAAAAATTAATCAATTCAAATCCCCCCAAAAAGAAGCAAGCTTGTTGTGTATGTTCCTCCTATATAAAAAATCCCCAGAAATGAGTTTTCTAAGTTTTCCTTATTTCAAAGACAACTGAAATAAGTTTTATCTTATCTTGAGACACTATAAAGAGTTTGGGTTAATCATTTATTATTATTATTATTATTATCTGAATATTTATAGCAATAACAAGCAAATCATGAGATGTATAATTTATTAATATTATCTGAAAATTAATGTCTAATTTTTAAAATTATAAAAACTATGCAATCTGAATTTATCATCTTGGCAAAAGTTAGTAGGATTCTTAAGCTGTCTGCAATTATAATATGTGCAAAATCTATGAGAAATTTAATCTCCTCTTCCTTATCCTAATTTTTTTTAAAAGAAAGATTTTTGTGTAACAGAAGCCCATCACATTGATCAGAACAAGGTATTGATAACGAATTTAGGTGATTTTCATAGATGTCAACCTATGTATTAGCTAAAAACTTACTTCAGTGTTTCTAGGATCTCTCACTTCATTGACAAAAATCCTACCCTTACAAGAATACTTTACTGATCCTCTTAATGTTAGTGCCTTCCATCTATTGATTATCTCCAATTTTTCCTGTCTACATCTTGTTTATAAATAGTTGTAATCTCTTCCAATAGATTCTTGACTCCTTGAGAGCAAAGACTATGTTTTTGCCTTTTTTTGGGGGGGGGGGGTGGTATGCTTAGTGCATAGTACCTAAATTCAAATCTGGCCTCAAACACTTACTAGTTGTATGACCTGGACAAGTCTCTTAACTCTGCCTCAGTTGGAGCTAGAGAAGGAAATGGCAAGTCATTCTTGTATCTTTGCCAAGAAAATCCCAAAGGGGACCACAGAGAGTCAGACATGACTGAAATGACTCAACAAAAAGAGAACTTGGTAGAGTGCCTGGCACACAGTGGGTGCTTAATTGCTTGTTGACTTATTGACTTGACACAGATTGCAACCACAGTAGACAAACTTCATAAGTTTCTGTGCCCCCCAAACTTATTGCTTGATGGCTAGTGATAAACCACTGTAAACCTATCTACACTAGTTTTTGGATAAGAGGCATACAGGTAGCCATACTTTTCAATCTTTCTAACTTGATAAAAAGCCTGCTTTCAAGAACTGAAGGTCACCTGTATGTCAACCCTGCAAACTAAGACTTAAGTGAATGATTAAGATATGTACAAATATCCATGTGCTTGTCTGTATACACATATGTAACATAAAACTTTAAACACAGAAAAAGAAATGCTCACATTCATGATTTCATGTTTCCTTGAACCAACTGTGACCTTGAATGAGCTCTTTTAGTACGGATTTGGATGAGCTCAGTGGGATCTGAGGACTTGCAAACTGTCTCATCACTAAGTAAGCTATCTCAAAGCAAGAAATGAACAAAAGTGATATTTGTAGCATCTCTCTAGTACGTCTCTGTAGGCATGCTAATATTGCCTCCAGCAATTATGTCCAAAAAGACACAGCTTAAAGATGAGAATAAGAGTCACATGGACTCTGGAGAGATTTAAGTATCAACAATCTTAGATACTTTAGTTTGGTACTTTAGTATTAATTTACTATTAATACTTCAGCATTAACACTTGTCTTAGTTTGGTACCGAATTGACACTTGTTAAGTATTTGCCTTAAGGTTTAACCATATGTAATGTTATTGGACATCACAATCTAAACTTAATAACAGTCACTTTCTCCTTCGATAGGATGGTTTTAGGACTTCTGAGTCACATGACCAATAAGATAGAGAACTAGGCATTTTTCTTAATACTCATGAACTCTCAAACTTCTTCAAAACAGAAATTACATGCCAAAGATAAAACAAATATAGCTGTCTCCATGACACCCAGAACCTCCCCAAAAATTAAAAAACCCATGAGCCAACACCTAACTTGAGATCACTCAGCTCCCCAACTGCCTGCCATCCTACTGTCAGCAAGGCTGCACTAGCCAACCTAACCCACAGGCTTATCACAACACACTACCTCACACTTCAGTATCTCCTCCCTACTTCCAGTGCCATGAAAATACAAGCTCCAAATTGCAGAAATTGGCTGAGACCTTGGCAGCATTCTTTGCTGGAAAAGATCTCCTCAGGAGAGCAAAGAAACAGAGGGAAAGGAGTAGGACACATATCTGATCTTGAAATAGAAGTCAACACTGCTGCCCAATTGCTCCACCACCACCACCAGAACTTTGATTTTCCAAACTCCAAAGGACAGAAATCATCCTAACTTGCAACAGCACCAGACCAGGATCACAGTGCCCTGAACCAGAAAGCTGCAGAATAGAGAAACAGTGGGAGTGGAACAAGATACCATGGAATGGGATATGGGGGAGGAGATGAGATTGGGGGGGTTCTCTATGGCATTCCACTAAGTACGAAGGAAAGAGCCCAACCTCCAACTAGGGCCAGTTCTGTCCCAGGAAAAGTTAATTGAGGCAGAGACTTAGACTAGTGAAGCATGAATTACCCAATTTAGGAGGAGGCTGAGATATTTTGAAATCCAGCCCCCAAGAAAACCACCATCAGAGGGGAGGGAGTGAGAAAGCAAGCAATAGGGGAAAATCAGAGGGGGAATTTAAATTACCAAAGATCTCAGGAGGAAAAAACTCAAAGACCTTGAACATAAGCAGATTAATCAACAGGGAAAACAGCAGAAGGAAATATTTTCTCCAGAACTAGTCAATGAGCTCTGGCATCTATAAATAATAGCTAAAATAAAATAAAAAAATAAAGGAAAACCAGAACACTTGATGAAACAGAGGACCCTGTGGAATTTAAGGGAACACAGTGCTATAACATACCGTTCCTACGTGTTTGAAAAGATAAATGAGAACTAGGAGGGCAGAATTTATGACCCACACAACAGAAATAGTTAGTAAAACAGAAAACCTTGAATCTGCTATGACAAGTCTATAATACAAGAAAACTGTCCGGAACTTGAGAACACAGAAAATTAAATACTAATTGAAAAATGCATAGATCACCTCTAGAAAAAAAAACAGGGCAGCAAACTCCCAATTCATACAGTAGTTAAATTTAGCAATTGAATTCAGAAACAATGAATTCTGCAAACAACTGAGAAGAAGACTTTTAAATACAAGGGGAAAAAAATTAAATAATACAACACTATTCTGCACCCACCAGAAAATGTAGGAGAGAATAAAATAATGTGTTGAGAACAATGGAGCTCAAGGTCCAAGGTGACCTACCCTGCAAACCTGAACTTAATCTTAAATGAAAAAAAGATGGATGTTCAGGAATAAAAAGGCACTTGAAACATTCTTAGAAAGAAAACCAGAACTGAAGAAATTATTTGCTTTTTAATCACTCCAGACAACAGGAAGAAAGGCAGGAAGAGTGAATTAATAAAGCAGCCATGGAGAGCAGTGGGAACAGGGTGATAGCAGAGAGACCAAGGTTCTAAATTTATACAAGGAGTCAGAGATGAAGGCAGAAATAAGGTGGAGGTAATGATGGAGAGGGGCATTTAGGGACAAGAACCTTGCAGTGCTTTGCCTACAAGGGAATCAATGTTTTGTGTGGGGCAACTTTACAAAATGGAAGGCTTTGTGGAAATGGGGAGGGAAGGAATATGATAGAGGGGAATGTGTAACATGCCCTGGTCAAATTGAGAGCTAGCAATGAAAGGAGGGTAATCCCTGTGGTCTCTCAGGAAGAGAAGAACCCACAGGGGGGTGGGTGAGGAAGAGGGGAAAAAAAGAGGGGAGTAAAAAGAGGGAGCCCTTGTTTTGATTTTGGGAGGGGATTGCACTAATGAATCTCCCATGGATGAGAAGAGGGAGACAGGAACCTTGTCCTTGTCTGTAGGGATTTGGTACTTGAAAAGATCACTCATTCTGCTTCAGGAGAGGGTGAAGTTGGAACTCCTGGGTGCACATGGCAGAGTAGGGCAGGTACCAAGAAAAGAGGAGTAGAGGAAAATAGGAAAGGAAGGTGACCAGGGGAAGGTATAGGTAGCCATGGGCTACATAATCAGGAATATGCAAGCAGGGGTCCTGCCAGGGTGAAAGGTCTTTTCTATTACCAACAGGAATTGACATTTTTCTGGGAGTAAGGCATATGAAAAAGGGGAATTCAGGGGACAAGCTTTATAAGGCAGTGACAAAAATTGAATAGAGGGGAGAGCCCAGAATGTATACCTCAGAAGTATTGACTCCATGCGAAATGTAGAGAATAAAGAAGGACTAGATGATATAGAGGGATCACAAACCAGAGAATGAGGGTGTAGCCTAGACAGAAAGAGATAGATAAAGAAGAGAGAGAGAGAAATTCTCTCTGGAAACAGGTACAAAAAATGACATTTTAAAAACTAATGAAAATTATTTAAAGGGGAGGAAAGGAGTGAACCTACTTAACTAACTAAGGAATAAAAAGAAAATGGGGAAGAATTAAATAACCAGATGAAGCAGGAGAGAAAAATGAACTAATAAGTAAAATTTCAAAGGAAAAGGGAAAAGAGATGGAAGGAGGGGTTCAGGGGTGAGGGAAAGAGACCCCCTGGGAATAAGTCCACTTAAAAATATATGAAGTAAGCAAAAAGACACAGTACTGTGTCTACACATCTACAGAGGAAGAAGGAGAAAATCATAACTTTAAAAAAAAATACCCAATCAAAGAGATAAATGGAGGAAGATATAAACCTAACTCATAACTTTCAATGTGAATGGATTAAACAATATAGTAAAATAAAAAAGTGACAGATTGAATAAAAATACAAAACCTTTCAATATATTGCTTTCAAAAAACACATTAAAAACGAAGACATAAACAAAAAATTTACTATGCATCAAGTGAATACAAAAATGCAGGAATTACAACCAGATTACCTAACAAAGCAAAAGCAAATGTTCAAAAAATAAAAAAGGATAAGCAAGGAAACTATGCAGAAAGGAATCATAGTCAACAGGTCAATATCAGTGATAAATTTGTGTGCTTCAAGTGCCCTAGCATCCAAATTCATAAAGGAAATATTAACTGAGATACAAAAAGACATAGACAATAACACAATAGTGGCAGAATACTTCAATGCCCCTTGCTCAGTGTTGGATAAGTCTAACAAAAAGCAAAAAAAAAAAAATTAAAAAAACAAAAAAGATGACAATAGGGAACTGAACAAATTATTAGAGAAACTAGAGTTTAAAAACTTATGTTGTCTTCTAAATGGGACTGCAAAAGAATATGTGTATTTCTTAGCACTACATGGAACTTTTACAAAAATTGACCATATATTAGGCCACAGAGATATTGAAAGCAAGTGTAAAATGGCAGAAATAGTAAATACATCTTTTATAGACGACAACATAATAAAAAGTCATTGGCTCAAGGATCACAAACAAAAAAACAAACCCAAATGGATTCTTAACAATGAAGTCATAAATAATGAGTGGGTCAAAGAACAAATCACAAAAACAATTAATAAACATGTGAAAGAAAATAATTATGATAAAAACAACATACTAAAATTTCTGGAATACGGCTAAAGCAGCTCTCAGGGGTAAAATGATATCCTTACAAACATGCGTTAACAAAACAAAAGAAAATTAATGAACTAAATATGCATTTTTAAAATGACAAAGTCAACAAATAAGCAACCTAAAATAAACATAAAAGAGAAGATATTTTTATTAGATAATTTTATTAGAGGATAAATTGGAAAACAAAAATATTATGAAAATTATAAATAAAGGTAAAAGTTGATTCTTTTAAAAGGCTAATAAAATGAAACTCAAGTGATTGTGGAACTGAATCTTGTAAATTAAAAGTAAATGAGTAAATAAAAAAAAATTTAAAAATAAAAATTAAAAAAAAGACTAATAAAATAAGCCTAGAGCTAATCTGCTTAAGAAGACAGAAGAAAATAAAATCAACAAAATAGCAAGTGAGCAGAGTGCAATCACAACAAAATCAAAAGAGATAAGCCAGAAGTAGAATTTGAAATTGGTATTTACAAATTCTGATTTAGAATAAGTTTGAGTAGAAATAAATGTTTATACAGTGTTCTGATGTCTCACATTCTCAAAATTGTTTGTTTTTTTACATTGTTTCACTGTTCCTAATGTAGTCCAGGGATTTAACACAATGGAGAACATTATAAAATAAACCCTGTTTTTCATCTAATACCCTTTTTAAAGATGGCATTGTTCCTGCTCTCAAGAAGCTTACATTTTATTGGTATATATGATAGGCATATAGATATAGATGTAGATATACCTATGAGTAAAGTATAGATTTGAGAGTGATGAGATTTAGACAAAATACACTAAGAAAATTTGAGGAGAAAGAAAAAATAAACAATTTTAACTGTATCATCAGGAAGGCTTCATGAAGCAGGTGACCCCTGAGCTAAGCCTTAAAGTAATTTGGGGATATTGAGAGACAGAGGAGAGGAAGGAGTGCATTTCAAACATGAGGAGGACAGTCTATGAGGATGATAGAGATTGGGGGAGTTGGAGAGATACTAATACTCTAGCTTGACAGGTATGTCACAGAAATTATGTCACAGAAAGCATGTTACAGAAATTAATGAAAGATAAGACTGGAAGGATAGGTCATAGTCAGATTGCGGAGAGCTTTCAATGCCAGCCTAAAGATTTTGTTTCTGATCTGTGAGGTTCACATTGCAAGCGGTTGTGTCATGCCATAGGGAAGTGTTTTGAGGCCCGGGAATTAGTTGGGTCACGTGGAGGTCAGGGCATATCGCACTGTCCCCTGCCAGGGGATACTGCATTGCTCAGGACTCTCTTGCGTGGGGTTACCCTCTGTTCCTGATTGGCGTCTCCACACCTTGGGGCCTTCATACCCTTGTAATTGCACTCCCCCTCTCACAACTCTGTTCAGCTGGGTTCTATCACGTGTGGTAGATGGATCTGGGGTCTATTTAAGACCTAGGGCTGGGAGGCATCTTTGGAAGCCTTCCTACCTTAGTATATGGCTTTAAGGCTTCCCCATGGAGAGACCTTAATAAACTTTTCTGTTTAGACCTCAGAGCCGTGACTCTTCTGTTCCTGAAAGGTACGCTAGCGTCGTTGAGTTGTGTGTGAAACTGGTTACCTCTGCTGGTAAATTAGGGCACTCAGAGAGAACCCTGGCACTTATCCTAGAGCTAATAGGGACCCACAGATGTTTTTTGAACCAGGGAGCAACATGACCAGCAATATGCCATAGGAAGACTATAATTGTTATATGAAGGATGGGCTACTGAGGGAGAAAGACTAGAGACAGGGAGACTAGTCCAACTGGAAGTTATAAAGATCTACACTAAAATAGTAAGACAATGAGTGGTGAGAAGGGGATGGATTTGAAAAATGATGAAGAGAGAAATCTTCAGGACTTGGTGGCTAATTGGATGCAAGAGTGAAGGAAAAGAAGCAAGGATGACTCCAAGACTGACTCTTTTCTTTTCTTTTCTTTTCTTTTTTTTTTTTGCTTTCTGGAGGAGGGAAGGCAGGGCAGTTGGAGTTAAGCGACTTGTCCAAGGTCACTCACCTAGTAAGTGTTAAGTGTCTGAGGCCCCATTTGAATTCAGGTCTTCCTGACTCCAGGGCCAGTGTTCTATTCACTGCACCACCTAGCCACCTCCAACCCTTATTCTTCTTATCTAGAGTTGAACTAGAGGATGATAGTGCCCTCTAATTAGCTGGCACTGTGTTCTAGCTATGTACTTATGTGCATGAAGATGACATTTAAAGCCATGGGAGTGAATGAGGTTGATGAAGGAGAGAGCTTAGGGAAATGAAGAAAATCAAATACAGTTTTCATAATATCAACAAAGAAATGTGTGAAGACTTTTCTAATGACTATCCTCATTATATAACTTCCCCCTGAAATTACTTTTTGTGACCCTTGAGCTTCCTTCCTTATATTATGTAGCTACCATGCTGCACATGTGAAGCCTACAGAAAGGTATCCTGATACTGTTATCTAGAGAGGAAATGTGATGCCTATGTGGCCCGCCAGATGGCACTCTACTTGAGCTACCATCACAACAGTTTGTGAGAATCAGCGGGGAATGTGTGTGGGATTACCATCCTAAAATATTGCATTAGCTCCACTGACCACTGGAGGACTCATCCTACAGATACCTAAACTTCTCCCCTTTCACTATAGAGCTTCTGCTTCAAGTATTTACTATAATATGATCACAAGGTTTATTGAACATAATAAAAGCTAAAGGAAATTTAGACACACCGTCCTATGTGGAACCATCTCTTTCTGATCATCATCTAGCTTCTTCCTTCTTGCCCTCTCGGTTTTGGGGGGTTAGTTTGGGAAATTCTGGGACATCTTGCGACCACAGCTCATGCAAAGAAACAAGACAAGGGACGTGTTTGTTTTGGACCCCATCTCTGAATTATAGACTATAACAGGAGAAAGAAGAGAATGAACAACGTGAGAGATTTGCCTTCTCCAACTCATCAATTCAAAAGTACTTACAACGGCTGGCAGTCCAGGGCCTTCAGATCCTTTATTATAGTTCCTATCTCTGTCCCTGTTACACAATTAGCATCTCTGGAAGTTTCTATCACTGATCAATAGATTTTTCCCTGCTCTCAGAGAGCTTACATTTGAAGGGGGCAAAATAACACAAAAAGAAGCTGAAAAGGGGAAGGGATGCTCATATGGGGGCATAGTATTGAAGTCCAGAAAGTCAGAAGCAAAGCTAGGTGTGAAATGGAGCTTGGTCAGCATGGACCCTCCCACAAAATGGAGGCCTGGGATGAACTCACTAATAGGAGAAAGGAGCCTTCATGGTGGAGGGATGTTCCTGAGTAAGATCACAAAGGTGGATGAATATTCTTTGGTAAGGATGGCCCAGGCACTGAGGGAAGTTCCAGGACAAGACTGCAGCTGAGACAGGATGGTATAGGTTGGAAAGTCAGAAGCAGAGGTAGAAGAGGAATGAAAGCTGGCTAGCCAGCACCCCCACCCAACCAAATGGAGGCCCTACTCTTTGGGATAAGGTTAACTTAAATCAGATAGTTATAGGCACAATAGTTAAGTTGAATCTCTTGGGAGGTGGGGGGAGGATTGTTTCCATTTACATAGTCCTTTCCTTTTTCTTTTTTTGTTTCCACCGATATCTCTTGTTTTTATGAGACCTTCATTTCTTAATATGGCTTCCCCTACCCCCTCAGTAAGCCGTGTCTTGTAATAAAAAAAGGAGGAAAAAAGTTCAACAAAACTAACCAATACGTTAACCAAATTTGATGGTATACACAATACTCCACATCCATAGTCTCCCTACCCTGACCCAGGCCCACCCCAATCTCTGCAAAGAAGAGAAGGAGTTAAATTCTCTTAAGTTTTCTCCAGGGCTGAACTTGGTTTCTACAATTACATAGCATTCAGCTCGGAAGATTTTGTACTTTCCATTTGCACAGGTATTGTAGTCATTGTATACTGTTTTCCTGTTTCTGCTTTCTTCATCAGTTCATATATGTCTTCACATTCTTCTCTGAATTCATCATATTTTAAATTTCTTACAATGCAGCAATATCCCACTACGTTCATGTACCTCAATTTGTTCAGCCAGTCCCCAAATGATCTACTTTGTTTCCACTTCTTTGTTACAACCACAAGTGCTACTGTAAATATTTCTTACTATTCTAACAACTCACTAGTTCAGGGGAGCAAGTTCACTCTCCCCCACTAATAGAACCCCAGGTGGACTGAAGTGGGCTTAAGTGGATCAGATAGAGACCTATGGGATCCTGGCTCCAGAGTGAGGAGTCATTCATTTTTTCACTCTGGCTCATTTTGCATCTACCTCAGAGTAAGAATTCTAGAAGGAACTTCTTAAGCAAAATTTAAGTTTTATTCGTGTATGGACTGTCCCCAAAAAAGATTAACTGAGTTCCTTCTAGAAAAATACTTAATAAAAGGACAGCTAGGTAGTACAGTGAATAGAGCAATGGCCCTGGAGTCAAGAGGACCTGAGTTCTTGAGTAAGTCACTTAACCCCCAATTGCCTTGCCTTCCCCCTGCCAAAAAAAGAGAAAAGTACTCAATGTACAAAGTTGACTGGGAACAGTACATCTATGTATTTCCTCCACTACAAAAGACTCATTAGTATGCACTGACAAATACTTTCACACGGTAATCCATAACTCATCTTAAACAAGGTTGAAGTGCCATTCATTTCCAAAATCTTGAAACATTGAAACATTTTTGGGGACTACTCAGCAGGTATTTAGCTTCACTTCGGCAACCAAATTGTCATGGAGGTCATGATCTAGGTGACTTCCTGCTGGTCTAGGTGCTAGACCCAGGAGATTCCAAACTCTCAAACACAAATTTGCTGCCAAGGCTAGGAAAATCTTTTTCAGGTTTGCTGTGCTCAGGGAAATCAGAAGAAAGAGAACCTGTCAACCTCCCATGGGAAGTCCAAAGGAAAGATGTTAATATCCCAATTCACATTTCAAAAGGAAGGAAGGAAGGAAAGAAGGAAGGAAGGAAGAAGATGAGAGAGTTGTCTTTCCCTTTAATGTCTTGCTACTTAGTCAACAATCCTCTTTTACAAGAGGGAAGGGAAATATATTGGGACCAACCAGACACCTCTGGTCTTTAGCAATGCCCTTTAGCAAGGATCCTATCTAAGATATAGTGTCAAGGTGCTTGCTCATTTTCAGGGTATATGTCCTAGTCCAGCAGATGGGGAGAGAGGTTGAGGGTATTTGAGATGAAAAGTATCCTTCATCCTTAATTTAGTGAAAAGAAATAAACACAGAGATCTCTTAGGATAAGAATAGGACTTTATTCTCTTCCCCGGGAGAAGAGGGCAGTCTTCCCCATGACTCATCATGGAGAAGAGGCAAGTTACAAAAGATAGTACTGGAATTTATAACCTAACTTAGTCAAGACCCCTCCCCGACTGTTTCCCCTCTCATTGGTGGAGAGGCATACTTCACCAAATACTTCCCCAACTGGGACAGCAAGGAAAGATAAGGGGAGGGTCCCACCAAGGCAGGAAAACAGACAAA
>CM053580.1:551069280-551106795 GCA_028627135.1 Pseudochirops cupreus
TAGTACTGGAATTTATAACCTAACTTAGTCAAGACCCCTCCCCGACTGTTTCCCCTCTCATTGGTGGAGAGGCATACTTCACCAAATACTTCCCCAACTGGGACAGCAAGGAAAGATAAGGGGAGGGTCCCACCAAGGCAGGAAAACAGACAAAGGAACATAAAAGTGATTGACAGAAGCAATTTGAAAAGTTAACCACACCAAATTGAGAAGTTTTCACTCATCCCATACAAGGGAAATTCCCTAATGATACTAATTTTTACTACCTTGGAGTATATACCTGGCAGTGTTATTTCTGATTCAATAGCTATGAACCTTTAGTCACCTTCTTAGCATAATTCCACATTGCTATCCAGAATATTAGATCATTTCACCTTCCCCATCCCCACTTCCCCATAACCTTTCCCTCTTCTGAGCTTCACCCAAATTGTATGGTGTATCCAAATTTCTACCCCCTCCAATACTAACTATTCCCAGCTTTTATGTCTTTGTCCATATCATGTTGAGAGGTGAAACTTCAGAGTTGTCTTTAATTTGAGTTTCTCTCATTATTCACAATTTGAACTTGTCTTTTGAATGGTTGTTAAAAGTTTGAAATTCTTTTGAGAACTCTGCATTCTTGACCACTTATATATTGGGAAATAGGGGTGTTGGACCAGATGGTCTCTAAGGTTCTCTACTACTACTATTACTACTACTACTAATTATTATAAAAATTAATAATAATAATATCAACCAGAGTTCACATTTCAAGAATGAAATGAAATTTATAAAACACATCTTTCACAACAGTCTGGGGAAGTAGGTAGTATAAATTTTATTATCAAGATTTTACAGAGAAGAAAACTGAGGTCCAAGTCTAGATAGCTCTGTATCTATTATCCTATGATCCTTTGACAGTCCTGTGCTTCAGTTTCCCCATCTGTAAAATAAGGAGGGTTATACTGGAAGACCTCCTTTATATTGAATAATTATAGTTACAATTCAAGTTCACATTTCAAAAATGAAATGCAAAATATGAAGTGTTTTCTTCCCAACAGTCCTAGGAAATAGGCAATATAAATTTTATAAAGAAATTAATTAAAACCCCACCCATTTTTATATAAGAAAAGTTCCTTAGTGTACACTGCAGCAACCAAGAACATCTCAATAAAGAGCACCAGATGCTGCAGACCATCCTTAAAAAAAAAGATCTTACACAGAAGGAAACTGAGGCCCAGGAAGAAAAGGAGAGAGTTTGACAGTGTTAAATGCAACATAGGAGTGGAAAAGATAAGATCTGAGAAAAGACCGTCAGATTCAGTCGCTGCAAGATCACTGGTAACATTTGGAGAGAGCAGTTATAGATGAGTGATGGATGAGGTCAGAAGCCAAATTGCAAAGGTTTGGGTCTGATAAGTAAGGAATGAGTAAGAGGAGAGGGAATGGAGGCAATGAGTGTGTAGACAGTTCTTGAAAGGACTTTGGCCAAGAGACGGAGAAGGGACATAGAATGAGAGCTTGAGGGGATGGCAGAGTGTGGTGAAACTTGTTGTGTGAGACTTGGGCATGTTTAAAGAGCAACCACTAGCTAGGAAAGGGTTGAAGTTGGAGAGGGGAGAGAGAGTAGGGGGAAAGGGGAAATGGGAGAAGGATTGAGAAAGACAGAGAGGGAGAGGAAGAGGAGAGCATGTGCCAAGAAGAGGGGGTGGTAGAGCTTCCCCCAAGCCATGCAGCAGTGGCCAGGGTGATGAAATCAGCACCCCCACCTTCTCAGCCAGTCCGAGCCTTGCCAGAACTGCCCAAAGGGGAAAGTGAGAGGAAAATTGAAGTCACTCTTTGAGGATTTTCATGGCCCTATGCCATAGTAGAAGACCATGGGGTGGGAATGGGGAAGAACAGAAACTGAGAGCTGGCAAACCCAGGAATGGAGCATGAACCCGATCAGACCGAAACTAAGATCCAGTGACCCAGTAAGGTCAAGGAAAACTTGAGTTTATTATCTTTTCCCCCTTCCTGTTTCTTCAGGGCATTTGCTGAAGAAACCTCTTCTTGGTTTGGAACTTAGCCAATTCACTTACAATGAAAATTGCTGTCCACCTTGAGAGAAAGAACTAATAGTGTCTGAATGCAGATTGAAACACACTTTTTCTTTATTTTTCTTGATTGATTGGAGTTTTTTTGGTCTGTGTTTTCTTTCACACCATGACCAACGTGGGAATATGTTTTTCATGACTGCACAAGTATAGCCTATATCAAGTTGCTTGCCTTCTCACTGAGGGGAGACAGGAAGGGAGAAAATTTGGAACTCAAATTTTTTTTAAAGAATGTTAAAAATTTTTTGCATGTAATTGGAGGCAAAAGTAAAATATAAATTATAAAAAAGAAACTTGCTCTCAGACTGACTAGGCAGAAGGGTGGGTAGAAAGGGGAACCAACCCAAACTTTGCAATACCACATATTGCAAAGTCTTGGTTTTACTATTGGTTTGGGTTTTTATGATGCCTGATTACATTAATAAATCACATAGCCCTTAGCAATGAAATGTCAAATTGTGTTTGCTTTCACGCTCAGGTGCTATCTAGATAAGGGGCAGCTGTGTAGTGCCATGAATAGAGCACCCAACCTGGAGTTGGTGAGTTCACATCCTGCCAAGATACTGACTAACTGTGACACTCCGAGCAAGTCATGTAACTTCTGTCTAACTCAGTTTCCCCATCTGTAAAATCATCATCATGATAACACTTACCTCCCAGGGTTGTCTTGAGGATCAAATGAGATAACGTTTATAAAGTGCTTCCCAAATCTCAAAGTACTTTGTAAAAGCCAACTGCTATTGTTACTTAAATTCGTTAGTTTTGCTGAGCTGCATTTTCCCCCTCTTTTTTTATTCTTTGTTATGAAGAATATTTGTTGGGGAGGGGAGAGAGAGAAATATTCAGAAAGGAAGATTTTTACATCTTACATGGCACATTTGATTTAGACCTTATGGACCATCAGCCTGCCATAAGGAGACTCTGGATGGGAGTCACTGCCTTTGACATCTTTAACAGATGATGTCAAAGGAAAAAAAACAGTGAATTGCTGGGTTTTAGGAACGGAGTGGGGCATGGAAATGAAAACTTGACAGAAAGGATTTTGTATTTATGATAACTATGGGGCATATTCCAGAACATAAGAGCTAGCTTTCTGTTGGACCTGAGGACCAACAAACAATAGCAGTCTCCACAAGCAATGAGGAGTGGCGGAATAGCGCACAGATGGGTAGCCACAGTGCCATCTGATGGCCAAACTGTGTACTACACACTATTCTCTGCAACTTAAGTAAATTGTATGTAATACTGGACAGTCGGCTGTTTTCTGAAATAGTAAAAAAATAGGGAAAGGAACCGGGGTGTCTCCACAAATCTCTCCTTATAAGCTATAAGGGCACAATCTAAGGTTTGTTTTTTTTCCTTCACCCCTCCCTAAGCCTCTTCCAAACTCAAGGTACACACACACACATACACACACACACACACACACACACACACACACACACACACACACCACTCATTCAATATAAATGAGTAATACAGAGAATATTTACATGCCCTAAAATTTGCAGCCCATGATCACAGGGCCAGAAAGTGTCATAAGCAGAATCCAAGCTCCTGTCTTCCTAACTCTAAGTCCAGTACTTTATACACTATTGTAGACTATCTTTCATTGAATGAATGAACAATTTGTCCATAGTCACACAACTAGACAGAAAGAGGGACCTGAAGAGCCCCACAGGAACATAACAAATCTAGGGACAGATAGGTGGTATAGTAAATAGACAGCTGGGCCTAGAGTCAGAAAGACCTGAGTTCAAATCCAGACTCAGACACTGTAACTTTGGGCAAGTCACTTAAACGTTGATTCAATTTCCTCAACTCCAAAATGGGGGTGATAACACCCAACTCCCTATTGTTTGTGGTTTAAATGAGAGAATATTTGTAAAACATTTCGCACAGTGCCTAGCACGTGGTAGGTGCTTATAAATGGGTTTTTTTCCTTCTGCATCTAGGAAGTTTGATGGGTTCTTGAGATTATGGGAGAATGGGAGGTCAGGAGCTAGAGGGGCAAGGGGTGGGGGATTATACATTAGGTGGAGGGAGTCATATTATCCTTCCCATGTTCCCTGAGATAAATGGCTTGGCTGCTCATATGGGGTCAGAACTATCACCAAGGGCAGCCCCAGCTTTTGGTCTGGGGAAGGTATGAAATTGCAGCCTCCTCACATTTAGAGACAGCTATAGATACACTCCCAACAGGCTCATGCTTATAACTGCTGCTTTGGCAGTTTTATCTCCACACCCCACCTACACACACACACACACACACACACACGCATGCACATGCACACACATGCACACATGTGCATGCACATGCACACATACACATGCCCTTTAGAATGTAAGTCCCTTAAGGTCTGACCTTGTTTCACTCTTTATACTTGTATCCATAGCATCTACTATATTACCTTGACACATAGTAGGTACCTTAATAAATACAATCGATTGATTCTTCTGAATGTCACTGTCATTTTTTCCTGCATGGCACCAGGCAAGGACCCAAAATGCAGAGGTTCAGGAGGAATTGTCCACAAAGGGAATTGCCAAATGGACCACAAAGAAGTAGACTGCTTTTATGAGAGGCCTAACATGTACCGTGTCTGAGAGGCACATTTGATTTAGACCTTAGGGATCATCAGCCTGCCATAAGGAGACTCTGGATGGGAATCACTGCCTATGACATGGAAGCAGGAAACACTCCCCTTGTCTCAGTGGCATCTGTGATGCTTCCAGGAAGCCAGGGATGCCAAGACACACAAAAAACCCAATTTCCTCCCGAGATGTAGCCTGAGTGGGAAGTTTTCAGTGTGAAATCTTGGTGCTATGGACTTTGGGGGAAGTGTGGCAATAGAGAGAAAGTTAACAATATTGACAACGTCAAGGGAAACCGTTCCCCTCCCCACCCCAGACAATTTCCAGACTCCAAGATTTGGCAGTCAGGAAGAAAGTGACCCCTAAGGGTCAGTACTCACTGAAAAGGTGAATCCAGCCTTTTTTCCCCATTTATGACTGTTGTACTGAGAGGGAACGGCCCTTAACCCTCCTCTGTACAGTGTTGTAAGGAACAGTTATTTCCTTAGTGAAAATGAAGTTTCAAGTTGAGTTGGGAATTCAGATAAGTAATGGGTTTCAGTTGTATCTTTTTGTTCCATTTAATACTACATTGAGACTGTGATCTTATCTATTTGGGAATTCCAAATAATGCAGATCTCGAACATTCCATGCCAGTTGTGGATACTGGCAAAGGTCCCTGGATCCCTTAGAAATATTAAGGAAATATTTCTTCTTAGTGGTGATTTCTTTAGCTCCCAAAATTCCACTATCATCTCTATGCAAATGATTCTCAGATTTATTTGTCCAGTCCTAAACTCTCTCCTGGAGTTTAGCCTTTGATCACCCATTGCTTATTGGACATCTCAAATCATATGTCTGATAAACATCTTAGACTGAGCAGGTTCAAAACTGAACTCTTTTCCCCTAAACTCTCCTCTTTACTAAATTTCTAATTATTGTAGAGGTTACCACCATCCTCCCAGTCTCCTAGGCTCTCAACCGAAGTATCAACCTCAACTCCTCACTCTCTCTTGCCTCGCCATATTCAATCTGTTGATTTTGCCTTCCTGATATGTCTTACAAGCCCCCTCCTCTCCTCTGACACTGCTACTAGCCTGGTGTTGTTGTTTTTCAATTGTTTCATTCATGTCTACCTCTTCATGACCCCATTTGGGGTTTTCTTGGCAGAGATACTAGAAACGTTGCCATTTCCTTCTCCAGCTCATTTTACAGATGAGGAAACTGAGGCAAACAGAGTTAATTGACTTGCCCAAGGTTGCACAGCTAGTGTCTGAAGCTGAGATTTGAACTCAGGTCCTCCTTATTGCATGGTCTCCATGATTCTATCCACTGTACCACCTAGCTGCTTAATAAACTCATGTTGAAAGCCTTTGGACTCATCTGGATGAGAAATCTCCCCAGTCTTTCATCACCTCTCATTTCCAAAACCAAGATTCATACTAAATCCCTCTTTTGTCTTACCAAAGGCCAAACCATACTGTCTTTGAGGAAGTCTTACAAAAAGTTCAGAAAGGAATTCTTAACCTAATTTTTGATAGAATTAGGATGTGACCAAGAAGGATGAGGAGTCCTAGATTAACCCACTTAAAAACCTCTTCCCCCAGACTTTCACCAGATTAGAGCAATAAGGAGTGGGCCAAATGCTAAGAGGGAAGGAAATAAGCATATATAGAACCTACTGTCAGGCATCATCATATTGTCTTAGGAAGATTCTGAAGATCACCAGGCAGGATAAGGTACCAGACACTGAGGTCCTTCCTCGAACTACGCTGCCGAGCATTCAAACTCTGCTTCAGAGAGCACAACTCTGATGGGCTGGCTATGTTGTTCAAATGCCAAATGTACCCTTGCCAAAAAGACTGTTTTGTAGAGAACTGACATGGGACAAGCGTTCACATGGTGGTCAGAAGAAGCGATAAAAGGACACTCTCAAGGTCTCTCTCAAGAACTTTGGAATTGATGGGAGACACTGGCACAGGACCGCTCAGCATGCTGTGCTCTCATCAAAGAAGGTGCTGTGCTCTATGACCAAAGCAGAATTGAAACAGCTCAAAGGAAACACAGGATGTGCAAATTTGAAGAATCCATCCCAATGTTCACACGGACTATTTGTGCCCAACCTGTGGTAGCATTCCGAGCTCATACTGGTCTGATCAGCCACAGCTGGACACATAGAAACTTGACTCTAGCCTAGTGATGTCATTTTGGTCCTCTTCCAGAAAGACGGAACCAGGCACTGTGCTAAGCCCTTTACAAACATTTTCTCATTTGATTCTCATAACTACCCTGTGAGGTAAGTGCTTTTATTATCCCCATTTAAGAATTGAGGAAACTGAGGGGCAGCTAGGTGGTACAGTGGACAGAACACCAGCCCTGGAGTCAGGAGGACCTGAGTCCAAATCCAGCCTGAGACACTTACCAGCTGGGTGACCCTGGGCAAGTCACATAACCCTGATTGCCCAAAAAAAGAATTGAGGAAACTGAGGCAAACAGAGGTTAAGTAACTATTGTTCTGTTGGATAAACTCAACTGTTACTCTGAAGCCTTGCTCAGTTATGACAGTGTAATGTTCTCTTTCCCCGAGGATAGTATGGGGTGGCCTAGTACATAGATGCTTATTAGCTAAATGATCCTGGGCAAGTAGCTTACCCACTCCGTGTGCCTCATCTATAGAATGAGAATAATGGCACCTAGCTTCCAGGGCTATAGTGAGGACCAAATGAGATAATATATGTGAAGTGCTTGGCAGACCTTAATGCACAATATGAATTCTACCTATTATTGTTAACGATATAAATCGTAACTAAAAATTGGCTTGTGTGAGATTTCCAAAGCCCTTAGGAAATTCTGCCCATTTTTACACCATTCTCTCTAAGCTGATAAGTATATGAGGCAGGATTTGAACTCAGATCTTTCTGACTTCACATCCAGAGGTCCTTACCCTATGCCACCTGATGCTTTTCTCAGTAACAGACAAAATTCCACAGTGATAATTGACTTCAGACTTTGCATAATAGTTCAGGTAATAGTTTAGATAAGGCAGCCAGCTAGTTGGTACAGTGGACAGCATGTTGAGCCTGGAGTCAGGAAAATCTGAGTTCAAATCCAACCTCTGACACTTTTTAGGTATAAGTCTCTTAACCACTTTCTGCCTCAGGTTCCCCACCTATAAAATGGGAATCACAGTAACACCTACGCCAAGTATAAAGCACTGAGTACAGTGGCTAGGATACTGTAGGTGCTCAATAAATGCTTATTCCCTCCTCCTCCCTTCATCAGTTCACCCAACATTCTGGAGGCCTTCAAGGAAGGTACCCGCTGAGCACTTCGGCCCTCCATCTGTCCTCCCTGCCCTTGCCACAGGACCAGGTCATTATCCAACAATGACCAGGCCATGTGCTCTTCTTGATGACATCATTTAAACCTGGTTTCCTCCAGAGTTCCTCACTGGTTACACCTGACAGGCTCTCCATTGCCCTCTGTGTCATATAATCAGTTAGGAAATAGCCTAGAAACTGTAATGTGTGTGTTGTCCATTTTTTCCAATTTTCTCACCAAGGAATTCCTCCACCAATGAAATTAAAGGTCCAGACTGAAAAGAAAATATTGTATGACAATGATTTACATTTTAAAAAGTAAGATGTACATAGACACCTAAGCCAAGTTTGGGCATTTGGGAAATATTATTGGGAAGTGAAAATGGCATAAAATCAAAATATAGAAACAAAAAAATTTTAAAGAAAGTTTTAAAATCTGAGTCAAGTCACTTGGAAGCAAGAGCCCCATTGAATTACCAGGAAACCCCTTGGCATCTGTCTTCTTTCTCTGGTGCCTACCTAAGAGGCAAGTGCATTAGTATAAAGGAGACTTCTGGGACCAACCAGCAACACCTTATACCTGGAGGTGGCCACTACCCTGCTCTCCTACACACTCATCCCTACTTATAAATCCTCAGACTCAGAAAGACACACGTGGACAAACCCGATATAATTATACGCACTGAGGCACACTCATAGACATGAACTTGGGAGAGCAAACACATAACAGGAGAGGGAGTGATGTCCAGGGTCTGATTTTTCTCTTTTCCTTTGAGAATCTTAAAGCATGTTATATGCTGTTCAAAAGTACCCAAACACACACAGATCACAGGAGGGAAAGTGAAGCCAGAGAGATCTGGCCTTCCCAAGCTCCAGGGCAGGCCCAGTCTGGCCCAGTCTGGCCCAGTCTTCCAGATGAGAGGTTGATCTTCAGCCGGTTGAATGGGTGGGACTTGGTCCTGGGAGGGAGGAAGACACAAGATCAGAGAGGAACTCCATTATATGCCCTTGGGAACCATCTCCTGCACCTTCTTCCCCCCATACATAAGGAATTTCTACCCATTTAACCTGATTTTTGAGCCTTCTCCAGTTTTCCCACTCGAGTATGCAAAAGATTCAGCATCTCCCTGTTGCTTAACAGGTCTGCAAAAGAGAAGGAAATGGTGGAGAGAAGACTCTAGAGCCAGATAAAGCCCTTCAGAGAGATCTCTCCCAAAGCTATCTATTCCAGAGAGATAGCTCTCCCAGAGATGTCTCTGCCAGAGACCCATTCCCTGAGCCAAACCCTCCTTTTCCCCTAACCTCTGGGGCCCCTTTTCTCTCCCCTCATCAGAAATGAGCAGTCCCACCCCACCCAGCCCCTCCCCCACCTTCGCCCCCACCCAGCACTGGCCACTGAGGAAAAGGAAGTACCTTTTTCAATTTTTTTCACCATTTCACTACAGGTCTTATTTATTTTAATGATCTGAGTCTCTAGTTGCTGTGCCTTGTGTTGCCCCTTATGGAGGATGCCAGAGACTGAGAGATGCAGAAAGAGACATTCATTCATTCAACAAGTATTTTAAGTCCTCACTAAGTGGTAGGTACTGTGCTAGCCAAGGAGGATGTAAAGACCAAAACAGACAATCCTTACCCTCAGGGGGCTTGCATTCTAGCTGGGAGAAGGCAACATGTACACAGATAAATAAATGTGAAATACATAAATATCAAATGAGAAACTCAATGAAAAATATTTTGCAAATCATGTTTCATATAAATGTTAGCATTATTATGGGAAATAAGAGAAAGAAAAAGACAGAGGAAAGACAGAGATACAGAGGAAGAGAGAGAGAGAGAGAGAGAGAAAATTTTTAGAAAAAAGGAAGTCCAAGAGGGAGAAGAGAGAGGTGTTGCACTGACCCTCCCCACTCTTTCCCAGGTGCACAGAGATTGGATCCTGTCCCCCTGCTCAGGGCTGACTTTATCCCATAATTCCCTCTCCTAGACTTACAACTCCTCCCCCCCAATTCCTCCATCTCACCATTCCACAGTTCGCTCTTCATACTCATCAGCTCCCCAGAAAAATCAGAGCCTGGGGAGAAAAGAAAGGGGAGGGTAAGCCTGGGATTTAGCCTGGAGCTGGTCAGGGGAAGAGGTGAAGGAATAAGGGGAGTGTGCTAGGAAAATAGAGATGAAGAAATGGTGATAGAAACATCAAAGCATAGGGATGGAGAGAGAGAAAGAAATGGAAAAAAAGTGGAAAAGAATTGGGAAGAGAGTGAGAAAGAGACAGAAAGAAGGAAAGTCAGAAAGAAAAGGCAGTATAAGAACTGAGGCTCATCCTGGGTGTGTAGGACGAAGTGTGGTCTCCCATTTGCTAACGTATATAAAGCCTTAGGCCTCAGTGCCATAAGGAATCAAAGATTAAAAAAAAAAACTGGTTCTAAGCTGTGATTAGTGAAACTTGTTTGAGGTAAAAGGCTTTTGGGACCATAACTAAATTTTGTTTGGAGTTTGAATTTGGGTATGGTTGTCTGCATAAATCAGTGCCTGCATCAAATGCCACAAGCTACTCAGAGGGCATGTGATCCTATGCTGTTAAATACCGGTGGAAGTCTACATCTGGTAAAAGCCGAAGGGACGATCCTAGCCTCAGCTGGGATGGGATCTCTCTGGCAATTACCCATGAAATTCCTTTGAAAAGGAATGTTTCCTACCTATTCCTGAGTCTAGCTGTGAGATGGTACCAATACTGCATGGATGGATATCTGTGACTCTACCTGAATTTAAACAGAGCCAAGGATGTTTTATCCTGTCATATTTGGGATGTCACATGTCCCTGTTTTTCCTTCTATAGCAAGTTTCAATGATCAAAGCAAGTAGTCAGTAAAAGATATGAACCATCTTGTTTTGTGGATAACAAATGTAAAGGAATGCTGAATAAACTGGACAATGGTTTTGAGGGATTTGGAGAGACAGATATAGGTTTGATAGGAGATGTGAAAGACAGATAAGAAGGTTTGGGGACAAATGAGACTTTATCCAAGCCTCTTCTGTCTCCAAACAGTTGATATCAGTTTCTGAAAGGTTTAAGTATGTTGAGAGTGTGTGTGGAAGTATTTTTAGAAAACAGAAAGATTTGTAACTTGATTTTGAAATTTTGAGTAAAGCAACAGATTGATTCTTCTAAAAACTATATAGGTGTATAAGATTGACTTTCAAAAATTTCTCTATCATGGAAACTCAAAACTTGAGCATGTTTGGTCAAGGCAAAAACCACACCTCCCCCCCCCCCCCGGTCCCCCTCTAGCTTTCTCCCAGTGAATTATGGGCAATGCACCTGCGTAGTTGATATAAAAAAATGCATATTCCTTTAAGCACTTATCTCTCCCAAACTCCTCCCTAACCCCTCCCAAACTCCACCCCTGCCCACCTAGCTAACATAATTAACCCTTCTGCTTTTGTCTGGTGGTCTCCTTCCTCTGGGTATTCTAGTGGTCAGACTGCCTGCTTCTTGCGAGATTCTATTAAAGAAACTTTTCTACTTTTACCTTGAGACATCTCTGAGTAGTTTTTGGGGAAGGGTCTTTGTACCCCAAACATGGGGGCAATGGTTAGGGATTGGGAGAAGGTAGGAGATAGTATCAGGTAAGTGTAGTATGAGGTCTGGATAGGATAGTGGGGGGTCTGGGCAAGAGGAAATGATGGAGCAGAGAGGATCCCAGGCCCAGGTACTCAGGCAGGTATGGGGATGTGGGGCCATGCCCCTCCCCTCTCCACTTTCCCCTTTACCACCCCCTCCCCCACCTCACACTCACTTTTTACCACCACCAGAGTCAACAGGATAATACACATCAGGAAATTCAGGGCCAGGAGGATGTAAAGACACAGGACAGATTTGTGCACCAAGGAGAGTCCTGAGGAATTGCCTGGAGCTGAAGCAGCAGAGCCTGAGGATGAGAAAGACCTAGCTGAGTGACCCCTGGACCCAACCACAAATGCCAACAAGTGAACAACAGGCCAGGACAGAATATTCCAGCCTGAGCCCTGAGAAGGAACTGCTTGGGAAGATGGGAGGGGAAAGAGAGGAAGAAAGGATGCCTCCTTCTCACACCCAGACTTGAGCCTCCCTACCCCCTCCTCATCATTCATAACTGAAGGAGGGTCTTGTGAAATTCTGAGGAGAGAAGGTTTGGGACTTGTCCTCATTGCCCTTCCAGTAACCACCTAGATGTCCCTAAACTGGAGCTGAGAACCCACTGGATGATGTGAGGAAGGCAGCTTCAAGGCTTTGCAAAGAAGTCAGCAGGAAAGGCACACCATACTTTTTAAAATAGTATTGAGTTTTATTTTTAATTCATGGAATAAAACAAGCTTTTCCATAACAATCAAAAGATGATTGCACACAAAACTGCAAATCTACCACGTACAACTTGCTATTCCTTTCAAATATACAACAAAATTAGCATGTAAATTTCTTTTTTTCTTCTCCCTCCACCCCACCCTAGAGATGGCTACCATTAGACACAAAGAGGTGTATGTGTGTGTGTGTGTGTATGTATATATGTAATGTTTGTGTGTATACATATATTTGCATACATATATACACATACATTGTATGTGTGTATGTGTGTATATGTATATGTATATGTATATATATATATATATATATATATGTAATTATTCTTGGCTTCCTCCTATTTATCAGTACACCATACTTGTGGGGGACTTTCTAAAGATGATCTTATGAAGCTGTGAGTTCTCTATCCCTTGCTAAGTAAGCTCCTTGAGGTCGGGAACTTTCTTTTTTCATATTTGTATTACCTGTGATTAGCAGAGTCCTAGCACACAGTAGGTGCTTAATAAATGTTTATTGACTAAATATGTCCTCTAAGTTTGAGCCCGCTTTCCCCTTAATTCTATATGTACATGTGGAAAAGTGTCACAGCCTTTGAGTGGAAGATTTGTACCAAACTATATATGCATAGTAAAATATCCCTTTCTGGGGCAGCTAGGTAGTGCAATGGATAGAGCACCAGCCCTGGAGTCAGGAGGACCTGAGTTCAAATCTGACCTCAGACACTTAACACTTACTAGCCATGTGACCTTGGGCAAATTGCTTAACCCTAATTGCCCTCCAAAAAGCAAAAAAAGAAATATATATATATATATATATATATATATATATATATATATATATATATATACACACACATACATATAGATATCTTTCTTTCTAAAAGCCAAATACACCTAATTGACCAATTGATAATCATGTCAGAAAACATACTGATGGAAGCTGTGAACTATAGCACTAGAGAAATATATCCCCATCCCCTCAAGGTAAACCCTAAGAGCCCTGAGGGGATATAACAAGACCCAGTAAGTAGGTGGAAATAGGAGTTGGGAGAGTTGTCTCAGAATAATATGTTGCATGCTTAATAAACATTCATTGAATGAATGAGTGAATCTCATAATGGTTTTATCCACGGACTCTACACACCAACAAACCTAGTTTACTCAGTTTACCTGACCAGACCATCCACACTATTTACCTTTCGTCATACTAGTCCCTGCACCCAGAATGGTCTTCCCTTCATCTATTGGATTCTTACCAATTCTCTAACCTCTAAACATCCTCAACTCAGGAGTAATCTCCTCCAGGAAGTCTCCCCTTGATACTCCCAACCCCAGCTGAAAAGGATCTCTCCCTGGGGAGGCTAGGTGGTGCAGTGAATGGAGCATGTGCCCTGAAGTCAGGAGGACTTGAGCTCAAATCTAACCTCAGACACTTGACACTTATTAGCTATGTGGCCTTGGGCAAGTCACTTAACCCCAATTGCCTCATCTCTTCCCCTCAAAAAAAAAGAAAGAAAAGGATCTCTTCCTCCTCAGTTTCCCCACAGCTCTTTCCCTGGACCTCTCCATCAATCCCAGAGGTGCTAGCCCTCCTGCACATCCCATACACTGTGTTGTAACTCCCCAAACTGAGAATTGGATATTTGGTCCATGTTTACTGAATCCACGAATGAAGAAATTAATCTGGTATTAATCCCTTCTGTGTACTTTGTGCCTTAGCTAAAATGGACCGTTCTCTGCTCGCTTGAACACAGCCCCTCTCCCCACACTAGCTTCCACTTTTCTGCCCTCATTCCCACTATCCATCCTTGCCCTCTCACATTCCTAGCCAGCCTTTAGATTCCAACTCCAATGCCCCCTCCAGAAAACCTTCCTTGGTTTCTCCCTTCCTTTGCACTGATTTCATTTTTCTACCAACTATATTTATTTATATTAAAGGAAGACATGTATTTTTGGACTCCTCTGTACCCTGCACAGGATCTCTTTCATAATGGGTAGTTGTGTGTCCAAAGCATTACCTAACTTTCCCTCTACACCCAGTCCTCCTGCTAGTACCTCTATTTCTGTTGGATACCACCCTTCTTCTAGTCATCTGGGTTTGAAAGCTCAGCCATCCTCAACCCTTCCATCTCCTTCCTTCACAGGATCACCAAATCATAGAGTGCAACCCCTCCTTTTACAGATGAGGAAACTGAGGCTGAAAAGACTAACTTGCCAAGAGTCAGGCAGGATTTGAACTCAAATCTTCCTAGGTCTTATCCATTCTAGTTTCACATCTCCCATATTCTTCCTCTCTGCTTACCCATCTACCACTTTAGTTCAGAGTCTTATTAACTCTCCCCGGGCTATATCAATAGCTTCCTAGTTTGCTTTCCCTGACTCATGTCTTTCCCTATTCTATTCCATCCCCTACACAGCTGTCTAAGTGGTTTTTCCTAAAGTACAGATCTGATTCTGTTCCCCACCCCATCCCCGCTCAAAAACTCCAAGGGTTCCCTATTACCTCCAAGACCAGATTGAAACTCCTCTGTCTAAACTCCCTTTATAATCTGGTGCCAGGGGTGGCTAGGTGGCGCAGTGAATAGAGCACCAGCCCTGGAGTCAGGAGGACCTGAGTTCAAATCTGACCTCAGACACTTAACACTTACTAGTCATGTGACCTTGGGCAAGTCACTTAACCCCAATGGCCCTGCCCTCCTCCCTCCAAAAAAATAATAATAATAATCAGGCTCCAGCCTTCCAAGGTTTATCATACACTCCTGCATTCTACAGCTAAACTTGCTGTCTGTCCAGGACATTCCCCCTCCAGGGTCTGTGCCTTTGCAAAGTCCCCTATGCTAGGAATACACTCCCCTCCTTACTTCTACCTCTCAGAATTCCTAGCTTCCCTTTGAAGCTCAGCTCAAATGCTACCTCCTCCTACATCAGTTCTTTTCTGACCCCCCACCCCCACCCCAGCTGCTAGTGCCCTCACTCTCAGAAATTAGTTTTGTACTATTTTCATTCTTTAAATATGTATCTATTGAGCAACTACTTACTATGTTCTAGGTCTAGGACCTGAGCTTGGTCCTGGGAATACAAAACAAAAACAAAATATTCTGACCTCAAGGATCTTACGTATACATACACATACATACAAAACATATAGGAAGTCTATATCTATGTTTTCCTCCCCTCCAATGGAATATAAGCTCCCTGAGGGCAGGGGCTATTCTATTTTTGCTTACAACCCTAACCAGTATTGCCCCTCCCATGATGAGCCATCTCTCCTTAGCTGAGCCTGAATTGGAGACCAGCAGAGTTGTGGGAGGAGTGAGACAAGGGCCCAGGAACAGTCCTTACCCCACTGGATGGACATTGATTGTTGCTCCAGAGCACCATTCTGGTTCCTTGGGGTCACAGAGATGTTCTCATAGTCAGGTTCATCTTCTTCTTTAAATCTTTGGGCACCTGGAGAGACCAGACAAAGACTTCAGAGGTTCAAAGAACCAAGGCATCCTGTTCCTCAACATCAGGCCCCCCTTGTCATCCACTTGAAGAACTTGGGCATCCTACCAAGATTCAGAAGCTTCCCTAGTGAAGCATGCTGCCTGACCCAGAAGTGATGAATTCATGATATAGAGCAGTAAACATTTTCAGACACAACCAACAAATGAATTTGGTTTGCTGGACTGTATCTTTGTTGTGAGGATTTGGTTTTCTTTTTCTTTTTTAAACTGGAGGTGGGGAATTGGAGGTGAGGGGGCGACTAGCAACAGAGTCATTAAAAAGGTAAAGGAAAAGAGGTTCATTGAAGCATTTTTTAAATTCATAGGAAAAAACAGAAGGAAAACCAGAAGAAGATGCAGACAAGAAGGACAGCTTTGAAAGCTACACATTGACTTCATTATGTACTTAAAAGGAAAAGCAAACAGTACATAATGGGAGTCTGGGGTTTTGTGAACAACCCTCTTTTTTCTGTTCTACTTTGTATATTGAAATGTTCATTTTATTTGGTGTTTCTTAAGTTCAGAATACAAATTTTTTGAAAGGAACATAGGCATCATGATTTCCAGAACCCTCCCCTCTCTTTCACTCCCCATCAAGCCTCAAATCTCTCCTACCTAAAATGGTTTCTTTCTGGCATCCTGGGGCCCATCTTACTCCTAGACTCTGGAAGAAATGAACCAGAGGCTTAGATTAGAGCAGGCTAAAGGGAAGATCTCTGTGTACCTGCATATAACCAATAGAGGTATATGGAGAAGGTAGAGACAGACATATACACCCTCAAGCATGGCAAAGAGCCAGCCTCAGTTTCCCCCTTCCCTGTCCCTTTGGCATCACATCCTCTAAGGAGACTTTCCCAGTCCTTACCACCACCACCATCACCACCACCACCACCACCACCACCACCACCACCTTTGACCACTGGTGCTACCTGCTGTGGCCTCTTTCTTCTTGACCCTCTTCTTGGGGGTCAACCCTTGATTTACATAAATATCCTCTGTCCTTTCCATGGTCCTGGCATCAACTGATCTTCCGTGTCTGTCCTACTCACTCTCTCCCCTCTCCCCACCCACACAGTCACAGGAGATGGTGTCAGAGGATGGATGGAGCAATCATTCAGGGTGTCTACTAAGGAGGAGGAGAAGAAAGAAGAGCCTAGACTCCCAGGGCCAAAAAGAAGCCTCCAGAGCTTCTCTACCTGAACAGGAGATGTTCCACAGCGTCCCTGACAATTGACTCTGCAGACTCTAATGAGAGGGTTGGGGAACTCACTCCTTTTCAAAGCACTTTGGGATGGCTTTAAGAGCTATAAGGTTATTCATCTGCCTCTCTAGAACTTTCTGTCATTGTTCCTGGTTCAGCCCTTGGAGCCAAGCAGAATAAATCCTATAGGTCCAAGGGATCATGTAATATAGAGCTATAAGGTACCTTAGAAATTGTCTGATAGACAGAGGGCACAGGATGAGTTGAATATGAAGGGAGGATATCTAAAAAAAATAAAATTAAGAGGTGAGAGAGGAATATATTGGGAGAAGGAGAAAGGGAGAGATAGATTAGGGTAAATTATCTCAGTAAAAGAGGCAAGAGAAAACTTTTACAAAGGAGGGGAAGAGCAGGAAGGTGAAAGGGAATGGGTCAACCTTACTCTCATTGAAGTTGGCTTAAGGAGAAATACATACTCAGTTGGGTATCTTACCGTACAGGAAAGTAGAGGGGAAGGGGATAAGAGAGGGGACGATAGAAGGGAGGACAGATTGGGAGAGAGGGTAGTTAGATGCAAACACTTTTGAAAAGGGACAGAGTCAAAGGAGAAAATAGAATAAGTGGGGGGCGGGATAGGATGGACGGAATTATAGTTAGTCTTTCACAATATAACCACTATGGAAATGTTTTGCATAACTACACATGTTCGACTTGTATTGAATTGCTTGTCTTTCCAGTGGGGGTGGGTGAGGAGGGAAGAAGGGAAAGAATCTGGAACTCAAAGTTTTAAAAACAAATGTTTAAAAAAATTGCTTTTTTGCATGCAACTAGGAAATAAGATATATAGGCCCTGGGGCATAGAAATCCATCTTGCCCTACTAGAAAGTTAAGGGGGCATGAGGGAGGATATAAGAGAGAACAGATTGGGGAAAGGGGTATTCAGTAGGTTCACTATTTTGGGGTGGGGTAGGGGAAAGATGGGAAGAAAAATTTGTAACTCAAAATCTTGTGGAAATGAATGTTGAAAACTAAAAATAAATAAATAAATTGGAAAAAAAGAAAAAAGAAAGAAATTGCTCGGTGATTTTAAAGACTCCTAATTTCCCCCTGAAAGAAAGTCCACATTTTAACATCAATATCCAACTCATGATGCTATATATCACAGAGTGATGCTAGAGTGATAGTCTCTAAAGAATTAAAGTTGTGAGTTATCTAAAGAGAAACATGGTGCACATGAGATGGCTGTAATATATTACCAACAAAAAGTTGAATGGAAATGCTATAAAATATATTATCAGAAAAATGCATGATAAAAAAAAGACGTAGTTCAATAATTAATCAAAAAACACAGAATAACTGGTGGACAGTCCATGAGCTCCTATGGAATTTGTGCAATGTGAAAAGATCTCAATGAAGGTCCCAAGAATGTAACCTGCAAGCTCAAAATCTGTTACCCTATGATTTCTTTCAAGCTTAATGTTCTACAAACTATTCCACAGGTAGTTTTTTTTAAACTTTTTCTGCATTCAAATAAATATTTTAGGATGTAAATAGCCTCTCCATGGAGGCTCAGTATAGTCATCCTCAGTACGATTCCCACAGTAGACGGGACAGTAAAGACGATACGTGTCGCATCCTCTTCCCATATGGTTTTGATCTTCTTTTCTAGGAATCTATACTTTGAGAGTTTTCTCATTCATCTAGCATGGAGCTTATGAGTCTTTTATATGGTGCAATTTACTTTAAAATGTTTTATGGATCAATCTTATAACCAAATGATTGTGGGTAGAAGTTTGACCTGTGATAATGATTTTAGTACAATTTACTGTATGAGAGTTCCCAGGTACTTTGAGGCCCGTCTTTGTAGAATGGGGATTTTCATCCGTCAGTAGCTTCTGATGCCTAATTCTAGTCACAAGGTCATGATTTGCTAGGCATTCAATGGTATGGCTAAATGTTTATAGACTACAGCGATATATTGTACTGTTACTATTATTTTTATTATTATTCACTATTGCTATTATCTTGTTATCTCTTTTATGGTGATCAGACAGAAAAGGTCTTACCTGCTATAAATCTTTATCCTTGTTAATTTTTTGCACAACTGAATAAAATAACTGGTTTTTGTAGTTGAGTATAAGTATAGAGATATTTTTTTAAAAAAGAAACTGTCTGAGAGTTTAACCCTCTTATTTCACAGATGAGAAAATTTGAGTCCCACAGAAGGAAAGAAACTAGTTCAAGGTCCTACGAACACAAAGTCCTTCAAATACTCGAAGGGAACCATCATATGCCCCTAAGTCTTTTCTTCTCCTAACTATACACCCACAATCCATTCAAACAATTCACAGATGGCATGGTCTCCAGTTCTTTCCAAGGCAGGGCAGCTAGGTGGTACAGTGAATAGAGCACCAGCCCTGGAGTCAGGAGGACCTGAATTCAAATCTGCCCTCAGACACTTAACACTTACTTGCCGTGTGACCTTGGACAAGTCACTTAACCCCAATTGCGCTGCCTTCCCCCCTCCAAAAAGGAAAAAAAAGAAAACCAAGGCCTTTACCTCTACGCTAGCTATACCCTTCCCTATCCTGACCCCTTGTAAAACCAGTTCAATTCAACTGTCTTCTCTCAAGTCCCTCGATCCCTTATCCTATTGAAGATCTGAGAAGCCTCAACCCTGGATTATTCCCACCTACTTCACTCCTACTCATGCACTGTTACATGAAGCTGGAGAAAATCACAGAGTTATACTGACTGGATCTACTACAGATATACGTTTATTGTTATTGTTCAGTCCCAAATGGGATCGTGAAGAGTCACGTTCTTCATGACCCCATTCAGGATTTTCTTGGCAGGGATACTAGAGAGGTTTTTGATTTCCTTCTTCAGCTCATTTTGCAGATGAGGAAACTGAGGCAAACAGAGTAAAGTGACTTGCCCAGGGTCACACAGCTAGTGAGAATCTGAGGCTGGATTTGAGCTCAGGAAACTGAGTCTTTCTGACCCAGCTCTCTACTGTGCCACCTAGCTACCCCACAAATATGTGTTACATAATCTCAATTAAGACATAATCTCAACTGGGCCCTCAGTGCAGCAATCCTTTTACAGTTTCCTAATCGACTCATTACCCTACTCACCACAGTGGCCTTTACAAAACTTTTCATCATTCCTTAAGTCCCCCATGACTCTCCTCCCCCAAACCTTTCAGTTGAGAACCTTGCTTCATAAGAGCTCCCTCTTTTCCCCGCTCCTCATTTCATATCAGCCAGATGCCTCCTCCCACTATCTCCTCCTTCAGCCTTATCTCATACAATGAAGCTTTCCTTTTCCTTGCCAAGGCCAACCCCTCTACAAGCAAAAGTTATCCTATTCTACCTGATCTACAACTCTTTGCCCCCTAGATCTTTCATTAGATTCCCCACTCTTTTTTTCTTGCTTTTTTTTTGGAGGGGGCAAGCCAGGGCAATTGGGGTTAAGTGACTTGCCCAAGGTCACATGGCTAGTAACTGTTAAGTGTCTGAGGCCGGATTTGAACCCAGGTCCTCCTGACTCCAGGGCCAGTGCTCTATTCACTGCACTGTTTAGCTGCCCCAATCCCTACTCTTTCAGTTACCTTCAACCTCTCCCTCTCTATTGACTGCTTCTCTACTGGGTACAGACTTTCCCATGTCTCCTCCATCTTCAAAAAACCCTTGCTTACTCCATCCCATAGCTTATTGCTAAACTCTTGGAGAAGGCCCTCTATAATCAATGCAACCACTGCCTTTCAACTCACTCTTTTCTTAACTCTCTACAGTCTTCTGAGCTTATCGTTCTCCTATCTCTCAAATTACTAATCATTTCTTGATTGCCAAATCAACTGGCCTTTTCTCAGTCTTCATCCTTCTTGACCTCTCTGTAGCCTTTGACATTATCTATCACTCTCTTCTTCTTAATATTCTCTTCTCTCTAGGTTTTTGGGAGATTACCCTTTCCTGGTTCTCCTCCTACCTATCTGACCGCTCTTTCTCAATCTCCTTTACTGGATCTTCATCCAGGTCATGATTATTAATGGTGAGCATCCCACAGGGTTCTATCCTAGATGATCTTCTCTTCTCCCTCCATACTGCTGGTACTCTTATCAGTTCCCATAGATTCAATTATCATCTCTATGCTGATAATTCTCATATCTCCTTTTCCAGCCCTGACCTCTTTGATGACCTCCAAACTCCCACCTTCAACCTTTGATTGTACATCTAGAATTAGATATGTCCTGTAGACATCTTAAACTCAATAGTATTCTAAACTTAACTCTATTTGTGTCCTAAACCCTTTCTCATCCCTAACTTCCCTACTACTGTGGAAGATACCACCATGCTCCCAGGTACCTAGGCTTGCAAACTAGGTATCGTCTTTGACTCCTCATTCTCATCCCCTCTCCTGTATCTGTTGCCCAACTTGTTGATATTACCTTCCTAATATCTCTCAAATACTCCCTTCTTCTCTCTTCTGACCCTGGTGCCACCCTTAGATCTTCATCATCCAACACCTGAATTATTGCAATAGCCTGCTGGTTGGTCTCCTTACCTTAATTCTCTCCCAAGTTCAACTTATCCTCCATTCAGTTGCCAAAGTGATCTCTCTAAAGTACATGGCTGACCATTTAATCTCACTATTCAATAAATTCCAGCGTCTCCCTATCACCTTCCGGATCAAATAAAAGTCCTCTGTCTGGCTTTTAAAATCTCTACAACCTGACCTCTTTGTCCCTTTCCAGCCTTCTTGTACCTTCACCCCCTTCACTTACACTTTGATCCAGTGACACTGGGCTCCTTCCTTCCTCACACAAGATACCTCTCAAAGCTCCCAGCATTTGTACTGCTTGTTCCCCCCTACCTGAAATGCTCTGCTTCCTCATTTCTGCCTCCTAGTTTCCTTGGATTCCTTCAAATCCCAGCTAAGATCCTACCTTCTACAAGAAGTCTTTCCCAATCCACCTTGAGACTAATGCCTTCCCTCTGGTGATTATCTCCAATTTATCCTGATTATATCTTGTTTGTACATAGTTACTTACATTAGACTACAGGAGACTGTGGGTCCCTTGAGAGCAGGGATTGGTCTTTTTTTTGTGGGGTTTGGGTCTTTTGCCTTTCTTTGCATCCCAAGCATTTAGCACAGTTCCTGGTACATAGTATGTGTTTGATAACTATTTGGACATCTAGGTGGCACAGTGAATAAAGGAATGGAGCTTGGAGTCAGGAAGACCCATCTTCATGAGTTCAAATCTGGCCTCAGACACTTACTAGCTGTGGGACTCTGGGCAAGTCACTTAACACTGTTTGCCTTAGTTTCCCCATCTGTAAAAGAACTGGAGAAGGAAATTACAAACCACTCCAGTATCTTTGCCAAGAAAACCCCAAAATGGGGTCAAAAAAGAGTCGGATATGCTGAAAACCAACAATAACTGTTTACAGAACCAAGAAAACAATTTATACAATTACAACCATTATGTCAAGGAAAACAATTGTGAAAAGCTAAGAACTCTGGCCGATTAAATGACCAATCATGATTCCAGAGTACTGACAGTGAAACATGTCTCTTACCTCTCAGATGAAAGTGATGCACAATGAGACGCACACTTCAATCAATGAAACAAGCATTTGGTAAGTGCTTACTATGTGAGAGGTACTGTGCTAAATGCCAGGCACTATGCTAAGTACTAGGGATACAAAAAAAAAAAAAGAGGCAAAAACACAATCCCTGCCATCAAGGAGCTTACACTCGAATCGGGCACAACAACATATCAAAGTAAACCTACATCAGAATGCCAACAGAAATGAAGTTGCTTTCCATTAGCTATTGACATTATAGGAATGGATTATCTGGGAAAGTTCACAGAGAAACCTGGGAGAAAGAAAGAAGTAGAGTCAATCAGTGAAGAGTTTGGCTTTCTGTCCTCCACCTTGTCCTCCATCTCCTTCTTCAATGCAACACTTGCAAAACTTCGATGCAACCTGATCTATGTTTCCCTGAGCTTCCATGCAAAGATTCTGAAAGGTGGTATGGCTGCTACTGCCACCATTAATCATGAAATTCATGCTGAGCTCATTGGAACCAGTGAGTTCTCACTGGGACTCTGGGTAGAAAAGGAAGCAACTACCTTTTCTCTCTTTGGGAAAGAGTTTTTTTCTGCAGTTGGTAGGGTCCCTTTTTGCCTGCGAATGCCCACAGACTATTCCCTGACCCACTGCTCCTCTGTTCATTTCCTTCATGCCATTTATTTCCACTGTTAAATGAAGAAACTAGCATCTACTAATCCTGGTTGTGTGGTCAATGTTGTCTGTGGTGACAGCTAATGGGAGAGAGGGAGAGTGTGCAACGGTTCTCAACCTGTGGATCACTGGGTCACCTAAGACCATCGGAAAACATATATTTCCGATGGTCTTAGAAGCCGAGACACCACTCCTCTATCTGTCTCCAGGCAGGTCTGCCCACATGCAGATACGCCCACATACGAGTAATAAAGGGTGGCGGCATTAGGAAGGTTGAGAACCACTGGCTGTGGAGGAAAAAACAAAAGCAGAGTACATATCCTGCACCAAACCTGAGGAAGAGAGTAGAGAGTAGTAAAGTACTAATCAATGTCCATTCTGGGGTGTAATTCACAAAGCCAATGAGGCTGTTCTACAATATTCCTGGGCCAGCTTAAGGTGATAACTATAAACAGAGAAAGAGATTTCTAATCCAAAATGAGCCATTCTCTCCTAGAACAGAAATATTTTCGTAGCTGCTCAGAAAGAAAAGGGGAAAATCCAATAAGCATTTTGGTAAGAACCTGTACTCGGCTCCTCTCTACTTCCTTATGCCATTCGGCAGCAGCTCACCAATAGGCAAAGATCTCTCCAGAATGAGTCTCTTACTCAGCCCTTGTTCCTATTATCAGCATTTTATGTCATAATCTCCTATGGAATTATTTAGCTATTTCCCAAGGAGAAGAGTTCGTCTGCAATTGGCCTATAGGAACCAAGAGGACAATTTAGCAGATGATAACAACATCGTAAAGACAGAGAACTTTGGAAGAGTTAAGAACACTGATCAATAATGACAGCTAGTATTCATAGAACCCCTGAAGATTTGCAAAGCCTTCTACAAATATCTCATTTTATCCTCACAACGATCCTGGAAAATAGATGCTATTAAGTATCCCAATTTTATAGGTGAGGAAACTGAGACAGGCAAAAGTTAAGTGATTTACCCAGGGTTACACAGCTAGAAAGTTTCTAATGTGGGATTTGAATTCATGTCTTCCTGACTCGAGGTCCATCCAGCACTCTGTCCCTTGTACCACCTAGCTGACCCACTACAGTTACAGAGGACTAATGAAGAAGCATGCTAATCCACTTTCTGACAAAAAGGTGATGAACTCGATGCTGAATGAGATATACCCCTTTTTGGACATGGTCAATGTAAGAATTCTTTCTTGCCTGACAGTGTACATTTATTGCAAGGGTTTTTCTTTCTTTTTCTTTTTTTTCCAGTGTGGAAGATAGGGTAAGAGGGAGAGAAAATAGATTTTTCTTCATTAAAATATATATATATATATATATAACCTTATCTATTAGAAAGTAGGAGCAAGCTTAACTGCCTTATATGAGGGAGGCAAGCCCCTTATTCTTGTTGAATAAGTAAATAGATACATACAAAATGGGTAGAGGGTAACCTCACAGGGGAAGGCTCTAACAAGAGTAGGTAACCTGCAGCCTCAAAGCCACATGTGGCCTTCTAGGTCCTCAGGTAGGGCCTTTTGACTGAGTCCAAGTTTTACAGAACAAATGCTTTTATTAAGGAGATTTGTTCTGTGAAGTTTGGATTCAGTCAAAGGGTCACACTTGAGGAACTAGAGGGCCACATGTGATCTCCAGACCACAGGTTCCCCATCCCTGCTTAGCAGAAGGCAGGCTGGGAAAAGCCTCCTGGGGAGAAGGGGTCTTGAACTGAGTCTTGAAAGAAGATAGGAATTCTAAGAAGTAGAAATGAGGTGGATGGAGGAGCATTCCATGAACAGCGGGCAAACAGTGCAAAGGCAAGGAGGTGCAAGGTGGGCATGGCCCATGGGTGAGTTTGTCTTGCTTGGCTATAGCTATTTGTTAGAAGGGAGGGCATTTATTTGGAGGGTATGACAGAGCTGTAGGAGAGTAGCAGGTGATTAGTGATTATGATATCAAAAAAAGAACAGAAAAAAGTATCAATAACATATATACATATACATGAAATATATACACTAAAAATATAAAATAAATAATATATAATAATGTAATATATGATATATAATAATATAATATATTTATATATAAATAAATATGAAATAAATAATATAAAAATACATATACATATACACTAAACATAAATGCTAAAAAAAAAAAGGCAGAATGAACTTCGTAAGAAGACACAGACAAGCAAGGCAATGTGTTATTGTTATTATGGGGAGAAGTCTTAACATATTCATTAAAACCAGAGCTGTATGTAAGAAATTCATGGCTTCATATGCAGCCTTCTTTTTTGTTCTTTATATACTGAAATACCAGTTTTTGTTCATGATGAAAAGAAAAAAATTAAACAGCAACAAAGTACATTTAAATCATATTTGGAGTAAGAAAGTAAATTCTTTGGACTTATGCTGAGAAGGAATGAGATTGACCTTACAAGTGAAAGATGGGCCAAGAGAAGTGGCAAGGAGGTGTCCATGATACCCTACCACTCCTTTTCATGGATAGTCTTAGAGAAAGACAATTCCATGTCATACTTTCAGGAGAAAAGAAGGAAAGAGCAAGGGTCTATTTATCCTTTAAAATCTGCTGTGGGGCAACTCCTCCTGGTTCAATGGCCAGTAAAGAAGTTGCTTCAGCATCCCAAACCTCCAGGTCCTTTAATGCTGAACCAAAACATATGACACCCACCAGAATTTGGGGTTTTTTTTAGTCTCATATCTAATTTGTTGATCTGCTCTTTCTCTCTTCTATTGATGAGGCTAGTGATGTAGATTTTCCCCTAAGTACTGCTTTGGCTGCATCCCAAAAATTTTGATATATTGTCTCACTGTTTTCATTATTTTTAATGAAATTATTGATTGTTTCATTCTTTGACCCTCTCCTTCTTGAGGATTAGATTATTTAGTTTCCGATTAATTTTATTCTATGCTTCAAAGGTCTTTTATTAATGTAATTTTATTACTTTATGGTCTATACTGTACTAGACAGGCTAGCTATAGCTATATAAATGAGAAAAAGACATGGAAGGAATAAGAATAGGAAAAAGGAAACAAACTATCATTTTTTGCAGACGATATGATAGTATACTTAGAGAACCTTAGAGAGGCAACTAAAAGAATTAGATGAAACAATTAACAGCATTGGCAAAATGGCAACATTTGAAAGAAACTCACATAAATCATCAATATTTCTATAAAAGCTAACAGAAAAAGAAAATGACAATTGCTGAAGGGGGTGTGGGAAAATAGATACATTAATACACTGTTGGTGGAGCAGTGAGCTAATCCAACCATTCTGAAGACCAGTTTGGAACTACGCCTAAAGGGTCATAAAATTGTGCATGCCCTTTGACTCAGCAATACCACTACTAGGTCTATTTCTCAAAAAGATTTTTTAAAGAGGAAAGGAAAGGAACTCTTATGTTCAAATATATTTATAGCAGCTCTTTTGGTGGACCCCTTGAGAGAAGAGGCTAGTTTTTTGTTTTGTGGGGTTTGGGTTTTTTGCCTTTCTTTGCAATTAGAAACTGAATGGATGCCTGTTAATTGGGGAATAGCTGAACAACTTGTGGTATATGATCATAATGGGAAACTATTGTACTGTAAGAAACGATGCAGGGAATGGTTTCAGAAAAATCTGGAAAATCTTACATGATCTGATACAAAGAGCAGAACCAAGAGAACAATGTACACGGTAGCAGCAATATTTTAATGATAATCAACTGTGAAAGATGTTACAACTGTGATTGATACAATGATCCATGACAATTCTAAAGCACTCAAGAGAAAATATACCATCCACCTCCAGAAAGAAATCTGATGAACTCTGAATGCAGATTGAAGCGTATTTTTTTCTGTATTTTTCTTGTTTGTTTGGGGGTTTTTTGCAACATGGCTAATGTGGAATTATGTTTTGCATGACTTCATATGTACAAGGGATATTGTATTTCTTGCCTTCTCAATGGAAGAGAGAAAATTTGGAAATGAAAATAAAATTTTAAAGAATTTTGATACCATAAGATATTTAGTGGTTCTGTTGAATGGGTATTTTGCCTTCACCCTACTCTGCACTATCTGAACAACCCTCAGAGTCTGTATCTTCTGGCAAATTAAGTCAGGATTTAGGCTCATCTTGTCAATGGTATAAGAACTTCAGGAAGTACCTTCAGCAGTCCAGAAAGGACTAAGAGACCCAGGATCTCTTAGGTAGGAAACGACCATCTCAAGATCAGTGTTTGCTCACTTAAGCACAGGAAAAGAAACACAAACAGAAGTGGCTATTAGAGCCTTGAGATCTCTACTTAGGCTCACCTAAGTGAGCATGTTATCCAGCTGCTATGTTCAAACAGCCACCATAGGTACCAGGAGAGGTAGAGTAGCATTGTGGCCCCAAAAAAGGTGCATTTCATATTTTTACTTTCTGCATTTGTTTGTGAGGGTTTTGCATTCTAATACATGCTCAATTTTTTGTGAAGGTACCAGGCATAAGCTAAAACTTGGTGTACTTCTTTCTATTTCTACTCAATATTTTCCAGGGGTCTATCATATCTAACTTTTCTAAAATTCTATTTATCTCCTGAACTTCTTTCTTATTTATTTTATGGTTAAATTTTTCTAGGTCTGGGAGGAATATATTGAGTATAGCTTTACTGCCCCGTAAACTTCCTATAACTCATTTAAAGTTTCCTTCAAGAATTTGAATGCTTTACCATTTGGTGCATATGTGTTCAATATTGATATAAACTCACTATCTATGGTACCTTTTGGCAAAGCATAGTATCACTGATTATCTCTTTTAATTAATCCTATTTTTACTTTTGCTTTGTCTGAGATCATGATCAGTAGTCCTTTCTTTTTTAGTTCAGATGAAGTAGAATAGATTCTGCTCCAGTACCTTGTTTTAACTCTGTGTGTACGTTTCTGTTTCAAGTGTCTCTCTTGTAAACTATGTACTGTTGGATTCTATTTTCTAATCTATTCTGTTATCCTCTTCAATTTTATTAGTGAATTATCCCAATTACATTTACAGTTATAATTGCTAACTGTGTTTCCTTCCATCCTATTCTCTTATATTTATCCTTTTCTTTCTTAACCTCTCACTTCCTCAAAAACCTCTTTTGTTCATAACCACTGCCTCAATTCATCTACCCTTCCCCTTATCCCATCACTTTCTCTTAGCCCCTTCCTCTCCTACTCCCTTGACAGATAAGATGAATTTCCATACCCAACTGTGTGTGTGTGTGTGTGTGTGTGTGTGTGTGTATTCTTCCATCTCTGAACAAGTTCAGATGAGAGTAAAGTTCAAGCATTGCCCATTCCCCACCCCCATTCTCCTTTTCATTGGATAAGCTCTTCTTTGAACACCTCTTTTATGTGAGATAATTTAACTGTTCTTTTCCTTCCCCATTCTCCCATTGTATTCCATTTTCTCACTCTTCTATTCTTCTTTTGAGATAATCTCAATATTATAGAATCACACCCATGTCTTCTGTCAAAGTAGATTTCTAACTATCCTAATGATGATACAATTGTTAGGAGTTACATGTATCATCTTTGCATATAGAAATGTAAACAGTTTAACATTGTTTGGTCTGGTATGACTTCTCACTTATGTTTACCTTTTTATACTTGCATTGATTCTTGTGTTTAAATCTCATATTTTCTATTCATCTCTGGTCTGTTCATCAGGAATTCTTGAAAGTCCTCTACTTAATTAAATATCCATTTTTTTCACCCTGTAGGATTATATTCAGTCTTGCTGAGTAGGTTGTTCTCGGTTGCAATTCTAGTTACTTTGCCTTTCAGAATATCATATTCTAAGTATTCTGCTACTTATTATGATAGCTGCTAAATCTTGTGTGATTCTGACAGCTGCTCCATGATATTTGAATTATTTATTTCTGGCTGCTTGCAATGGGTTCTCCTTCACTTGGGGTTCTGGATTTTGGCTATGATATTCCCGGGAGTTTGGGGTTTTCTTTTGGGTCTTTTTTTTGTGGGGATTTTTTGTGGCTTTTCTTTCAGGAAGTAACTAGTGGATTCTTTCAGTTGCTACTTTGCTTTCTGGTTCTAAGCTATCTAGACAGTTTTCCTTTATAATTTCTTGAAAGATGATGTCAAGGCTCTTTTTTTATTCATGACTTTTAATGAGATTAATAATTCTTAAATTATGTCTCTTTGATCTATTTTCCAGGTCAGCTGTTTTTCCTATGAGGTACTTAACATTTCTTCTCTTCTTTTCAATCTCTAAACTTTTTTTTATAGTTGTGTCTCATGAAGTCATTAGCTTCCACTTGTCCAATTCTAATTTTTTAGGAGTTATTTTGTTAAGTGAGGTTTTTATATTTCTTTTACTATTTAGCCAATTCTAATTTTAAGGAGTTATGTTCTTCAGTATTTTTTAATTTAATATATATTCTTATTTTTTCAATTACATGTAAAAACAATTTTTAGCATTCTTTTTTTAAATTTTGAGGTCCAAGGCCGCTAGGTGGTACAGTGAATAGAGCACTCCCCCTGGAGTCAGAAGGATCTGAGTTCAAATTCGGCCTCAGATGCTTGACACCTACTAGCTGTGTGACCCTGAAAAACTGACTTAACCCCGATTGCCTCAGGAAAAAAAAAATTTGATGTCCAAATTCCAATCCAACCCTTTTCTCCCCTCCCCCCTCATTAGAAAGCAAGCAATTTGATGTAGGTTATGTATGTGTACTCATGCAAAATATATTTCTGTATTAGTCATATTGGGAAAGAAAGATTTTTCTTCTCCCCCTCCAAAAAAAAAAACACACCAAGAAAAATAAAGTTTTTTAAAAGTGTACTTTGATCTCAACTCAGTCTCTATCAGTTCTTTTTCTGGAGGTGGATAGCAGTTTTCCTCCTGAGTCTTTAGGAATTGTTTTAGATCACTGTATTGCTGAGAATAGCTAGGTCATTTACAGTTGATCATTGTATAACATTGTTGTCATGGTGTACAATGTACTCCTGGTTCTGCTCACTTCACTTTGCATCAGTTTACTTAAGTTTTTCCAGGTTTTTATTTACCATTTTAAGGAAAGTTGCATTTATTCCTATGCCTTCTAGTGTTCTTGTTTTTAATAGGATTTTATTGGTGTATGTAGTATATCGTATATGTAGTATAAAATATATATTTTTTCCAATTACTCGTAAAGACAATTTTAAATTCTGAGTTCCAGATTTTTCTTCCTTACTCCCTTTGTTCCCCCTTCCCTAAAATACTAAGCAATTTGATATAGGTTATATATGTGCGATCATGGAAAACATATTCCTATGTACTCGTTTTGTAAAAGAAGAAACAGACCAAAAGGGAAAAGCCATCAAAAAATGAAAAAATAAATAGCATGTTTCAGTCTGTATTCAGGCTCTATCAGTTCTTTCTCTGGAGGTGAATTTTCTAGTGTTTTTAATAGGAATGAGTGTTGTATTTTATCAAAAGCTTTTTTCTCCATCTATTGAGATAGTCACATAATTTCTGTTGGTTCTGTTATTGATATGGTCAATTATGCTGATAGCTTTTGAAAATTTTAAACCAGACCTATATTCCTGGTATAAATTATGCCCCCTGGTCAAAGTATATGATCTTTGTGATATATTACTCTACTCTCCTTGCTAGTGTTTTATTTTAAAATTTTCATATCAATATTCATTAAGGAAATTAGTCTATAGTTTTCTTTCTCTATTTTTGCTTTTCCTGCTTTAGGTATCAGTGCCATATTTGCGTTGTAAAAGGAATTTGGTAGAACTCCTTTATAGCATGATGTTTTCAGCAATGTTGTCATATGCTTTCAGTGAACACAAAAATGGCATTAAGGTCAGCTACTACACTGGTGACAAACTAAGTAATTTGAAAGGGCTACAAATGAAGACTAAAGTGGAGGGAGTATTGGTGTGTGACTTTTTGTTTACAGATGATTGTGTGCTCAATGCAGCCTCTGAAGTTGAGATGCAACAAAGTATGGATCATTTCTCTGAAGCTAGGGTTAACTTTGGTCTGACAATTAACATCAAGATAATACAGGTGCTCCATCAGCCAGCATCACACTATTCATACATGGAATCATCAGTTACAGCAAATGGAGAAGTTCGGAATGCTGTAGATAAGTTCACTTACTTTCCTAATGTACTTTCCAGGGATGTACACATTGACAATGAGGTTGGCGCACACGTTGCCAGAGCTAGCTCAGTGTTTGGGAGGCTCCAAAGGAAAGTGTGGGAAAGAAGAGATATTAAACTACCAAATTGAAGGTCTACAGAGCTGTTGTGCTGACTTGTCATTGTTATGTGCCTGTAAAACTTGGACAGTCCCCCAGCGCCATGCCAGGAAATGAAATTGGTTCTATTTGAATTGTCTTAGGAAGGTTCTGAAGGTACCAAACACTTTCTCAAACTAAACTGCCAAGTATTCAAATTCTACTTCAGAGAGCACAACTCCAATGGACCAACCACATTGTTCGAATGCAAAACATATGCTTGCCACAAGGACTATTTTATGGATAATTCACATAAGGCAAGCATTCACATGATGGTCAGAAGAAGCAATACAATGACACTGTCAAGGTCTCTCTTAAGAACTTTGGAATTGATTGTGCAATGTGGGAGACACTAGCACAGGATCACTCAGCACGGCATGCCCACAGCAAATAAAGTGCTGTGCTCTTTGAGCAAAGCAGAATTGAAATAGCTCAAAAGAAACACAGGATGAGCAAATTTAGAGAATCCACCCCAAATGTTCACATGAACTGTTTGTGCCCCACTTGTGGTAGAACATTCCAAGCATGCTTATATTGGTCTGATCAGCCACAGTCAGACACACTATAACTTGACTCTAGCACAGTGATGTCATTTTGGTCCTCTTTGAGAACAAAGAACAACAACCAACCAACCAACCAGTTTCCCTGCTTCTCTTTTAATTAGCTCTAATTTTGCTTTTGCTTGTCTGAGATCATGATTGCTATCCCTGCCTTCTTTTTTTACTTTAGCTGAAGTGTAATAGATTCTGCTCCAACCTTTTGGCTTTACTGTGTGTGTGTGTGTGTGTGTGTGTGTGTGCGTGTGTGTGTGTGTATGTCTCTGTTTCAAGTGTGTTTCCTGTAAACTACATATTGTAAGATTCTGGTTTTTAATCCACTCTGATATCTGCTTCTGTTTTATGGGTGAGTCAAAACCATTCACATTCACAGTTACGACTACTAACTGTGTATTTCCCTCCATCCTGCTTTTCTCCCTTGTTTATCCTTCTCTTTCTCTCCTTTCCACCCTGTCCCTCCTCAAGTGTTTTGTTTCTGAGCACCACCTCCTCTAATTAGCCCTCCCTTCTATCAGTCCTCCCTTTTCTTGATCTCTCCCCCTCTGCTTCCCTGTAGGGTGAGATAAATTTCTGTACCCAACTGAGTGCATGTTATTCCCTCTTTGAGCCAGTTCTGATGAAAGTAAGGATCCAACATTGCCCGTCACCATCCTATCATTTCCCCTTCTGCTGTAAAAGATTTTGATGCCTCTTTTTTCCTTCAGTATTTCTGTCTTCTCTTTTAATAGTTTCCTTGCATAGCTCTCATCTCTTTCCCCGATTTCTCATCTGCCACTCTTAGTTTCATTTTTAAGATCTCTTTTTAAGCTGTTTTTTAAAAATCTCCTTATTTCTTCTAGGAATTCTTATTGGGCTTACGTGCAATTTAAGACCTCGCTCACGGATGTTTTCAAGTCGCCGTCTTCTGAGTGTGTGCCTTGAACTTCCCTGTTACCGTAGCAACTTGTCCTGGTCAGGTTCTTTTTGTTGTTGTTTGATCATTTTTCCAGTCTCTTTCTTGACCTTGGACTTTATGTTAGAGTTGAGCTCTGCCCACCTCAGCTGGGGGTGGAGTTGCAAGGGAAGGGAATGAGTAGCCAGCCTGAGCTTTTGTGTTTTTTTGTATTTTTGCTGCTTTCAAAGCTCAGTCTGGGGGCCTGTAAGTTTTTGGCGTTTCCAATGTGGTATAATCTGAGGAGAGGTCTGGTTGCTGCCCTTTTGGTCTGAACTCTGTTCTTTACACAAGAAGGGCCCCTGCTCCCTTGTGACTTCAACCACCCTGGAACTGTGACCTAGAAGTGAGTAATGGGTAACAGAGCTGTCTGATGGCATCTGACACTGTAACCAGTGCTGGTATGGGGTTCCCTGGGATCTCTTTCTGACCAAGTGTCAGTTCCCTTACTATCCCTGGGCACTTGGCTGTTCTCACTCCTACTGCCCTAAAGCCCACTCCAGTATCTGCAGACCTCTTTCTCTGTTTTCCTCAAGTGTCCTGAGCTAGAAAAATATTCGCTATGACTTTGTCGTGGCTTCTCCACTCAGAATTCAGTTTGGTATTTTCTGCGGTCATTTTACATGAGAAATTTGGGAGATTTGGCAGCTATGACCTTACACTCTGCCATCTTGACGCCACCTCTCCAGTGTCTTATGTTTCTATATTTTAAGTATCAAGCATCAGTGTCAAGACTGGACTGTCATTTGGGCTATAGGAACAGAACTGGTCCTACCTAGGGTCCTGTCTTTCAATAGCTGTTCCCCTCCCAAGACCCAGGCATCTGACCCACAGACCTCCTGCACACAAGACTCAAGGATCAGCCCCTAGCCTAGCACCTGTAAGATGACAAATTTGCATATGAACTAGTCAAAGAACCATCCAGTGAGTAAAAGGTTGGGCAGTAGATAAAGTGTAGTCAGTCAACATACATTTACTAAGTACCTACTATGTGCCAGGCCCTGTGCTAAGCATTAGAGATACAAAGAAAGACAAACAACAAACAGTCCCTGCTCTCAAGGAGATCACTGTCTAATCAGTAAATCTAATGTAGAAATAAGATACAGATGCAATAAACTGGGGATAATCTCAGAGGGGAGGTACTAAAATTAAGGAGAACTGGGAACAAAAAAAACTTCTTGCAGAAGGTAGGACTTTAACTGTGACTTGAAAGAAGCCAGAATAGCAGAATGGTGGGATGGCTAGGTGGTGCAGTGAGTAAAGCACCAGCCCTGGAGTCAGGAGGACCTGAGTTCAAATCCAGCCTCAGATACTTAACAAAAAAACCCCACCCTAGCTGTGTGACCTTGGGCAAGTCACTTAACCCCAATTGCCCTACCTTCCCCTCCCCAAAAAGAAAAAAAAAAAGAATAGCAGAATAGTTTCAGTGACAACCAAGGTGGGGGTGGGGAGGATATCAAGATCATTAAAAAAAACTTTGGAGCTAAGATGAAATCTAGGCATCTAATCCCCAGGTCCTTGCCACCTTTAGGGACTCAGATCCAGTCTCCAGTCCCTGATCCCCTGACAACTGTCCAGTCTCCTCAGAGACTCAGCATTCATTCCTTCAACTGGTTTGGCACTTGAATGAGAGCTATCATAAAAGTACATGAGTTTTTCTGCCTCAGCCTGGTCTCTGACACCTAGGTCACCACCACCACCACCACCACAACCCCCAGGTGTACACACACAACACACACACACACACACACACACACACACACACACACACACACACACACACACTACCTTCCCTAGCTGCTTAATGAATTAGTTCATTGACAACCTACTTTTCCATAGATGACATTAAACAAAGCAAATAGCCTGGTATGGGCAGCTTTTTCTAAGACAGTACCACTAGGTATACCCCTATCCCCCAGCAAGCATCATAGTAGAGACAAGGGGAATGAGTCAAGCAGCTCTGAGTAGGACTGGTGGCATTCTCCAGTACCATGGTAGAGTCATACAAAGCCTATGACCAAAGTCTACTCCATAGCATGGAAGTCATTCCCCAAGGGATGTGGGAAAAGGCCCTTGGCCACACCCTTCCCTCCAAAATACAAGTCTGTCCCTATCTTTCCATCCCCTACCCCAATGTCATAAGAACATAGATCTGGAAGGGACTTCAGAGGTCCCCTAGTCCAATCTCTTAATTTTAGAGGAAGAATCTGAGGGCAAAACTGTGAAGTGACTTTTGCCAAAGATCATACAAGTGGAATGTGGGAAAGTTGATATCTGAACCTGGCCTCTGACTCCAGACCCAGGGCTCTTTCTACTGTATCATGCTGTTTCCCTCTATCTTCATTCTCTCTATCTTCCAGGATCTTATACTTTTGTTTGCCTCTACCTAGTCTGTCCTTTATCTGTATGTCATGGATCCTTCTGTCCCTGGGCTCAGTAGATTCAGCCCTGTTCTTCTGGGACCCTGCACTTCTGTTTCCCACTGACTCACTCCTGCCCCTGTTCCCAGTGACGTGGGCCCCTCTGCCCTCAGTCCATATTTTAGGACTCTATCCTTATGCACCCCAATTCCACCAGCTGCACTGTCCTTGATATCTCCCTTCCCTACTCCATGTACGCACAATGTCTATCCTCCCATGCTGGGGTGTTCAACAGTTTAAGTGAGGGAAATGGAGTAGGGAAATTTGAGGGGCTGATGACTTCTGGATCTTATTGGTCCTGTTGCTCATGGAGGGAGAAGCCATGCAAGGGGGTGAAGCCAAACCTGCAGAGGCAGATTGCATCCAAACCCAGGTGTCCATCCTCCCTTTCCATACTATCTCCCCCTCTACTTCAGCACCCCGGACAGCATAGAATGGGGAGGAGAGTCTGGGAAAGTACTTAGCTCTGTGTGTAGACTTGTGGAACATATGCAAGCAGGTTTCTAGTTTCTGTGCACATAAATATGAATATACATATACACGTGCACATATAGAGTGAGACTAATATATAATGTTTGTGTGTGTGTGTGTGTGTGTGTGTGTGTGTGTGTGTGTGTACATCTTTTTGGCAACAGAATGCATGCCTCTTACTGCACCCTCCCTCTCTCATTTCTTTGTCCCTCACTCATCTGCATGGGTGACAACAGCAGCATCAAACCAGGGAAAGTATGACTACCATCCAGAAGCATGGAAGATCCAACCAGGGCACAGACCTTAATCCAAGGCACAGATCTTTACACAGGGCACAGATCTTTTGGTCCCCCAAAATCCATCAATGGTTCTAAGAGAAGCCATCTCCCTTTGGGAAATAGGGGGAAAGGACAGAGAAATACTAACCAAGAGGAGGGGTGAGCAAGGCCCTAACTATTTTTGTACTGAAGACCCAGGAGGAGGTCAGGCTGAGCCCTGTGGGCATTCCAAGGAGGGGAGAGAACTTTTGTTGAGACTAGGGAGAGACTAATAACACTGAGACCATGCAGAACTAGGACACTGGGGCCCCTTGACATTGAGACCTTTGGACACCACACCAGGGAGGTTCCCTGGGACCCTGGGGAACTTCCTGGGGTTAGGAGGCTTCATGATCAGGAGCCAGGGACAAACCTAAGGACCCCAGGTGGGGCAGGGCAGTACAGGAGAAGCCAGGGAACTGAGGCAGAGAAGAGAAACCCGCATAACCAAGATTAAATTGTCACATGGGCTGAGCAGCTGGGGTTGGGACTGGTCCCACCAGAAATTTTTCCTTTCCTTCATCATCTTATCCATTTCATGCTCCCCCACAAGACCCTCAGCTTTCCTGTGCACAGGACCCAGGAGTCCAGCTCCAAGCCTGATACCTTAAAGTTGACCAACTTATACATGAACTGCCCAGCTGGACAGTAAGTAAGTAAAGTGAACACAGAGTAGCAGAAAAATCACTTTGGAGATGGCCAAGTTCCCTGGTGGGTGGGGGCCAAAGGGAGCAGAAAATTTTCCAGATAACCCTAAGCTGGACTTAGCCTCCATATATTCCCCCTTGTGAGTTCATAGACAGCTCCCTATCTCCATCCTCTCTAGGACCCATCACCCCAGCTACAGACTCCTCCCTGTGGAATTGGCCGGGGGGGGGGGGAGGAGGAAATGGGGATTTACTGGAGTGCTCCCAGACAAATGTCTACCTGCCAAGGTCCTTTCCCAAAGACCCAGGTATCCAGACTCAGACTCAACCTCCCAGTTGCTTAAACATCCCAGCTTGTCAATTGCTCCTCATTATCGTTACCTGAAAGTCTGGGACCTCCCTGGTAGGGGCCAATGGAGAATCATCCTGGTACCCAGGGAGAGGGCTGGGTGTGAATTTGGGCAAGTCTCATCCAGCTCCTAGACAGTCACTCAAAACACTCTGACCACATGCCATGTTTATTTAACCTCTAGCTTTGACTCCTAGGAGCAGGCCAGACTCAGGAAGCATTTGGGGGAAAGAAGGCAAGGGAAGACTCTGCATTGGCTCATCATTGACTCTTGAACTGGCAGCAGCGGGCACTAGTCCAGTCCATTCCA
>CM053580.1:551106895-551137888 GCA_028627135.1 Pseudochirops cupreus
CAGTGACAAGTGGTGGGCTCACGAACATCCCAGGAGCCACATGCAGATCCACATGAACAGCCTGTGACAATGGACCCTGAGAAGAGAGATTGTGGCTTGGACACTAGGGTTCTGGGTGGAGAAGGAAGGGAAAGAGGGCCTGGGATTTGGACTCTGGGACTCTGGGGGGAGGGAGATTGAGGCTTAGACACCAAGGTCCAGGAGGAGTAGGAGACTGGGGTTGGACACTAGGGTGCTATAGGTAGGGAACGCCAGAAGAGGGGAAGTTGGGACTAGAACACTAGGTTCCAGACTTACCTGAGGGGCAGGTGGCTAGAGCACCCCGAGAGGTAACACTGGAACAGGTCATTCCAAGCTTTAGAAGAGCAGCCAGAACTAAACCATTACAAAGAAAAGAAAGGCTATAAGATTCCTATTCAGCCTTCTCCCGGCCCAGGATGCTTCCCCTCTGGTGCCAGCCATGGAGCTCCCAGACCTTCCCAGGTCTCTATTGCTGGATCCCCTCCTGTCCTTGTTGGAACCTACTCCAATGGGCTCTGGGACCAGTCGTCAGAGGAAAATAGGGCAGGGGGCTCCTGATGGGTCAGGGAAAGTGACAGGGTCTAATTCAGGTTAGTTTGGGATTGGATTTGGAGCAAAGGGTTGGATCAGGAGGCAGTCAGGTATAGGTTTGGAATAAGGTCGAGGTTGGAGTCTATCCACGTCTAGGGGCTGTGATACCATAGGAGCTAGCCTGCTCCTCGATCTTCTTGTTTAAGAGTTCATCTAGAGAACAGTGATCCTGCCCCAAGACCAGGTGCCCAGGAAAGATGAGGAAGATGAGGAAGAGGCAGGTGGAGGCAGTCTTCATCTGACCGGTTTCTGTGGAGAAGGGAAATTCAGAATCATCCGTGCCAATGAAAACAAGCTTACTTGGCCACTGCTTGAAGCCCTCACTGGATGTGGGACAGGAGCTGGAACATCTGCGTTCTTTAAGAAAGTCAGTATAACAGTTTCCAGAGAGCTGGAGCTTTGGGAGGAGAGGAGGGAGGGATATCTCTTACATTTTAGCAGAGCCGAGAAGAAGGTGCTGATGATAACCTGCCCAACTGGGATGAGAGTCCCTCTAGGTCCCCAATGTATTCTCGTCCTTTTCCTCTTCCCCACCCCCAGTCCCTCCCCACCTTCCTCCTTCTCCCAGAAGTGCTGACTGTGGTTTCCGCTCTTGGGCAAGTGAGGCTTCCGATCTTGGCCCTAGGACATTGGTTTCCCAATACCCTAGCCCCCCAGGCTGGGGGGAAGGGAGAACTTGGTTGGATCACACAGTGTCTCCCTGGGGCAGGGAGTGCTTTGGGAGCCAGAGGGCACCCAGCGGCCTAAGACATCTCTCCTCCAAATGACACTGCCTGCAATCCTACCATTAAGGGATCTTCTGGGCAAATAAGCCAACTTGTCACACAAACATGCTTTCTTCACCTTTCTTCCCCTTGGGGGAGGGCTGAAGATCAATCAGTTGTTTCTTCCTATCAATCAATGTGGACAGTCTCTGCCGCTGCCTGGTTGAAAGCGCCTGCTGCAGGAGGGGAGGCTGAGACACGACTGGGAAGGGAAGGGGTGGAGGGGGTGAAGGGTGGGGAGTTTGGGAGCAATCAGGGGCCAGAGGCAGGGAGGTGAGCTTGACCCAGCCCACCTTTGGGATGAACTGACTCCATCTTCAGCACTCAAAGTCTTGTGACCCAACCACCCCAGCCACCTGCCCACCGGCTCCCACACCCTTCTGCCAGCCTCTCTGCCCTCTTCACACTATTGCACTCTAGCCAATCAATAATCAAGAGGCAGCTTTGCAAGCTTTAAAGTGCTATATAAAGGATAGCTATTATTATTATTTTCCCAGCTAGGTGCTAAAGTTAGAGCACTGGACCTGGAGTCACTAGGACCTGAGTTCAAATCCAACCTTAGACACTTGCTAGGTGTGTGACCCTGGGGCAAGTCACTTTACCCTGCTTGCCTCAGTTTCCTCATTTGTAAAATGAGCTGGAGAAGGGAATGGTAAATCACTCCTGTGTCTTTGCCAAGAAAACCCCATGAATAGTATTGGCATGCAAGGGTCCACAGGGTCACCAAGAGTCAGGCACAACTAAACAATATGCAGTTAGTAAGCAATTACTCCAAGTCAGGCACAGTCCTACAGACATAGGATCATAGATTAGAGCTGGAAGGGACCTCAAAGGCTATCTAATCTAACCCCCCCCTCCCATTTTACAGAAGAAGAAACTGAGATCAAGAGGCTCACCCTGAGTAATTCGTATCAGAGGCGGGATTCAAACCCAGGTTGACTCCAAAATCAACATTCTTTCCATAGAACTGCCCTGCCTTCAAGAAGCTTACATTCAGTGGGTAGGGGTGGGAGTTGGGCAGGGGATGCAACAAGTTCCCAGATCAGTAAAAGCAGATATAGGCATAGGAACTGAAGCTATGCTTTCATTGTCATAAGGTCCTCCCAGATGAGGCCATTTCCTTCACTGAGGCAGGTCAGAATCTCCGGCAATTCTCAAACTTGTCCTCAGGACTCCTGAAAAATTATTGAACACCATTTGCTCCTACCAAGAGCCTTTGTTAATGTGGGTTAGATCTAGCAATATTTACATTATCAGAAATTAAAATGTCAGTCTTATTAGTATGACCAAGAAGGAAAATAAGAGCTAGAAGGATCTCGGATCAGGCCATTTATAATTCACAGACACAAAAGTATGTGGCTCTGTTGACCTACAGCCCCCCTGGGAAACAATATTGCCCAGTGGCTTGGTTATGCCATGGAATATGTACCCCAATTGAGAGCTCCAATATCCTGGGTCTCTGCCCTTAGATCTGATTGCTGCTGCTGGGCAGATTCACAGAGACTAGGTGGGAAAGAAATCTTTTCTTTTGTTTCATTCAGTCGTTTCAGGGGTGTCTGACTCTTCATAACCCCTTTTGGGTTTTCTTGGCAGAGATACTGGAGTGGTTTGCCATTTCCTTCTCCAATTTATTTTACAGATGAGGAAACTGAGGCAAGCAGAGTGAAGTGATTTGCCCAGGGTCACACAACTAGTAAGCGTCTGAGGCCAGATTTAAATTTAAGAAGATGAGTCTTGCTGACTCTAGACCTGGTGCTCTATGCACTATGGTGCTAGCTGCACCAGGGAAATTTTAGGGGCAATCAATTGGTGGGTAGTTTGGATGGCCACTCCCCGCTAAAAACTGCAAAGACACTGTGATTGGTAAAGTTTGTTAATGATGGAATTTACTCACCTTGCATTCCTAAACCTAAATATAGCTAACCAAGTCAATTGTCGGGTACATAAGAACTTCCCAGTACATTCAGAGGTCAATCAGTAATTAAACATGGAATCACTTCTATCAGTTAGGGCCCAGAAGTAGGCCATTTCCCAAAATTATGGAAATAGTTTTAACCTTATGGACTCCCTGAAAGGGTCTAGGGAACCCTTGGGGGTCCTCAGATAGCACTTGGATAATCACTATCTTAGAGAGTTGCCTAAAGCTCTGAGAGGTCAATGATACAATTAGGGTCAAACAGCCAGTTTGTAGCAGAAGAGAGACTTGAACTAAGATCTTCTAGGCTCCAAGGCTTGGTACCAAACTGTCTCTCAAATAAAGTATTTATACAAATAAGGGATACATACAAACTAGAAATACAAGTAAGCCATCTAGGTACAGCAGGTCAGGTCAAGAAGATCTGAGTTCAGTTTTGGCCACAGAGATGCACTAGTTGCACCAGACTGGGAGAATCAGTTGACTTTTCTGGGCCTCAGTTTCCCCATCTGTAAAATGTAGAAGTTGAAAGGAAAAAAAATTTTTTAATGTAGAAGTTGGACTAGACAACCTCTAGGATCCCTTCAAACACTTGATATAGAGCCCTTTGATTTGGGGCTTTGTAATGGTCAATCTCCCCATCTCAAGTCCCTCCCCAGTCTAGTTCATCAACTGTCCACAGAGGTCTTCTAAAATGCAAGTAGGTCTGACCAACTCCCCTCTCCCTTCCATCAATCCCAGCCCCCCACCTTGCACCAAATATCTATTCAAATAAAATCCAGTAGCTCCCTATTACCTTCATGATCAAATAAAAAATTCTCTGTTTGGACATTTAAAGCCCTTTATAACCTGTCCTCTTCCTGCCTTTCCAGTGTCCTCACACCTTACTCCCTTCTATGTACTCTGAGATCCAATGAGCCTGGCCCTCCTCTCTCTTTTTTGCATAAGACTCCCTCTCCATCTCCCAACTCGGTATTTTTACTTGTCTCTATGCCTGGAATTCTCTTCTTTCTCTCCTTGGCTTCCTGGTTTCCTTGCCTTCTTTCAAGATTCTGCCGATGTCTTTCCTCTGAGATTATCTCCAATCTCTATTGTATATACAGTTATCCCTTCCACATCGCAGGGGTGAGGGGTGCTGGACTCCTACATGACTTTCCCCATTGCGGTTTCCATATATTGAGGATTGGCATAAAAAATTAAATAGGATTTTTTTTGGAATTTTGCAGAAGCTGCAGATGACATGGAAAAAAGTTTAGAAACTCAGAAATGCATCAAATATACGTACAGTACAATTTCTTATGCCAATCCTCAATATGTGGAAACTGCAGCGGGGAAAGTCATGATGTGGAAGGGATAATGGTAGATGGTTTGCACGAAGTTGTTTACGTGTTATCTTCCCCCACTAGATCTGAGAGCTGGGATTGTCTTTGTATCCTCAGTGGTTATCACAGTGCCTGGCGCTTAGTAAGTCCTCAATAAATGCTTGTTAGTTGAATGACTAGTTGATTTGGATGCACTAACAACTAGGGAAAGCAGGAAAGGCTCCCTCAAGAAAGTGGTACCTGAGCTAAGCCTTAAAGGGTTCCAAGATTTGGAGGCAAGGAGGGAGAGCATTCCAGGCAGGGGGCACAGCCTGTGCAAAGGGATGGAGTCAGGAGACAGAATGTCATGAATGGGCAACAGCCGATAGGACAGTTTGTTTGGAGTAAAGGGTACACAAGGAGGAGTATGCGTAATCCTCCTGGAAAGAGAAGCTGGAGTCAAGTTATGAAGAGCGTTAAGTACCAAAGAGGAGTTTGTGTTTTATCCTGACAGTGGTGGGGCAGTACTTATGCTTCTTGGGCATGGTAGCGACACAATCAGACCTGAGCTTTAAGAGTATCATTTTGGCAGCTGTGTGTAGTATGGACTGGAGAAGAAATAAACTCGAGGCAAGGAGACGCCTCGGGAGGCCACTGAAACAATTCAGAAGGAAGATTATTAGGACCCGGTCTGGGGTAGGGACTGTGTGAGGGGAGAAGAAAGGACAAGCCCAAGAGATGTAGAGGGGATGGAATCAACCAATTGGCTAGAGAGGGGGAGGGAACACGGGCCATTCCACTCTGATATTTCTTTTTTTTTTCTTTTAAATTTATTTATTTTTAGTTGACAACATTCAGTTCCACAAGTTTTTGAATTCTAAATTTTCTCCCCCTCCCTTTCCTTCCCCCTCCTCCCCCCAAGACGGCATGTAATCTGAAATAGGTTCTACATATACCTTCACGTTAAACATATTTTCACAACAGTCAAGTTGTAAAGAAGAATTATAACCAATGGAATGAACCACAAGAAAGAAGAAACAAAACAAAACAAACAGAGAGAGCAAATGGTTTGCTTCAGGCTGCATTCAGACTCTGTAATTCTTTCCCTGGATGTGGATATCCCTTGCCATCACGAGTCTCTTGGAGTTGTCCTCCAACCCCGCATCACTGAGAGGAGCCCAGTCTATGAAAGTTAGTTATCACAGTGTGCATTGTGTACAGGGTTCTCCTGGTTCTGCTCCCCTCACTCAGTATCAGTTCATATAAGCCCTTCCAGGTTATTATGAAGTCCATCTGCTCCTCATTTCTTATACCACAATAATATTCCATTACATTCATAGACCACAACTTGTTTAGCCATTCCCCAACTGATGGGCATCCCCTTGATTTCCAACTCTTTGCCACCACAAAAAGATCTACTATAAATATTTTTGTATATATGGATCCTTTTCCCATTTGTATGATCTCTTTGGCATACAGCTCTAGAAGTAGTATTGCTGGGTCAAAGGGTATGCACATTTTATAGCCCTTTGGTCATAGTTCCAAATTGCTCTCCAGAATGGTTGGATCAGTTCACAACTCCACCAACAATGCATCAGAGTTCCAATTTTCCTACATCTTCTCCAGCATTTATCGTTTTCCTCTTTTGCCATGTTAGCCAATCTGACAGGTGAGATGTGGTACCTAAGAGTTGTTTTGATTTATTTTTCTCTAATCAATAATGATTTAGAGCATTTTTTCATATGGATATGGATATATTTAATTTCTTCCCCTGAAAACTGCCTGTTCACAACCTTTGACCATTTATCAAATGGGGAATAACGTGTATTCTTATAAATTTGACTCAGTTCTCTGTATATTTTAGAAATGAGGCCTTTACCAGAGACCCTGGTTGTAAAAATTCTTTCCCAGTTTTCTGCTTCCTTCCTAATCTTAGTTGCATTGGCTTTGTTTGTACAAAAACTTTTCAATTTAATGTAATCAAAATTATCCATTTTGCATTTTGTAATGCTCACTATCTCTTGTTTGGTAATAAATTCTTCCCTTCTTCATAAATCTGACAGGTAAGCTATTCCTTGCTCTCCCAGATTGCTTACAGTATCAGCCTTTATATCTAAATCATGAACCCACTTTGACTTTATTTTGGTATATCCACTCTGATATTTCTCATTTTGTCCCATTCCTGAAGTGACCTTCCCTGCCCCAATCTTCCATATCCTCCCCATCCTTGGAGGTCCATTTCAGGCCCTGCCTCCTCCAGGCTGGGGGCCAATCCCCTCCTCCTCTTTGTATGCCTCTTTTGTCATTATTATATTCCATTTATTATCATGAAAGCTGCCTCACTGGAGTCCTACCAAGCTCAAAAGGCTTTGAGTACAGTCCCATTGGAGGACTGTGTGTCTCTTGTCTGAGGCTCAGCCTCTCTTCAGCCTGATGGGGACTCTTTTAAGTAGGGACTAGGTTTGGTTTTTTTTTTAAATTTCTTTGTATCCTCACTGTCTAGCACAATGCCTGGCACATAGTAGGGGCTTAATCAATGCTTGTTGACTGACTGACTGATCTTCCTACCTGATCACTCCTCCATTTTCTTTGCTAGTTCATCATCTATCTCCCACCCCATAAGTATGGTTGTCTCCCAAGACTGGTGCCTGTACCTTCTTTCCTTTCTTGTGAACTAAGAGTTTTGATCTCTATGTGTAAATGTATGCAGGGAATCTGTAGCCCACCTGCTTGGTGGTTTAGGAAGCTGCCCTCACTAAAGCAAGGTCCTGTCTCCACACCCCACCCCCCTCACCTTGGCCCAGATACCTCCATACTCAAGCTAGAGTTTTCAAAATGTAAATGACTCATTTGCCTATAATATATCATAAAGTTATCACAACATTGGTTACTCTCTCCCCCACCCATTACTCCAATAAAATCTCCTAATATGGCTTAGGTATAGCTTGAGTCTCCTTCCTCATTCCACATGGCTTTCTAGAAAACATAGTTTTGGTCTATCTTTGCCGCATGGGAGAGAAAGAAAATAAAACATGTTACTAAGACTCTCCAAATGACTACTTTCTGCTCAGGTAAAAGGGTGGGGAATCTCTGTTCCCTGCAACAGTAGTCACCTCATTATTGGATGAGGTGACCACTCACACATTTGATGCTTCCGGAAGGTTTTGGAAGAAGACAACGTCTCATTGCCCACTCCCCAGCTTACAGTCAAAAAGTGGTAGAAATACACTATCTTACTAAACTCTGCCTGGATCGTGGACAGTTCAGAAAGGTCAATGTCAGGACACATCGTGATCTTCTTCCCAGAAACCCTGCTTATCCACTGGCCATGTAATCTCCTCTTCAGTGGTCTGACTCTGGCAGGTCTCTGTACAGGGCCCTGGTCGCTGTGCCTCCCTAAGTGATGTGGGCCCCAACTAAGGTAGTGGTTGTGACCCCGTCACACATCCTCTCAGTCCCCTGGATGAGCTGCCCACAGCACAAGCAAATGAAAATGTGTACACTGTCCTCATCTAGAGAAAGAGCTACAGAATCTGAAGGCAGATCGGAGCAGACTAGTTTCACTTTTTTCTTTCTCATGGTTTTCCCCTTTTGTTCCGGTTCCTCTTTTACAACGTGACTGATGTGGACATCAGTTTAATATGATTGTACGTGTATAACCTATATCAGATTGCATGCTGTCTTGGGAAGGGGGATGGAGAGGGAGAGGGGAAAATTTAGAACTCGAAATCTTATAAAAGTGAATGTTGAAAACTGAAAATAAGCAAATTTAATAAAATGTTTTAAAAATTAAAAAAAGGAAGCAAAAGAAATCATTAGCATTTATATCAAGCTTCAAGATTTGCAAAGCACTTTATGTACGTCAGCCCATTAGGTCCTCACAGCAAGCCCGTGAAGTAGATAATTATTATTCCCATTTTACAGATGAGGAAACTAAAGCACAGAGAGGTTAAGTGAGACTTCCCCAGGGTCAAACAGTCATTAAATGTCTGTGGCAGGATTTGAATCCAGGTCTTTATGGGTCTTCTCTATCCATTGCTCTGCCTAGGAGTCACAAAATTCTTCCATACACAATGGAAAAATGTGCTTTCTTAATGAGGAGCGTAGGTTACAGTCCCTTGGGTATTTCATCAACTCACAAATTCAATTATTACCTCTATGCAGATGTCTCCCAGACCCATTGAATCAGCTCTAAAATCTACGCTAAATCCGACATCCCTGAAGGATGCCTACTGGACCCTCCACACTTACTGGGGTCCTCAAACTCAGAACGTCTGAAATTAAACTGACCCTTCTCAACTTCCCTATTTCTTCTGAGGGCACCAGCCTGCCTCCAGTCACCCAGCTTCACAACCACCTCACCCCCCTTGCCTCCCTTCTCCCTGCTCACATCGTCCCCCTTCTCTTCACTCACAAAACCACAGCCTGGACATCCCCTCTCCCCTGGACAATTGTATTAGCCTCTTATGGGGTCTTCTGCCTCCCATCTCTCTCCTGCTCCCACTGATCCTTCTCCCCACTGGCAGAGCATTCTTTAGGCACACAATCATGATGGCGTCATTTCCAAGTTGCAAACTGGGAAAGACTTGGGGGAAAAAAATGAGGTGAGGAATTACGGATATCTAATACTCCATAAATTGTTGGACTTAGTTGAGGTGTTGGTTAGTTTTGCTAAAGTAAATTTTTTTTCGTCTTTTTTTCTTGATTATCAACTAGGTGGTACAGTGGATACAGCTCCCGACCTGGAGTCAAGTTCAAATCCAGCCTCAGATACTTATCAGCTGTATGACCCTGGACAAGTCACTTAACTCAGCTTCCTCAATTGTAGAATGGAGATGATAATAGCACCTAACTGCCAGAGTTGCTTGTGAGGATCAAATGAGATCATCATCACAGGCACTTTGCACCCAGAGAAGGCAGGATCACTATGGTTAGTAGGACCTCAGAGCCCAACTGTCCAAACTTTCTCCCCGGACTACTCACCCACCTACCCAAGCACCACAACTGTGTGGCTGCTGGCCCCTCCCACCCTTGCCCCATGATTACTTTCTTCACCACTGGCTTTTTCCCCCACTGGTCTCTCCTTCCTTCTTGGTGAGCCATAACTACCATTTTCTTAAGTCTAGGGCAAGCTTTATAAAACATGGCAGCAACCCTCTTCCTCTCCCTCAATAACACCCTTAAGTCAACCTTTAAAAACAAACTCAAATAGGGGATGGGTACGGTGACCCCAGGACAGTGAAGGCACTCTGCCTCAAAGGGGAAGGGAGCTGGCCGGTCACTGTGGGGTGCAATAGCTGGAGAGAGGAAGCATGCACCATCTGGTAGTTTCCAATTCTAACCAATAAGGTTTTGCTGTATACAACTCAAGTTTTCTTGCCAAAGATACTGCAGTATAAAACTTAGTCTGCTGATGTGCTCCAGTTACAAGATTAAGAACAAGATGGTCCCTGCCCTCAAGTGAACTGGGCCAGTTTACTTCCCCATCTCGGGTGAGGTCTCCTCATGCATACAATGAAGGCCCTTCTCCAGGTCAATTTACAGATGAGGAAACTTAAGCAAACAGGATTAAGTGACTTGCCCAAGGTCACACAGCTAGTGACTGAGGCCAGATTTGGCCAGAAAGATATGTTTTCCCAACTGCAGGCCTGCCACTCTAGCCACTGTGTCTCCTAGCTCCCCAATAAACTTTGCTAACTAGCAACTAAATTCACCTGTTTGCAGCTGGAGTGCACATTCAGTCTGCACCTTTGAAGTCTTGGCATTCTGGGGCAAACCCTCTTAGTTATAACTCTGCCCTCTACCACAGCTCTCTCCTCTGGCCAAAATCTTCTAGTTTGTCTCTCCCCTCCTTCATCACCACTCTTCACTCCCTGATAGCTGGTTTCCACCCCCACCTCTCTCCCAACAGTCAACAAAGTCCTCATTGCCAAATCCAGGGCCCTATTCTCGCCCTCACCCTCCCTGACCCATGTATCTTTTTAACACGGATGACAACCCCCTCCACCTAGACACTTCCAAGTCTCTGGACTAGGCTTTGCTCCCTCTGCCTGCTTCACTGAAATAAGGCATCACATCAACCTTGATAGACTTAATTCTTCTCCACAATACAATGATCTAAAACAGCTCCAAAAGACTTGTGATGGAAAATGCCATCCACATCCAGAAAAAGAACTACGGAGTCTGGATGCAGATTAAAGTAGACTATTTTCTCTTCTTTTGGTTTTTTCTTTCTTGTGGTTTTCCCTTTCGTTCTGATTCTTCTTTCACAACATGACTAATGGGGAAATGTTTAATATGATTGTACACATACAGCCTATATCAGATTGTTTACTGTCTTGGGAGGGGAGAGAGGGAGTGAGAGAGAAAAAAAATTTGGAACTCAAAATCTCATAAAAGTTAATGTTGAAAACTATCTTTGTGTGTAATTTGAAAAAATAAAATACTATTAAGTGGAAAAAATTTTTCAAAAAAGAAAAATAAAGAATCATAGATTTACATTGGGAAATAGCTACCTCAGAGATCATCTGGACCAACCTTATCTTGTTACATAATGAGGAAATCTAAAGGGCCAATATGTAACATGGGAGGCACCAAAGGAGAAGCAACTTGATCAGGGCCAAAAAGTCAGTCAGGAGGCCAGGCTCTGCCTACAAAGCTGGTGCTCTCTGCAGCCCACCACACCCAGTTCTCATCTTCTTCCTTCCCCTATCTTAATGGGCCTGCATCCCTATGGGGTCTGCTACTGGCCTCCTTTCTACACACTCTATCCAGTCCTAGCCCTCTTCCCCCCCCAACTCGAGACCCATATATCTCACTAGTACCTCAAATTAAACATGTCCAAAATGGTGCTCCTATCTTCCCCCTTACACAAAGCAGCTTGTTCTCATGACTTTCCTATTGCCACTGGTTATGCCACCACCTTCCCTATCAACCAGGCTCAAAAAACTGTCATCTTCTGACTTGTTCCTCCCCCATATCCAATTGCTTCCATTCTGCCTCCACACTACGGAGACCCATTCTCTTTTCTCAGTCCCACTCTCAAGGCCCTCCCCATCACCTTTCATCCCCTACCAGCAGCTTTGTCCTTCTCCCCTTGGAGCCAAAGTAACCCTCCTAATGTTTAGGAAAATGCCTTAGGACACTGTCACCCAGAGGACTATAGATCCAGAGCTGGATGGGGCCTTGGCAGGCATCTAGCCCAATGCCTTCATTGTATACATGAGGAGACCTCACCCGAGATGGGGAAGTAAACTGGCCCAGTTCACTTGAGGGCAGGGACCACCTTGTTCTTAATCTTGTAACTGGAGCACATCAGCAGACTAAGTTTTATAAACGTCTGGGAGGTCTTGACACACCCACTGCCTAAAATGTACCTATCTGAGTGTATGCCTTATCCCTAGCTCCAGCGGAAAGACTGGATCAAGGTGTTGTGAACCTGGGGCAGAAGGGAAGGGAAAGCATTGCAGCATGCGGGAGCTGGAAAGTGACCATCTAGGGCAAGATATCTTAACCTTTTCCATGTCCCAGACTCCTCTGGCAATCAGTCTTGTAAAGCTTATGGACTCCTCCCTTCTCAGAACCATGTTTTTAAATGCATAAAACAAAATACATAGGATTACAAAGGAAGTCAGTTGTATCGAAATAAAGATGTAACTGTTTCCCATTGAAGTTCACAGAACCCCTGAAAATCTATCCACAGACCCCAGATTCAGAGCCCCTAATTGAGGGGGAAACATCTTACTTTATGATAAGCCCATGGAGGCCTGAAAGAGAGACAACAGCGACCAACACTGCCATTCATCCAGGCATTCGTTACCACCCACCCAGACTACCGTTTGCCAACTTGCACATCTTTGCCCTCCAATCTAACCTCCATATCAGAGCCAGAACCATCCTCTCTATGCACATGATTAGAAAAGGAAATGGGCCAGCCCAGGAGTGAGACTGAGGGATGACAAAGGGACCTCTGAGCACGGGGCTGGTACCCACAGAATGTGAAGAGAACTTGAGGAAGGCCACCAGCCTGTTGGGTGGGCGCTGCCTCAAACAGGAAACAGGGACAAGAGCTGCACAGATTAAGAAGGTGCCAATGGGCTGGGATCCTGGAAGGAGTGCCCATGTCATCAAAGGATGCACACATCTGGTCCCCTCACTCCTCGTCTCCAACGGTGAAGGCTCATTGAGGTCGGGGCCTGCTATGAGGATCTGGACGCAGGAAGAAGGTGACCCAGAGAGGGGGCGAAATGAGATCGGGGGTCTATGGGATTTTATTGACTGTTGGGTACAGGGGAGGGGAATACATCAAGCTGTCCTAGACTCAAGGCAGAGGGATGTCCTCCAGCTTCTGGTCCAGACTCTTGAGGTCATCCAGGAACTGGGTGGGAGTGAGGATGTGGGAAGAACCTGACAGGTACAGAAAGATTAGGTGGAGCTTCCTATGCCTTCTAGACTCAGGCAGCAGATGTCCCAGATCATCTCCCAGGTTCTTCCCCCCCCCCTCCCCGCCCAGGCTCTAGCCACATTCCTCAGGGATCCAGGTTCTAGCCCCCACTCCCCAGGTTCTGGCTCCCACAACTCTCAGGGGTCCAGGTTCTACCCCCCCCAGGCTCTAGCCCCTAAATCCCTCAGGGTTCCAGGCATCCTGCCCCCACCTCTAACTCTGCCAGGGCTTCAGGAACCTGAGCTAGCCCCAACTCACCAATGAGCACCTCCCACTTTCCTTCAGTGGCCCGGGTCACCTCATAGGCTGCCCGCATCTCAGACATAGCCACACCACCCAGTATGTAAACCAAGAGTCGGGGCCCAGCCCGAGAAGACTCCACTGAAGTTTTGTTCTTGTGCCAATGACCAAAGCGAGCACTAATAGAACAGGAAGGGACTGAATCAGGGGAAGGTCAAGCCCTCCACCTACACCTCCCCCTACCCCCAGAGGGTTCACAAGGACCCTGCCTTGGCTGATGGCAAATGACAGTTTCCCCCCCACCCCACCCCCCGACCTCACCTGACAGCAGTCTGGGAGCTGGAGGCGGGGGCAGGGTCAGACACAAAGGGCCATAGTTTCCGGTCCAGCTTGTCCTCCACAGCGTCCTGGAGAGGGAGCACACACAGGCTCAGAGTGTCCTTCATCATCCCACCTCCTCCAGAGAGGCTCCTCTTGTTCTCCCCTCCCAGGGATCATGGATCAGATGCCAGGATAATGCCCATAATGAGGGATTTGCCATTAAGCCTAGCTGTGGCTTAGGAGGCCAGGGGAGGTGGATGGGAGAGGAGTCGGAGTGTAGGAGGAGGGTGATGGGAGCGGGGAGGGGAGGAGGCCGGGAGAAGGGGTCTGGGAAAGGGCAGGGCAGAGAAATAGGAAAGCAGGAGGCCAGGGCTCAGGGAGGCTGGGGGAGGCTAAGAGGTAACTAATGATCACAGGATTAGCACCCTCCCTCTCACCTCCATCACATCCTTGATGAGGGGTGTCCACCGGGACAGCTGGTAGGTTGGCTCCAACCTCTCCTTTCGATCTCCTCGGCTAGGAGCCCCGGAGCCCTGGGCCAGGGGATGGAGGGGAGGGGGTCATGGGTAGGGCCAGAAAGGGAGGTGGGGGTGGGGGGAAGTACCTCCCCAGGCAGCAAAACAGGCCAGGCTAGAAAAAAGAAGACAAAGAGAGAGACAGAGAAAGACAAGAGACTGAGCCAAGAGACAGAACAGAGGAGAGGGGAGATATAGAAGAAGCTGGGGCCTCAAGAAGATGAGGCTGAGCCAGGAACTTGGCAAGCTCCCCACCACCATGTCTGTCTCCACTACTCCTGTTCCCAGGCTGGCTTCCAGGGTGAGAGCTGGCACACCCTCCCCCTCCTAACCCATTCATATGAAGGACAAGCTCCATGCCAGGAGTCAGCAATGACTGTGGCCATCACTCCTGGCCCCATACCGTGGCAATGGTGACCGTGGCCCCAAGCTGCTCCAGGTTTCGGATGAGGTTGCTATGTGCTTGCACATTGGCATGTTGGATGAGCTTGGCCAGATTCTCCTCGGTTACTCCTGGGGATGGGCACAGCACCCACACATGTATATGGGTCCATGTTTAAACACATGACATGTCCCCAGGTACCCCAAGAAGAGGGGATCAGGGATGAATGAGAGGACAGTGGGCAGTGATTGAGGCCCCACTCCCCACCCATGCTCATACCATTCCGAAGCAAGATGTAGAGGAGGAGGATACGGATCTTGTCATATGGGGGGACCGCAGTGTCCAACAGCACAGGGACAATCAGCTTCATAGCATCCTTAATCTTCTCCCCTTCTGCGTCTGTGCCCAAAGCCAGGTCCTGGAGAGCCGGGGCCAGAGGCAAGGGCTCAGCCACCACCATGGGCTCACATGGCCCAGGAGCCTCTGGATCCCTGGGCATCCCCTGAGTCCCCGCCCCTGAACTAAGCTTGGAACCCCTGGAGCGCTGAGCCCCTGCATCCAGGTCCAAAGGCTTAAGGGATCTGTTCTGTGAAGTGTGGAGGCCACATGTGGCCTCGAGGTCGCAGGTTCCCCACCCCTCTTAAGCTAAGGCCTGAACCCCGACAAGCTGAGGGCCCCCCACCTGCTCGACGCTGCAGAGCCTCTCTATGGTGCCCTTGAAGTGCTTCATGCAGTCATCAGCCAAGTTCAGGTGTGTCGAGTACTGGGAATCAAAGATCAGGTCTCCTGGTGGGCACCGAAAACTCCACCATGTCACCCAGCCCCTTCCTCTCCACAAACCTGTGCTGGCCTGAGGCATCATGCTCCTCCAATGAAAGGCTCCACCTCCCATCTCCCAGTCCTGCTTTCGCACCGGCTGTCTCCCTTGCCTGACATGCTCTCCATCCTCCCTCGCCTACCTGCTTCCCCCCAGCTTCCTTTAAGACTCAGTCCACCCCCTCTCAGATTACCTGTATGGTAATGTCAGGCTGTCTGAAAGGAGCTGTTCACAAACCATCTCCCCTAATAGACTGTGATCTGAGAGCAAAGACTGTGTTTTGCCTTTCATCGTACCTCTAGCACTTAGCATACAGTAAGAGCTTAATAAATGCTTGCTGAATGACTAGGTGGCAAAAAAGGAGCCAGCAGGAGTCTGGCCCAGGCCACAGGGAGCAAGCTGGGGAAAAGGTGGGATACCTGGCCCCTTTACTCAATCAGTGCGTCTGCCAGCTCAGGAGAGTCCCCGAAGTACACCTGCCCAGTGGGACCTGGGCTTCCCTCACCTTGTTCAGCTCCTTCTGATATTGGGGCATCTTCTTCAGGATGTGGGAGAGGTCTTTTATGTTGGCCTTGGGAGGAAGGAGGGGGAAGAGAAAAGCGGGGCTCAGGCCCTCCAACCTACCTCTACCCCCCTAACATGCTGAACATCACCACAATACCCGAGGCCTTGTCACCCAACCTGGTCCCATCCCTGTCCCAAAACACCCTAAGGCTCAGCCCACCCAAACTGATCCCATCCTCAACACTCAAAGCCTCTCCTAGGGCTATGCTCCCTCTACCCAATCCCCAAATCCAAAGGCCTTCAAGGCCCAGCCCACTCAAACTCACCCCAACTACCATCACTCAAAGCCCTCCCTCAGATCTTCTCCACAACCCAGTGTCCCCAACCTGTCTCCCAAAAGAGCTGACCCCTCACCAAGTTGGATCCTCCCCTAACATTGCCACCAACACTGAAGGGATTCACCCAGCCATTGTGGCCCAAACCCAGATCTTCCTCTCCACACATCTATTCTCTTCCACCTAACCTGGCCCAGGCCCCAGACAAACAGGAGCCCTGCTCACCTTATCTGTGGTCAGCCTCTTGCTCTCACAGAAGGTCTTCAGCAGCTCCGTGACCCTCCTGAAAGTGTCAAGAGGGCAGTGAGGACACGAAAGAGGAACAGGCACGAAGGGGGCTGGGCTGGGGGGCTTGGGAACAGTGGGTACAAAGGTCAGAGGTTCCCAGATGTAAAGCTCGAAGGGACCTTAAGAGTCATCTAGTCCAATCCCCTCATCTTACAAATGGGGAAACTGAGGCCAGGAGAGTTTGCCCAAGACTACAGGTGCAGGTTACAGGAGCCAGGGTGTGAACGCAGGTACCTGACCTCAAATCCAGTGGTCTTTTCACTATTTCATGTTACCTTCCCAAGAGAAGGTAGATTAGCCTGGATTTGACCCCAGGCCCTCTCACAGCCTAAAGGGACCTACCTGGACACATCTGCAATGTGCATGTGCCTCAGTTCCACCCACAGCTCATCATCCTCATCGAGCAGCACAGACTTCTCCCGGGTCTCACTCAAACCCGTTGTTTCGTACCTGGAAGGACAGGATGAGATCAGCTCTTGAAGGCAGGATGTTCTGAGGGATGGGCCTGGTCCTTCCCTGCACCCCTCCACCCAGACTGCTGCTGCCACGCCCACATTCACACCTGTAGGTGTCCTGCTGGATGTCCAGAAGGTCATAGGCCATGGCCTGGAAAGTGAGCTCATGTAGCAAAGGGGTCACTGGGTCTGAGCCCCGATCTACAATCACCAGCTGAGACCGCATCTTCTCAGGGCCCTGGCAACAGAGATGGCGGGAGAAAAGGGGTGAGCCCAAGAAAAGTCCTAGCCGCCTCCCCTGCCCCAGGACCCCTGCTCGGCTTGGCTCTCACCTCCCCCAGGCTGGGATTGTCTGCTTTGAAGGCATTAAGCTTGGCGAGGACAGCATGGGCAAGCTGGGCAGTGTCCTCAGACCCCCTGTGAAAAAGTGGGGGGCATTGGAATAACGTTGTGCCGTAAGAAATAACCACATGGATAGTTTTCAAGGAAACTGGGAAGAAATCTATGAACTGATGCAGAGTGAAAGTTGCAGAACTCAAGAACAATTTATACAATAATAACAACATTATTTAGAAACACAAGTTTGGAAGACTTGAGAACTCTGGCTAATGCAATGACCAACCACAAGTCCTGAGGACTGAAGATAAAACACACCACTCCCTGCAAGAGAGGAAAGGGACTTAGGGTGCAGAACAAAACACACATTTCTGGACACAGCCAATGTGGGAACTTGCTTTGCTGAACTATGCATGTTTAGCATGAGGGTTTTCTTTTTTTAATTGTTCAATCGAGGTGGAAGATAATAAAGAAATGTTTGTCGAAATGAGTACATTTTTAAAAAAAGGAAATGCAGGAGACACAAGCAAGGGAGATGAAGGACAGGGAAAAGGGATCCAGGATGAGGAACCAGACACCCCGAAACTGTTCCATCACTACGGAGTGGGCCAAGAAAGGAGGAGGCCCGTCCCAAAGCCTGTAGTTTGCTCCAGAGTTTTTTGGTCTGATGGGGAAGGTGGCGCAAAGTATCAGAGCCAGGACCAGGATTGAGGGCAGACGGGGAAGGACTCTGGGAGGGTCTAGGATCAGGAAAAGAAGGAAGGAGGAGAAGTCACACCTTCGGTAGCGAATAGCAGGATACTCGTGCAGGGTGGCGCAGAGGGTAGCAATCTGCTGGGCCAAGCTCTCCAGCTGCCGAATCCTTGCATTGGCCCGGAAGGGGCAGTACAAGTTATAAGTACTATGGGCGGCGTCCAAGGAAAACACCTAGGAGGTCGAGGGGTAAAGGTGTAGAGCCTGGAGGACACTTCTGACTGCTAGGTAACCCTGACTTTCATTCCCCATGGCATCCTTCCAGACTTCCCCTGCCTCTCCTTACTGCACAGGCCTTCTGGCCCTGTCCTTCCCCACTCCATCCTACAGACTCCTTATCAGGCCCACCTGGGACTCATAGGGAAGGAAAGCCAAGTGAATCTCCTTGAGCGTCTTCACGGCCTTGGCCAGCCTCGATCGGCCCAGTTCGAGGAAAAGGGGCTCAGGACAGGCTAGGCAGGGGAGGAAACAGGACAAGGAGAGTCAGAGCAGGGATCCAGGGATAGTCCCTGGAATCATTCCTGCCTCCTCCCCCCAACGCCCACATCCCTGTCACTCACTGTCTGTGAAGAAGATGTGGGCAGCTTTGTAGGTAAAGGTGGGGGTTCCCCGGAAGTCATTGATCAAAGCCTGGACAGACTGGGAGAAACGGGAGAATCACTCCCTCTGGCCCCAACCCCTGAGGCAAGAGAGAAAGCATTCAGCCTGAGGGCTTTCCAGCTCAGTAGCCTTTACCTTCTCACATGGGCTCAACAGGTAAATGGCTTCCAAGCTGGGGATGGGTTCCCTGCGCTTGTTAATGTCCTCCACAACTGGGCATTCATCCATGGCACCACACCGAGCGATGTAACAGGAGATGGAACAATACAACATGGAAGATCATGGGGAGGCCACCAGGGATGAGAGGTCAACTCCCCACCACTTCCCCTCATCCCCCAGAAGAGAGAGGAGGGGAGAGCCAAAGCTCCAATCTACTGGTGATCTAGAGTCACTCCCTGGTGACCTGGAAGAGACCTCCCAATTATCTGTGAGCCATGCTCTGGACTGCCCAGGACGTTGGGGGCCTCATACTCACTGGTGATGCCCTCAGCTAGAATGTCTGACATCTTACAGCAGGAAGACAGGATCCGCATGCTGGGGCGGTCCATGACGAGGACCTACGGCACAGATATTTAATTAGGGCAGTGCCACTGGAAGGGCACATCCCCCATCTCCACCATCTCCACCAGGGGTGACTGCCACGCCTATTTCTCAGGGTCCTCTGCCCTCTGTACCCCCACCCCAAAGGGGTAGCAGGGGAAAGGTGGACCAGAGAAGGGAAGGTGGCAAGGTGATATGTCAATGAAAGTTAGAGAAACAAGGCACAAATCACCCCTTTTGCCAGGTGTACCACTCTAAGGGCTACCCCCAACTGAATCTGCCCAAAGTACCAAGATTTCTGATTATAACTGCTGCAGCAACCATGAAGTCACTAACTTCCCACAGCCTAACCCCAATTCCACGAACACCAGCCCCGAGAACTACCAGTGCCTTTGGCCTTCTGCTCTCCCAACTCAAGAGGCACAGAAACCACCCCGTTCTCCCTTTTGGCTCCTCGGGAGCACCCTCTGAAGGTCCTGTCCAAGAAGTCATGCCTAGGTGACCTAGAGTAAGAGATGTGTGATCTTAAAAAGCCTCTAGGGAATCCAGATATCCTGGCTCCCAAGATCCTACCTTCCACTCTCCATTCTTCTTGACACTTCGAATAACCCCACTCAGGATCTCTGAAAAGGGAGAAGAAGGAAAGAAAGCCTGGCTCAGGGGGCAGCTCTTCTTCCCAGAGACCTAGACTAAGCAAATAGCTTGACACCAGTGTCTTTGCCATCCCAAGCCTTCTTTCCCCTATACCTTGACTCAGGCAAAGTGAGCTATGCTTCTGGCCAGAAGCCTGAGTCCACTCAGGACTGAGCAAGGGGCAGGACTGAGTCTGTTCACATTAAAATCTCCCACCCTGTTTCCCCAGACCCACGTGGAAAAAGTACCAGGGCTGGGAATCAGAAGAACTACATTTTAATTTCAGCTGTACCTCTAAATTCAAAGGGTGACTTTGAACATGACCCTAGGCCTCAGTTTCCCTATCTGTGCAAAACAGTCAAAGATTAGACTGGACAATTTGTAAGCCCCACCAAGGGATGGTCACCACTCCAAAGCCCTGGGAAGAGGAAGAGGCCAAATCAAGGGCCAAAGCAGGGTCAAAGAGAGCTCTAAGAGGGAGGCCTAGCCCCTTATCACCACCACCTTATCACCACTAAAGGAAACAGCAGAAGCCAAAACAGCCCAGTCAAGGGTGAGAAAATACAGGACAGAACTGCCCCTTCCCCCTCCGGTAGACCAGGGGCACAGCCCAGTTTCTGCTTCCGGATACCACTCCCTCCACTGAAGATCCCAAAGCACTTATAACTCACTCCACGTTAAATAAGAGAGTAGGGGGCTAGGTACAGGGGGGTACCAAGGTATCTAGACCTCCAGTTCCAGCCTCTTCCGGGATTCAATTGTCTAGACCTGCAGTGCCCTGAAATTCCCCCCCTAGAAATCCAGGAACCCAGCGGTCCACGCTCCCCCACTAACACCCACCCAAGTGTCTAGATTCCTGGCCCTACCCAAAGGGTCCAGATGTCTGACTCCCAGCCCCACGCTGGGCAGGGACCTGGATATGATCTCTCAGTCCCCCCATTCATTCAATAAGCATTTATTAAGCGCCTATTATGTGCAAGCCTCCCATCCCCCTCCCAGGAGACCCAGGCCCTCCTCTTCTGGGGTCTAAAGTGTCCCCCTCCCCTAAGGGCTCAAGCGCCCAGACTCCGAGCCCCGGCCCCTCAGGGACCCAGGGATCCCAAGCTCCCAGCCCCTCTCCCTCCTCGGGGAGCCAGGGCACAGGTGCCCACCCACCTGTCCCAGGTTTTCCAGCCACTATCCTCCAGGGAGCCAGGTGTCCAGACTCCCAGCCCCTCTCCCTCCCTTCCCAAGGACCCAGGTGTCCAGGCTCTCAGCCCCACTCCCCACTGGGATAAGGGACAGTACTCACTCTCCCCCACCACCGCCTTCAGCCCCGAGGGCGCCATCTTCCCCCTGGGGCCACCGCTTCCGCGTCTACCCAAGACGGGGCGGGGCCTCTGCTAGCGTCATCGCAGGAGGCCACGCCCCTTCCACCTGGCCTGGCCTCTTTGCTCACCTGGCCAGTCCCCAACCACCTGACCCAGCTCCATAGCTCCCCGCTGTGTCAGTTTCTTCTGGAATCAGTTTCCGGAAGGTCGAGAAAGTGACAAGGAAGGTGGGAAGAGGGCCCAGGGCTCCGAGGGACCCGCAGCGCTCTCGTCGGTTGTAGCGAACATTCCTGACAATAGTTTTCCCGTCAGCTATATGGGTATGATAATAGAACCTACCTCCCAGGGTTGTTGTGAGATATTCGTAAAGCACTTCGCAAACCTTAAAGCGTTACATGTTACCAATTACTAGTACTCTGTTAATTACACAAAAAAACACTCGAGTACCCAGAGCCGCACACGGATACAGAGACAGTCACAAATTCACCTAGTAATACGTTATTTATATAGGGCGCGAAAGTTTGCAACGCTATTATAGCTACTGGCTCAGAAAAAACCAGGGACACCCATAACACACAGCTGGTGAGTATCCATCCGGTTAGGTCTCTTCTTCCTTCCTTCTTTCCTCCCTCCCTCCCTTCTGTCCTTACTGATTTCTTTGTATAGGGAGAGCTGCCACTTGGAAACCTTTAAGTGCTACTTTAAAAGTTCGTTATTGTAGTCAGAGAGTTGCCTAGTGAAATGAGAGGCTAAAAGATTTGCCCAGGGTCACACAGCCAGCATTGGGCTAAGAGGCAAGACTAGGGTCCATATGTTTCTGACTACCACCAGTTCTCTGCACTCTGCAAGAACAATTACGGTGCCCTTCCGTCCCCTGGCAAACACGCTTACGAACCCCATATTGCCCGTACTCAAACACCTCCACCCCTCCTATTGGTTTAAGTCACATTAAGTGATTTGTCCAGGGTCATACAGCAGGTGCGTGTCACAAGTGGAAGGCAAACCTAGCTCTTCCTGACTCCAGCTCAAATACTATAACCATTACATTGCACTGTCTCCTTAAAAAAAAATTTTTTTTTCAATTAACAAGCCCATTTCTTCTCCTTCCACCGCCACTTTCCCATTGGGAAGACAAAACAAAACCTTGTAACAAATATGCAGCCAAGCAAAACAAATTCCTGCATTTGCATGTCCAAAAAAAAAAATTCTCATTCCGCCCAGAGTGGATCATCTCTCTGTTAGGAAGTAGATAGCATGCTTTATCAGTTCTCTGCCTCTTGAGCCCAGACTGGCTCAAGGACAGACACAGTGGCACAGTTCTGCGTTCACCAGTGAACACTTACATAGGCAAAGGACACAGGGACGCATGTATTATACACACAGATAAGCCCCTTGTCACTCTCTGGGGCTGTTTCCTCATCCATAAAATGAGAGGATTGAACCAGATACTTGGCTCCCTCCTCGTTTTGACCTTCTTAGCTCCCTCCTAGCGTATGACACACATATAGAAACAGTCACACATTCTAACTCCCACACACTGGGGGCCCCAGAACCTCCTCTTTCCTGAGGAGGAATCAGCGTGGTCAGACTCCAGGCACCTGCCATGGTATCACCAGAATGGGAGGAGATAGAGGAATTTGTCAGCTGGGAGGAATGTGTGTGTATTGGGGCAGGGGGGAGTTATATGTTTATGTATAATGTTTCTCCCTGCCCAGGAAACTGTGTCAAAAAGTAATGCAGACAATGAAGGGGTCACAACATCCTGCTCTCCCCTAACATCACCTCCAACACTCTAAGACAACATTCATGAACCTCTTTTGCTATGGAGGGATCTGATCCAGGACCCCCGTTCCAGTTCTGAATGGGGGAATTCAGGGAATGAGATTTTGAAGAGTTCAGTTTGAGGAACTGGAAAAGCTTGGGGGAATGAGGGGTGGGGATCTGGGGGAGAATAGGACCTGCAGCTCCTGCTTCTCCCTTAGCCAGATCTGGCCCCTGATGGAGAGTGTTACTGTGGTAACCACCCCTAAGCCTGGACCCGAAGACTATGTAGAGCTGGTAATGAGGCCCTTGTGGGTATATAAAGAGGTAAGGACCCCCCCAGAGAGGAAAATAATCCCATTCCCTACAGAAATATAACCAAGGAGACTGAGCCAACCAATACCAGTCTGACCAGACAGGTCCATCCACATCTTTGAACAGGTGGACAGAAGAGAGAGGAGACATTGTATGGGGAGCCATGAAGCAAGGGAAGATGCCTTGACTCCCAAAGGTCCTCACACAACAAAAAAGGCTCTTTATGGGAAGGTCCTGATCCAGAAAGGATGCATTCCCAGGTACCAGTTAGGAGAGCTGGGGCTAGAGAGGCCTCTGGGGAAGTGAGGAGCATGGTCTCTAGTCCCTCTCCCCTACAAAGAGGTTACGATTACCGCCCACGAGGCCGAGGCCGTTGGATCCATGGGCTCTGCCTTCTCCGTGCTTTCTCCCGCTTGTCCTCTCCCTATGCAGCCCTGCCCCCCAGTTGTCTGGGAGACCCTACCTTGAATCTTCAATATGCCTCCTCCCAGACACAGGTGGCCCAGGTGAGAGCTGTTGGGACAGGGGGAAGGGTATGAATCCCATGATTCTGGGGTGTGTGTGGCACAGGTGAATTTGGGAGGAGGGTCAAGACTGTGGAAATCATGTGTTGTGATCAGAGGGAGGGCCAAAACTCTGGGAGTGATATGAAGTTGGGGGAGAGGGAGGAGGCCTTGGCACCCCACCCCCACCCAGCACCCAGTGTAGTTCCATGAAAACAATTATCTGGATGATCTTTATGGGGCTTAGTCTGGGTGGGAGCAGATGGAGAGGGGGGGACTCCCAGATGGAGTCTAGGATTTGGGGCTTGGTAGAGGATCGTGGGTGTTCCCCCACCCTTTAAAAGTCCTACTCCAGATGCTAAATGCAACAGTGGGAGCTGGAATCAGGCATCTACAGTGGATCTGAGGGCAGAACTCAATAGAAGGGGGAACACAATTCAAGAAGAAACGGGTGTAGTAGGGGATCACCTAGGGATCCAGTCTGATGGCTGAACTGGAGGGGAAAGAGGAGAAAGAAGCAGATTCAAGTCCTCCCCGTGAGGTAAACAGGGGACCCCATTCCGGTCAGAAGGGTCTGGAGGATTTGTAGCCTAGGAAGCAAAAACTCCAGAGCTGCTCCCCCATTTCCCCACCTCACCTGGTAGCTCCCTTGTGATCTCCAAATCCTGCCAGGTCTCAGATCTCCCGATTATACCAACACAACTCTAATTAGCAGGTATCTCATTAACAAGGCCAGTGTCTCTGAAGGCTTAGAGCCAAAAAGGAGGCCAATGACCCAGTTTCCAGTTTGAGGGGGAAGGAGAATGGAAAGGGATACCTGGGTGCAAGGCCTTAGTTAAGGTGAAAGTGCCACAAAGTCATGGGGGGGAGGCAGGGGGTACAGGTGGGGCAGAGGCGATCCAGGAGCTAGGGGAGGGGGTAGAGTTTGAATCTCCCAACAGAGTAACTTGTTCCCAAACACCTCCTTCAGCCTCTGATCTAGGCCATTGAAGTTAGCACTAAACAGATGCCTCTCCCCAGAGCCAGCTGCAGCCACATGGCTGTAGCCAGAACTATCCTGATTTGGGGGTCCCTGGGGGCAGAGGTAGGAGTGGGGACAGTGCAGGATGGCAGGCCATTTATATCATTCACACCGGATCCTCATGCCAGAGAGCAGGCAGTGCAGCTTCAGAGCATGGTAAGATGGGCAGGGTGGCAGATGGTCACCTACCATCATCACTAGGGTAAGGGAGGAAAAAAGCGTTTTCTTTCTCGTTTATGGAGGTGGAGGCAAAAGGGTATCCCTGCCCTCCCTCACAGACCTGGGAGAGAACTAGAAACTTAAGACTTGGGAAAGGAATGAAGAGCAAGAGCCTGGAACCTAGAACATGGAGAAAGGGGCTGGGGGCTAGTCCAAGAGCTGGGGATCATGGTGGGTGTCATGGAGGTGTCCTGAGACCCTCTTCATTTGGGGTGGAGGGCAGCAGGGAAAGTAAGCAAAGCGGGGGGAGGAGAAGCACCAGAGACTCCTCTAGTCTAATTGGGGGGAGGGGAGTATAAGAGCTCTCAGCTCCATTTCCCCTTTTGATCCCAGGTAATGTCAGAAGTCAAGAGGTTTGGCTGGGGGAGGGGAGGGGCATGGAATAAAAACAGCCTGGAAGAATCAGGAAGACCTAGGGTCAAATCAATCCTGACTCAGACATTGACCTTGGATATCATGCAACCCCTCTGCGCTTGAGTTTCCTCATCTGAAAAACGAGGGGGTTGAACCCAATGGCCTCTAGGAGGGTGATGGTGCCAGGGCTAACAGCAGTCCTCAATGCCTCAGGCAGGGACCCCAGAGGAGGATGGATTCTTCAACCTGCTAACCCACGTCCAAGGTGCACGGATGGAGGAGCAGCGCTGCCCCCTGCAGACTGAACCAGGCCAGGGGCCTCCCAACAGTAAGTGTATCCAGGGGGGTGAATGCTTGTATCACACCAACTTGGATGCATGCAGGCAAACATGTTCATTCATACAAGTGTGCATTTGTGTAACTGTGTGTCCAGCGAGCCCTCTTATAATCAGAATAAGGTTCTTCAGTGTCTCCCCAAGGCTCCAGGTTCGTTTCCTGCAGGACTGGGGTGCTCAGTAAGCTTTTGGGCTCCTTCCCCAAGCTCCTCCTCAGGCAGCTGCCTTCCCAGACTTCCTGCATAGCTGAAGCTGCTGTAGCTGGTCCCAACATCCTGCAGAAAACTCAGGCCTGAACCCAAAGGCTCCATCCTGCCCCCTTTGGTCCTCTTCCCCCAGAGAGCAGCCGCAGCCGCAGCCCCAGCCACAGCCCCAGCCCCGGCCCCATTGCTCCTCCAGAGATGGACAACCTGATGGACATGGTGGCCCACACCCAGGGACGGCGTATGGATGACCAGCGCGCCAGCATCAACTATCTGCCGGGCTTCCAGTCTGTGGCCCCTAAGGTACAGGGCTACCCCAACTGCGAGGGGAAACCTAGGAAGTGACTGCCCAGGTTCTAAACAGTCAGCAGTGCAGCCTCAGAACTCTGGGAAGAAAGAATGGCAAAGGCTTTCCCAAACCAGAATGGTCACTTTGGGATGGGGGTGCTCCATTTCCTCTCCTCCACCTCTTGTTAATCTCTGATCTCCCCACTCTTAACCCTGGGCATCCCAGTCCCACAGAAGTAGACTCTCTAGGAACAGAAACCAGACATCCTGGACCCCAAGAACCAAGACATTTCCCTCAGCCCCATTCATGAGCCTCTACTTCAGTCCCCATGCCCTTTATCCCTCCCTCCCACAAAGCCACCAATCAATTCCCCTCACACCAAGATGACCTCGGATGGCTCTGCTGAGAACTTCTCTTGGGTTCAGAAGACCCAGAGGGATAAGGAAGAGGCTTCACTGCCTTTCGCAATCATGCAGACACAAGAGCAGTCTTGTTCTAGGGGGTAAGCTTCCTGCTTGTTTTTGCCTTTACTGAGGCTACACCAGGAGGGAAGTGAGCCTGGGAGGCAGGATGGTAGAGCATCTAGAAATCTCCTTTCCAGACCCAGCTTAGTCACAACCTGAATATGTAACCTTGGGCAAGTCTTCATCTTTCAAAATGAGGCCCCTGCCTGGATCAGTCACATCTCCGCTTCCCAGAAGAGTACCTCTTAAACTAGTCCTTCTCCTCCCTACAGGATGGGGTGGGGCAAGGAGCTGGGAATCGCAGCCACCACCCTCTACTGGTTCCTCAAGACCCTTCTGCCCTCAGCTTCCGAAGGAACAGCAGCCCCCATCCCCAAACCACTGGCCCCTGAGGGCTAGGGCCTGACTGGGCTTCTACACCCGACTAGTCCCACATCACCAAATAAAAGGCTTACACATAAACTGAGTAAGGGGTCAGACTGAGCTGTTATTGTCACTGGAATAAAGAACTGGGATGGAAAAACATAAGCTTTCTCTCAACTCTCTTTAGACTCAGATACTGATCCCTGAATGGCTCCTAGGTAGAGCCCTGAAAGGCAGGGACCAAAATGGGGAAGGGAATGGGGTTGATGTATCTGACAAGCCAGTCCAGGGCAGGGGAAGATCTCGAGGCCATATACTTCTCCAGGTCCATGGGGGAACAGGGGACGTGAGTTCCTCATCAGAAGACAGGGCTGGAAGGAGCCCCCTTGCAGGAAGTCCTACCTCCCAAGCCTCTACCTCTGCTGTGCAACAGCCAGGCTTTGGCGGGGAGACAGGGCACATCGATGTCCAGATAAATTCCAGGTCACTGCTGGGCAGTCCGGAGTAACTTCTCCTCACGCTGCTTCCGCATTTGCTCCTTGAAATCTTCTAGCTCCCGACGCTAACATGGGTTGGGGTAGAATGTCAGAAGAGAATGCATGTCTATAGCCCTGGTCCACAACCCCTAGAACCCAGCCCCACTCCAATGTGAAATATGGGGAGGAGGGGCAGGGAAAAGGCAGATGTGAGAGAAGACCAGAACCGCCAGCCAATCCTCTCCTCCCTCCATGGGCTTCCCCCCTGGACTAGGTGTTCCTTCAAGGCTATGGCCTCCCCACCCAGAACCTGTCTCTCACCTGTTCCTCCTAAGGGTACTCCAGCTTCTCCTGAGCCCACAGGAGTTGGAGCCTAGGAGTTCTTACCTAAAACTAGGCTTTCACCTACCCAGAGTAAGGGCAGAGATAGACCCTATGGATATTTCCCACTGCCATCCCAACCCAACCATTTCTCCCCCCACAAACGATGGGGGAGATTCAAGGCTTCACCTGGTCTTCTCGCTCCGGAGGGAAGATCTCCCGCTGCAGAAAGAAAGGAAGTTGCTGGAGAAGAGGGAGAGGACCAGGAACAGACATGGCATCCCCCACCCCTACCCCAGCAGGGCCAGGAGAGAAAGGAAGAACAGTGTTCCCTTCCAGGCAAAGGAGCCCTCTCAGGACCCCAGTCCCTCCCAGGGGAGCTCTGGGTCACACAAGACATCTTGCCTCCAGTCCTCACTGCTACTTAGATGAACATGGTAGAGAGTATAATTGGCACTGAATATCAGAGCTGGAAGGGACCTCAGAGAACAAGGAATCAGCCTTCTCATTGTAAAAATGGCAAGAGTGGAAAGGCCATCAGTAGGTCAATAACAGAGATAGCAAGAGAAGCCAAGCATCCGGACTCCCAGTCCAAGGGGACCTCAATGCCCCACTAGGTACAGCCGCCATCTGGGGAGGCACAGCAAGCCTGGCTTCTGGGGCCACAGAATGCGGAGAGCGGGGCATATTCTCCTCCCAGGGGGGCCCCCTCCTTCCTAAGCCCCTGGCATACCTTGCGCTGGACGACGTATTCCTCGAAATACTCAGCCTGGTTGGAGATCCAGAACATGGCCACTGGGAAGGTGAGGTACAGCATCATCTATAAAGGGGCAGAGAATGGAGGGCACGTCTCCTCACTGCTCAAAGTCACCTACATAAGTCTTTCATTCGAACAAGAATGAAATTTCAGATAATAATAATAATCACCCATAGAGGGGGAGATTGAGTAGCCCTGGGCTTGCCTCTGTGGAACACCAACCAGGAGGCACGCAGCTAGCTTAGATATAATTTCTCAAGATTAATGAACAACTGCATATAAAACAATTCTCATTTTGTAGCATTTCAGATTGAAACATGGATTTTCCTATTTTAGAAAGGAAAATCTTAAGTTACCATTTTTCACTTTAGAAATCAGTTTGCTACATTATTTTCCAGGTATAACTGAAATTTGTCTTTAGCCTTTTAAAGCCATGTTGGACTATGCTTGTGAAATTTCTTGTTCTTACTGATTTTTAAAAATATACCTTCAGCCACAAATATATTTTGAGAAAAAAAAAGCACTTTGGAATATACCTATGCCGAGTCCCTCCAAGTCTTTACCATGTCTCCCTGAAGCCTTTCCTAAATCTGCCAAGGCTCTTTCTCTCTCTTATCTGTGTATAAGCTGGATTCTCTCTCTCTCATTCTCTCTGTCTCTCTGTCTCTCTCACACACACACACACACACACACACACACACACACACACACACACACACACACACACACACTTTGCAAACTTTGTGAGGGCAGGGTCATTGTTTCTGTCTTTCTAGGCCCAGGCCTTTGCCCAAAGCCTAGCACACAGCAGGCACATCACATCTGGTGAAGTAAACCTCCATGCCATCCACTGTGACCCCACCACTCTCCTGAAACAGCCCTCTCCACAGTCACTCATGAACTTCAGATTTGGCAAATCCAATGAACTCTTCTCTGTCCCTTTCCTCACTGACTTTTCTATATACCAAGGGATCTTAACCATTTTATACCATGGGCCCTTCTGGCAGTCTGGTGAAAGCTCTGAAGCTCTTCTCATGTAAATCATTGAAGGAAATTAAAATAGTGGGGGAAATAGCAAAAATAAACATTTCAGGTTTTTTCCCATCTAAAGTCACCCACCCCCAGAAATCTGTCCAGGACCCCAGGTTACAGAGCTTTCACTGCTCCAGAGATCAGAGTCCCAGCTTTAGAGCCACAAGATTTCAGAGATCATCTGGTCCCACCTCCTTTACTTTAGAGATGTGGAAACTGAAGCCCAGCTGGGCTGGGACAAATCTGCACCCTCTGGGTTCTCCTGCCTCTTTGATGACTTTTTCTCTCTCTTCACTTTATAAACACTCTTAATGTAGCTTCTTCCAAGCATGTGTCCTGGGCTTTCTTCTTTCCTCCTTTGGTAATCTCATTCGCCTCCAAGACTTCAACTACTTCCCCTCTGTAGGTGACCCTGAAATCTACTACTCCAGCTGTGACCTTCCCTCCAAGCTCCAACCCCGCCTTTCCACCTCAAGGACATTTCCGCCTGCACTTCCAGCCAGCAGGCCAAACTCAGCATGTCCAAAATTGAGCGCATTATTTTCCCTCCCACGGTTTTTCTCACACTTCACTATTTCTCTGGGGCACTAGCCATGATTGGCTATTAGCTGCATTTCTCAAGTCCATAACCTGGGGGCTCTCTCTGACCCTTCCTTTCACTTACCTGGAATATACAATCAGATCCCAAGTCCTGTGGATTCCATCTCTACAGGACCCTTGGAATCTTCCTCCTCCCTTTTCTGATCTCACTGACACTGCCCCAGCCCAGGCCCACCTGAATGACTACAATAACCAAACAGCTCTTATCACTCTCATTCTACCCAGAGAAACCTTTCCACTACTGCCAGAACAATCTTCCTTAATGACGATAAGAGCTCATATTTCTACAGTGTTTCAAAGTCTACCAAGAGCAGTGAGGTGGTGCAGTGGCTAGAGCACCTGGCCTGGAGTTGGGAAGATCAGAGTTCAAATCTGCCCTCACTTCCTAGCTGTGTGACCCTGAACAAGTCACTTAACCCTGTTTGCCTCAGTTTCCTCATCTATAAAACAAGCCGGAGAAGGAAATGGCAAACACTCCAATATCTCCGCCAAGAAAACCCCAAATGGGGTCATGAAGAGTCGGACACAACTGAAACAACTGAACAACAACAAATTAAAGTCTATCAAGCTATCATTCACAATCATCCTGTGAAGCAGGTGGTACAAATTAAATGAATTTTGCAGAGGAGGAAACTAAGGTATCTGATTTTCTACCAGCTGGGTCATCACAGGCAACTCACAAAGCCTGTCAGCACCTCAATTTCCTCATGCAAAAAACAGGCACAATAAAGATCACACCCCTCACCTCACAGCTTAGGTGTCCCAATGGCAGTCTGCAAACACTAAAGTGAAACTTGTCAATTATTATTGCCCAAGGCCAGAAAGCCGGTGACAGAGCTAGGATCTGAGTTTGGGTATTTTTTTTTAAGTTTTAAACTTTTATTTATTTTAGTTTACATCATCATTTCCATGAGAT